>JAREYC010000001.1:257130000-257749375 GCA_030015325.1 Cryptoblepharus egeriae
CAACTGTACTGATGTGATGATTTGACTTACAATAAATTTGATTTCTATTCTATAAGACTGTGGTTGTGTCACTACTTAAGGTAACCCCAAACAATGGACCCTTTAGGGGAGCAAGTGTGGAAGTTTGACCGGGTGGACTCAGAAAGTGGTCTAAATTCAACTTCAACTTGCATCTCCATGCCTCTGAGCAAGTGCAGAGTGCTAAGAGACTCTGGAACTTAAAGAGGCTTTCTTGTGGTCCTCTGACTTAATGGGATGAGTACAGAGACCACACGGTTCTGAATTGAAATCAGTCAGACTGGCACACTTAACCCAGTGATTTTCAGCCTTTTTCATCTCACGGCACACTTAACAAGGCATTGAAGTTGTCAAGGCACACCATCAGTTGTTTTTACCATTGACAAGGCACATGTTCAAATTCCCCAATTTTCCTATTAATGAATATCAGTCTCCAAATTCCTGTGGCACACCTGAGGACTATCCGTGGCACACCAGTGTGCCATGGCACACTGGTTGAAAATTACCGCCTTAACCTTTATACAGTATATACTTTTAGTTTCCTGCCTCCATATAGGTATAGTATTCTGTGTGGTTGTTGTGGGGTATATGTATGGAGAAATTTTACAAAAGCATTTAATATGTTCTGCTCATGAGAAAATAACCAAGGCAAAATCCAAATTCAAATTCAAGTAATCCTAATTATAGCTGTGTTTTTTAATGTTTTATTGTGTTTATATATATTTTAATGTAATATATATATTTTAAAGTGTTTTTTATTTTTATCCATTTTTAATGTATGTATTTTATGTATTTTATTTTATTTTTAAATGTTGTAAGCCACCTCAAATTCCCTTCAGGAAGCATGGGAACGCTGTTAATAGAAACTCAATATGGGGGCCAGTCTGGATATGTGCTTATACATGCAACATAGCCTGATGGGAGGTAAATCTTTATTAACAGCATATGGGGATAGATCAATAAAGATTAATAATTAATAAAAATATATAACAATTAATAAAGATTGTTAATAAAAAGATAAAATGATTAATAAAGTAATAATAAAAATTACTAAATCTTTATTAATAGCATGTGGGAGGCACTGAAAACCAAAGTGATAAGGTGGTTGTTGTTCAGTTTTGTCCAACCCTCTGTGACCCATGGACTGCAGCACACCAGGCCCCCCATCCTCCACCAGCTTCTTAAGTCCATGTGAATTTATGTTCATTGCAGTGGTGGGCTTCAGGGTGTTCTCACAGGTTCTATAGAACCCTTTGCTAATGAGCGCCTGGTTCTGAGAACCGATTACTAATGGGACAAAATATAAGATAAAAAACAAAATAAAACCTACATGCAGCAACAGTATTTTGTGTTGTGTAGGCTCCTATGATGTAAGTGATGGGCCCCGCCATTACAGTAATTGGTCTGGAGTGTGGACTAGATTTTGAGCCTTTGTAAATTGGGTTTCTAAAGGAACTGTTGTTTTTTGCCAAATGCCAATGCATTACTAAGTTTATTACGAATAAAAAATCATTTTAAGTTAGAGATTAATACCGTAATTACTGTATTTCCTGGCTTATTACACGCACCGGACCATAAGACGCACCAAAGTTTAGAGGAGCAAAACAAGAAAAAAAAATTCTGAACCGAATGGTGTACTAATATATTTAATAAAATATAGCAGAATAACATCACAACCATGTAAAGTCAACAGTGGTATTAAGAACCATCATCACTGTTATTAAAAAATGAAGAGAGACGTTAAGATTCAAGCAGTTTTCTAATTTTCTTGAAACCCCAAGAATTCTGCATTTGCAAGCTCTACTATCCAAATTCTATGCATTTGCAAGCTCTAGCTGTCTAGCAAACCAAATTCTATGCATTTGCAAGTTCTAGCAAAGCAAATCCTCTGCATTTGCAAGCCTCAATTGCAAGCCTCCCCTACTCCTGGAAAGGATTGCAGCTCTAGGAACCAGATCCTGTGCATGTCTACTCAAGTGCAAGCCTCCCCCCACTCCTGGAAAGGATGCATAGGATTGCAGCAGCAGGGTCTTCTCTCTCTTTGGCTGCTTCCTCCTCCCCTCTCCCCACCAGTGCCTCCTTGTTTTGCCTGCCTGCTTCCATGCTCTGCTATTTCTCTGGACTCTGTTTCTTTGGGTGATGAGGATGTGGGGAAGCCTCTGTCCCTCCTCCCCAGCTTGCCCTCTCCTTCAGCCCAAGGAGGCAGCACACAGCTGCAGAAGGAGCTCCAGGATTGGCCTCTTCACTCCATAAGACGCACAGACATTTCCCCCCTTTTAGGGGGGGAAGTGTGTCTTATAAGCCAGCAAATACGGTATTTCACTATTAATATACTTCTTCTTAATTGTATTTCACCATTAATATACTTCTTAATTGTATTTCAGTTCAACAATTACTTTGATAAAATACATATTTTGTTATGGGCAAATGGCTTTAGATACCTATTAGGTCCATAAATTACCATATAGCACATATTCAACAAAAAAAGTGACAATTTGTTGACAAAGGACAGCTGGACATATAAAGGGCCCCAGTACCTTCAATAGCTTATAGCCTCATCAAATCTAAATCTGGCCCTGGACTGATTTGTGGGAAGGTAAGGAGGTTTTTAGTACTTTGCCTCTATTATGGTTTTTATCCAGATGACACACACTCTCTGCTCACTAGTTGTTTTAATAACCTTCCCTTGAAAACCAATGGACAAAATACTAAAGCAAAATGGCAAAATACTAAAGCCCTCCCACCAACTGCAGTATTTTGGGGTTTCATTACTCCTTGCATGCAGTTGGATTAGAAACATTGCCCATCCCAATCTGGGCCACTTGCCTTGTTTTCCTTGAGCTACTGTTGAATTCATATGAAAAGGAATGGGATATAAATAAATAATGAATACACCCACTCAGCATGATTTTTCTTGAGGAAGACGGGCTAATTGTAATGGATTACCAATCCACTGCAAACAGTGGCACCAGTAGAGGGGAGGGGATTCTGGAAACACATCAACCACCCCTTTTACTACCACCTCATCATTCAGCTTACCATCGTTGAGACCATCACTATCAACTGATGTTCTGGAACTGTCATTACAAGAGGGGGGTACAAAGCTTCACCTATTATGATGGTGTCATGAATGGCTTTGAGAATCCATTACAGGATTCTCCTGTAATGACTTACTGGTGTCTGACAACCCCTGCCTCTGACCTACTGGTATCTGTCAGGACCTTGAATGAGTTCCAGCTTTGCAGCCCAATGATAAGATTGGACTGTTAAATAAACCCCATCAATCTGCTACTATAGCAGCAGAGAGAGGAAAATTAGAGACATAGTAAGTGTAGTAGAGCAAGGATGTCCAAACCCTATCCCAGGGGTCAGAGAGTTTGTGTGACTCTCCTGCCAAAAAGTTTGGACATCTTGCTCTGGAGGAAGGAATTTGGATCAAGGCCATAACATAGGAGGAAGAAGTTAACTCACCCTATTTTTGAAATAATAAGACCACCTTGACAGTTCCAATGTGAAACTGTCTAGGAGGTTCTTTAAAAAAAAACCTCCTGAGCATATATGATGTAAAGTTCTCTACCTGCAGCACCTTCCTTCCTTTTGGAGATGGTTCTTTTTTGACCACCTTAAAACAAGGCTGGCGCTGCAGCAAGAGAATTTACTTCCATCTTGTGGGCTTTAAACGCTGCCTTGGTAGGAGTGCAATGATTCAAGCTCCATTGCTGTATGTGGTGTATACAGCATCCCAAACTGACAAATGAGGCTTTCAAAAGGGGGCAAGAATGTAATTTCAGCCCCATTCCAGAGCATCTTGTTATCGCTCGGTGTGTGTGCTTAATAGGTATTTTTTGTTCCTTATATATATATTTTTCTTTTTCCTCTAGATAAGATGAGAGGAAAAACATGAGAGTATTAATAATTTGTGACTCTGTCACAGAAGATCTTCAAGCAGAGTCTCAACAGGGGTCTAGGAGATCTGGAGAGGTTCTAGGTGGATTTACTGCTCTAGGAGGGATGACCTTGTGGGTCCCTTACAACTCTGAGTCTGTGATGGGTGGTGGGGGGTGTGGTGCCCGGTGCCAGACCCCAAAGGAAGAGATGGCTGAGGACTTAATGTTCCTGGAAATGTCCTATGAAGAAGATGAACCCATGTGTTTGTGCAGACCTCGTTGCATGTTTTTACCCAGACTACCACCCGAGGAGATGATGGACTCATGGGAGAGAGATGTGACTGAAGGAGATGGAACAGAGACTGAGGCTGTGGGGGAGGGAGCGATGCCGGGGGCATCTGGGGTACCACCGACGTGGATGCCCCCTGGAGGAGAAAGTTGGCCAGAGGCATGACCTAGCAGCCTAGTAGGGAGGACAGGAGAGGGAAGTTGCCTGGCTGGCCAAGAGTTGACACACAGCCCGCCTGGTGGAAGGAGGTTCCTCCACCCCCAAGACCTGCGAGGTGGAATCCACCTCCGGGGCAGGGAATATGGCATGAATAAGAAGGGAAGAAAGAGCAGGAAAGAAAGGTGGGAAGGAGAGAGAGAGAGAGGAGAGAAGCTGGGGGATACGGACATTGTGTTGAATGGTGTGGGGAAGTTATGCTTGGTGACAGTTAACTTACCTGTGAATTGTTACAAGGTTACTCATCTGTTACACTTACTTGGAACAAGTTGTGATCCTCCTTATGGAAGTCAGTAAAGATACAGTTGTGAACATGCCTCCGCTGTCTCCATTGCATTACTTACCTGAAGGTTTGTCATTGGGGCCGTTCCACCCCCTCTACACACATCACCCCCACGGGGGGGGGGGCATCACAGGGAGGTACAAAGAAAATGGAAGAGTGTTAAGAAAAGGCAATGGTGATTGAAATAGAGTTGTGGGAAGAGCCAGAGATTGGACAGAAGTATGGTGAAAGATGGAACTGGGGGTGGTGAAGTCAGAGAGATCAACGCATGTAAGGAGAAGGAGCTCTTTCAGGTAAGGAGAAGGGTGGAATGGGGATGGGAACAGGATGAAGACAGAGCACAAGCAGGCCAGCTTGGAAATGGGAGGTGAGCAGAGCAGAACCTCAGGTAGGTTTATGCTTTTACTAGCAAAATGTACCTGTGTTGCAGGAGGAAAATACCCCCATATGCCTCCGCCCCATTGTGCATCATCCCCCACTCATGCACATCACCTCCCCCCATGCACAACATAGTGGTGGGCCCGGCCTGGCCCAACAACTGGATTGCCGGAAGTGGGCGGGCCAGGCTGGGGTCAGGAGGTGGGGGCGGGGATCAGGGGGCGTGTCCGGGGAGGGGCTGGGCCAGGGAGGGCATGCCACCCATCCCAGCATGCTGCGGGTGTGGGTGGGCGGGGCGAGGGGCGGGCCCCAACCCCGGCGCACTGCACGTGCGCTAAGGTTGGTGCATACACAGTCTAGGGCTTCCCCAGGCTTTCCCTGTCCTTAGCCTGACCTCCAGCCGGGGACACGGAAAGCCTGGTGCGCACACAGAGGTAAAATGGTGGCCGCAGCAGTTGAAAATTTAAGAAAAAATGGCCGCCGAACCAGTATGCCCTGTTTTCTGGCCCCCCCCCGTAGCTACCGGATTAGTAGCGGGGGGCACAACTAACAACCGGTTCAGGCGATCCGGCCCAAACCGGGCACTGCCCACCACTGGCACAACATGCTCCCATGCAGAACATCACCTCATGCACAACAAATGCAGTCATCGCCACACCTTCTCATGCAACAGGTTGCATGTTAATCTGTTGACTCATGACAAGAGATGGGGTTGAGAAGGATTCCCAGTTTCCAGATCCAAGCCCTCCAGTTTGGGGCTCCCTATGCTGGAATGTGCCAAGCAATTGTACATTAGAGTGCTTGAATAATGCCATTATCTGAGTGGAGTTAGTAATCTGATCCAATAATTTGTTTGAAAAACAGAGCAATATTTAGAGAATGGCTTAACGTGGACATGCCAGCCCAGATCTAGGCGAACAAAAGGGAAGATAAAAGAAAGGGATCTTCCCACGCAGCTCAGGGCTGAGTGCAGGAGAGGCAATTTTCTGTTTGGAATAGCTTCATGCCAGTTGTATTGAGATTCACTCTCCTATAATTAGGCTGAAGGCTCTCTGTGGTTCAGGTTTTGACTGGCATCATTTGCAGGGTATTTTTCTTGCAACACTTCAATAGCTTCAGTGATTAATTGGGTTCAGGGCCAGCTCAAGACCTCTTGGTGCCTCTACCTTTGTGCACTGCCAGTTCTGTAGGATCTGGATGTGGAGCAGTCTAGATTCCCAGGTTGCACTGCTTCCGCTTGGATCAAACAGAAGTGTGGTGGACCAAGCAGGCTGCAGATCCCGCATTCTGATAGATCACAGCAGTGATGGGAAAAGTCACGGAAGTGCAGGCTCAAGTCAAGAGTTACCAGACCCTCCCAGTTTTTCAACATGGAAATAAAAATAAATTAAAAATAAACAGAAAAACAAGAACTCTAGTGAATGTGAGTAACACTGTTAGAAGATCATAACTGAGGAATACATGAAAGGCCAGGACACTACTCATGATTTAAAAAAATGTGTCAAAGAGGAGCACAGTCATGTCACAAAATCATGACACAAAAATGTGTCAAAGAGGAGCACAATCAGTGGTGGGCAGGCCTGGCCGCAACAACCGGTTCTCCAGAAGTGGGCAGAGCCAGGCAAGGTCAGGGGCGTGGCCGAGGTCAGGGGGCGGGGCCAGGGATAATTTTTTTAATTAAAAAAATTAAAAAAAATTTAAGCATGTGGCTTACCTCTGAGTAGACCTGCATAAGATGGTGCTCTGAGGCTGAAGTCCTCTCCAGACTGGCCTGGAAGTAAGTCCCATTGACTTTCATGGGACTTACTTCTGAGTAGTCATGTAAAGGATTGGGATCTCAGGCTGCAGTCCCAGCCACATTGCCCTCTGAGAGCCTCATTGTGCATCATCCCCCATGCACAACACCCACTCATGCACATCACCTCCCCCCATGCACAACATAGTGGCCAGCGGTCTCAGCCCATGCCTGGTTACAACTGGTTACCACCATGCAATGGCCAGCAGGCATCAACAGGCAATGAGCACCACCAGGCGAGCACCACAAGGAACCACCAGGCTGTGGGCACAGGGCATCCCTTCTGGGCACCGGACACCATTGGGCAGTGCGCTGAGGAGCGCGCGGCGCTGAGGAGCCCTCCCGGCCAGCAGGGGGAAGGCGGGCTGTGGGCGTGCTGAGAGCGCGTGGTGCTGAGGAGCCCTCCCGGCCAGCGGGGGAAATGGTGGCCGCAGTAGCCGTTAACAGGGAAATGACCCCCGAACCGGTTCGGCCGTTATGGCCAGCCCCCACAACAACCGGATCGCGACAGGCGGGCTGATGTTAGCTGCCGGTTCAGCAGATCCGGTCCAAAGCGGTCTCAGCCCATGCCTGAGCACAATCACACAGACTTCAAGGTACCTGGCTGGGTGCAAGAGTCTTCAAATGACTTTAAAAATTGAATTTTTGTTACTTGAGTCCAAATTTATTGACTCAAATTCCCTTTTCTGGATCACAGATCTATCAGGATGACCAGACCAGATCAGACTAGACCAGGCAGGCTTTTAATCACACATCATGTGATTAAAAAACTGAAGTGTGGATTCCAAATATGGACTTGTACGTAGGTGGGAACATATGACCAGCAGAATGAGAAAGTTCCTTACCTCCTTACTTTAAATGCCATTTGAGGCTGGTGTGCAGAGGAAGAAGGAGACAATCCAGTTCTGGCTCATGTTTTGTGAACCCTTGGTACAAGGAGTGGACCATTGTAATGTGATGCTTCTGAGACGGGTGAGAAGGAGGTGATGGCAGGGTTAGGTTGAAGAACATGCCCAAACATACCAATCCTTCAGTTGGCCAAAGATTGTAAGCCTGATTTCATTGTTGGACCAGCCACAATCAGTACACATCCTGAAACACAACAGAAAAGATAGGTATTATGGGGATGACCAGTGGTGGGCTTCGGGGGTTCTCTTTGCTAATGAGTGCCTGGTTCTGAGAACCAGTTACTAATGGGACATAGAACCTGTTATTAATTAGGTTATTAGGACATAGAATCTGTTGTTAATTTATTTGAATCTCACCACTGGGGGTGACTATATTACAAGTAGGACACTGAAGCTGCAATCTTATACACACTTTCCTAGGAGTAAACACCATTGAACTCAATACAACTTACTTCTAAGTAGACATGCATAGGATTGTACTGTGATTCACACATTTCAGATGCTTAAATTATTGCAGCAATAAATCTATGGCACAAAATGTTTATTTACATGTGTACTGGTGCTGAAGTGATGTTTATGATACCTGCTCTGGGATGCTCATGCTCCTCCCTCCACCTCACCCCTGTGGAATCCTTACTTGGGTGTAACAGAGCCTCGCACAATGATACAAAGTGCTTGAAAAGTTTTCTGAGATTCTGGCATGTCTGATATCCCAACAAAACTGGAACTACTCTTTAAGATTGCACTAGAACCATCAGAAGGCTTACTGAGCATTTTGGTGTGCTGTGCAGGGCTTTGCCTGCTTGAGGAAAGGCTCTGAGTAGGGATGAATCTAGTTTTTTAGGGATGAATCTAATCTTCCCAGTTTTTGATGGGAGGAAATACGAGATCTCCAAAACACTAACATGAGTATCATTCCAGGAAGAGACTTGTTGAGATTCAGATTCACATCTCCACCAAAAGTTTTAGCACCAGTCAAATTATTTGGACTCCAAGCAGGATCGAAGAACAAATGAAGCCTTTGTGTTTTAAAATCTGTTGGGATGATGGATGAGTGGTCAGTAGGCATTAAAATCACATCCTCATATGAACCAATAAGCCAACTACCAGAGCCACTGACAGAGATGAATGATTGCCCAGAGCAACAAAGTCTGGGAAGTATTTTGTAGCATCAAAATACCTTGCAGGTACCTACCAGTTCAGATACCCAGGAGTTCAAGGATGGTTGTATATCCTTAAGCCAGAAGAGATCCTGGCTTCTGATGAAACCCATGATCCAACAAGAGAAAGAAGAACTTGTAGTAATTTAGAAAAATTCATCTGAGTTGTAAGCTAAAAAGAGAGGGATGTAGTAACATGGCCATTAAACAGATAAATCTTAGAACCTCCATTGTGGGGAGATGTTAAGTAAGATATTAGATCTGTTATGTGGGTGGCGCAAGTGGCTAAGACGCTGTGCCTGTTAACCAGCAGGCCAGGGTTTGAGACCCGGATCGGCCCCACAAGACAGGGTGAGCTCTTGTCCTTAGCCCAGCTCTGCGACACCAGCTGGTTCCAATTGTATTGGCTCTGCCTTTCCAATGGACTAATTCAGTGGTGTGGAGAGGGGGGATTTGCTGCTTGGGTAACAGCCTATCCTCCATAACAATCCAACCCAGGCTTTCGTGCTTTGCATGCAGCATATGCAGTGCTGAGCACGATACCATATTCTTCCAAGACTGACGGAGGACTGCTTTTTTTATGTAAATGCACTACAGAAATCATGTGAGGGGGCAATATGGAGTAAGCACCAAATAATTCGGAATATCTCAAATGGATGGGGCTCCACTGATGATTCAGTAGAAGGAAACTACCACATCACTGTCATCATTACGACAGATTAGAGTTAACATGAGTTAATATGAGTTAACCTGTGTCTGGTCAGTGGTATGATTGGTGGTCTACCTCTGAAGACATCTGGGCTCTCAGGATAACTTCAAGGTCCATCAGTTTCCAAGGCTGGATTGTGTAACTTGGTCCCAAATCTGTGGAGTTAGTCTAAACTTTTTCAGAACTGATATGTCTGTAGCAAAGGAGTAACAATAATCTCCTGCACATCACCAACCTCTCAGCAGTAGACACTATCCATTGAGGCAAAAATGATTTCAATCTTAAACTTATTGTTCACAATACAGTGGTACGTTGGTTTATGAGCATAATTTGTTCTGGAAGCATGCTTGTAATCAATGTGCTTGTATATCAAAGCAAATTTTCCCATAAGAAATAATGGAAACTCAGACAATTCATTCCAGAACCCAGAAATATTAATACAATAATAATTACAATACTGTAATATAATACAAAATAATAAAGAGAATGTTGCGGGTGCTAGGAGAGGCTATGTGTGTGGAAGGGGAGCCTTCCGTCTGCAGGGGGAAAAGTCCCAGGGGGAGATTTTCTGATAGATACTGCCAAGGAGAAACAGCAGGCATTTCAATGGAGATTTCTTTATTAGCTTCCATCTTTTGGAGGTCCACTTCTTTTATCAGTTGCTAATAACAATGCCCTTTTAACTGGACATATAACAGGTTCAACAGGTAAGTTCACAAGTTCTTAAGCACAACTCTATCAACATCCATAACAGGCAACTTCCCTCCTTCTTTCCGTTCCTACTTATACCTTTCTCTCTTTCTCCTTCCCTTTTACTCTCCTTCTCTCTTCCTTTCCTTACATCTCTCTCCCTCTCTCTTTCCTCTTGCTCTGCTTCCCGCCTTCTGCCTTCTCCTTCCCGCCTCCCCTCTTATTCTCTCCAGATTCCCCGCCCCACACTGGTTCAGCCCATTCAGGTCTTGGGGGAAGTGGTAGGTTCCACCACCAGGTAGGCCCTGTACACAACTCCGGCCTCCTCAGGCTCCCCTGGCCTCCATGTGGCACCTCCCTTTCAGACCAGGTCCACCGGGGCGGCTTGTATTTCCCTTTCCTCGGGGTAGTTATGGGGAGAACAGCAGGCTTAACGTCCTCCATGTCCACATCAGATCCATAGTCCCCAGGCTGTATTGCCTCTAGCTCCTCCTCTCTTCTCTTCCTTTCTTCAGGGGGGGTTTCTATACGTGGGACCCGATAGGGCCGGCACCGGCATGGAGGTTCTCTCTCCTCCTCCCTGGACATCTCCAGCCACATCAAGTCCTCGGCCAGTTCCTCTTCCTCAGTAGGCTGAGTCTTATCACAGAGAACATAAAGAAAAATAAAACAAATTAACCTGCACTATGGCTGCACTCCTTACTTTCCTGGGAGTAAGTCCCATTGAACACAATGGAGATTACTTTTGAGTAGACATGGTTAGGATTGTGCTCTTAACATCTCAGGTCTCTCAGGCTGCAGTCTTCCCCCTTACACAGGAGTGAGCCCCACTGATTATATAGGGCTTGCTTTAGAGTAGACATGCAAGTCTAGCAATTCAAACTATGTCTACTCAGAAGTATACCCCATTGTGTTAGTTGGGTCTTACTCCCAGGAAAGTGTCTTTAGGATTTCAGCCTTGGTCTCTCAGACTCCTTTCCATTCCCTTGCTTACATAAGTGTGAGCCCCCACTGACTGTAATAGGCTTACTTCAGAGTAGACATGCATAGGTTGGTCTTTCAGTAGAGGCAGAGCAGGTGCTGGTGTAATGCCGAACTTGGCCGTATCCCATCCTGCACTATTTTTTCACTTGTTTATCAAGACATTGCTTGTATGTCAAGTTAAAATTTATTAGAAATGTTTGCTTGTCTTGCAAAACACTCTAAATCAAAGTTTGCCCTCAATCCAAAGTTTTACTGTATATTGCTGGGTTTGATCACTTGACTTGTCAAAAGCAACAATGAATGCAGGTATGCAACAATTACACAGCAGTACAATCACAGAAGATAGCATGACTGTATCCGCTGTTAAGTTATGCTGATGACCTCAAAGTCCTTTGCTCCAAGATGGTTGGATCATTATCATCTGGGACTGGGCAGGATGAGCATGAATACTTGCAAGGCTGAGGAAATTCCTTTAAACCACATCAATTTCCTTGGTTTAGCTGTGTCTTTGGTTCTGTGTTTAGTCATCCGTAAGAACACTGATGCCCTTAGATCCCATCTGATGAGTGGCAGCGTATTGTATCAGAGATATTCATTTTCTGACTCAACTGAGAATCTGTTTCTGGTTATGGACTTCAACATGACACGTGCGCTGATAAGATGTTCAACATCAGTGCTGTGAAGCTTGGCTGCAAGAAAACGTGCCACGAGTGCTGTCACATCCCTGGATGCTTTGGACAGTGCAAGATAATGGGCCACATGGGACAAAATCATCTTGAGAACATTGATGCTGTCAGGATGACATCCCTCTTCATGTATTCTAGTGAGTTTTCTGCCAGATCGAGGTCTGTACCAAGCATCTTGTAAACCGCTCCGAATTTGCTGAAGGTTGCAGAACGGCAAAAAAGCTTCATTATCAGCAACTGATTAGCATCAACTTCAGCTTAATTGATTCCAAAACTCAACATGAAAGTCAACTACTTCATTACAGGCACCATCGACATCACTCCTGTCAGAGACATACTGGGGATGTACCTTGCAAGCTGTTTATGGGCTTTGTTGGAGCAGAATTTTTTTCTGAAGCACAGTTTCATCTGACTGGGTAATGGCTTCTTTTCTGAAAGCCTGGACTCACCCCCACCACTAAGCAAATATTGTGCTTGCAACGGCAGTGGCTTTGCCAACACTGTCAGCTTCTCTGTGTCAGAGATGGTGACATGTTTTGCTTCTGGTACCTGCTGAAGGCAGAAAGTACAGCTAAAAGAAAATGCCTGATGAGCTTGTCTTCATCAAGGATGAATAAAAAAAAACTATATGCAGTGCTGTACAGAGGATGCAAAGTGCAATGTTTGGCAGGGAACCTAAGATCATAAGAAGAGCCTCCACTGGACCAGGCCAAAGGCCCATCTAGTCCAGCTTCCTGTATCTCACAGTGGCCCACCAGATGCTTCAGGGAGCACACAGGATCTATATTCAACTGCCTTCCCCCACATCTGGTATTTTGAAGTTGCCCACATCTACAAGTGGCCACTTCCCTTTGGAGCCATTCCTGGTTGGGACAGCAAAACTACTTGCATGGTCCTCCATCCCTTAATGTTATCTAGATCCCTTACATGCCTCAGATTTACATCAACTAAACATCAGCTGTAGACCAGTCTCATAGTGGCTGTGTAGCCTTCTGGCAGAAGTCAAACTCCAGCCCAGGGCCTTGCCTAGCCTCAATTTGGCAAGACCCCTCTATCAAACCATTGGGCAAGCCTTGTAACCCACTCAAATACATTCCTATATGTAACTTTGTTCAAATTTGAAATGTAAATTAGTTTTCTGGCACCCCCAACATAGTGTCAGAGAGATGATGTCATGTGGCCCGCCTGCCAAAAGGTTTAAAGACCTCTGCCTTAGGGTAATTCAGCAAATGTTAAATTACTCTAAGAATCCTTCTCCCATCTCCCCTTCTCCCCTTGCAGACACACCACACACTCCCTTGGTACCGCTGCATTGGCAGGGAGGCATTTGGATAGGACTGGGCTGCACATCATATCTCTGCTGTGTGGAAATCTGTGCTTCGCTATATAGGGTTTTGGAATGGTTTGGTGATGCCTGGAATCCTGAATGGGCTAGGTAATTGGGGTTGAATGACATAATGATGCCCCCACATTATTGGCACCCTGTGCCAATTCCTATTTGCAACAAATGATGTTGTCCTTCATCCTTTCAAAGATTTGTAGAGGGCCACTAGTAGATGTGGGTGACTTCAAATGTCAGATGTGGGGGAAGGCAGCGGAATATAGATCCTGTGTGCTCCCTGAAGCATCTAGTGGGCCACTGTGAGATACAGGAAGATTTGTAAAGATTTGTGGAGTCTACAGTTCTTAGATGGAACTGTGTGTATGTGTGTGTGTGCACACGCGCATGTGAGTGTGTATCAGACATTGTGATATTTGCACTCCAGGTAAACAAGGAGCGTACATACAAGGAGAAAAAAAATCAGAATTTATTTAATAGATTTATACCTGCCTTTCCCATGTCAAAGCAAGTGCCCAAAGTGGCTTACAACACTTTTATCCTTTTTCCCTCACAACAACCCTGTGATGAAGGTGAGGCTGAGAGTGAGTGGCTGGCCACCCAGGAAGTGAGGATACGAGGGGGATTCAAACCTGGATCTTCCAGGTCTCAGTCAAATTCCCTAACCACTACATTATCCTGGCTCTTAATAAAAGAGGCAGAAATAGATTTTTAATGGATACCCAGGAACGCCAGTCACTGACACTAAAACTAGCCTTTGCTAGTTTGAGAGAAAGAAGCAATGCAAGGAGGGGGGCTTTGAAAGTGGCTCAGGATACAATCCTAACCAATTTAGGTCAGGATAACACCTTTCTCTCAGTTCCCATGGTGGTGGGGGAGGCTGGCACAGGTCTGTGCACTGGCCTAATCCCCCTAAGAGTGGTACAGACATGTCTTACAGCATTTTTGTGACAGTCCAGGCCATCATAGGAATTGTACCAGGACCTAACTGGGGATTTAGATTGCAGCTTAAGTAGGCACTTGATCTGTTGTTTGCTGAAATGCTCTGGAGGGATGCAGGACAAGAAAGCAGGACAAGAAAGGGAAAAAGCTAGAAAGAGAAGAGAGTGGTCAGGTACCTGTCCTAAATGATCAGCACACAGGTGGACCACAATAGACTGAAAGGGCCACTTTATATAAGTGAGCAACCAAGAGCCTATTATGGTGTGAGCTAGTTGAGGACCATTCCTTTAAAGCTTGATGGACCTTGACAGTCCTTTCCCAGGGCACCTTCTATTGTTTTGCATCCTGAAGATGGTGCAGCTTGATCAGTCTGGAAGCTGGCACTTTCATGAACAAACTGCATTGCACTGAGCGTTGCCAAGGCTGAAGGCTCTTCTTCTGTGAACACAAATGGTCTTGTTTGCTTAGGAGGCTCCTGAGATGTGGCCTTGTTTACATATTTAAATTTAACTATCTGGCGAAGGATGGCTGGAGCTGGCATATCGAAAGGCCAGGCTCCCCCATGCTAGCCAGTGAGGGAGGTTGCTCTGGTGAACTGAAGCTTGGCCTTTGGAGGTCTGTGGGACTTGATGCACCCTTGCTCAAGCAAGATAACACAAGGCTATGGACTATGTTCACCTTGCATGCATGCATGCCTGTAGTTATGCGGTGATGCCACAGATTAATTATGAAAGTCCTGATCCCATCTGCATATCAGTCTGGTTCTCTTTCTACAGCAGCAGTTTTCAACTTGTTCACCATGGTACATTGGTGTGCTGTGAAAGGTCCACTGATGCGCCACTGGAGCTTGGAGCACACCAGTTGTAAATCACCAAAAAGCCCTTACAGGACTGTGGCTCTGTTTCAGGAACTGCTGCCTGTAGTTTTTTTTCTTTAGTTCTTAAGAGGAACTGGGTTACTACAGACAATTGTACCAGGAGCTGTGGCACCTGGTATAGTCTCCAGAAAGAAGGAAATGGCAAGGATATGGACATGTCACTTCAGATTCTGAGGGGGCGATGATCAGAGATTTCAGTGGTGTGAGCATGAGGAAGGATTCAGCAACGGCCCTTTAATAGCCCTGCAAATTAAAATCCAGTCATCCCAAAGAATTCTGGTCTCTTGTCTGTACTGGGATCTCAAGTACTGCATTAGTGTATGAAACCTTAGCAAGGATTATGTAAAAGGAAAAAAAATTAATAGCATAGAGGTCTCAGTTGTTATGCGGTTCACGTACCACCCTGTAATTCATAGGTTATGAGTCTGCCCAAGCTGTCTAATTCATGGGTGTGATTATTTAAACTTGCAAGGGGGGAGGCCTGGGTTGGGGGGGGAGGAAGATGTCATTCTGTGGATTTATAGCTTTTCTGCTCAAGTTTCAAATTCACCTTTTGAAATAAAGGCATGCTGGAGTTGGGGGAGCATTGGAAGTGTCAATCATTGCAATAGACTATCACTCCTTAGACTATGATCATTCACATAAATAACCATCACCATCATAATGGTGATGCTTATCATCACCATCATATGAAGAGGTACAACATAAAATCAACAAGTCTCCAGAACTGAATCACGCATATGTTTCCTTTGGGACAAAATGAACACAATGCCTAGGATTATTTACGTGTAGATGTGTGTAGGATTAGTGGTGTCAATTATCCATTAGTATCAGAATTGGAGAATTGGAGCATGGACCCCTATAGCTCTGCTGCAGCGCCACCATCTGAAAAAAAGCCATAGGGAATATTCATATACCACAGTATCATCTCAGATAGTTTGGGATGAAGAATTATGATTAACATAGAAACCAGTTGCCATTAGTAGTACATGCCTATGCTTGTCAGTGAAAAGAGAAAATAAATAAATGAATGGGGTCCAGAACAAAATGTGTTCCATACAGAATATAAGTTCAGATGAATGAAGAATGCAGTGAATGAAAATTTCCTTCTTCTTCTTCTTCTTCTTCTTCTTCTTCTTCTCATCATCATCATCATCATCATCCTGGAATGCCAATTTGCCTAATCATCTGCATCTTCAGGGTACAGGCCAACTATATTTGTGTCCTTATTAATGGAGTCCTGCCATCTTGATTTTGGTCGCCCACATGACTGATGGTCACAGATTTTCAAATAATAAGTTTTGGCAACTGTAGTTGTTTGGCAAATGTGTTGTAGTTGTTGCACCTACCACAAATATTTTGGTGTTGCTCTAAGAACAACAGAGAACAATCAGAGCTCTAAAAACAGTGGTCAGGGAACAGGGGTAAATTACCCCAAATGGGGTAAAATGAAATTTCTGGGGGTAATGGATGGTGCACTGGGGAGCAGTTTGAGCCAGCCACGGCTTTGTGCGACTAAGTCTGAGCAATGTACGAACGCATCCTACATTTTGTCCTACAATTTTTAAAATAAAAAGTCTGGATTTTTTTAATAGATTCAATAAAATTTTGAATTCAGATATTAATAATATATAATTTCCTTCCTTTCAAATCAAGGGGATAATGTCGGCATATCTAAATATATTTTGGGGTAAAAGATAAAAAAGTTTCCTGACCCCTGTAAGCACATGCTGACTGAAGCCAGCTTTCTCTCATCTTTTTTATAACTGTTATCACTTACCAAGTTGCTGGCGGATCAAATCATTTGTGTGACATGACTGAGTAAAGAAATGCCCAACATACAGTGGATTATATGCATTTCCATGGCATAAAGATGGCTTTTTACACCTATTGTTGCTGCATTCAGTTGTTGCTGCATTCAGTGCCATACAAGGGCTGTGGGTGGCACAAGCGGTTAAGACACTGTGCCTGTTAACCAGCAGGCCAGGGTTCAAGACCCGGGTCAGCCCCACAAGACAGGGTGAGCTCTGCTCACCCAGCTCTGCGACGCAGCTCTGCGACGCAGCTGGATCCAATTGTATTGGCTCTGCCTTTCCATTGGACTAATTCAGTGGCGTGGAGAGGGGGGATTTGCTGCTTGGGTAACAGCCTATCCTCCATAACAATCTAACCCAGGCTTCCGTGCTTTGCATGCAGCATATGCAGCGCTGAGCACGATAACATAGTCTTTCAAGACTGATGGAGGCCTGCAGTGCCATACAGTGCATTCAGTACACCCACTATTCAGTGTCATACAATGCCACAGGGTGAACAGTTGTCTTATAGATCCTGGATTTAATCAGCATTTGTTTAACATAGAGCACAATGATAAATTGGTTGGTTTGGAGCTATCTATTGGTTTGGAGCTGCATAGTGGATTCCTGACCCATAGAATAGGAAATCTCTGCATGCAAAATTTTAATTTTTTTCCCAGAGAAGGATAACTTGAGCTTTTCTCCTTGCATGATTGTAATATGTGCATATTTTGGACACCTAAATGTGTTTTTCCTGCACGATGCAACCTTTATTGGTACAGTCCAAGAACTGTTGTACTGTCTGTCCTTATCGAATGTACAGTTAGGTCCGTCGATAAAAGGTTTCAAAATGGTTTTTATTCATGTTAGCCTCACTTCTACTTAGTAGCTTTGCTGGCAGGAGTGCAAAACACTGAGTTTTGGATGGAGCCTCCATGCGGCAAGCAAGCAGTCCCCCCTCCACTTCTGAGAGAGAGACGGACATGGGTCCCAATCCTGAGCCTTACCACATGTATGCTTCTAGAGCCTGATCCTCAGCCTCACCATGAAAGAAGGTCCTCCCTGTCCCCTTTGGAGCCATTTCAGGTGGGGTAGAAAAATTGAGGCTCTGAAGGGGATGGGCTACTTGTGTGTAGCGGTGAGAGTCCCTGCAAAACTTAAGTGCTTTGCACACTGTCTAGCTACACTACTGCTTCTATTGTTATTTTTTAATATTCTGATTGTGGTTTTCTTGTAATCCACTGGATAGCCACTTGTATAAATAGAAAGGTGTCGAAGTGTTTTAAATGTTTTAAATAAATAGTCTATTTATGCCAACTATTCATTTATCGCATTTCTTTTACAGACTTGGGCTGCAATCCTAAACACGCTTTCCTGGGACTAGCCCTACAATCCAGAGGAACTTCAGGAGCTCATAAGAGACATTACGTCAGCCATAGTTACTGCACCACTTAGTGAAAACCAATAGGAAATTCATATTGCAATCCACAATAAATTGTTCTTACACCGGAGCAAGGACTCCCCATAGTTACTCTGGATTGCTCCCTAGGAGTCATTGAGCACAATGAGGCTTACCTCTGTGTAAAGATGGTGAGGATTGCATTGGTCTGATTTTAGGAAAATAAAAAATCAACATAGAGGCCTTTAGTACTGAAAAAAGGGATATAAACATATATGGAAATGTTCAAAAATTACAGAGATAAGGAGGGACAGAACTGAAACAGAATGAAATGTGACAGGAGTAATGTGACAGTAAAGCAATTCCAACAAGTACTGTAATGACATTGGGATTTGATGCAACAAATGGATATATGCTTTGAGAGGATGCTTATAGTCCAGTCCTACTCATGCTGTGCATGGCGATGCAATGGCATCAGCTTGGCCAACGTGTATCCTGTGGGGATTTTCCAGCCTCTGAAGGCCCTCTTGGGGCATTTATTTCCTTACCCTGCAGTAGTTTTTAACTTTTGGAGTTAAAAGTCTTTAACTTTTGGAATAAGTTAAACATTTTTATTTAAGAGAGCTTTCAGTTAATTGCCAGGCACCTGATGTCTTTAGGATTTGAATTATTTTTATTGTGCTTTTAGAGTGCTAAAACTGTTTTTAAAAGTATTTAAATGTTTGTAAATGTCATGGGTGTTTTTATTTTACTGTATTGACATGGTTGTTAGCCTCCTTGGGTCCCTTGTGCGGGAGAAAGGCGGGGTAAAAATCCATTAAATAAATAAATGATAATAATGTCCAGTAGGTTGCCTAGAGTTGAGGCAAGTCTATGTTACCCAAGAAGGTGGATCAGCCCTGAGGAGAGGGTTCGGAATTCAGTTGGTGCTGCTGCCCTCTTTATGGGTCCAATTCACCCCCTGCATGGACTTCTCTACTCCAGTGGGCATCTGTTGTCCATCGTGGTGAGCTTTCCAATGGCATAAAGGCTCTCCGGATTGGATCACTGGTCACTTGACTGTACTGGTGAACAAGGGTGTACAAATGTTAATGACTGAGGAGCATCCATTGGGGCCATCAGGACCCCCTTAGTATCTCTACCTGAGAGGACAGACGGATGAAGGTGTCAGGTGATTCCCCCACATGTAGCTGATGATGCTTGCAGAATTATGCTCCCTCCTCCATCCCGTGCTTAAGCCTGTATATTAGTAAGCGAAGCAAATATTACAAAGACCCAATACCCTCTTATGGCCTCGTATTCAGTAAAATCTTGAACCCAGGTAACCTTGTGCCCTGGAACGTCTCATCACTCAGTGAAGTGCTAAGTGAGCACGTAACAGTCTACTGATAGTTCAGTATTGCTTAGTTAGGTTGGGCAGGGAGGATAAGTGAGAGAAAGGAGGAGTCATTAAGGATGCCAAGGATTGCAATGAGCTTTGAAATACTGCAGGGAGCCCATCAAAGCCAGCTATAAATACTCTCTGAAATTACCATAAGTTTCTGCCGCTGTAACAGAGAAATCTCGTAGCACTGAATCTCTGCAGTCGGCCTTTCACATGGTCAGTTTCCATTTGAGGTGAGGGTCCTGGAGCCTAAGGGTGTTCTAGTGGTGTAGCTGGAGGGGGGTGCAAAGAACTAAGCTTTAAAGGAAGCATTCCCTGCAGTGGGCAAGCAGCCCCCTCCCCTTTGGAGCCTTTGTCTTTCTCTCTCTACTCGGATCTGATATTTTGTGGTTGCCTAAGTCAGTCAGTCAGTCTGTCTGTAGACACAGACACACACATCATGGCTTATACCTGTGCTGCTCTTTTCCTTCATAAAGGCATTGAGGCTACAATCCATCACCACGTCCAGTGGCAAGGAGTTCCACAGACTTATCAGGTGATCTGAGTCTGACTCCTGATGTCAAGCAAATGATGTCTAGTGATACCCTAATGTCCAGGAACATTAATACATCAATGCAACTTTGGCATAAAGTTCCCCTGCTAATCATCTATTCTTCTTTACAGCATCCTTTCAAGATGGAACTTCTTTTTCTGCTTTGGGTTGTGTTTTAGCAACTGGGCATCACACCCACTTTCCACATCCATACTGCTGGTGACACTGAGGGTGCAATCCTAACAAATTTAGACTGGTGTAACTCATCTGGGATAACTTTCCATGATGGTGGGAGGAGGCCGGTGCATACTTGTCACTGATTACCCCCCCCCCAGGAGTGGGGCAAAAGTGTGATACCATCAAAATTCCCAAGAAATAGGCAAATAGGAAGTGTCTCATAAGTGGAGGGATCATAGATGGTCTTTATAGAGCAGTGATCTACTATAAGATAAAACTTTCAATGGGGTTTGATGCTAGCTGCCTCTGGTTTAATATGTGTGCATGTATTTACTATACCATAATCATGAAGAAAACACAAGTCATGGGTCAGGGTGTGGATCCACCTCCCTGTATCACAATCTCTGAACATGAACTGGAGGTTGTCCATGACTTTGTGTACCTTGGCTCAACTATCTCTGACACTCTCTCCTTAGACTCTGAGCTGAATAAACGCATTGGTAAAGCGGCTACTACATTCTCCAGGCTTACAAAGAGAGTATGGCTTAATAAGAAGCTGACGGAACATACAAAGATCCAGGTCTATAGAGCTTGCGTCCTGAGCACACTCTTGTACTGCAGTGAGTCTTGGACCCTTTATGCATGGCAGGAGAGGAAGCTGAACACCTTCCATATGCGCTGTCTCCGACGTATTCTTGGAATCACCTGGCATGACAAAGTCTCAAATGACACAGTATTGGAACGTGCTGGAATCTCTAGCATGTTCACACTTCTGAAACAGCGGCGTCTACGCTGGCTTGGGCATGTCGTGAGAATGGCTGATGGTCGGATTCCAAAAGATCTCTTATATGGAGAATTAGTGCAGGGAAAGCGCCCAAGAAGGAGACCACAGCTGCGATACAAGGACATCTGCAAGAGGGATCTAAAGGCCTTGGGAATGGACATCAACAGCTGGGAAACCTTGACCTCTGACCGTTCAGCGTGGAGGCAAAAGACCCAGCATGGCCTTCTCCAACTGGAAGAGACACTTGTTCGGCAGGCTGAAGCAAAGAGACAGACCCGAAAGCAGCGAAACCTGGGACCTGGGCAGTGGACGGAATTTATTTGTCCTCAGTGTGGAAGGGATGGACACTCTCAAATTGGTCTCATTAGTCACACTAGATGTTGTTTCAGGACCTCCAGTCAGAGCACGATACCATAGTCTTTCGAGACTGAAGGATGCCAATAATAATTTACTATACCATAGTCTTTCAAGACTGAAGGATGCCAATGAATTTACTATGAAAATGGGATCTTTGGATGGTAACTCGTCATTGGATGCAATGTTGCCTACAAAAGTGTGTTGGACTTTGGCTATAGAGATCTGAATTCAGAATCTTTCTCAGCCATAAAACACACTGGGTGACCACTGACCAGTCATTCTATGTCAGCCTAATTCATAGGGTGGTTGTGAGGATACAATAGAGTAACCCATGCCCATATATGCCATCCTGAACACAATGGAGGAAGCAGGCCTCTGTCAGTCTTGGAAGACTATGGTATCGTGCTTGGCGCTGCATATGCTGCATGAGAAGCACGAAAGCCTGGGTTAGATTGTTATGGAGGATAGGCTGTTACCCAAGCAGCAAATCCCCCCTCTCCACGCCACTGAATTAGTCCAATGGAAAGGCAGAGCCAATACGATTGGGTCCAGCTGGTGTCGCAGAGCAGGGCTAAGGACAGGAGCTCACGCTGTCTTGTGGGGCCGACCCGGGTCTCAAACCCTGGCCTACTGGTTAACAAGCACATTGTCTTAGCCACTTGCACCAATGGCAGTATAACTAACTGAGTTTCTCATTGTTAAAAATTCTAAAATCTATATAACACCTTTCTACTATCATTAGCATCCAAAGTGATGACCAAGTACTAAAAACATCATAAAAACAAGTAAAAATCAAGAACTGCTTATAGTTGAAAAATTAAAAGAACAGCAAAAGAATCATTTTGGAATAGTAGTAGAATCTATGTGATTGCGTAATTGCAATCACATAATTGCAAAAGAAAAATTTAGATTTAATCCTAACTGTGTCTACTCAAACGTAAGTCACACTGTCTTCAATATTACTTACTCGCAGGAAAGTGTGGTTAGGATTGCAGCCTTAGAAATTGAGGAACTGCCATTGATAACGGCATCACCCCAACCATAGTAAGAGCCTTTCCCAAGGTAAGTTTTGCAATAAATCCAAAGTGATACCTACGTGTAAACACAGCCCAAGCGTGACTTATTTATACTGCAATTAACATAGTTGGATTCTTCCAGCTCTCTATTTAGAGTGCTGTTTTTCCCTAATGCTGCTTAGTCCAATGTCCTCTAGAAAGCCAGCTCAGCACTTTGCATATATCAATGCGTTTCTTTAGCCAGCGTTAAGCAAGGACAGCTTATTAGTTATACTGTAATGGACTGAGCCCAACTATTGAAGGATCTTTCCAAGGTAACAACTGAATAATAATGCCTTGGGTTTTACTTATTTAAAAGGAAGAGTCCTGAGAAGGAAGATGAATGGCTGTTTTGCTTTAATCAATTGAGATTCTTTCCCGTGGCCTAAACTGTGGCCTTAGATCACTCCAGAAGGTTATAGAATCTTGCATAGTGTGGAGAAAGTGCATAGGGAGAACAGTGTTTGGGGTCACTCAAGTAAATTGATTGGCATCAGAGATGAAGTCATCAAGAGAAAGATGGAGGAGTGAAGGTCTGGTATGTCTCCTATGGTAAGAATGCTAAAGTGCAGCTTTTGGGACTTTTTAAAAGAACTTCAACCAAGAGAAAGCTTCAGGTAAGCAGGTGGCAAACTGAGAAATTTGCATAGGGGAATATCTGATAGTCTGCTCTGTCCCCAGATGCAGGTACATCGTACAGTGGTGCCTCACATAAAGAGCTTAATTTGTTCCGGAGGCATGATGTTTAAGTGAAGCACTCTTTAAGTGAAGCAGATTTTCCCATAGGAAATTATGGAAACTCAGGCAGTTGGTTCTACAACCCCCAAAATATTCTGCATCACTGCCCCTGCTTACTGGGCATCACTGCCCCTGCTTACTGGGCAAGAGACACTCTTTCAAGTGGGTGTTCCTCTTTTATTTAGCAGGGGGAGAGTAACTGGCCCTACACACCCCAGCAATGTCTGTTCAAGTGGCTTCTGCTGGTGTTCTATCTGCATTTTAGATTGTGAGCCCTTTTGGGACAGGGACCTATTAGCTATTAATTAGCTATTAATTTTTTTCATTTTCTTGTAAACCGCTTTGTGAACTTTTCAGTTGAAAAGAGGTATATAAATACTGTACACAGACAGACAGACAGACAGATAGATAGATAGAAAGAGGTATATAAATACTGTACACAGACAGACAGACAGACAGACAGATAGATAGATAGATAGATAATTTATTCATATAAAATATAAACAGGATGTAAAAATGATGACAAAACACTGTAATTGAATTCAAAACATGCATTCAGTGTGCATGATCCTATGAAGTCTATTTAGTCTGAAATCCTAAAGACACTTTTCTGGGAGTAAGCCCCATTTAACACAATGGGGCTTACTTCTGAGTAGACATGGTTAGGGGGCTGCAATCAAAGACACCTTCCTGGGAGGCTTACCTGGGCTGCTGCTGGAGGTTCAAGGGGGCTGTTGGGGGCACTTGGGGTCAGTCAGGGGCAGCTGCCTCTGGCACCTCCAGGCAACTGTCCCCAAGTTGGGGGCAGTTAAAGGCAGCAGTGCTGGCCCTTTTAAAGAGCCTCCGCTCTGAGTGTTAGGGCTGCATAATACGCATGCCCATAGCGTGCTTGCTTGTTAAGTGAAGTGGAACTTGTTACGTGAAGCAAGATTTCTTGGAAATTTTTACTTGTTATGTGAAACACTTGTTATGTGAGGCACTTGTTATGAGAGGTACCACTGTATATGTTACATTGAACCAATACAAATTTTATATCGGGAGTAAGTCCTACTTCACAAAGTGGGATTTATTTTTTAGTAAACATGCACTTTAATATGTCTCGAATACTGGTATTCATCAGGGTTTTTCTACTTCAAATTTGTATACATTTATTTTAATAAATTTCATGGGTTTGAGATTAGGGACACAATCCAGAGCAAATTCAGTCTGCTCTGACCTAACTGCACTCTCCTAACTATTCTGTATCCAGAGCAGAAAGTTATGCTGAATCCAGAGAGTCAGGAAGCCTGGGCTGCCCTAACTGCTCCAGAGCATGCTAAGTAATTGACACAAGGGGAAGACTTGCTTCTGAGGAGACACCCTGCAGATCACACTGAACAAGGAACAGCTGTGGTGCCTACAGTGGTGACATGACTCTGCACATCACCTGGTGTGGAAGTCTGTGCGTCATCCCTGGGATGCGTGCCCCTCCCCCACCTGGACTGCGCAGTCACCAAAGTTGGCGCCTGTGCAGTTGTTTCTGAAGCCAACTGGCTTCAGAAAGAGTACTGCGCAGGCACCATCTCTGACACCTGCGCAGTACTTTTCTGAAGACTTTTGGCTTCGGGGGAGACTGTGCAGGCATCAGAGTTGGTGCCTGTGCAGTACTCTTTCTGAAGCCATTCGGCTGCTGCTCCGCCTCCTGAGTGAGGCCGAATGGCTGTGCAGAGGCGCGGACTTTCTCTGCTCTAAGGAAGTCTCCTCTGAAGCTGTTTGGCATGCTCAGTGTGTTTCTGCGCAGTGCATCTCAGATGGCCGTTCAGGCCAGCTCCTCAGACAAGTGTCAGCTTCTGGCTGCTGCTCTGCCTTGGAGCAGGCCTGAGTGGGGGTGCTGACGCCCGGGGCCTGCCAAAGGACAGTCAAACTCCTCCGGCACATCACCCCATACGGAGCGCATCACCCAATGCAGCCCACACCAGCCGCACCAGTCTGGTGACGCCACTGGGTGCCTGCCTTATAAGGAGTCCCTGATGAGATGCCAGTACATTCTACAGTGAATACAAGGGGCTTCTTGGAGTGGCCTGCTGTATCCTGAGGTTTGGGGGCAGCCGTAGTTTGTTCCATATCCTGAGGTTGAGAGGCAGGGGTTGCAGCTAGGCTGGCCAAGAACTCAGATTTTTGGTCAGCACTGCCATTCTTACTCGGGCCTTATCATGGACCCCTATGGGTCTACTCCTTACTATACCTGCTCCTGAGGTGGTATAACTCTGAGGGCTGGAAGAGGGCATTTCTGCCTTGGAAACAGGCTTTGGATACAGAGTAACTGCTCTGCCCTAGGCAATGCTAAACATGCCCTCAACTTGCCTCTCCTGAGCTGCTTAGGCTGCCCCAGTTAGGGCAGAGCAGGTCCACCTCTCTTAGGGCACCCTATCTTGCCTTGCTCTGCCCTAAGCCTCCTCCAGATTAACTGGGCTGGAGCATCTTGCAGTTGCTCCAACCTAGTGTTAGATAGGGCAGCCTAAGGGCTCTTATGTGGACAGATTAGTTGCTCTGGATTGTCCTGGAAATTAGCTAGAACAGATCTTTAAATGACTCACAATAAATTTCAAAATATATGTCCAACCTTGCAACACATGGATTTTTTAAAACATATATTTGATTCAACACAATGACAACTACAAATGAGAAGGAAAGTGCTAATCCCTGGAGAAGGGGAAAAATGCATCACTTTAAAATCACAGTTTAAAAAAACTACTCTTCTTCCTGTTGTAGAGGAAATCATGAAAGCAGTCATTCCATTTTCCAGTTGAGGAAGGGGATCCTTTGCATTTCTAATGGTTGATCTCCTCTCTGAAACTGTAAGAAAAACTGTTTTTAAACAATTGAAAGAGATGCTTTTATTAAACACATTTTGGGGATATAATCTAGACATCCCAAAATTAATCCCCTGCAGATACTGAGGCACGACCACATTCCATTAGGAGCAATGGAGGAGCAAGAAATGTGGTTCTTTAAATATATTTTTCCACTGAATTTTTATCCACATTTTTTGAAACCATTGATGATCCAGAACCCTAGTGGATAATGAGGGACAACCTGTAAGCATAAGTGGCAGGAGAAATTTATCACCTAGAATGCTGATTCTCTATTAATGCAGAATTACAATTTGTTGGAATTTGGGAGGTAAAGAAGGAATATAAAATGCATATTTTCTGTGGGAGTGTTGATGTGTTATAACTAGACAATGTTCTTTACATCAAAATGCTTTCAAAAGGCAGGTGTCAACGATAGTGACGTTGTTAGGGAGTGCAAGGGGTGCAGTCCACACAAATGACAAGCACAAGCGTGGGTGACACCACTACTGGCCAAAATTTTTAAAAAATCTTGGTATTTTCAAATAATATCATGTCATATATTATGTGATGCATTATTTCTTGCAGAATGAAATTAAAATATCTTTTAAATAAAATATCTTTATTCTGAAATATATTGAAATAGCACTGAAATATCTTTATTCTGTCAAAAGATATATCCGGAAAACCACTGGGAAAGGACAGTAGTGTTTCACCATACCCATCATTTGGGGCATTGCATGGGAGTAGGACCATCATGGGGGTGTACTGACTTTCCTTACTGGGTAATGCAAACTGTAGTGGGGCCACTGGTCAGTGATTATCCCCCAAAGATGCTTTTGCCCTGGCAGACATCAACACTGAACGTTCCCATTTCTAGATAGCAACCAAAGATATCAGAAATTGAACTTCTGCAAACAGAGCAGAGCACATGAATGCTCTGCATGCGATATATTCATTGAGCATGTGATATATCTATGTGATATATCTGTTGATCCTCCCTGAGGGTGAGGTTTTATACATGATAAAGGCCTTCTTCTCTTATGCAAATCTGTTCACAGACCTCAAATCCAGTTTGAAGAGTCAATAATATCACATTTTACAAAGCAGCTCCAGCACAGTCATGGCTTGTTATCAATAGTTCTTTGCATAATCTCACACTTGCTGTGTGTTTAATGACCGTTTCACAAACTGGAGAATGTTGTGAGTGACGCAGCCCCGAGACAGATTAATATCATTGCTTTCCACTGTTCCATGAAAGGATTCCAGAGTATCAGTAGATCCTGATTTTTATTTTTTTTTTTAAAAGCCTCCCTATTCAGTGAGCTGCCTGGCTGACATTTTAAGAAATTGTTTTTGAAATATGAGCCATCCTGAAAATGATTGCGTTAATTTCATTTTCATGCAGAAGGACAATGAAATTAGACACTGAAAACATAATCGATCATTGCAAATGTAGACTAATGACTGCACATTATATTTCTCTCTCTTTTTTTTTTAAAGGCAGTGAAATTGGATTGCACTAACTCACCAACTATTAGATGTAAGCAGATGCAATGCTATTTAAATTAAAACAAAAACAAAAAGGATATGGATGAAACAATTTTCCATCAGAAAAGCATGAAATTTATTTCTAGATTTTTTCCCCCTGAATTATATACAGTATTTGGTAATTTTCTTACACTTGTTATAGTTCACAGCCAATCCTGGTGTGGAGATGATTCCCTTATCCTGCTAAACTGTGGTTTCAGATGGCAAATCTGCTTAGAAAAATACAGCAATGAAATTGAACAGATTTTTTTTTTGGTAACCCAGTGAAGAGAATTGCTTTTTTGGAGATACCAGGTTGGTCTTGCTCTAGGTCTATAAAAATGGTTTTAAAATCAGAGCTGTGATCCAGAAAAGGGTATGGCCTTTTGATTATAGGAGAGAATTAAGCACATATTTATCTTTACCAGGATGGCAGGGTGGTTAGTGGTTAGAGACGTGGCTCTTGATAAGGCTAACCTTTATCTCACCTTAAAATAAGTGGCAGAAAAAAAGAGTCACACCATCAGTCAGTAATCCAGAAACAACCAACCACAAATGTGATCAAACACCTGACCGCTGGGTGAATTGGTTGCCTGTTACAGGTGTACATTAGCTATTAATTAACCGCTTTGCGAACTTTTTAGTTGAAAAGTGGTATATAAATATTGTAAATAGATAGATAAAACAAATCAAACTGAAACCTGACCAGTGTGAGCATTTGTTCACAAATAGCTTCCTCTCTGTGCTTCAGTCCCATGTTTAACCATTTTCACCAGCAACAAATAACTACATTTTCAAAGCCTCTTCTGAACATTAAATATGCAATTCACACATCTCTGTTATCCAGAAGAAATAGCTCCTACAAAAAAGCTCTTCTCTTTTCTGTTAGCTGAAAATATCACCATTCAGAATAATACTTCTAATCTCCACTGGCCAGAAACAGAGAGGACCTGATTGTCATGCCAAATTGTTAATAAATGTAATGTGTCCTGCATCCTTGAGAAAGTCATCCCAGAATTCTGGTATTCCACACATGACACTGTACACTCCATGTTGGCAGTGTCCTCAATTTGTATTGGATGGCATAATGGTTCTGATATAGGTGAGCATTGCTCAGGTAGGGAGGGAAAACCATGTCAGTGTGAGCCACTCTTTTAAATCCTTGAACTGTTTACAGAATCCAGATGTAAAATAGGATCTTACCAGAGGATTAAAATCATAATCTCATATTACAGTAGATTCCTGGATCATGACACTTCTACAGCCACATGGATCTCAAAAGATTTAACGACATCAAAGATGGTATCATGCAGCATCTGGCTCAGCTGGGAGTAAAGATTTTGTGAGATCCAGGATTGCAAGATTTTTTGAGATCCTAGGTGAACAAGTAGAAGGGGCAAACTGGGGCATCCCCAGATGTCCCTGTGGGTATGCGGAAACACCCTATTTTCTCAACATTGCTCCCCTAATGTACCACTTGTTGCCAGGTTCTCCTCTGGAAGTGACTGGTGATGAAATTGCCTTTTAAACCTGGTTCAGAGACAATGATGGGAGCTTCCAAGGAGCTTCTCACACTTCTCACACTCACAGTTTCAAGAGTGAGAAACTCCTTGGAAGCTCATTGGAAGCCTACCAGGTCAAATGTCTTGCCATCTTTGGAAGCTCCCATCATAGTGTGGTGCCAGGCAGTTGGGGCTATGTGTACCACCCAACATTGCCCTGCATACCACCAGTGGTATTTACCACTGGTTGAGAACCCCTGCCCCAAAGAAGGCATTGTGGTGAAATGCCCCCTGTGCAACACCCCCACCCCCGTGCAACACCCTCCAAGCCATACCCCTAACAATGCAACACCCCTCCCCCACCCCCAAGCACCATCCTCCCCATGGACCATCCGTCTCTCTGCACCACTCCCTGTGCACCAGCACCACCACCCTGCCACATCCCCCCATGCAACAACCCCATGCTCCATTCCTCCCGTGCACCATTCCTCACCGTGAACTATCCCTTTGGAAACTCCTGTGGTGGTATCCCCTCCTTGATTCCCAAATTTAGGATTGAAAAGAGGAACCATGCCATATAAAAACTGAACAAAATGTCTTTTTAAAATCGGCTTACTGTACATACAAAGATTTAACAATCCAATGCTATTATCACATGCTTCAAGATACCAGCTTTTTTTATTTTAATGAGGAGCAGAACTTGATGAAATGACACACAAGCGCTTTCTTTTACAGATCGTAGCAGAACTGGTTAATAAGCACTGGGGCAGGCTGAAAACTCATCTGAGTCGTGCGGTTCCATATTGAGCCAAAGATTTCAAGAAAGCATTTTCTTCCGAAGCACGGAGATTGCAAACAGCCATGTTATTACTGCAGGGCTGGAGGTGCATTAGTAAAATGTGCTGCAGAATTCCCATGCAGCTTGCAGCAGCAGTTGGTTCGACATGTGTTTTGAGGCTTTTCAGATTCAGTTCTTTCCCCTCCGATAGATCTGGACTTGGCAGCAAAGAGTTGTGATTAGAATATACAGAGCTGCTTTCATACTCAGTCCAGCTGTTGTTGGATATAGCTGATGATCAATATTATTACATGCTTTGTTGTCGCTGCATCCTTCAAAAGTGTGATTGGAACAAGGAGAGCATTTCTGAAAGCCTTTTGCCAATAGTGGCACCTTCCGTCCGCACACATGTTGTAACGCTACTTGGAAGAAGATATACTATTTTTTTTAAAGACTGGCTAAACCATAGCAACTAATGGGGAGACCAGAAGGAGAAGAAAATCTGTTTCTGCCTTTGCAACTAGTCTTAATAGCAGAAAGACAGCTTTTTGTGCTTTTTACTTGTCATCTATGAATCTTGTTTGCACACAAGGGGAAGCAAAGGGCAAACTTGTCTTCCATCCGATAGCAGTGAATGTTGCATGTGAAAAAGGAAGGTGGCATTTCATCCTCCCATATGCTCAGGGCATCCCCTCAACTCTGGCACTGTGAACAGTATTTCTGATAGAATCGTGGTAGCAATTACGTAATTCTTAAAGGAGAGATATTAGCTGGATCTTTCCCTAGTTTATTTTGAAAACTTTGATGGTGCTGAAACAAATCAGCAATAGTTCTGTCAGACCTCTTTGCACTCATGTATCTTGGACCTTTTCAGGGACCAGTGGTGTAGCTAGCATAGTGCAGAGGGTGCAGTTGCACCAGGCTACAAGTTTTAGGGGGCTACAAGCTGAGCTTCACACTAGTGGCTGTAATTGTGAAAAACGGGTTCTATATGAATTATAATACCATCATGTTATATATCATTGGAAAGGTAACTGAATGCAGAATGAAATGAAACAAACTGGATTGGAATATCTATATTCTATCAAATGTTATGGCCAATGAACCACAAAATGAAAACACAAAAGTCTATGGAACAAAAAGTGGATTTTAAAAACTCAAACTTTTCCATGATACTGATTTCTCTGAAAGCCAATTAGATGTAATTCTGATACTGTATGGAACTAATGTGTTAATATCAGCTCTCCCATGTACATATATCATAATACAGTTACCCCCATGCTAAGTGGGTATACTGGTGTTTCTAAATGGTGCTCCTCTTGTATTTAACAGGGAAAGAGTAACCATTCCTCTTGCCCCAGCAGTTTCCCTAACCAATAAGAGACAAAATTTTCATTTTTTTCTTAATTAATTTGATTTTGTTGTTACAGGGAGAGGAGGGAGGACATAAAATCTTCTTTGACTCCAGATAGCAAACAGGTGCTTTAGCTGTGCCACTAGCAGAGCAAATGGGTGGTGAACTGTTGAGGAGAAGATGGCAGGATTTCCCCCAATTTTCTTTTCAAAAATACCCAGGGATGACATCACATGTGGTTGTGACATCACTTCTGGAGCAACATTTTGAGCTTTGCACCGGGCTATGAGATCGTTAGTTATGGCACTGTTAGGGACTTATTTATTATCTATCTATCTCTATCTACAGTATTTATATACCGCTTTTCAACTAGAAAGTTCTCAAAGAGGTTCACAAAGGAAATGAAAAAATAATAGCTAACGGGTCCCTGTCTCAAAAGGGGTCACAATCTAAAATGCAAAAGAACACCAGCAGAAGCCAATTGGACAGACATTGCTGGGGTGTGAACGGTTACTCTCCCCCTGCTAAATAAAGGAGGAACACCCACTTGAAGAGTCCCTCTAGCAAGACTTACCCAGACTTATTCATTCATTCATTCATTCATTCATTCATTCATTCATTCATTTGAATTGCCCCTATGCAACAGCCCCCCATGCAACACTCTCCCCCAGCCTCCAATGCACCATCCTCCCCATACACCATCCCCTTCTCTGCACCACCCACTTCACACACCAGTACCGCCCCATGCAACATCCCCCCATGCAACATTTCCCCGCGCAACATCCTTCCTTGTGCACCATCCCCCATGTGCACCATCCTCCCACAATCTTGCACCATCCTCCACAATCATGGACACTCCTACAGAGCAGGTGCAGTATTTTGGGCTGCGTTTTATCAGTCTTCAATGTTAAGTATAGAACAAAAATTTATTGCACCCCTTTTCAGCCCTTGAGGGGTTAAATTTTCAAAAACCAGTTCTTAGTGAGTGCCTCCATCACATCCTCCCCAAATTTCACACTTCTAGGTCCACCAGTTTTGGCTGGCCATTGATGAGTGAGTGAATGAAACAGTCAGTCAGTGACTTTTCAGTTTATTATTTTTACAAACAGAAAATATAGCCACCATTTAATTCTCTTTATACCAAAATCAAAAGTTACAAGAAAGAACAAGCACAGCTTTCACAGTCAGATCCAAGAATTAAAATTTGCCCTTGCCGATTAATCCATAAAGCTTTAGTTAATTGATCTACTGATTAAGCCAATTAACGTTATTGGTCCTTTTATAGATGGGGCACAAGGCTCATTTGACATGAGTGTGTCCCTGTCAATCATACATTTAGTGGTAAACCCAGATTTGCGACTTCATGACTAGATAATCATGTCAGTCTGATACAAATGCCTTCAAAGAGATGTTTGCTGCATTTTCACTCACAGCAGGGTTTGTGAAGCAACCCCAACACAAGTAAGAATCCTCCTAGCAAAGAAGGGGTTCATTGTAAGCATTTATCTGTGCTGAACAAACATCCTTATCCAGAAGTTGTTTGTAGGGTTGCCATATTTATAGGATACAACCAGTGGTGGGCACTTACCGGTACGGGCCTACGCGCCCGTACCGTTTCTTTCCGTTTCCCTGCCGCTAGCATACCGCCAGCGACAGGGAAATGCAAAACATAGCGGACCGGTATGGTCCGCCATGTTTTGCGCCCACCACGCCCGCGGCTCTGCACAAGCGCTGACATCGGCGCTTGCGCAGAGCCTCTGGGAAGGCTCTGCATGAGCGCCGGCGTCGGCGTTTGCTCAGAGCCTACCTAGAGGCCAGCCTGCCAGCCTCTGGGAAGGCTCTGCGTGAGCGTCGGCATCGGCGCTTGTGCAGAGCCTACCTAGAGGCCGGCCTGCCAGCCTCTGGGAAGGCTCTGCGTGAGCGCCGGCATCGGCGCTTGCGCAGAGCCTACCTAGAGGCCAGCCTGCCAGCCTCTAAGCATGCTCTGCGCAGGCGCCAATGTTGCCCCACCCCTCCCCAGTCCCGCCCCTCGCCCCGCCCACACCCCCTGACTCCGGCTGGCCCCTCCCACTTCCGGCGTACCGGATCTTGGGATGGGGCCAGCCCATCTCTGGATACAACATATTTATTGTATTTGCATGCTATGTTCTGTTACATAAATATGTATTTGATTTTTTAACTCAGCGTTGCTTTCAGTGTAGTCAAGTGTTTGATGTCCTTTGTTGTTGTTTTTTCAAAGAGCATGCAAATTGTGTTTGTTTGATAGCATTATTGACAAATGCTGTTGTCCCAAATTAATCGGTGTGCTCCCCAGTTCATTAATACTTTGGCGCCATTGTTCTTCACTATCGGGTTTGTACCACTGAGTGCTTCCTGAACTGTTTGATTGAAATAAATGTCGCTGTGGTGTTAGCACACTCCAAACAGTCCTTTTGTCTGATGCAGAGTGATGCAGGAGACTGGAAAATATAATAAAGCTTTACCAATTTGTTTTGTAGATGGCAGCAAAAATACAGTCCTGAAATTCCCAGATTGCAGAAGGTAGTGGCTTGGATCCAGAGTACTGTAAACATGATTCAGTTGCAGTAGAAGGCTTTTCCATCCTCACCCTTCCTACAGCTTTCAGATTGGCATGGGTGCTGTCAGTGGAGGAGAGAGGTATGTCTATGAAACTCCTTGCCATAGGATGGCATCAAGGCTGGACAAAGGGTTGGACAAATTTCTAGAAGAAAATTCATCATGGGTTACAAGCCAGGATGGATATGTGTAACCTTCTGATTTTAAATGTAGGCCCGTGATTTTCAAACTTTTTTATCTCATAGCACTCCACTGAAATTGTGCAGGCACACCTTCAGATGTTTTACAATTGACAAAGTACACCATGCTGTTGGTAGGGGGACAGTGCTTGATTTATGTCTAAGCTAAATATAGCTTAGGGCCCCCATCTTGGGCCCCCCCAAAAAATTTAAAGGAGAAAAAAAACTGGATGTACATTTCCAAAAAATAAGATAAAAAGCAAAATAAAACCTACCTACAGCAACAGTGTTTTGTGTTGTGTAGGCTCATTATATTCAACACAAAAAACAGCGACAATTTGTTATTGACAAAGGACAGCTGGATATATAAAAGGCTCCCATTACCTTCATCAGATCTACATCCGACCCTGTAAGGGGCTCAAATCCCTCAATTTTCCTACTAATAATGACCTTCTCCAAATATTGTGGCACACCTGAGGACCATCCACAGCACACCAGTGTGCCATGGCACACTGGTTTGAAAATAACTGATGTAGGCTAATTAGATAGATAGATAGATAGATAGATAGATAGATAGATAGATAGATAGATAGATAGATAGATAGATAGATAACAACATCACGCTTTCCCCAGCCATTCCTGGATTCTGAAAGTCTGGATTAAAAGTTTCTTCAGACTCTTCAGTTCCATATTGTCTGGATGAAAAATAGACAGGTGGCAACTGTAATTTGGGGCAGAAGGAAAAAGATGTTGAATGCATCCAGTAATGAGGACAGAAGGTAGGCATGGACTGGAGTCAAACTAAATTAATTGCCAGTTCTTTTGATCTAACTGAGATGCATGTACTTGCCAGGTAGCACATACACGAACATATTAATCACTCCCAGAGCCTTATTATCAAGGCTTGTACATGTTCATGGTCAAAGGCTTGAAGCTATATTTCTCTTCCAGAATAATGTGATCCTATATCATCCTGAATGTTGATTCTATTTTTTGCAGTATGGGACAAAAGTCTGCTTCACACATACATTATGCTGTGGGGTCATCAGGTGGACATGTGTGCACTAACAGTGCCTTTGGTCTTAATTGTGTTGCTTGAACAGTACATACACAATGTCTTGTGGAATACCACCGGTGTCAGAAGGGGTGTCTCGACATAAATAATGCCCTACAGTTGTTCCAGAATCGTGAGAATCCAGAGTGGCCCTGAATTAGGAATTGTGTGTTTTATGATGTAGAGCACAGATGTAAAACCAAATGGAAAACGGCAAAAACAGAGAAGCTTTATTTTAAAAAGGTCACGTTGTACAATGAAAACTAATCCTTTTCTAAACATATTCAGTTCTCTAATACTTACTGTATTTTCCTGCATAAACCCATATCATAGTGGTTTCCTTACCCCTAAACTTTTCTCATGTCTGTTTTATTGTTCTGTATAAAAAACCCACTACAAATTATTGAATAAAAAAAGAATGAAAGTATTTTATGCATCCCATGGTGGCGTTAACAGAACAATGGTGTTGTAAAGATCTCTGCAACATAGAAATTTCAGTGCCAGCATAACGTAAACATTTTTTTTTGTTTTGTCTTGTCTTCTGTTCTTTTTCTGCCCAGCATTGCTATGGTACAGTCACACCTGGAACCTGTTGGAGAAAGCCCACAAAATGAGTGTTTGGCTTAAATTGGATGGACTTGGGTACAAATCCATGAGGACTCTGATCCCGAATAGCAGACTCTGCAATGAGGTAAGAAAAATGCTAGGAAGACGAAGTTTTCTAGGGAAAGTTCAGCTGCTTGGTGACGCAGCACATGTTTAGCATGAAAATAATAGGGAGAGATTCCTCTTTCTGAAACTCGGGACAGCTGCTGCCAGTCAGTGTAGATTCATGTTTCTCAAACTGTGGGTTGGAACCCACTAGATGGGTTTGAGCCAATTTCAGGTGGGTCTCCATCCATTTCAATGTGCTTATATTAGATTTGGTAGGTGACTGCATTGGAGGAAATTTTGACCTCGCACTTCAAAAGCATGTAAATAAAAGTAGATAAAGAGGTACCAGTTTGGTGGGAAGGTGACAGTCTTCCGGGCCTCTTTGGCATTTCATCATTCTGACCACATGACCGTAGAGACATTTTCTAGCTCAACCTGCAGGGAACACCTTTACCTTACAAAACATCTTTACTTTTCCTTTACCTTACAGCTTCTAAACATTTGAACAATAGAGTGTACTCTTGGGTGGATGGATTGCAGACTTTCAGATGTTTGGGGAATATATGGCAGGAATGTATGGAAGAAGGTAGATAGAAGTTATCTGAAATCCACTCAGAGCGGGAAGTGGAATTTGCCACCAAACCACTGTGATCTGCCTGCCGTTGCCTGGAGCAAACCTGTCCATCTGCAAGCTCAGAGTGCCTCCACTCATTCACCACAAACATATTTAATTTTATTTTTATTTAAAATACTTCTGTCCCATACTTTCCTTTCCAGAGACGACAGATGCTCGTCAGAGCTGATCCTTGGATAGGAACCCTGGAGTACCTACACTAAGCCTTACACTTTCATGACCAACATATAGCTGTAATGGGGATGCTCTGCACTGGTTGTGCTGCCCAAGCCCTGAACCTTATAGGAGGATCTCTGGTGCTCAGGAAAGCTTGGAATAAGCTAACAGACAAGAAAAATAATAATCATACAAAGTAAAATCACAGAAGAAGCATAAAAATTATGCTAGCATGTGCAAGCGCATCATGTCATATGATAGCGGCAACAGTGCCACAACAAGGCTGTGCCCCTTGAATATGTTGCTACAGATGCGTGGTGCTGTTTTCTGCTGCTAGTGTTGCCAGCCCTCCAGGACTGGCCTTTATGTCTCCAGGAATTAGCCTCTCTAAGAGGATACTGAAAGCAATCTTCGAGATCTGAATGGGGCTTTCCTTGGCTAAATATTACATCACATTGGGGTGGGGGCTGGAAATCTCCAGGAATAGCTTCAGTCAGAATCGGCAAGCCCGGCTCTCCTCTGGCTCCCTTGTTGTCTGTGTCCGATTACCCTCTGTCTGCTACTCTTTCCCTCATCTCAAAAAAGAATGTCTGGAGCAGAGTGGCCAGGGTGACTATATGACCTCTTTATTCGGAACATGTCCTCTTTTTTAGCCTTGTCCTGGAAAAAGAATATTCAATGTCCTTCCTTTTCTTGTGAGCAGACAGTATGTAGCCTTCTTGTAATTAATCAGTCATGGCTACAATCCTAAAGGTACTTTCTTGACAGTAAGACCCATTGAACACAATGGGGCTGCTTTTGAGTAGACACAGTTAGGATTGTGCTCTATCTGTAATAAATTACATATAATAGTTTTAAATTTAATAATATGTGTGGGCTTTAGTGGGGTGAGTGAATAAGACACAGTGCCTGTTAACTGGCAGGCCAGGATTCAAGTTCTGTGTCCTACAAGATGGAGTGAACTCCCCTCCATAGCCCAGCTCCTGCCAACCTAGCAGTTCAAAAGCATGGAAATGCAAGTAGATAAATAGGTACCACCGCGGTGGGAAGGTAAAAGAGTGTCCTGTGAGCCTTTGAGCACAATCCTAACCATGTCTACTCAAAAGTAAGCCCCATTTGGTTCTGTGGGTCTTACTCCCAGGAAGGTGTCTTTAGGATTGCAGCCTTTGTCATACAGTCATGCCAGCCCCATGGCCACAGAGGTGTCTTCATCAGTGATGGGATTCAAAGAAATTAACAACCGGTGCGAGTAGGTGCGAACCTGCTGGAGCCCACCACTGGATACAACATTGTCTCTAAAGGCTTAGAAACAGGGATGAGCACTGCACCCTACAGTCGATCACAACTAGCAGTACAACCGGTGGGGGACACCTCCTGTTTAAATTATCCACCTGCAAGCAATATAGTTTTTAGCTTTTATTCTGTCATGTCCTACATTTTTCTTGGGTGTCCTAGATTTTTTTTTTGGGGGGGGGAAAGCACTTTTCTTCTTTTGCGGTTCTATCATATGGTCACCCTGAGTGTGGCAGAGGAAGCAGATCTGCTTGTGGCACACTGGTTGAAAATCACTGCTATAACCAGTTGCCTGATTATTGTTCTGATAGACAGGTATTCTACCTATATTAATAGGTATTCAAACCTCGTCTGACATTTTCCTGAGAAACAAATGCAAATTCAATAGCACTTCAAATGTGATAATAACATCCTGTTTTCACCACTGTGTCTCCAAAGGAAACACTGAACAGAATCATCTTTAAAAACAACATATATGCACAATTGTCAACACCTTTATTTTGTATTATTGCAGGATCCATCCTGCATCAATCTGAAACAGCAGGACAATGAAAATCATCCAAGTTTTTACATCAGAAAAAATTTCTTGTATCTCAACGAGTTTTTTGCTGTGCCTAAATTTGCAGGATTTCTTCTTTTTCACTTGCATGTCAGCACAAAAAGCACTTTATTTATGATCCGATCCAGTCCAGGGCCAGTACTGGTTTTGCATGCACAGTCTGGGAGATGGCAAAAGTTCCATTATGGGGTGGCCAGAAGAAGGGAGGTCCCAGTACAGGCAAACACTGGACCTCCAGGTTAGTCAGAGAAGCCCCTGAAGCCTTTGGCTGTAAGTGTGCCACCAAGTGGTGCGGGGGTGTTCTGTGATGGGGTGAGGTATGTGCCCCCTCTTGAGGTGAAGGGACCTTTTCTCTCCCTCACCTCCAGAAGATCTTTTGAATCTTTCTGTTTAAAAAATGCACCGTCTTGATTCATGAAGAAACCAGAAGTTGCATTTTTTATACAATCAAGCTCAGTGTGAGCCCTGTGGACGTCATGCGCAGCCTCCTCTGGGCTCCGATGACCCTTGCAGCTTTAACATATATTACTTCTCTGCTTTAACAGTGTTAACATATATCACTTTAATGATATATGTTAGACCAGGAGCAGGGCCTTCTCGGTGGTTGCACCCCAGCTCTGGAACTCCCTTCCCTTTGACTTAAGAACCCCTCTTCATACAGTTTTTGGTAGGGCCTAAAAACGTTTCTGTGGGCAAAAGCTTTTTAATCATATTGGAAGTTGGGGGGGAGAGGTGCTGTTTTGAGTATTGTTTTTAGCTTGTTTTACTGTAAATTTTTAGGAGGGATGCTTTAACATTTTTGTAAAATCTGTATTTTAACTGCATTTTATGGTGTTTTAATCTGTATTTATTATTATCTACTTCTAATGGTGTTTTAATTGTTGTTAGCCGCCCTGGGATCCCTTTGATTAGGGAAGAAAGGCAGGGTATAAATCAAATAAGTAAGTAAGTAAGTAAGTAAGTAAGTAAATAAATAAATAAATATATTTTTATTTATTTATTTATTTATCTGCTTCTCTGAGATGCAAGAAAGCACACCATCACCAAGCAAACAGAGAGAAAGGCAAACATATATTGTAGTGAGAGCAGAGAGCCACAGATTGCGTTGTAGGTAAATAACACACTGTCAGTTTAAGATGTGCAAGCAACAGTGCCGGCATGCCGTCCACTTTTATTCTTAGTATTGATATACCTTTCTATGAATAGGACGTTGGCTTGGGCCAGAGATTAAATTAATTAGCAAACGGCACCAGCCTGGCAGTCCAAAAATAATGATTTATATCTATTTCAGGAATGCATATTAACTATACTTAGGAAGAGGAATCTATCTTCACGGGGCAAGTGTGACTTCATAATCTGCAATAAGGGACTCTCCAGGATGGTATCCAGACTCTATGGCTCTCAAGTGTATAGTGCAAATTAGTGGTAACTTCATTAATTTGTTTTAATTGGCCATGATGCTGGGCTTTTCATTACATTTACTGTTTTTCATGTGTATTGTTTTAAATGGTGCTACCATGTTTTCAAGATGTGGAGGTTAGAAACATTTTAAACAAAAAACAACAGAGCTTTTCAGAATCCACGGACAACATCTGGGTGCCTCAAAGTCTGCTTAAAAATAAATATCCATGACCTCGAAAAATCTGATGGAAGAAAATAGATGCACTTGTTTTATATAAATGATCAGGGGATTCACAGGGAGATAGTAAGCATGCCTCTTCAATGGGCAGGACACCCCAGGGTGAGCGTATTTCCAGCAGGCACGATCTGCTTTGTTCCTGATTAGAAACTTGATGTCCAACAACTGAAGCCAAGTAGAAAATAATAACAGCATTTCACATGTATTAATGTCTTGTAATCCTGCAATACTGAAAGATCAGTATTACTGTATTTACTCAAATATAATGCTCACCCTTTTCAGCTGAATTCAGTCTCCAAAAATCAGGGTACATTATATTCGATGTTAATTAGAATTGAGTAAATACAGTATTTTGATTATAAGTATGGGGTGTGCATTATATTTGAGTAAATAAGGTATTATTCCCGGTTTGCAGATGAGGGACTGAGAGGTCACCAGGAGACTTCACAGCAGAGGTGAAAATCAAACCAGGGAAGTTTGAAATCAACACCTACAAGATCCTGGGAACAGATGATTTTGTGGAACGTCTGTGAGCACTTCTAACCAAACCATATCTAATTCACTGCATGTCAATGCATCCATAATGCAAGGTTGCAGGCTGCATCCTGAGTGGGAGTTTTGAGCTGCAAAGACCTCCTCAAGGCAAGTCCTTACTGAGCTGTACAAGCTACATGTAGCTGGTACAAGTCCAAGTGAGATGGGAAAATGGATCAAGGCTGGGAAGGGGAATAGGATCAGTGATGGGATTCAAAGAAATTAACAACCGGTTCTATGCCCATCTGGCAGCCACTTTTAAATGGCTATTTTAAAACTTTATATGTCCTATCTCAATAAATCAAAATAAAACATTGCCAAATAATGACAAATGATGGTTGTGATTTAAATTTTAAAGTATTTATTAGAACTATAACCAAGGCAGAGACTTAGCTAACATGCTTTTGTAATTATTAACATATGACCACAACTTCTAAACTCATCTGATCCCGACTCCAAAGGCCTATTACAGAGGACTTAAATTCTGTTCAGATCCATTCCTCTTTGACCAGCAATGCCATGTCAGCAAGGCACTATGTAGCCAAAACTGACAGCTAGTACTTTTCTGACAGACACCACACCATACTCAGGAGGCATTCATGGTCTTGCCTTGTCACGCTGTGTGGATGAATTGGTGACACCTAAGGATGCAGACAGAATCCTTTAGAAAGTATGCCTGGTCACCCAAATATTTGTTTGTTAAACAAGCCATAAAGATAAAATTCCCATTTATTCATATAAAGTCTCCAAACGCTTCATCCAGATTTTAATGCGATCCCAATTCCACAGCTTTCCCAGAAAGCGTGTAAACTCAGATTCTGATGGACCTCCATGGGATGGGAGTTCCACAATTTTATGTATTAATTTATTTTATAGATTTTGACTTGTGTTTCGGCAAAACAGTGCTCTTAACATGGATTCCAGTACGTTGAAAAACGGTGCAATAAAATCACAGATGATACAATGCATAACAATATAACTGTCCCATAAAACCCAGTCCGCAATATAATAGCAGCGCAAACACTTTGAACGGCCAGATTCTTTCACACTGGTATAGAAGAAAAGCATGTCTTCACCATTTGATGGAAGGCCAAGTGAACCACAAGAGGGAGGGAATTCCTGAGCCTTGGAATGGCTAAGTATATAGAGCTGGGCAAAAATCAGTGAGATATTTAAAGGCACAGTTTCAGTATTGCAAGAGATTCTTGGAAAAAACAATAAAAGGAGTAGAGAAAGTTGTGAAAACCATGCAATGAGTGCATTCCTGTTTTGATTGCAAATATGTTCTGATTCTTGAACAAATATTTTATTGCTGTATTCTTCTCCCTTTCCTTTCCAAAATCCAATGATGCTTGATTTGAGTAGAGTCTTGAATCACCATCCCATATGACTCAATTTGAAAACAAGTCATAATGGGGGCACTTTCTGAATTATTTGGATGGCCCAAGTCTTGGCAGAAGTCCCACGTTGGCTTGGTACTGTAAGACATGTGCCAACCTTCCCCGCGCCACCACAGGAATAGTGAGATAGGCAAGTCGTGCTGGCCTAAATTGGTTAGGATTGCACCCTCAGTCACCCCATTTGCGACTTGATAGGATTTATGTCAAATTGCCCCAACCTGAAAACAGAACAGCTCTGTGCAAAGAAACAGGGCTGCTGCCATGGGGTGCAAGTGCTTGGAGGTTTTCTTTCAACCATCTTAACTGTCCATGCCCATCTCGATGTCCAGCAACAGCGCAGAACTCGCCATCCTCTTCCCCTGCACAATCTCACCCCAGCTGCGACAACCGAATATCTCCTTCCAATATGGTGCATCCAACATGGTCCCGAGGGATGGCACAGAGTGGGGTTGTATGAGCTGAGTAAGCAAGAAGACTTCTGTGCTCCATGGAGGAATACAGGGACACAACAAACTGAATGCCTGTCTTGGTGTTTGCTTTAAACATGTACACTGTCTCTCCCCTATTCCACCTGCCAGGTGGTCAGGAGTGTCGGAGGAGTTGCTGAGGTGGTGCGACTGGTGCGCTGCACACCAGGGTGACACGCCTCATGGGGTGACATGCTGAGGGGGTTTAACTCTTCCTCAGTGTGTCGCTCCTGCTGAGGCTGTACCATACAACCTAGGACAAAGTGCTAGGTGCTTCTCCATCAGAGAAGTACTCTGACGCCACTGCACATGGATGAACTTTGCCCACATGCACTTGTATCCCGGAACTGCGCATGCGCCCAATGAGCTTGCCAACTGGCACATACACAGTCCCGGGGAGGCAATGCACGTCCGCTGGGGAGATCCGGACACACATGTTGCCCCTGAGCAGTGTGGAATGCACCCACCACTTCTGCAACTGATGAAAGGGAATCTTTGCCAAGATAGGCTTGGACAAAAGGGTGCAGGTGATAAATAAATGCCTACCTGCATCCCATCTGTCATGCAACAGCATTGAATACGCTGAACTGTCCCTTTCCTGCACCCATGCTGCAACCCAGTCCCAGCTGTGATGAAATCCACCCCCCTTACCTGGGTCGGGGGGTGGGGAAGGGAGCCAGGATGCATCCAAGCTCAACAAACTTGTTTCTACAGGAGTGCATGAATTGGGAAAGTTGCTTTAGGAAACTTACTCCAAATTGAGAGACTTTAGGAAGCCCCTTCATGAAGGGAGTTCTCCCTTTTAAGATAGATAGATCCCTATCTATAGATAGATAGATAGAAATCCTAAGAAATTTAGGCCAGCCTAACTATCCTGGCCTATCGTTCCATGATGGTGTGGGGAGGTTGACATATACTTGTGCATTGGCCTAACCCCCTATTCCCTCAGGAGTGGGGCAGAAGTCTTATGGCACTTTTGTGACATCCCTATGTCAGCAAAGGACTTATGCCGGGGCTTAGGCCAGCCTAAATGGAGATTAGGATTGTAGCCTGAGACAGGACTAAAACCGAAGACACTGAATCCATATGGCCCAATTGACAAATGACCGCAGCCAGCATTTCTGACCAATTCACGGTCAGACTGTTTCACTGAGCTGAAGCAAGGTGCTGATGTTTTGCCACAAAATAACATTTTACATTCTGAATACGGTAAATATTTTGGCAGGCAAGGCAGGAGGGTGTGCGACAGACTCTGTGGAAGCTCACAGGTAGGCCAGGGAAGGTAAAGCATGTAACACTATTGAAAACAAACCACAGCCAAAGAGAGGCATGCTGCTCAAGCACACCGTGACTGGCAGTTGTTTCCCTGGCATGTTTCTTGAAGAGCGGAGGAGTGTTCTGAGGGGTCTTCCCATCCCAAAGTCCCCCCTCCCAAAATAAATTGGTGGTGCTCTGCGACTGAAATATCCCCATGTGCTTGCTCTGCCTGCTTGTTCCTGCCCATACAAATAAATGAGAAAGCTGACTACCCAAGCTGGGAACCTGAGAATAGGAGTGTGACCAGGCAGGGTCTGTGTCACATAGAGCAGAACCTCACCACATCACCCCTTACATCGCACACGCATGAAATTCAGCACATGTGCAATGCATCTCTGAAGCCAGCAGCCCTGGGTCACTCAGGCCGACTGGCTTCAAAGGAGAGCTGCCCATGCACGAAAGTTAGGGTTGCCATAATTCTCTTGTTTGAAATCGGGACAGAACCCTCTGTTACACTTCCCAGTACGTGAACACAATCCCCCAAAATTGGGACTGTCCCTGTTTTTCAGGATGTATGGCAAACCTAATATTTGTTCCCACCTCCTGCACACCCCTCCTTCTGCTTGCTTGCCAAAGTTGTAAAACCCACTTGACCCTATGTGGCAGTAATTTTCAACCAGTGTGCCGTGGCACACCGGTGTGCCGCGGATGGTCCTCAGGTGTGCCCCAGGAATTTGGGGATTGACATTCATTAATAGGAAAATTGGGGGATTTGAACAGTCTGATGTGCCTTGTCAACAGTGAAAACAGTTGATGGTGTGCCTTGACAATTTCAGTGCTTTGTTAAAGTGTGCCATGAGAAGCAAAAGATTGAAAATCACTGCTATGTGGAAATAGCTTGCTGTGTCCCTCTCGCCCCCTCCCAGCCTTGGAGATGCACCTTTCAACCAACTGATACAGCAAATGAACTACATCTGGCCAACAAATGCAACACGGACCAGCAAAGCCACCTCCCCGTCTAGGTTCTGTGCAAAATGGAGACAAAATGGATACATTTTGCAGAATCTGCAACAGGTGCTGGTGCATCACAAGACCCTGCCAATTTTTCAGACTGCAAACAAAAAATGTTAACTTTTTCTTTCCGCCCCCCAGCCCATCGCTGAGTACCTCCTGCTGCTCCACATACGCCAAATGATCATTGGGAAAAACATTAGTGAGGGAAGTGGAGGTGACGCTCTGTGATATGTGTCAGTTGTTGTGCAATTTGACTTGTCTAACTCAAATAAGGGTGCAGCGTCAGAGTGGCCCTGAATCAAGTGTTTTTCAGAGTCTTTCATGTGAGCCTGTCCTTAGCCTAGCTCTGTGACGCCAGCTGGATCCAATCGTATTGGCTCTGCCTTTCCGTTGGACTATTTCAGTGGCATGCAGGGGGGAATTTGCTGCTTGGGTAACAGCCTATCCTCCATATCAATCTACCCAGGCCTTTGTGCTTCACATGCAGCATATGCAGTGAGCATGATACCACAGTCTCTCAAGAGTGATGGATGCCTACATGTGAATGACTCATGAGTCGCCAAGCAGGCCTCCGTCAGTCTTGAAAGACTATGGTATCGTGCTCGGCGCTGCATACGCTGCATGCAAAGCACGGAAGCCTGGGTTAGATTGTTATGGAGGATAGGCTGTTACCCAAGCAGCAAATCCCCCCTCTCCACGCCACTGAATTAGTCCAGTGGAAAGGCAGAGCCAATATGATTGGATCCAGCTGGCGTCGCAGAGCTGGGCTAAGGACAGGAGCTCACCCTGTCTTGTGGGGCCAACCCGGGTCTCGAACCCTGGCCTGCTGGTTAACAGGCACAGTGTCTTAACCGCTTGCGCCACCCACAGCCCCATGAGTCGCCAAGTCAGCCAAAAAATGCATGTTTTCCCAGCTCAGGTCTGAGTTATTTGATTTGAGTTCTCATCTCTGCCTTTCTGTATGTTAATAGCGCATAACCCTAACCATCCCCACCACGTGCACAATAATCACCTCTGACTGAAGTTAAGAGAGTACACATGATAATGCCCTTCGCTCATTTTATGCACAAATAAACTGGTACTGAGCAAACAGCCAAATTGATTGGGAATTTCCCTCACGCTTGCCTTCATATTCTGCATTTGTTTAATGTCATTTGTGTTTACAGCATCTTAATTGCATTTTTTGCCGTGTGACCTTATCCTGTGAGTTTGGACTCTGGGGGATGAAGAGTCCAGAATGGGCTTGTTGGCACCAGAGCCCATGCTTGTCATTGGTCGTCACTTGACCTCTTATCACTTAATTACTCAGCATTTTATGACTCTTGGCCAAATGTGAAAGGTTTTGTTTTTTGGGGTTGGTGTCACAAGATAGGAAAGTTCTAAATCCAGCAAGTAATCAGTGGAGACTTAACCACATGAACAAGTCAATGGTTGACACTACAATTAAAGAATGATAATTGGGCAAACAAGAATCTTTGAAAGTGGTGACTTTTTTTATATATCTTCTCTTAGCGGGAAAAGCAAATGTCACAACTCCAGCATGGTGTTTTTTCCAATGGGCATTGCTGGGGTCTGCAGTTATGGTATTTTTTTAAGAGTGTGAGCTCTTTGGGGACAGGAAACCATTTATGTAAAAGGACAGGGAACCAAATATGTAAAGAACTTTGTGAATTACTGTTGTAGAAAAGTGGCATATAAACAATAATAAACATGCTTATGTCAACTGTCCCTCTGATTCTCTTTGGTTGGATCCAAGGAAAGTTTTCAACCTGTACCTGCATTTTCTTTAGGGTTTCTTGACTTTGTTCTTTAGGTAGTGGTGGTTGATCAACCCCCACTAGGGTTGGAATCAACCCTTCTGTTGATGTGGCCTTAGTCCTGGTGGCTGGGGTTCTTCTAAAAATACTACTATTACTGGTAATAATTAATATCATTATTATTAATGAGGGGATACCACATTTTTCTAACTCTAGAAGCATTTCTGGCTTGGCTTTGCCCATGTAAGGCTTGGGTTCAGTTCCTATCCAAATATCACATAGTGCTGTGACATAAGTGCTATTCTTTATCGTCTTGTTAACCTTTGACTTTGGGGTAAATTTATTTTACTTCCTAACATTGATTAAAGGGCTCTGTTTGTGTGCAGTCATGGCTTTTATTTTCCATTCTATATCTTCCTCATCTTCATTGCCTCCCTCTCCAGTGTCTGCCTGAAGTCTGAAGCAGTAGTGTAACAAGGGATATAAATTGTGTAAAAAGGGATTAAATTTAAATTAAATTAAACAGTTACACTTGGGGGTAATAGTGCTAGTGTGCTGGTCCCTTTGAATATTAGGTAGAATTTTCCTCCTCTAAAGCAGGGCTCTCCAAATGTTTTGGCAGGAGGGCCACATCAGCTCTCTGACACTGTCAGAAAACTAATTTATAGTACATTTCAGAAAACTAATTTACATGTCAAATTTCAATAAATTAAATAAATTTATATATAAGAATGTATTGGAATGGATTACATGGGCTGGATAGAGGGGTCTTGCAGGGGGCCACATTGAGGGTTGATGAGGGCCACATCTGGCCCGCAACCAAGGTTTGGAGACCCCTGCTCTAGAGAACAGTAAGGTGGCAACCAGATCTATGTATGGTTTCAAGCTGCCAAGGGAGCAGAGGGGGCAACCTACACCAGGTCCTAGTGGCACACATATGTCATTGGTCTAAAGTGCTATTGTTTAACCAGGGGTCTCCAAGCATTTTGGTCAAGGGGCCACATCAAATATCTGGCATGTTGTTGTGGACTGAAAAGTCTTAATATAAAGTTCTATTAAATAAATTAGAGGTGGAACTCAAATAAACAGGCTCAAATTTCCAGGATTTCTCCAAAAGCCTTCCAAAGATTTCAGAGGGCACAAAAAGGTACTTTATATATTCAAATCTAATGCTCAACTTTTTCAGCCGAATTTAGGCTGCCATCCTAAAGACACTTTCCTGGGAGTAAGACCCATTGAACACAATGGGTCTTACTTTTGAGTAGACATGATTAGGATTGTGCTATTAGTCTCCTAAATCAGGGTGCGCATTAGATTTGATAGTTAATTAGAGTAAATGTATTTTAATTATAAGTTTAGTGTGTGCATTAGATTCAATGACGCATTAGATTCGAGTAAATACAGTACTTTAGGTTTTTGAGAAAACCAGGAAGTGTTGTTTTTAGGTCTTTAAAAGGTGTTCTGAGGCTCTCAAAATACCCTCTAAGTGCAAACAGAGCACAGATCTGGTTCTGAGTGGATCAGAGTCTCTCAGCGAATGAGACGCTTTGAAACAGAGGCTTCTAAGGGTTGAATCTGGCCCATGGGCCAGGTTTGGAGACCCCTGGTTTAGAGACACACTCATCACTTTATTTGCTGTTTGTAAGAAGCACACCTATATTCCGCCATGATTTGTGGAGAAAATTTTGCATTTGCCCAGTGTATTTGTTAAGAATGAAGAACTAATCTAAATATTATGTTCAAAGTCTTCCATGTCTTTCCTGGTCTCATATCCTATATTTCCCAGATTGTGGACTTTGCTCCTCCAGCTCGAATACCTGAAAAATCTCATCAAAGCTACCATCCAATATGAAGAGCGGTTTAAATGTTGATTTTTGTCGTAATTGTGAGAAGGAAGCATTTCAAACTATGTGAGGAAGAAACATTTCAAGTGCATCGCAGCTGTCGATGTGCAACGTACACTGACACTTAAAAAACTGTTCAACTTTTAAGTGACTTTGTGAGGAAAAAAGCACTTCCCTACTACCCACCTTGTTCCTTCCTTGCACGGTCTCTTTGAATAAAGTCCTGCCATTCCTGTTTTCAGAAAACAACTATGCAAGGAAAGGTTTTGCAAGGAAAGGTTGCAAGACATTGTGGGTGTGTGTCTGTGCATGCACACATGTACTTTCACATGTCCTGAAAGAGACACAGCGATGGTGGATCAGTGCGGTGTTGGGAGGTTGACCTGGTTGGGCCCTTGGACCTGGTTGGATCCTGGTGGAAGTCCCAACTACTTATCAACCCCACTCTCTGTTAAGCCTATTTTAAAAAGACATCCTATATCGTGCAGGGCAGTTGTTTTCAAACATGTGGGGGTTGTAACTTTATTTCAGAGAGTTTATGAAAAGCTGGATGCCACCATCTTGAAATCTGGCACTGGGTGCCACTATCTTGGAATGGGGCACTCAAGACTGCAGTCATACTTTCCTGGGAATAAGTTTCATTGAACACAATGGGGCTTATTTCTGAGTAGGGGGATCTCTGGCATCACAGTGATGCAATTTCCTATTTGATATCACTTCCAGCTATGACATCACTTTCAGGTTGATGACTGTACTTCAGGGATAGATTGTCGTTCTCAGAAGCCGGTCCAGGGCTGAAATGCTCGAGAATGACTAATGTAGGGAAATTTAAGTATCGTTCAAGAAACCCCTTTGTGAGATATACAGGCTCTTTAAATTTATTTATTTATTTATTTATTTATTTAAATATTTATTTAATTCTCCCTGCAAGAGGGAGATCAAGGCGGCTAATGTCAGGAAAACAATAAAATATCATTAAAATAGATCATAAATAAAGATTAAAACACAGTTAAAATACAATTAAAATACAATTAGATTAAATAAATTGAGAACAGTTAAAACATGCAGACTTAAAACATTTGTTAAAAACACTAAAACAACTGTCCCCCCACCTCTGCCCCATTTAAAAAGCCTCATCCAGTCCCCCACTCTCAGCCTCATCCAGTCCCCCCACCCTCATCCAGTCCCCCACTGCCTCCAGACAATGATTCAGGACTTCAGCTGCCTCCTTGGACTCAGGAGGAAAGGAGAGATAGGGCTGGGTGTCATCAGTGTACTGATGACATCTCACTCCAAACCTCCGGATGACCTCTCCCAGCGGCTTTATGTAGATGTTAAATAGCACAATAGATAGAATGGAACCTTGTGGCACCCCGCACTGAAGAGGCCAGGGTGCTGAGCAAGCATCCCCCAGCACCACCTTCTGGGACCTGTTAGCCAGGAAGGAGTGGAACCACTGCAAAACAGTGCCTCCAATCCCCAACCTGGCCAACCGACACAGGAGGACACCATGGTCAGTGGTGTCGAAGGCCGCTGAGAGGTCCAACAGGACCAACAGGGGCGCACTCCCCCTGTCCATCCACCAAGGTGACCGAGGCAGTCTCTGTCCAAAACCCCGCGTGAAACCAGATTGGAAGGGATCCAGATAATCAGCTTCATCCAGCTTAATCACTCATAGCACAGTAAAACCTTGTATTGAGAGTAACTTGGATTACAAGACAAGCATCTATCTATCTATCTATCTATCTATCTATCTATCTATCTATCTATCTATCTATCTATCTATCTATCTATCTAATTAGCGAAAAGTGTACTCGCGTTGTGGGAGTAGAATTCCCCTGTACTCCATCTCCCTACGGCGCATCAATCCCCCACGCATATCAACCCCCACATGCAACATCCTCTCAAGCGTAACATCCCCCAACATGCATCAGTCCCCCATGCACATCAGTCCCCCCATGACACCACCCAGCTTTTGGAAATTCCAACTGGAAGGGGGTAAATGGGATGCAATCAGTGATGGGATTCAAAGAAATTAACAACTAGTTCTATGCCCAACTGGCTGCCACTTCTAAATGGCTATTTTTAAACTTTACATGTCCTATCTCTCATTAACAACCAGTTCTATAGAGTAGGTGCGGACCAGCTGGAGCACACCACTGGGCGCAATGTGTTTTCCTCCCTATACTTTCCATTGAAGAATCCCTGACTGAAGGACTCTCTGAGAATCAACCCCCAGACTGAGAAGCATGAAATTTGGGGAGGGGTTCCTTCTATGACATCAACAGGCATCAAGAACTGATGTTGAGAAATTTAACCCTTAAGGGGGTGAAAAGGGGTGAAAACATGTTTTTGTCCTATACATAACATTGAAGACTGACTGACATCCAGTCAATTTGGTATCCCATGCCTGATGCACTGTGAGGGAGGGTGCACTGGGGGATGTTGCACATGGGTGTGATGGGCATGGGGGGATGAATCACATAGTGGGTGATGTGCAATGGGGAGATGCGCATGTGGGATGTTGCACTTGGGGGAGGTTGTGCATGGGGGTTACGTGCATGGGGTGATGTGCATAATGGATGTTGCTCATTGGGAGTGATGCACATGGGAGATGTTGTGCATGGGGGTTGTTGCTCGGGGGTGATGCGCATGGGGGTGTGATGCACATGGGGAGATGTTGTTCATGGGGGTGATGTGCATGGGGGGAGTGAAGCGCATGGCAGAATATTGCTCATGGGGGTGATGCGCATGGGGATGTTGCTCATAGGGGGTGATGCACATGGGGTGATGTGCATGGGGGATGTTGCGGAGGGGGTGATGCACATGGGGGATTGGCATGGGGAGTGATGCGCATGAGGGGATGTTGCGGATGGCACTGATACGCATGGAAGTTGTTGCTTATGAGAGTGATGCACATGGCTGTGTTGAGCACGGGGGGATGTTGCACACTAGGGGGATATTGCACAAAGGGCGAATGGCGTATGGGGGTATTTTACTCCTGCAATGTGGGTACATTTTGCTAGTTTCTAATACATTTTAACTTGATATACAAGCAATGTCTTGAGAATCAAGCAAAAAATAAATAATAGTCCCGGCCAGTAAACAGCCAGTTTCAGTACTCCATCAGCACCTGCTCTGCCTCTCCCAAGAGTCCAGCCTACGCATGTCTACTCTGAAGTAAGCCTATTACAGTCAGTGGTGCTCACTCCTATATAAGGGGGCAATGGAAAGGAGCCAGAGAGACTTAGCCCTGCATGTCTACTCTAAAGTAAGGTCTATTATAATCTGTGGGGCTCACTCCTGTTCAAGTGGGCAGATTGCAGTCTGAGAGACGAACAGTGCAATCCTAAGCATGTCTATTCAGAAATAAATCCCTTTGTGTTCAATAGTACTTACTCCCAGGAATGTGTTTAGGATTGCAGCCTAAGTGCAGGTTAATTTGTTTTATTTTCTTTATGTTTTGTATTGTCTTTATTAGTTTGTATTATATTACACAGTTTTAGGGCTGTGGGTGGCGTAAGTGGGTAAGACTGCCTGTTAACCAGTAGGCCAGGGTTTGAGACCTGGGTCCCCACAAGACAGGGTGAGCCCCTGTCCTTCACCCAGCTCTGCGACGCAGCTGGATCCACTCGTTTTGGCTCTGCCATTCCATTGGACTATTTCAGTGGCGTGGAGAGGGGGGATTTGCTGCTTGGGTAGCAGCCTCTCCTCCATCAATCTACCCAGACTTTTATGCTTCACATACAGCGTTGAGCACGATACCAGTCTTTCAAGACTGATGGATGCCAATACAATACTTATTAGTTTTGTAATCATTTTTATACAAATATTTTTAGGTTGTGGAATGAATTGTCTGTGTTTCCATTATTTCTTATGGGAACATTTGCTTTGAGATACTAGTGTTTTGGATTGCAAGCAAGCTTCTGGAACGAATTACGCTCATAAACCAATACATGGTTTAAACTGTAGATGCTCATAAACTGTAGATGTTTATAGTAATACAGTGGCGCCTCATGTAAAGAACGCTTCACGTAAAGTATGTTTCACGTAACAAACAAAAATTTCTCCAGGATTCTGCTTCACGTAAAGAAAGTGCTTCACATAAAGAAAACATTTGTTGGAAGTTGGGGCAGACACGCTAGCCAGCAGCCTGTTTAAAAAGCATCAGGGCTACCCAGCGCTCCTGCCCATAGTGAAAGCAACACTTCCATGCTGTTCCTCCTGTGGCCGGGTGTCCGCTGGGCAGAGGGAGAGAAGAGCAGTGGAGAAGAGGGAAGCAGCTCAGGGTAGCCAGAAGGGATCAGGGGAGAGAAAGGCTCAGGATGGAGAGAAGGAGAAAGTGGGAAGACACTTGGAAACTGGCTTGGATTGCAGCCTCCGACCCAGGTCTACTCAGAAATAAGCACCATTGTGTTAAATAGGTGTTACTCCCAGGAAAGTGTCTTTAGGACTGCAGCTTAAGGGCGCAATCCAGAGCAAAGTCTGCTTGCTCTGACCTAACTACTCTGCCCTAACTATGTTATATCCTGAACACAAAGTTATGTGTGAGGCAGAGAACTTAGGTCTGCCCATAACTTAGGTCTGCCCGTAACTGCTCCGGTGCAGTGATCCACATAAGTTACTCCATCGGGCATGCTCAGAAGGCAGCCTGTAAGTGCTACATGGCCTGCAGTTACACACGAGTTGACCTGCTTCCACATCACTCAGAATCACTAGCAGCTGTCCAAACTGCTGCTCTCCTGATCACATGGGGAACCAGCTGACAAGATGAGGGGGGAGTAGCTGTCAAGCTGTCAGAGTGCCTCCCCAGCATGGTGGACAGGACAGGGCTGTCAGGGGTAGAAATGGGAAACAAGCTGCCCCCCTGCACCCCCAAACAGGCAAGGTGCCCCAGGAAAAGCCCAGGCATCAGCAGGGGCAAGATGCACAGAGGGACACATATGTGTGTGTATTGTCAATAAAAACAACATCAACAGATAAACATGAGTGTCCTGTGGTCTTTGGCAACAGTTCGGAGGAAACATCAGCATTAAAGGTACAGCACGCCAGACGCAGGGTCCACACTCAGGTGGGCTGGGAGGAGAGGGAAGACCCCATCCAGAAGGCAGAAGGCCCAGGAAAGAGACCCCCTTGCTGGCTCAGGCAGGGGAGGGGCAAGGGTCCCCCAAGCAGCTGGCAGAGCAGGGGGCAAGGGGAGGCAAGGGGGCTGCCAGGGGCATCTGTGGGGAGGGAATCCTGGAAGAGGGGACAGGAGCCCACCTGGGTCTGCCAGGGAGCAAAAGCACATCCTGGGGCACAGGGGACCTGGGGCTCCCACAACAGGGCAAGGGTGTCTGATCACTTGTGGGGCCACTGCCCACCCAAAACCTCTCACTTCACAAGCCTAAGGGGTGACATCAGGCCCCAGGAACCCCCTCTCAGCCCACCCCAGTGACTCCCAGATGGCCTTTTGCAGACACAAAAGGGGGGTCAGTTCACATGTGTACTTGTTCATATGTTTGGAGTTGCTCCTGCTCATTCAGAGGGTCACAGGGTAGGGGGGCTTCCAGATACAGAACAGTCTCCAGTGAGGATGCAGTGGGACCCCAGAATCAACCACATTCAGATTGAGCACATGGAAGGGATGACACAGTGCCTGCACCTTTCAGTATCTTCAGACTGTAGGCAGTTTGAACACAGCACTGGCATCTGCCTGAATTCCCTCATCTCTGCAATGCTCACAGGTGGTCTCACTACTTCCATGTGGCCTCTTGTTGTGGACTATCCAATGCTAAGGAAGCTACAGGCAGCCCCCTCTCCAGAAACAGAGGACCAGGTCTGGATGCCATTGGGGGTCTACACTGAGGATGGGCACCTCTGTCTCTCCCCCCCCCCCAACCAGATAGGCACTGTCCCACTCACCCATCCTCAGGTCATCCCTGGAGCAATCGTATGCAGATGTTCATTGTGAAGTCCTTAAAACAACTACTACTACACATGTTCACATCATTAATGTTAACAACGTATCTGACAACAGCAACATTGACGCATTGAACTGTACTGTAAATTCGTCAGCAACATTGACAAATTGAATTGTAAATTCGTCATCATTAATAACATCAGCTGTGGAGGGGGGAAGTGATTCTGTGGCTCAAACTTTATTAGGTATGAAGGGTGCTTGTTTAACTCATGTGATTGGGACAGTGGGGTTTGTGTTCTAGGTAAGTGCTTGTGCAAACATGTCTGAAGGGAGATTCTTCCCAGGGCTCCTTGCAGGGATCCAGTGGCTTGCACTCCTGAATACACTTTCCTGGGAGTAAGCCCCATTGAACACAATGGGGCTTACATCTGAGCAGGCATATTTAGGATTGCACTGTGTCTCCTTCCCAGTGGAATGGCAGCCTGCTGCCTGCTAGCCTCCTTGCTGGTGAGACACCATCCTGCAAAGACAGAAGCACCACAGGCAAAGCTTTCATTGGTATTGGCTGAGCATGGAATCAGATCAGCTGCTATGCCCCTTGGCTTGCCATTTGCTGGCAGGGATGAGTGGAATCAGCACCTGCTGGCTGTGTGATCTGGCAGTCAGTCAGAGGGGCTGCAAGGACAGAGACCACACACACTTTTGAGGAGTGAGTGCCCTTGTTTCCTGGTGGGTCTGTGTGTGCACCCCTTCCCCCTTTCACTCTACAGCCCCCCCTTACCTTGGGGGACCAGATGGGTTGGAAGGCAAACCTACAGAGGACCTCACAGCATTTCCCAACAAGTGGGCAAGCCCATTTCCTGGTGAAGCAAGGCCCCCCTTACACAGGTGTAAGCCCCACTGAGTATACTGGGGCTTACTTTAGAGTAGACATGCAAGACTGGAGGAAGATGAAGGAAATTTAAACAAAAGAGGTGCTTCCAACACCCCCCATGCAGCCCTCCTTACCTGGTTGGAGTAACTCTGGGGAAGAGAGAAACAACAACTTGCAGAGACATAAATATGGTATTGGTAATCATCATTGCAAGATTGCCTGTATAGGTGTTTTTGCATTTTTGAATGCAAACATTGCTCAACACCCCCACTTATCTGATTGGGGTACCTGTGGAGAGGGAGAGAGAGAGAGCAACAAACATACAAAAAAATTGCAAAGTCTACACTCTAATCATATATCACAGATATCATATTGTTTCATATCACATCTATATCATATCAATATATCATCATATATGGACCTTATGTGTTCATGTGTTTGTGGGGAGAACGCTCCCCAAGAGCAAAGTGCCCATTGAGAGAGAGCAGAGTGACATGGTCCGTGGCCAAGCACTCTGCTTCTCTGAAAGGGAATTGTGGGTCCAGGGGTGGGCCTTTTTATGGGAGGGTAGCTGTGAGGGGATTGGTCGGCCACTGGGGTGACCCAGGTACTCCGTATCCTCAAGTAGGAAAGTTTGGTGCCCATAAGGGCGTAAGGTTTGGTGCGAAAATTTTTCAAAGTCCCCACTTTCCCCAGGCCCTACTTCTCCTTAACATGGAGACCTATGGGTCTCCTCGTTACTAAACTACCTCTTGAGGTAGTATAACTCAGGAGGCATTTACGTGTGCCCATAAGCCTCTGAAAATGTTCAGGATACAACATAGTTATGTGGAAGGGGGAGGAACCTAAGACACGGCCCCAACACGCCCCCTGAAAAAATAAAAAAAAATCCCTCCGTCGATGGAGTTATGTCGACGGAGGGTTTTCATTGCTCCGCCGACATTGAAGTAATTGCGCCAACGGAAACATCGTTGCGTCGCCGGAGAGATGCACCGGCGTAATTGCGCCAATGCTATCGGTGTTTCCGTTGACGGAAACGCCGTTCCGTCGGCGCAAGAGCCCTTGCGCTGACGGATTAGTTGCTATGGATTGGGCTGCCCGTAGACTTCATAAGATCATGCACATTGAATGCATGTTTTGAATTCAATTCCAGTGTTTTGTCATCATTTTTACTTCCAGTTATATGAATATTTTTGGGGTTGTGGAACCAATCATCTGAGTTTCCATTATTTCCTATCGGAAAATCCGCTTCACGTAAAGAAAGTTTCACATAAAGAAACTGCCTCCGGAACGAAATAATTGTTACGTGAGGCGCCACTGTACTGTTATTAAAAATAATCCAGGTTGAGGCTCTTGAAACAAGGGTCTTGGGTATGGAAACTAACTTTCAGTATTCATCTCTGGAACTTATTGTGCACTGTAGGATAACCAGAGCCGAGACGTGCATATCTTCAAAGAGGCCTTCCCTCTTGTGGGTGTTGAAATCAGAATTCCTCTGATAATATTATGTTTGCATGAGACACAGAAAACATAATTTCAGCACAAGGTATCTTTTACCTTTTGGCACTAGAGCTTTTTTCCCCTTTTGCTTGCAAATTTTGCAGCTTGAAACACAAGGATTAGGAATAAGCCCCCTGAGCACAGGGGAATTTACCTGCGAGAAACAAGTTTAGGATTACTCTTCTAGTCATTTATTTATTCACATGATTAAAATGCATATTTGACAGAGATGTCTAACAGTTTGTCAGACCTATGAATCTAGGCCTTGTAAGTTTGAAAGGAAGCCAGCTGACGTTCTCAAGCTCAGAATCTGCCTGCAAGCACACCTTTGACACACAAGTCCTCCAATGTGTGTGTTGTGTGGACTGGTGGCTGCTGGGAGTGAAAGAGAGCAGCACTCTGCACATGTTCAGAGAAGGCCATCCTTTTATCATTTCTGTTCTTTTTAAGAGGGAACAAGGCTTGGGAGACCCGCCTTATAATTGCTCAAAGACCACCCCCCCCTTAAATTGTTGTTCTCAATTTTTAAAGAAGAATAACAAGTCTGGATGGAAGCTGAGCCCTGGTAGTAGTGAATCTCTCAAGGAAGAAGAGAGAGGTAAGGAGTGTGGTCCATCAAAACCATTCCTAGCCTGCTAGCCCAAAGGTGGTGGTTGCTGAGAGTAGGAGATAGAAGAACTCTGCACATGCCCAGAAAAGGCTCTTATAACTGCTGTTCTTTAAGACTAAGAAGTTTGGGAGCTGAGCTGAGTAGTACTAAAGATCCCAGGGGAAAAGAAAGGAGAGCCCGATCTTATGCATGACTACTCAGAAGTAAGTCTCATTGTAGCAGGGTGACCAGGTGTCATAATCACAAAAGAGGATAAGGCCCCCCAAAATGCAGGTCATCCAAGCAAATTGTAGGACATTACAAAATAAAAGCTAAAACACTCCTATATATTGTTTTCATGTGGTTAATTTAAATATTATCTGACTTACTATTAAATTTAAAACTATAACATAATTCATTAATAATTTATTAATTACAAAGGCTGCCTTTGACAAGGATAAAGAGAACAATGAATTTTTCCCTGGGACACAAGGCTAAAAAAAAAGAGATCATATCCTGGAAAAAGAGGACATGTGGTCACCCTGAATTACAGTCAATGGGGAGTCCATCCAGGAAAGTGTGGATAGAATTATAGCCAAAGAGCCCAATCCTATGGATATCTACTGAGAAAGTCCCATTATAGTTAATGGGACCACCTCCCAAAAATGTGTGGTTAGAATTACAAGCTAAGAGCCCCATCATATGCCTGTTTATTCAGGAGTACCACTATTGGAACTTCCACTCAGGAAAGTATATATGGCTTGGAGCTGCAGTCTGGTGCCTTCAGATGACTATATGTCTTCTTGTCCATATGACCATATGTCATATATCCAGGACATGTCCTCTTTTTTAGTCTAGTGTCCTGTAAAAAAAAAAATCATTATTGTCCTCCATTTCCTTAAGTGAGCAGACAGAATGGAGCCTTCTTGTAATTCATAAACTACATGTAATGAATAACGGCTGCAATCCTAAGCTCCATGTAGGCCTAAACCCTGGCATAAGTCCTTTGCTGACTTAGGGGTGTCACAAAAGTGCCATGAAACACTTCTACCCCACTCCTTGGGGGGTTAGGCTACTGCACAGGCATATACCAATCTCCCCAAACTAACCAGGAAAGATTGGCCCTGCCTGTCCTTCATCACTTGGGAGGCTCCTTGTCCTTTTTTTGGACACCTGATCACCCTGCATGTCCCCCATTTTTCTTGGTGCACCACATTTTGTGAGTTCCTTGTCCTCTTTTTTTGGCTCTGCCACCTGGTCACCATAAGAATATAAAAAAAGCCTCCACTGGATCAGACCAAAGGCCCATCTAGTCCAGCTTCCTGCATCACATAACAGCCCACCAGATGCTTCAGGGAGCACACAAGACACTGGACCCAGGTGCCCCCCCCCCCCGCCTTTGACATTTTGGCATGTGTCCATCTCTACACACCCCCCTCATGGCTTGTATCCCATGATTGTCCTTTCCTCTAGGAATTTGTCCAAACCCTTAAAGGCATGGGAGCTAGATCCTATCACCACATCCTGTGGCAGGGAGTCCCACAGGCCAAATACAGTACATACTGGGTAAAGAAATATTTTCTTTTGTCTGTCCTTACTCTCCCAACATTCAAAATTAGTTGATGTCCCCTAGTTCTGGTGTTATGTGAAAGGGAAAAAAGGGGGCTCCTCATCCTTTAGGGCAGGGGTGTCCAACCTTTTAGCTTCTCTGGGCCACATTGGAAGAAGACGAGTTGGTCTGGACCACACATAAAAAACTGGCATTTTTTAAACCTTGGCATAAGTCTCATTGATTTTAATGGTGCTTACTTCTGTGTAGGCATGATGCATAGCATGGGCAGCGATCCTCTCCAAGCTAAACCTTGGACTAAGTCTCACTGATTACCATGGGGTTTTCTGCTGAGTAGCCATGCATAGAATTGGGCTCTCAGACTGCAACTTGGGAGTAAGCCTCATTGACTTTAGTGGGGCTTACTTCTGAGGAGGCATGATGCATAGGATGGGCTGTGATCCTCTCCAAGCTTAACCTTGGAGATATGCTGCAATCTTGAACACACTTTCCTGGGAGTAAGACCTACTGGGTACAATGGGCCTAACTTCTGAGTAGACATGGTTAGGGTTGCAGCATATCTCCAAAGTTTAGGTTGGAGAGGATCACAGCCCATCCTATGCATCGTTGGGCTCTCAGACTGCAACTTGGGAGTAAGCCTCATTCACTTTAACAAGGCTTACTTCTGAGTAGGTCTCAAGGGCAGCAGGCAGCAGCTGGGATAAAGGCTGAGGTGGCTTTGGGGGGATGCGGATGGGTGAGCGCTGCAAGGTCTGCAGGGGTCTGAAGCGCTCTGAGTGCCAGGAGGCAGGTAGGGGGAAGAGCCAGGCAGCCCAGACCATCTTTGTGGCGGCCGTCCAGGGCAGTGTGCAGAGAAGCACACAAAATTTGAAAATGGCTGCTGCCACAAAACTGGTTTTTCTGAAGGTGGTGGCCAGCTTTGCAGGAGGGCCGCATCCACCCTCATCCTGGGCCGCATGCGGCCCCCGTGCCGTGTGTTCGACGCCCCTGCTTTAGGGTCTCATCCTCTTTTCTGGCTCTGAACCTGATCACCTTGAGTGAACCTCATTTTTGGTGCCCCACATTTTGGGGGTTCCTTGCCTTCTTTATTGCCTCTGACACCTCATCACCCTGCATGTCCCCCATTTTTTTGGGTGCCCCACATTTTGTGGCCACTTATCCCTTTTTTGGGCTATGCCATCTGTTCACCCTGCATGTCACGTTTTTCTTGGGTGCCCCACATTTTGGGGCCTCCTTCTCCTTTGTTTTTGTTAATGATCACCTTGTGACTCTCCCATTTTTTGGGTGCCCCAAATTTTGGGGTCACATTTTTTTTTGTCTATGCCACCTGGTTACCCTGCATGCCCTCGGGGTCTCCTCTGTTTTTTGGGCATAACCCCTGATCACCCTGAATGCCCCCCCCATTTTCCTGGGCGCCCCACCTTTAGCGGTCTCCTTTTGGGGGCGTGACACCAGGTCCCTCTGGTGCCTCTCCAAACCTCTCCATGGAGAGGTCTGGGGGGACCCTGCTCCTGGCGCCCGCTTGGAGGGCTACTTGGGGGGATCCCTTTGGGACAGGGGCTGCCCCCTTGGCCGGGGCCCTGCCTCTCCCCCTGCGTGCCAGGCTGGCAGGCTGCGGGGCGAGGGAGAGGCGGGCCGGTGCGCCCTGGAGGTGGAGACGCCTTGGAGACGCGTCCCCTTTGCGCTCTGCTCCGCTCTGCGCCGGGCTCTGCTGTGCGGAGAGCCGGGCAGGGCGAGCAGGGAAGGCAGGGGATTTCCAGGCTGGGCTGGGAGGGCGGAGGGAGGGAGAGGAAGTGCGGGGCGGGGTGGAGAAGAGGGGAGCCGAGAGAGGGAGCGAGCCCGGCTGGGCACCAGGGACTTTCCAGCGCAGGCAAGGCAAGGCTGGGTTGCAGCTGCAGCGCAGGGAAGGAGCTGGGGCTTCTGCTGCTGCTGCTGGGGGGTCTCCTGCTCCCCTCTCCCCCACCCAGCCTGATCAGGTAGGGAGAGAGGCAGGCTCCCTGCCTGTCTTGGAAGGAGAAGGGCTCAACCTTGGTGGTGGGCAGGGAAGAGGCTGACCCTCCAGGCTGGGGGAGGGAGAGCTAGAGGGGGCAGGGGAGCCACCCCAGGGCTGGCAGGGAAAGGGGCTCCTGGCTGGGATCTGAAAAGGGGATCCCTCTTTGGAGAAGGAAAAAGGGACCCCTCGCCTGCCAGTGGGGAAGTGGCTCTTCTCCCCCTGCACTCCATCTGCACAAGCACCAGCTAACCAGGCTCTGCTACTGCTTGGCCATCCCTCCAGCTGGGGCTGCTTTAGGGGAAGGGGTTGCTCTCTCTGTCTGTCTGTGTGTAAGTGTGAGACACACTGTTGCACTGCTGGGGGAAGCTGTGCCAGGCCACACACATCATCCTTCACCCCGGCTCTGATCAGTAAGTCCTTGTGTTGCCTGTGCTTGTGTGTGGCTGCAGTGGAGGGGATCATGGCTTTTTTTGGGGGGGGGGATGCATGGTTTCTTTCCTCCTGGTGGAAAAAGGGGGGCCTCGCATGCACTTGATGTGATGTTTGAATGCAGAGCACTCTCCCCACTCAGGCTCCCTCCATCTGCAGTTGGTGTGGGCGGGTCATCCCCTTTAAAGGGGAAGTGTACTGGTCTCCTTTTTGGAGGAGGGGGCTACATTTTAAATCACTTGTGGCCCAAAGTCTCATCAAACCCACCCCTGCATCTTTCAAGGGCTGATTTTGCTTTGATTGCTTTCTACGAAGCTACACAAGGTTGGATCTGCATTTTAGTGAATGAGTGTCATATCTGTTCTTGGGGGTGGGGATTGCAAAATATGGGCTATATTAAGATTAACATGGGTTCATTCATTCATTCATTCATTCATATTGGGAAAACCTTTATTTGTGTGTTCTTTCACAGAGATTGCTTTGTAGCCTGTGCAAGAAGAAACAGCTGTTCAGTAAAGGACCCAGCAAGGTATTCTGGCCTTATGTTATAAATTGATCTGTCTACTCTTGCCCATATAGAAATGCATGTTTTTAGCACATAACATGTGCCATGTTGTAGTGCCATCAAAATTACTGATTTTAAAGTTTATAATAAATTGTTCCTCTGAATAATGGGGAGATGCCATAGATATCCATCCAGCAGCTCTGCATGCAGAGAGACCCAGGATCATCTCGGACATTTCCAGGTAGGGCAGAAAAAATTTCTGTCTGGAACCTAGAGAACCACTACCGGTCGGTTGGTGTTGGTGTTGGTGTCGACAGTACTGAATTGGACGAACCAATGGTCTGATTCTCTATAAGGCAGCTTCCTATGTTCTGTAAGAATCAATGAATCCTTATCAAAAGATACCTATAGTTGTTGTCTTTAAATACAGTAAAGGAAACTGAAAGCAGATCAGTCATAATGATGTATATTTGAATAACACAAAGTGTACCAGGAAAATCATGCATTCACACATGCTCTTGATATTCTGGTCAGGTCTTCATAGTGTTGTACCCAAGGCAATGCTGACGTACGATTTGGGGGCTACCGATGTTCCATGCTTCAGCTGTCTAAATTTTATTCTTTATTCCATCTGTCATTGTGTAGAAGCAAAATGTGTAGAGCATTGAGGGTGTTAAAAGATTACTGAGTATTTATGTGCATATGGGAGATGGAAGACCAGTTGGTAACATACAGCAGAGTGTGTCTTGTGTGCTCTGATCAGTGAGTTTTTACAGAAAATGTAGCATGTGTTACTCATTCAGTGGGACGTGTTTAGCACTGTTGATTTCAGTTCTGCCTGTTGTTGACCTTAGAGACTGAATTTTTGCAGGTTTCTTTGAGGCTATGATTGCAGTAGTTTTAATGTGTGCTCATGAAGGGGAGAGTCTTTCTCCAGTACATGCTGCTGAATGCATTATTGTGAATGGCTTGCAGCATGGATCTTGACTGGCTCTTGTATGAAATGCAAATTTAAAGTAGGCACAGATGTGTAGCACAATTATAACTTAATTGCCACCTCCTGATTCTTAAATTTCTTCTTAAAAATCCTTATCAAACCTGTGACAGGGTTTTACGGTATATTTTTTTGGTATAAAATAGCAGAAGGTGATTTCGCAGAGTTTCTGCTCCGTGTACTCTGTGCATATATAGTTTTAAATGTTTACAGCAAAGATGTTCCATGTAGAAGCCAAAATGAATGTGCTCGAATGTGTGGTTTTATGGGCATGTTGGGAAGCCCCTGAGAATACTGGCTAATAATGGAAACAGTGATCCAGCCTGAGGTTGTGCAGCAAGAGTTTGCTCACATATGTGGGATTCTGTCTATGCTTTTTAAAATGTAAGCTGTGTTAAGTGTTGCATATACCGTATTACTGAAATGCGACTTTGTTGAGGCTGATGTTGAATGAGCACATCCCTGTGTGCAGTAGCAACAGAGTGAATCCTCATCCAGAGTAGGTGTTGAAGGAAGGATTCTGAAATTCATGTGTTTTTATTTTATTGGAAAGAGATTGCTAGTAATGTTAGTTTTCCATGGAAATAGAATTGGAAGACAGTCCTACATGAGAATGGCAGACGTTCTCAATGAGGCATAGGTACTACCAGTATATGCACTGTTGCCATTTTGAAATGCATTGTAGGACTCAGTGAGAGAATTACTGTGTGTGTGTGTGTGTGATTTCTTTTTCCCCACCCGCAGTCATTGATGAAGGCTGGCATCAATGAAATCTCAGCATAGGAAGATATACTTAAAGAACAAGGCTTCCATTTTCAAGAGATCTCAGAATACCTGGATGTTAATGTACTCTCTCTGTGCATGGGCTTTCACTCTCATTGTGACTCTTGCACTGCAGAAATGGTGGCACGATGCACTGCAGAAATGGTGGCACGATACACGAACCCCTCTATATGTTTAGGAAAGAAATGGATGGGATGGAACTGTGGAGATGTGCATCAATTCCCCCCCCCCCCCGGGTTTCATTTCAGCTTGATTCCAGCTATTACTAATGTTGGTCTTAGTAAGCAAGAAAGTACTTATTCGGGTACGAGCTGACCTTGCAGACCACTTTTTGTTGTTTTCATGCTTTCTTCTTTTTTATGACTCAGTGTCTTGAATAGTATCTCTTTTCCCTTTCAATTTCTCTTTAAGAGAAAGGTGAAATGGTTTTAACCTTTATCTATTGTGTAAGTTAATATGTATTTGTCCAAGAGTAGAAGCTGTTTGTGGCGGGGAAACAATATTGTATGTTTCTGGCCATCCAAGACTCAGTGGGCATTCACTAGTGGGCAGTATAGGGCCTCCACATGTAATGCAATTTTGAATTGTGCAGTGTTTGGATTTTATAGATGTGGTCCTCATGCAAACTGGACATCCAGAGAACCCAGAGTTTTGATTTTTTTTTAATGTCAGTATGAATTTTACTTGCAAATAAGTTTCTTCTACCAGCCCATTGTGCTGCAGCGACTGATGGGAACTATTGATTTTATTATAAGGAATATTGACTTTGGCAGGACAGCTTCATGAAAACTCTAAAATACTTCCTAATGGAGTTTACCATTCTATACTTTCTGAAGGGCTTGAGATAGTTATGGTGGACTCTGTGGAGGGTTCATATGAGGCAAACATTGATGGTAAAATCTCAGATCTTAAAAAACTTTGACTAAACTTTCATTTTGTGTAGCATCTTGGTCACAGACAGTCACTAAATCTGAGCCTACCTGTGAACCTTGATCTGAATCATGGTTTGAAGTTGGTTTGAAAATCATTGGTGTAAACTGTAATTTTTTTTTAAAAGTTGGAAGTCTCTGATCATTGACAAACAACAGTTGCAGCCATAATTCAGTGACTGTGTGATAGTTACTAATTTTCATTTGGTTGATTGTTGCAGTGCCCCAGAAGAAGGGAACTTGCCAAAACTTGTTGAGCCTACACACTTTTTAAGAGGGAATGACCTCTCTTTGGAGCAGATAGGAAACACAAGCAATTTTAAATTGTGGTTTGCATGTCATGCATGTGTTATGGGCTCTTCATTATGGTTGGCCCAAACCATGGTTTTCTGTGCTTGAACCCATCCTATATTATAGGAAAACTGTTCTCTTTCTGATTCCAAAATAGATTCCTCTAGGGATACTCAGCTCTTGCATTGGATCTTCATATTCTGATAATAAAGTATTGTGATTGTTCTGCAAAAATAAATCTAATAGGTTGCTACAATACAAATTGATTCCGTGATGTGGCTGGGCTGTACCTGGTATTGGTATAGACTCATCCAGTTAGCAGAAAGTATTGTGAGAGGTAATGGAGAGAGAACATGTGTAATGCATGCGACACCTAGAAGTGGTGTTGGTCAAATGCTTGTTGGTTTCCAGAGTAAGCCTAAACAAAATGTCCAATGTTACTTAAGTATTTCACAGCTTGCTGAACCAGGGAGAAGGTATTGTGCAGTTCTGGAGCATGCGCTGCTCATATCCTATTGCTTGAATTTTGTATAGGGATAACATTCTTGAGTGGCTGGAGCTCATTCTGGTAGTAAAAGAGAAGGATGCCTTTTGGGTATCGTGCATGAAAATGGGACTGATAATTTTAAGGCAAAAGCTGCATCCTAAATTCTAGACAGCTGCATGAAGGATGGCAATTCAGCTGCATCCTTCAGTGCTGAATTATACCAGCTATTGTGTTGACCTCTGAGCCCATATACTGCTAACATTTCCATAGTCAGAATCTTAGGCTGCAATCCTTAAGACACTTTCTTGGGAGTAAGACCCATTGAACTCAATGGGGCTTACTTTTGAGTAGACATGGTTAGGTTTGCGCTCTTAGTTTAATCCCAACCTACAACATTTTTCCTACATAACCTTGATTTGGCCAATTCAATTTTTCCCATACAGACTTTATTTGGATTAAAGCCCAATCCTAAGCATGTGTACTCAAAAGTAAGCTCTGTTGTGTTCAATGGGTCTTACTCCCAGGAAAGTGTCTTTAGGATTGCAGCCCTAGTCTACCTTTCTCTCCAAAAGAGGGCTCTAGTGTGCTGCTTGGATGGATCCCTTTTCATCAGATTACCATCCAGTTCTAAGTCATAATCAACCGGTTTCAAATCAGTTCTTTGTAGTTTTTATTATTTTTTTATTTGTTAAATTTATATCCCACCTTTCTTCCCTAACGAATGGGAACTCAAGGCGGCTAAACAGCAATTAAAAAACAATAAAACACCATTAAAATTAGATAATAAATACAGATCTGAACAGATCCATTTGAATCCGTTGTAATTGATTCTAGCTACAGGATGGTGATGAAGACCTGATAGTTACTAGTTCTGAATCGGAACAAAAGTATTTCTTGTCTCATCTGATAGAACTTTAGAACCTGGTATTTTTTGTTTTGATGATATAGACTAGATTTAGAAGCACATAAGTTTGTTACTATGAGTGATCAAGGGAGGTCAAAGCCCATGAATGATGAATGCTCACTTCTGGCTTCTTTTCAGCCATAATGAGATCAAAGTTTTGTTGCTTAAGTTTTAGAAGGGATGTCCAAAGACCTTGTCAGCTGCCAAGGAAACAGTGGTGAAAAGAAGACATTGCCATATTGGAAACTCCCGTCTCCAAATCCATTATTTTATTTATTTCAAAATCTTTCTGCAGTGCCAGGTTGCAAGGGATTCTGGAGCTAAGTCCTTCACTGGATCCACTGCCTGATGGTGCATTTGCTACTACTACAACCACTACTACAACTACTACTACTACTGTCACTGCCACCACCTCTAGCTCTGAGATTTCATGGATCAGCTTTCCAAGATGGGCTCTCTGATATGTCTGAACACTTGTCCAGTATCGAGTCTGATTCCACCCATTCTTTGGTAGCCTCTTTCCAGTCAATAACAAGGTTTGCATAAAAAACTACAAACTATATTAAAGCCTGCGTAGTTTGATGACCACAGGAAAAAAAAATAATAAACGAGTACAAAAACATGAGGAACATTGGCACTGTCCACCTTTCCAAAAGCCCTATAAAAAGTAGGTGTTTTATCTTGTCTAATGTTTATCAAGAAGAAAACTGGGGTATTGCACTTGAGGAGAAGATCTATAATCAAAGCACTTCTACTGAGAAGGTCCTGTGTAACTTCCATCCATTTCAGCCAATATCCTTTCCTGCACTTTAAACTGGAGGATAGTGAAGATTGATGAATATCTACAGTACTCATTTCTTCTCAGGAAAGTGCCATGAAGATGACTATTATTATTATTGCTTTGTTTCAGCTGTCTTCCATGTCATAGCTATGATACGCCACTTTCATGGTTGGTTGACAAATGTCCAGGTTGGTTAATGGTTGCAAACTAACAACACATTTCAAATAATTGCATAAGAAATCTGTTATCCCTGCCATTGTTCACCAGCCACATAAAAATGAATCAGAATTGCAGGAAAGGCCATCTGATCCTAAAAGGATATTTAGTCCATCACCAGTGTCATAATCTAGATATGGAGACCACTTTGATTTATTCTAATATAAAAAACAACGTCCATCTGAAATGAATTTTCAAGAACATACTGTCACCATCGATTTTGAACAGAATGTTAGAGCACATTCCTAATCATGTCTACTCAAAAGTAAGCCCCATTCTGTTCAATAGGTCTTAGGCCCATGTCCTAAAGTCAAATTAAGCTCTTTGCTCCGGAGAAGTTAAGGTGACTTTCCATAAGATAACACTAGAGGGTGACATAACTGCATGGACCCGTAACTGCTCTGGATTTTGCCCTTACTCCCAGGAAAGTGATTTTAGAGCCTATATCCTAAAGTGAAATTAAGCCCCTTCCTTTGGAGCAGTTAAGATGACTTTCCATAAGATAACACTAGAGGGTTATGTAACTGTGTGGACCCATAACTGCTATGGATTTTGCCCTAGGATTGCAGCCTTTTTGGATTAATACCTTGGAATATTGTGGGCTGAAGTAAAGAACATAAGAAGAGTACTGGATCACGCCAAAGGCTCATCTAGTCCAGCTTCCTGTATCTTACAGCAGCCCATCAGATGCTTTAGGAAGCACACACGAGACAACAAGAGACCATCATCCTGGTGCCCTTCCCTTCATCTGGCAACTAAAATGGAGGTAGCACATACCCATCATGGCTTGAAACATGGGACGAACATTTCTTCCAGAAATTCCATTTCATGTGCCTAATAAAAGCCTACATATAAAATATCAACTGATTCACCTGTAACCACAGGCCTGATGACCTTTTCAAAGAATTATAAAATTAAAAAAGTATCGATGACTCAGATTTCTCCAGTATCTCATCTGACATGGCCAGGTATTCCCATGTCGTGTCCATCATGGATTGGAGGAAACTAACCACAACAAGTGGACACCATCTCACATGGTACAAACGCTGAAGAAGTTGCCTTTTAATTTTATCTGACAATTCATTTAATTTGACATCATCTGATGACATCATCTGTCTTTTGGAAACTTGTCCACCCCTCCATTAGTCTTCAAGAACTACAATGTCTTATATATGCCAGCTCAGCATCTCAGTAATATCCCTTTGATGGTCCTAATAAAGGATGCTGCTTTAACTGCTCCACAATTTGTTTTTATTCAGTCCAGAATTACCGTAGTTTTAACTTCTAATAGGCTTTGTAAGAATCAGGTAGTCAAGTTAGTATTCTAATCATGCTCTTTTCTATTAGTAAGTACAGGTCCAACCTTATTATACACATATTTTTTATACACGGATTTGATTAGACATGAATGGCCACTGCAAATCACAGTGTTAAAAAAACTGCTTTTCTACTGTTGTAGAAAAGAGCATTTCCATTTCCATTTTTCAGACTCAAACTCCTGAAGATATTGAGGCACTACATTATTCCATTGAGCACAATAAAGGAGCAAGAAACCTGGAAGTGGGTCTTAAAACTTATTTTACCATTGTTTTATTCCAAATTATTTTATATGTAAAGAATAGTGATTTGCCCAACATCCCCTCAGAGCCACATAGATAAGCATATATTTGAACATTGGTTTGACATTTTCAAAATCACTGCTCTTGTTGCTGCACCATATTGCCTTTCAGTAATCCTGGACCCTATTCACCCCTTTCCCTCATATCCAGAATTAGCCAGCTGATGTTTTCTGTACCAGAACTGTGGGTGGCACAAGTGGTTAAGACATTGTGCCTGTTAACCAGCAGGCCAGGGTTCAAGACCCGGGTCGGCCCCACAAGACAGGGTGAGCTCCTGTCCTTAGCCCAGCTCTGCAATGCCAGCTGGATCCAATCGTATTGGCTCTGCCTTTCCACTGGACTAATTCAGTGGCGTGGAGAGGGGGGATTTACTGCTTGGGTAACAGCCTATCCTCCATAATAATCTAACCCAGGCTTTCATGTTTTGCATGCAGTGTATGCAGCGCCGAGCACGATACCATAGTCTTCCAAGACTGATGGAGGCCTGTTTTCTGTACCAACACCAGCTCAGGCAACTCCATCTTGGAATTTAGAATTAAATTTCATGGATTCATGAAAGGCACTGTTGGGGGCAATGGCACTGGCCTTCAACCTTCTTCAAGCTGTGACCCCAATAAAGTATGAAACTTGGGATCTGGCCCTGACCTTTTCCTTCACTTCCCACCATTGCTCCCTCTGCCCCATTTCCCCATTCTCTTACATTTTAACAACACTTGAGATGTCAGCCTTACCAGGGCTGGAGCTGCAGGGCAAGACAGAAAGAATAAAACTGTTCAGGATAACAGCAAAAACTCATTTTAATAAAGCAGAGCTATTATTTATTGTAGTGGATCCAAGCCCTCTCTTGCTTGGACTTTGAAAGGTTGCTGAGATCATGAAAACAAGGTTTCCTGACCTCATTGGGGTCCCAACACTAATCTTAAGGAACTCAATATAAAGGTTGGTAACCTCAGAGTAGTTCCAGCCCAAAATGCACATACTGTATATATAAAATTGAAAGGTCACTAACTGACTCATCAATACCCAGCTGAAACTGGTGAACCTAGAAGTGTGAAATTTGGGGAGGGTATTCCTTCTGTGATGTAGGCACACATTAATAATAGATTTGTAGAAATTTGAACCCTAAGCAGGTGGAAAGGAGTGCAAGGTGTTTTTGTCCCTATAAAGATTGAAGAATCACTGACTCATCAGCACCCAGCCGAAATGCTTGCACCTAGAAGCATGCAATTTGGGGAGCATATTCTTTCTGTGATGCAAGGACCCACTAAGAACCGATTTTTTGCCTTGCAGTGTTTGGTAGTGCCACTTGTCCAGTGGTGCCCAGTGCCAAGTGGTACCTGGTAGTGCCCGGTGATGCTTGGTGCCCTGTAGGAATGTCTGGTGCCCAGTTCTGCTCTGTGCTTGGTGCCCAATAGGGATATCCACTGCCCAGTGCTGCCTACTGTCTGCTGGTGACCACTGCCTGCTGCCTGATGATGCTCAGTGCTGGTGGTGTCCAGTAGTTTCCCTGCTGCCTGCTGGTGGCTGCCACTTCATGGTGCCAGTGCCTGCTGATGCCCTCTGCCTGCCATTGCCCCCAGTATCCTGTGCCTGCCAATGCCAACTGGTGCCTAGTACCTGCTTCTGCCTGCTGCCGGGTGCCACCAGTGCCTAATGCCTGGTACCAAGCTGTGCACTGCTGCCCACTGGTGGCTGCTGGTGTCTGGTCCAAATCAGGACTCCAGGAGTGCCTGGGGCAAACAAATATTCTTTACATTTTACTCCCGTGACAATGGGTAAATTCAGCTAATACTGATTAAACGTTTAAATATGATTTATATGATTATAGCTAGCTTAAAGAATCTTATATTTTATATGTTGCAGTTTTATTCACGGAACATATAATATCCTAAAGAGCATCCTACTTTTCTGTAGAAGACTATGGAACTAGTAGTTGAATCTCTAGAAGACAAAAATGCTGCTTGGCTTCATTTTGTTAAGATACTTTCTCCATGCCATCATTTATAAGTGCTCATAAGATGCACAAAATTTGGTAGTATGCTGCCCATAGAATTCCACTGGAATTTAGTCCACGGGATGTCTGACCTGGACCTTGACTTGAGAATGTGTTCCTAGAGCGTTAGATCTGTGAAGTTATAGCAACTCTAAAAGTGGAATGCATGTGTCAGCATATGTTGTAATGGTGTTCCGCTGGTATAACTGATGGTAGAAAAAGACCATATGTGGTAGATGTTTTCACAGTGAAGTAGTTTTTTATTAGATGTTGTAAATAGCAGGTTGCCCCAGAATTCAGCAAGATTTCCTGAAATTATGTTCCAATTGCAATTGACATTTGTCTACATTTTTCCTGAAACATGGATGATTTTTGCAATGTTATTAATGGCATATAAGCAGTAGTCCATGCAACCAAAACCAGGAGCTATACTGAATGCTATATTGCTTTATGAGCATTACATTTGATACCAAAACAATTTTAATTTACTGCACCAGCAAGCAACTAAAATTGTAGATCCTGCTTTTCTTGATGATGACTTAGCAATGATGATGCATTGAGCAGGCCTTTTTAGCTCTGGACTCTTGAAGGAACTGTCATAGTGCATGCTCATTTATTTGATTCAATAAAGTTATCAGACCCCTTTAGGGGCTCCACAAGCACCCCATAAGTGGTCACTATCTGTTGCGTGCTGCAACCTCTCCATGTGTGTGCACTGTCATTCTGGAGAACCCAAGACTCTGGTTGCAATCCTAAAGACACTTTCCTGGGAGTAAGACCCATTGAAGACAAACTTCTATGCCCATCTGGTAGCCACTTTTAACTGACTATTTTTAAACTTTATATATCCTATCTTGTTAACAACCGGTTCTATAGAATAAGTGCGAACCTGTTGGAGCCCACCACTGAACTAAGGTAACTTGCTTATAAGACTAGCAGAATGAATTGGAACATTCTGAGACCTCAAAAATTATATTTCTGAAGCTGTTCTGATGTAACTACAGTAATGTATTTACTCAAATCTAATGCTTTTCCAGCCAAATTCAGATTTGATGTTTAATTAGATTTGAGTAAATACAGTATTTTGATTATAAGTTTTGGGTGCGTATTAGATTTGACGGGCACATTAGATTCAAGTAAATACTGAATAAGTATTGAATACATTCCCAAATCTAAATAAAAATCAAATCTTGTTCCTTCCGTTTTACCTTACCTTCCTAACACACTGATCAACAGATATACAGAAGAAAATCAAAACCTTTCCTTTAAGAACTTGCTAAACATTTGCATTAGAAAATCAGATAGTTGACCATTAACCGTGCAAAAGAAAACAAATCTCATCATTGTAACAATTTTATGTAGTTAAGAATGACTAGGTTCAGCCTGTAGTTGAGTGCTCAGTAAACTGGAGTTTACCATCTGTACAGAGGACCCTGATGTAGTTTCAGCCAGAGAAAGTTAGTTTCACCATTTGGATGAATTGGATGACCATCCAATTCCATTTGGATGAGAAAACTTAAAAATATTCATTCAGTCCTACCAGAAATCATTAGTGCCTTCAACTTCCAGTATTATAATTTGAAAATGTGGCAACCTGGAAGATGGCTTGTCATTAATTGTAATGTGTTGAATATGGTAGCTTCTGCCCTATCACTTCATGTTTTTGTCTTGTGTATCATCAGTATATACTTTTCTTAAAGCAAGAAAAATAAATATGGACAAGGATAGAGCATAGAAGAATCGTGGATCTGTAGAATTTGAAAAATAAGCAGTGTAGCTAAGCGTGTGTGGATGGTGATCAAGCATACGTGTTTTATGTATAAAGTCACAAGATAAACCCCTGGCTTCTCTAGATAAGCGGATCTGTAATGGCAGATTGGGAAAGACCCTCTGCCTGAGACTTTGGAGTGTAACTCATTTGGAAATGATAGCACTGGACTAGATGTTCCATGATGGTAAGGCAGCTTCATACATTCGCAGAGAAATTAGATGAGGAGTCAATGTTGACTGTAAGTGAAATCTTCCATTGTGTTGTAATATATCCTGTATGGAGCAATAGCTGACATTTACTAACTGTAATAGATTTAATTGTTGCATATTGGAGAGTTGCATATTTAAGTGCCATTAAATTCAGACAACATTACGATAAGTGTGTCCTTAAAGGATGCCTCATTTCTGTACTTCCTTTGGATTTGCTATGCTAACTATAGATTGTCTTAAAACATTATCTTTCTGCCTCATTCCACCAAATCTACATATCTATATTTTAAAAAGGTGTTTGTATTTTTGGCTTCTGATTATGCTTCAGTTTAGGATACCAAAATGGAAATTAGGTAAATCAGATCTGAAAATAAAGAGGAGAAGAAAGAAGAGGTGAGTTCAGACTTTGGAAAGATAACAAAGCACAGGAAATTATCAGAGCTGGAAAAAAAAGGGGGGGGGGGACCTTTAATGTAGAATCCCAGCATTGAAAACAGGCAGGTGGCAAAAATGACGAGAACCATAAATATTACATTTATCTAAGAATTGCTTCTACAATCTTTGATCATATTTAGAAAGGTTCTCCAGTACATTATGAATATTGCTGCTGTTGTAATCCCTGCTTTCTTGAGCTAACAGGGAAGCAATGACTTTTAAAACTGATATTTCAAAGACTCTTCTACTAAAATGTTAGTCCTTTGATTTTTATGTGGTCATTCTTACCTGTTTCTGTTTCCCATTTTGAAGCTATGGGGGGGGGGGGGAATATCCCACTGGGGGTTGTGATGGATTGAAATTTATGCAGTAATTTTCATATCAAGCTTTCTTTATTGCTTTAGCAGTATAAATTACATAACTTGGGTAGCATGTAAATTATTAAATTGCATATGTAAGTTAAAAGGTATAAAAGCTGTTGGAAATATGTCTACAAGAGAGCTGCAAGCTGCTTTTCTTATGCTCTTCTTGGACTTGTTAGGTTGCTTTGGTGCCCACAAGACAGGGCTGTGAGGACTAGTGGTTAAAGACGCTGTGTTTGTCGACTTGACGGTTAGCAGGCCGGTGGTTCAATACCTGAGGATCTCATGAAGATGACAACATGATGATAGCAACATCCTCTTGAGTAAAAGGAGAAATCAGTATGTATTTGAATGTTGTATCTACATATAATATCAAAAGGGTATTATCCACTTTTCTCTCCCGTCTTAGACCTTGCATGAGCCAGGCCCATGAAGCAATCTGGTATAGCGTCATGATTTAACATCACAATCTGACTCTTGAATGTCAGTCTAGCCATGAGCTTGCTTTTTGATGGTAGATATGTTATCATCCATATCTGTAATTTACATACCTTTAGTATTTATCATGCTTCCCTACCTATAGAAATTCAGCTTTCTGACATTACCCAATATTTTACTTCCTGTTACAAAAATATCTGGTTGCTTCCATTTTACTGATAAAGGACTCTTGTAGCTGTTTACAGGTACTCATGTGTTTTTAGATCTGGGAGTCATAATTCTAGGTTTTAAAATGCCCGATGCAGGTGGATGCAGGTGTTGTATGTGCTTCCTGAGGCATCTGGTGGGCCACTGTGTGATACAGGACGCTGGATGGAATGGAGGCTCCATCTTATGTTCATCTCACAGTGGAAGCTCTTCTTATGTTCTTAACTACTGTAATTGAGAATTGTTTACCATTAGTTAATTAGTAACGTTTTCCCCAGTAATAATAGTATTTGGGCATTTTAGCACAGGACCCTCTTCTGAGAATGACAGTCTTTCTGGAACCCTCCAGAAGTGATGTCATGGTTGGAAGTGACAATAAAGGAGTCCTGTGCGAGATTCCAAGATGGCTACACCCAGCTTTTTGCGACCCCCCTGAAATGAATTTGTGACCCCTCAAGGGGTCCCGACCCATACTTGGAAGACTTAAGTTGTAGAGCATCACTAGCATATGTGCATCAGTCTATTTAAACCTTATAATACCAATGATTAGAGTTACTCAAGATGTCACTGGGCAGAAACCTGCTTTCTAACTACCTGCATTAATTTTTCAAGGCAGTTGTAGCTAATTCATATTCTACCAGGTGAACTACATTATGAGGTTATGATTTTTTGCCTAACCCCCAAATCCAGAATAACTACAGGAGAATGTAAAAGACTTTACGTGCACCCGTAGTTACTGTACCACCTAGTGAAAACCTATGGGAAGTTCATATTGGAATCCAGAGTAAATTGTTGTTACACTGGAGCAAGGACTCCCTGTTGTTACTCTGGATTTTGCCCTTAATGTGCAAAATATATTTACGTGGAGTCTAATTTTCTGTCCATTACAGAAAGGTGGCACTTCACAGTATTGTTATGGGCACAGTTCTAACCAGTTTAAGCCAGCACAGCTCACCCATCTCCCTGCTTCTGCAGTGGCATGAGGAGGCTGGTGCATGTCTGTGCGCAGGCCTTAACCCACTACCAGAAGAGATGCAGAAATGTCTAAGGACATTTTTGTGACACCCCCAGGCCAACTTGGATCTGGAACTTAACCAGGGGTTAGGATTGCTCTATGAAAGTTTTATCGTCCTGGTGCAATGGTTCCCAAACGTTTTTCAACCAGTGGCTTCCTGGATCTACAGGCATTGCACTCATTGTATAGAGTGATGGGTTTTTAAGGAGGATTTTGTGCCTCCCCTCGATGGTTTCAATGGTTTTTTTTATTCTGTGGCTTCCCATCTCTGTATTCTGGACTCCAGTTCATTTGTATTAAAAGTTCTACAACAGATCTTTTTCATCTGACTTTCATCCATTGTGAGAACAGTCCATTTATTTCTGTTCTTTGCTTTCATCCATACAATTGTTGATGATAGCAAGTCATAAGGTGTTCCACTTGTCTAATTGGGGCATCGCTTTCAGAGATTATGGTTCAGCTGATGCTTCATTGACATTATTTGGGACAGTTTCTGGCTCTTGAGTCCTGTGGCTCTGATCGAACAGGTACCTTTTCTACAGCATCTCGAGATGCTGCTTTTGCAGTAGGTCAGCAGGTGCCACCAGCATCTCTTAAAAGGGATGTGGCTCTTAAAAACTGTGAATTGAGCAGGATCAATTACTAGTCCAGAGGACACTGATTCCTACTGGCCTGTTAAACTCTTACATACTCCAACGTCAATTAAGTGCTGTGATTGCTTTCTTTGCAGCTGTTCTCCCACTGACAATTTCACAAGAGCAAACATTTTAACCTTGCAACTTAAACCAGAAAATGTCTTGGGGAATAATTTTCAAACTTCATGAAGTTGGTTGCAAGTGGAACCAAGAAAGATGTGGGGAGTTGGGCCAATATTTTCTTGTTTAAGTTTATAAAAATGATACCTAGGCAAAGTTTTAGCATCAAAGTTCTGCTGGATTCATCACTGACTGGAGCTTTCATAATCTGATGACAGATGCAATCCTAACCTAGACCAGGACAACTCATCAGTCTTCCCATTCCTGAGGTGATGTAGGGGGCAAGCACACGTCTGCGCACTGACCTAACCCTTCCTCAGGAGTGCTGCAGAAGTGTCTTACAGCACTTTAGTGACACTGCCAAATCAGCACAGGACTTATGCCAGGCTAGTCTATGTGGAGCCTTAGGCTGCAATCCTAATCCCCAGTTAGTCCGGCATACGCCCCAGCACAAGTCCCATGCTGGGCTGGGAGTGTCACAAAAGTGCTATAAGTTCTGTATCACTCCTGAGGTGGGGTTAGGCCAGTGCGCAGAAATATGCTTGCTTCTTTCCACCCCATGGGAATGGGTAAACCAATGTGTTGTTCCGGTCTGGGTTAGAATTGCACCCTTAGTGGCTTAAGGTAGCAGGAGGAGTGGGATTGTCAGAGATGTGTCTGAACTAACAAACCAATTTATGATGTACCTGTGAATATTAGGCCACTTTACTCCATTGGTAAATAACTAAAACAGAAGATGAGCTTGGACTGGCTTTGTGCAAGTGTTGCATCAGGGACCTGAGTTTCCTTGTCCTGCTTCAGCTATGCTGCCTCCCTTGTTACTGACTCTCTTGTGTGAATGTTCCCTTTTCCTGGTAGGTGCAGGGATCTTAAAGCTGTCATCAAAAAATGTGAATGGGGAGATTCTTCCTGGTGAGCAAGCTGGTCCCAGGATAGTGTACATACCTCAAATTCCATGCTGGCCTCTCCCAGGCTTTGGTCTTTAATGAATACAGAAAAAGAGATTGGTGTCCGCTCAGCACAAGGTCCTGATCTCCCTGGTCAGGCCTGTCTGTTCCAGAGCTGAGATTTGGAGGGCGCAATCCTAACCAATTTAGTCCACAATAACACATCTGACATAACTTTCCATGGTGGTGGGATGAGGCCAGTGCATGCCTGTGCACTGGCCTAACCTCCTTCCCAGGAGTGAGTCAGGAGTGGCACCTTTGTGACACTTTCAGGCCAGCACAGGACTTATGCCGAGCTAACTGGGGGTTAGGTTTGTGTCTAGAGTCTTCCAGGAATATGTTTTCACTTTGGTTTGGGCACTTGAGACCTTTGGAGAGTAGTCATTGCTGGAAAAGTTGTGATCTTTGATTTCCAAAAATAAACCTGTCTGGATGTTCTTCTATAATATTGACTCTCTTCCTATCTTTGTATGTATCATAGTCTTCATCCTTTCAACTTTGCGACAAGTTCTTTCTTATATTGGTCAAGAAAGTTTGGTTTACTCTTAAAGCCCAGTTCAATGTATGTCTTTTCAGAAGTAAGTCCCGTTAGAGTCAATGAGACTTCCAGGAAAGTGGGAATGTGGCTAGGATTGGTTTGTTAATCATTGTGTTGCCTCTTTGTCAAGGTACTCTTCTGATTACCCCAAATAATGGTCTTACCTTGATTTGTTTTTTAGGATTGTATGTGTGTGTTATATTTAGATGACAGTACAAGCTATGTTGCTTTCAGGGCTACTAAATGCTTTGTAGTTGTGTAGTTAAGTTGTGTCTGACTCTTCATGACCCTATGGACTGCAGTATGCCAGGCCATCCTTATTCTATGTCTTGACTTCCTGTGTGCTTTTAGGAGAACACATAAGAATAACATAAGATTCTATCCCTCCACAAGTGAGAGATAATAGATTGCTTCCCTGTGCCTTCACACCACTCTAGTAAGGCAAGATATCATCAGCTACCTCTCATAAATTTTCACCTGGATTATAATATTGAATCCCCCTGGGAAAAGGGGGGGACTTTTTCACAGTCACCAGCTGTTTGTCTGGAATTGGCCCTATTGTGATTCGGTTCCTATCTAAGGAACTAGGAATCACAAAGGTATCATCTCAAGATGTGTGAAGTTCCCAGGAGTGCTGCTTTTTGTAACTGGGCAGTTGTGATCTTCTGGAGGCCCATTAAGTTTAGATGTTCCTGGAGACATGACGGAGTCACTCCAAGAGCACTTATTATTACTGGAATCACAGTGTCTTTCTATTCCCAGATTCTCTGAATTTCTATTTGTAAGTCCTTATACCTCGTGATCTTTTGATGTTTTTCCTCTTGAAAAAGTCGATCTCTTGGTATTGCAATGTCAATTATCTGGACCTGTTTTTCCTCAACCACAGTGATGTCTGGTGTATTATGATCGAAGTGGCGGTTGGTTTGAATACAGAAGTCCCAAAGGATTTTGGCCTGTTCATTCTGGACTATCTTTTCTGGTTTGTGGTCCCATCAGTTCTTGGGTGTGACTAGGTTGTACTTTTGGCACATAAAGCAGGCCTCCGTCAGTCTTGAAAGACTATGGTATTTGGCACATATTGCCGTGTATACAGCCAAATATATTTGGCACATATTCCAATGTATTATGGTGGCCACTTCGTTGTGTCTTTCCGGATAGTCTGTTTGGGCAATCTTTCTGCAGCCACAGATGATGTGTTCCACTGTTTCTTTGGCCTCCTTGTACAGCTGTTTTTCTGGCTCTTGTCTATTTTGGCCTTTATCACACTTGTTTGCAGTGCTTGTTGGCTACTGATACCAAGCCCACTGTTTCTTTAATGTTCCTTTATCGCATTTGCCACTTTATTGGAAGACCTTTTAATAAAAGTTGCATCTGAAGTGCTTCTCACAAGGCATCTACCATGGAATTGTTCTGTCTTGTCTTAAATATATTCATTCAAGCTTCAGTTCAGTTTCAGTTCATCAAGCACATGGTTATATATCCCTCTTAGAGCGTTTCTGGTTAACACATGTTGCGGTGGTTCTCATGCCGGACCTACCGATTTCATTAACTATGTGGGCACTCATGATAAACAATAATGGCAGATCGTACACAATATCTGATGTTATTGTATTTGTCCACTCTCACTAATTATGATGAATGGAGGCAGGAAACATAATGTTGTGATGTCAGATCATAGGAAGTTAAGCTAGAAGTTGAGTAGGCGAGGATAGAATTAACGCTCTGCTATTTTTTTGTGGCTGTTGCACATAGTAATGTGATAAATTTAATTTTTAATGTGATAAATCCCCTGCTTCAACTGTGGGTATTTTGCTGCTTGTACTTCTATCATTCAGACTCTTTTTAAGTTTTGAAAGTGTTTATATTGACAATTAGTCCCTAAGGAGAAAAGTTCTTTCTTAACATCTAAATTCGAAGGCCACTGCTCTTGGTTGCACACACTAATCAAATGGTATTTTGACTTTTGGAGAAATTATTTGCCTTCAGTATCTAGATTTTTGTGCCCTACTGAGATAATAACAGACTAAATTCATTACGGGTGATGCTCTTAAAGCTTTTAATAAACTCAGATCTCCAATCCCTTGTTGGCGATAGATCCACAGTATATTGAGGCTTGAACGATAATGAGAATGGATATGCTTTTTCAAGCCTGAAGCATCAGTGAGCATCAGTGGTCCCTAAACTGAATTCTTATTGTTCACTGAAGAATCTCTTCATGAATCACTTGACTTGGGTTTGAGGACAAAAATGTATGTTCTAAAATGTGAATTGTGAAGGACTTATTCCTTGAGATGCACCACTTTCCTAAGTGCAAGGACTTAATGGAAAAAATTATTGTTCAGTAGGGATTTTTTAATGATTCCAGTGGAAAAAAATGATGTAGGAAATATTTAGATATTTATGGTCTCTCTAAGCAAGAGTGTCCAAGAAGGCCCAGAGGCCAGATGCAACTCCTGGAAGCAATTTATCTCATTATATCTGGGCTCTCTCAGCTTGATAATTGGACACATATATTAAAACAGTGTTATTCAAAGTGGGGTTCAGGACCTTGAGTTGGGGGTTGCAAGAGGGTGAGAGCCACCGTCTTGGAATCTGGCACTGGGCTTTCCTTGGTGTAAGTCTCATTGAACACAATGGGACTTACTTCCATGTAGCCATGGAGCAGCATCCTGGTAAGTTTGACAGGGGATCCTGGACTGATTTTTAGGTTTGAAAGGGGGTCCCTACCTGAAATGCCTGACCACCACTTTCTTAAAAAATGAACCAGATTTGCACATTTCCCTCTTGTCCTTTGCAGCTAATGAATTTCTTTGTGAGAACCAAGTGCTTATTCTGGCGGTCACTTTCTGCTGACGTCATTTGCCGCCATCATGGGGAAACGTGAATGATAACTTTGGCCCTCTCTATGAAACAAGTTTAGATGTCCCTACTCAAAAGTATGACACAGATGAATGTGAGAAGGAAACCTTTGTTAAATAATGGGACGTCACACAGATCAGTATTCAAATGAAAGAGAATTTTGGCAATGCTTGGATGCTTCTAGAAGCAACATCTGTGAATATCTTAGCCACTTGAATGAATAAACCCTTTCTGAAGCTGACAAGGAGCTCTCTTGAAGTGCTTCTGACACGGCACATGTGCCAACTGCATCCTCTTTACTGACATGGCACATGTGCCAAATGCATCCTCTTTACGGAGGCAAGTGGGCTCACTAGACTGTCAGTGACTTAGCATTTGCATTGGTAAAGAATTGAGGGTGATAAACCTCAGGAGTAACTGGCCCTTCTCACCCCAGCAGTGTCTTCTCTAATGGTTTCTGCAGGTATTCTTTAAGTAAATTTTCTCTGTAAACTGCTTTGTGAACGTTTTGTTGAAAAGCAGTATATAAGTACTGTTGATTGCCTGATTCAGCAAGAAACAAACCAATAAAATGTCAGTGGTATGGATGTCTTTACCAAATATAATATAACCGTCAAGCCTTCCGGCCAATCTGTTAGTGACCTGTTATTTGGAGTGCCAAGGATGACGGGTCTGCTAATAAAATCTGAGGAGAAAAAGTTTTGGTTCAGAAGTACAGTACAATAGTGCCTTGTAAGATGAACACAATTCGTTCTGGGAGCATGTTTGTCTTACAAAGCGTTCTTTATACAGATTTTCCCATAGGAAATAATGAATACTCAGACAATTGGTTCCACAACCCAAAAATATACATATAAAAATATTATATACATATAAAAATATTAACTGTATGTAAAAATGATGAGAAAACACTGTAATATAATACAGTACAGAACACAATTACTGTAATATTAATAAAAAGCACTGTACAGTAAAACAGAAAAGAAAAACCTTTATGGCCAAGGATAACTAATTTACACTAAAAGAGTCATTGATGATTTTTTGAGCAGCTTTAAAAAGGAACCTAATGACATCTTTTGTCTCCTTTTGAGGATTTCACAGAAATGTGACATTGCATTGTCATTCAACAAATGACATTCGCATTGCTACAGCCTTATTTGTGTGGATTTTTTCTACAAAATTTTACACAATTGCCCAGTGTTAACAAAACTCCTTAATCTCATTGGATGTGAGGGTTCCTCCTTATTCTCCTCTGCAGATGAGATCTTCTCCATAATCTCTTGCTGTTTCTCACAATGCTGATCCATCAATTCGTTCGTTTTACAATGAATTTCTGTTGTAAAACTGTTCGTTTTACAAGGCACCTTTTAACTTACAAAGCAGAATTCCTTTGAAATTTCAGTTTATCTTACAAAGCATACTTCTTACGTTATTTGTCTTATAAGGTACCACTGTACTCAGAAGCCCAACGTGCGGCTTTCTGAATCTGTGGCACATACTTGAGGAGCCTCATTGACAAGGTTGGGGCATCACTCGGAGTGAGGGGATGAACTTCTCCTTCCACAAGGCATGGTTCTGAAACTTTGAGGGAGCTTTACTCCCTTTCTAAGGGCGCAATCCAGAGTAACTTCGTGGAGTCCTTGCTGCAGTGTAAGAACAATTTGCTCTGGATTGCAATATGAATTTCCCATAGGTTTTCACTAGGTAGTGCAGCAACTATGGGTACACATAAAGTCTCTTGCATGCTCCCGTAGTTACTCTGGATTGTAGGGCAAGTTTTTGTGGGGTAGTAGGGGCTAGTATAGTGACATGATCCCCAGCATGTGCTTGTAAGCTGGTATACTACTTTTATTCTGGTCTGAGATTGTAATAAAGTTTAATTTAATCAAGGAAGGGGGGGGCTAGCCTATTTAGGCCACCATAAGTCACCTGCCGAAACTCCCCATTGTGGTATGGGGAGGCTGGTGCATGCTCTGCCCCACTCTTGGGGGAGAGGGGTTAGGCTGGTGCACAGACATGTGCCGGTCTCTCCACACCACCACATGGAGTTGTGGTGGTGAGTTATGCAGCTTAAATATATTAGGATTGTGCCCTAGTTTTTATATAGTGTGATTGTGGTATATAGATGGAAAGAAAGAAACTTGGAAAGAAAAACTTCTATGAAGAATAAGAATGGGAATATCTTTCTCATGGTAGGTGTAGAATTTTATTTATATTTAAAATATAAAATGATGAAATTAATATGAAATGATGAAAATGATAGCATCCTAACCAGGGCAACCAGACTGCAGATGTAACTGATGTTCAGTTCCGTATCTGTCTTTAAGATTTCTTACTCTCATATGAGTCTTCCTGGGCTTTGAGATCTGCTGTAGAGTTACTGCTTTTGGTGATACCAAATAATGATAATGGCCCTTTCAGTGGTACCCAAACTATTTTATTTTCTGCCTTTGGGGTTTGCTTCAATTGTCTCTTGCCAGCATAGATTTCTGTTTTCAAGGAAGGAGATCTGGCTGCTTTAGGCAGCAAGTGGACTGTACAGATCCAACTTCGATATCTGCGGGAATTACCTTACTTTCATCCCTCTAGCGGCTGAATGCAGTATAAAGCCAGAAGTGGGTCTTTAGAGTTTTTTAAATTTATTTTATTTTACCTATGCCAAAGCAAATGCCAAAGGTAGCTTGGGCACTTTTGTTTTGAGAGTTTTGGAAAAGTCACAATGTGCCAGGATAGGAAACCTGGTTTTAGTGTGTTTTTCTCCTCTTCAAAGACTTTTAAATTGGGACATCAGCATCCTCGGTGAGTCAAATCTGCAGAGAGTGGGATTACATGGTATACTTGTGACCGCTACCAATGAAATTGCACTCCTTTTTCAGACTCGAACTTACTATTTCATCTCTGCATCATGTGTATTTCCAGTAGATCTGGGGGGATGATGACGATGGACACTCTGGGTCATTGTCATACCAGAAGGCTGTGCAACAGTCACGGATGTGACTTCCCAGAGTGTCCTGGTACCAAGATTTACTGCAAATACACATAGTGCAGAAGTCTGATGGTAAGTTCAACTCCCTGAGTGGAGGGATCGAACTCTGGATCCAGGCCCCTTGCCTGGAGTATAGAAAGCCCTGATGTTGAGCATAGTGGTTCAGAGACCGAGTGTGAATTTGGATTTCTCCTCCCCTGTCATATCATATCACTTTAGATAAGCCAGTCTCTACTTCCGAACTGCATTCTAAGGAGAGTACTTTATAGAATTGTTGTAATAACTACATTAAGATTCAGAATGCTCTGTGTTGTCAGCTCTGCTCACAGAAAAATAAAGAAGGCAGCACTAGACAAGTGCTATGGTAAATATTGCTAAAATAACTGGAGGGTGGATGTCCCAGTGGTGTTGATTTTCAGCCTTTCTCTAACATTTCATTTATGTGCCTGTTCTGTAAGCCCCAAATGTTGTTTACTAAAAACAAGACCTGTTAACTAAAAGCAGGATATTTTTGAAATAGATGACTATAGCGTGGCTTGGTTGATGGACCTGTAACTCTCATGAACTGGAATTCTGACTTTAGACCCTGATATATCAGATGGCTGAACCTATTGATGAACATTCAGTTCAATAAAGGTAGCCCTATTAGGTTTTAAAATGTTTATTTGTTCTAGTATCTCATTTTTCATTGAACATTTATTCAAACATTTATTGAATGCCATGAACATTTATTGACATGCTGTAATCTTAATGGTCCATGCACAATAGAGGATTTGTTCCAGGCCAATGAAAAAGCCATTCAGACTGCTATCTTCTGGACCTCAAAGGGAATATAAGCATTGCATTGTGAAATCCAAATTTGTTTTAGTCTTGAAATGTATTGTTTAGATCTCACTTCAATTTTTAATTTCTAATTTTTTAATTATTAATTTTAGGGCTGTGGGTGGCGCAAGTGGTTAAGACACTGTGCCTGATAACCAGTAGGCCAGGGTTTGAGACCCGGGTCCCCACAAGACAGGGTGAGTTCCTGTCCTTAGGCCAGCTCTGTGACGCAGCTGAAACCAATTGTATCGGCTCTGCCGTTCCATTGGACTATTTCAGTGGCATGGAGAGGAGGGATTTGCTGCTTGGATAACAGCCTATCCTCCATATCAATCTACCCGGGCCTTCATGCTTCGCATACAGTGTCGAGCACGATACCATAGTCTTTCGAGATGGATGGATGCCAATTCTATACTAATTATTAATTTTAGTATTTTTGTTTTTTAAAATTTTAATGTAAGATGTTCTGAACTTGGTAAATAAATAAAATAAATTTTTCTTTGTGGTCTAATAAAAAAGTGTGTAGGTTTTCAGGCAATTAAGAAAACATTTTCAACTTTTTTATCATACTTAGCAAAGTGTTTGCTTTTATTTTAAAAATGTAAGTGTTTGGTAGGTGGCAATTGAGAGCACAATTTTGCTGACAAGTTGGTAAATCACTGAAGCTGTAGTCTGAACTACAGCACAAGCCCTGTGGTGGCTGGGGGGGGGGGTGTCACAAGTGATGTAAAGCACTTTTGCACCACTCCTGGGGGAGAATTAGGCTACTGTACAGACATGCGCTTCTCTCTCTACATCATCACGGGAATGGGAAGACCAATGAGTTGTGCTGGCCTAAGTTAGGATTTTACCCTAAATCTCTGAAATTTTCTTTTAAATTGTAGATACATTTTAAGGTGATTTTGTGTGTTTCCCCAAACTATTTTATTTTCTGCCTTTGGGGTTTGCTTCAATTGTCTCTTGCCTATTAATGGTTGGCAGCTAGAACTAGCTTCACCCGTTTGTCTCCCAGCAGGAAAATCTGCATGTTTAGATCGCAATGAAATCAAAACCAGCTCTCGCAACAGTAGGAGATAATGTATTCAGCCATTGGAAACGCAGTGGGGTCTTATATCTTGCTTAGCCATTTTATGTTAATGGATAGCCTCTGTGCAGATGGGGGAAGACCCTAGAATACTTGTTCAAGTACATGCTGTTTTCATGTAATGGATACCTACAAACCACAGGGCAGACAAACTACCTTTGTTTGGTAGCTGTTGAATAGTACTTGTGTGGTACTTCTTCTTTCTGGAGTAGTCCTCAAAGTGAGAGTCATGCACATGAACATGAGCCAACAGCCAGGCTTATTGCTGTTTTTATACCTTGGTGCTCCTCTCTTGCTTCAGGGACTTCTAAGTGATTATAAGATGATCCAGGCAGTTTACAGGCTCAGTGTGATCTGGCACATGGTTCTGGATGCAGGAATGGAAGCCTCATCCTTGGTTCATTTGTATGAGGCACTCATGAAGGGTATTGTCAAAAGCTCCAGAGTTCTAGAAAGGCATGTGGCAGAACTTACAGGAGCTCATAAGGAATACAGAATCAAGATCACAAAAATTTACATTTCTGTCTACTTTCAACTTATAACTTTGTGCATCTTTGTAACTGGCCTCTTGCTAACCAGTATATGGACTGGAAGAGATTCAAATTCACATCCATATAGTCATCATTGGGTGGACTTCAGCTAGTCTGTCCCTTTTGTCCATTGGAAAAATTGCCCATTGACATCTTTGATACCCACCTTCTGTGTCCTGGCCCAGTTCCTAATCCATGGCTGGACCTGCCCTCTGATTCCCTGACTGTGGAGCTTTCTCAGAAGTCTGGTGAGGGACCATATCAAACACCTACTGAAAATCCAGATATATAATGCCCACAGGTTCTCCTGCATCCACATACCATATTTTCTCATCAAATTTCTCATAAAATCCAATTTCTCATAAAACCCAAGGGTTTCCTTTTCTAAGGAAAAAAGGCAGGATGTAAATTGAATGAATGAATGAATGAATGAATAATCAGTCAGTCTCTGAATGAGCCTGAGTACCACACTACTGTGAAAGATCAATATGGATGTATACAGGGCTTCCCACATTATCTGCCTGGGTACCACTAACAGATTCCCTGCTGATAATGAAATTTTTGGATACAACAGGCCCAATATATGTATAGATAATATTTTTTTAAAGAATCCTTTCTTTAAAACCCCTGTGGATAATGAAATCTGTGGATAAGCAGGCCCACTCTATGTATAGATAATATTTTTTAAATAATCCCTTCTTAAGGAGCATAGCTACCTTCACTCTTAAATCCTCTGTGTTGGTGCACATGCTTGCTTTTCAGGATGGCTCGAATGCGCCTTTTAAAATTGCAAGGCATATGAAATGGCATATAAAATGGCAAGGGCTCTTTATTAAGACCTTGCTGGCGGATTGCACAATGGTGGCCATTCTGCAACAATTGCTAGGTATTCTTCTAGTGGCTTAATTTTGGTTTATTAAGACTTAAATCCTGTCAAGGACTACCATTTAATCCTGGTGTTTTAGTTATGCTGTTTCTTTCTCTTGGTGTTCTTACCAACAGTATAGAGTTTTTGCACTTTACACATGTACGGTAATTTTTGTTTTCCTTCATTAATGTCACACAGTGCAAAAAAAGGTAGTACAGAAGAACTTGTTTAAGGTAAGTGGGGAAACGGAGATTTAAGAAGCTTTTGCTGTTGCAGGTTAACCATCCCTTACTCAGATTTCTGAAATACGGAACTGTTTTGAGCACCAAAATGATTTTTTCCCCTTTTATCCTAAAGAAATCTTGTTTCAAACACAAAATTACCAGTATTTAAAATATTGTATCAAATTACCTTCAGGCTATGTGTATAAGGGGGTATATAAAACATAATTCCTGTTTGTGTTTAGACTTTGGTCTCATACCAAAGATCTCTCATTATGTACCTTGTAATATATGGTATTTTTGTCTATGGATTTGACTCAACACAAATGGCCACTTCAAATCACAGTTTTTTAAAAATTGCTTTTCTATTGTTGCAGAGAGGCAGCCATGCTCATTCCATTCTTCAGTTCCAGAATGAAATCCTTTCAGATATTAAGGCACTACCTTATTCCCTTAGGTGATGTGGAGAAGGAAGAAATATAAAGTGGGTCTTAAAATCTATTTTTTCCATTTTTTAATCCACAGATTTTTTTATCCATGGGAGGTTCCAGAATGGAAACCTTGTGGATAACGAGGGACACTTGTATATGCAAGTATTCCAAAATATGGAAAATCCAATATCCAAAACACTTCTGGTTCCAAGCATTTTTAATAAGAGATGCTCAACCTGTACATTGTTTTTCGCACCTCTTATAATACACTCTTGTTAATAGGGTAACATTTGGCTGCAACTGTGCATTATAAAACTACTTTTGAGATGGGGATGCTACTTACTGCTTGCAGCTTTGCACAAGTACAGTCACATAGTGCTTTCAGTGTCTGAAATCTTTATTCATTGTTTCTGTCCTGCCCCTGGTGTGCCATTGACAATGCATATTAATACGCCTGGTGGGGAGAAACCATTTAATCATGGATTAGAAATATTTAAATTGTTCATTATTATACAGTGTGACTGTAGGTCCTCTTTTTCCTGAACATATCCTCTTTTTTAGTCTTGTGTCCTGGAAAAAAATCTTCTCCTTTTTCATATGAGAAGGCAGCTTAGAGACGTCTTGTAATTCATAAATTATATGTATTAAGTTAATTATAATAGTTTTAAATTGACCACATGAAAGCATACAGTGGTGCCTCACATAAAGAGCTTAATTTGTTCTGGAGGCATGCTCTTTAAGTGAAACGCTCTTTAAGTGAAGCAGATGTTTCCACAGGAAATAATGGAAACTCAGACGATTGGTTCCACAACCCCCAAAATATTCATATGAAAATATTAACAGGATGTAAAAATGATGACAAAACACTGGAATTGAATTCAAAACATGCATTCAACGTGCATGATCCTATGAAGTCTACTTAGGCTGTAATCCTAAAGACACTTTCCTGGGAGTAAGCCCCATTGAACACAATGGGGCTTACTTCTGGGTAGACAGGTTTAGGAGGCTGCAATCAAAGACACTTTCCTGGGAGGCTTTCCTGGGCTGCTGATGGAGGTTCAAGGTAGTCGGCGGGTGCACTTAGGGGCAGCTGCCTCTGGCACCCCCAGGCAACTGCCCCTAAGTTGGGGGCAGTTAGAGGGAGCAGCACTGGCCGGCAGGCCTTTTAAAGAGCCTCCGTGCAAAGCGTCAGGGCTGCATAGCCCACATGCCCATAGCACGCTTGTTTGTTAAGTGAAGTGGAACTTGTTATGTGAAGAAAGATTTCTTGGCAATTTTTGCTTGTTATGTGAAACACTTGTTAAGCGAGGTACCACTGTATATGAGTGTTTTAAGCTTTAATTTTGTCATGTCCTACATTTTTTTAGGGTGTCATACATTTTGGTCACCCTGTTATATGACATAAGTAAGGTGTAAGAGTAAAAGATGTAACGGTGTTCAGTACTAGATGAAATGCTGCTTTATTAGAGCATTATGTTGATTAGTGCACTAGTTGGCAGCACAGAACATACTCTGTAGTTACTGTACATGATAAAGAACTTTGTGCTATCTTGCTAAATCCTGGGTGTAAGTGCTGGGTTAGTAAAAGCCTTTTTACCCCATCTGCCTGAGGAATGGTTCTTGCTGCTTCACAGAATGATGCAGGGCAGTGGGCTTATAGAATCATAGAATCATAGAGTTGGAAGGGCCCTAGTAGGTCATCTAGTCCACCCCCCTGCCTGCAGCAGGAATTCCCCCTAGAGCATCCCCGACAGGTGCTCGTCGAGCCGCTGCTTAAAGATCCTCAGTGAGGGAGAATCCACCACCTCTCTTGGCAATTTGTGTCAAGAATTTTTTCCGGATTACTTTATTAGCTCCTCTCCATGTAGGCATTTTTAAACTAGCACATTAAAATTGCTGAAAAATGTGGAATTGGAAGTCTCATAACAGGCATTTATGCATAATAAGTATTTGAGAATAAACAGAAAGATAAACTGTAGAGAAATGCTAATCTGCTTGTGGTTATCTGTATAGAATATTAGTAGAAAAAGTATGGTGGTGGACATCTACAATTAAAGTGTCAGTAAAAGTTGTCAAGTTCCCCCCACATTGGACTGATGCCATGGCTGTAAATCTTCCACATTTCATTATGTTTCATGTTTCTGGACTTGCAAAGCTAAACATTAAATCACATTAAATGGAGCAGATGTATCCAATACTATGAAGCAGTGCTTTGGAGCAAAGTGAGATTGTGGGTCGAATCACTTGCTAATGGTTTTGTGGCAAAGTACAATTGCTTTCTAATTGTGATTTTTTTTATTTTTACTATTTTTGTAATTGTCCTTGCGTCCTTTCGGGGGGAAAGGTGGGAGAGAAATGTTGTGAATAATAAAGCACTGATGCATTGTACACTGATGCATAGTAGGTCTCTGGATATGTACGGCCACATGCATAGTAGGTCTCTGAGTTATGTACGGCCACATCAGTGTTTGTCACAGTCTGGAAGTCAGAAAGTTGTTGAGTAGGAATAGTTTCTCTTTATATGTTAGGTGGAAGTAGCTTTGCAGAATGTTCCACCAGATTCAACTTGCCTTAGGGCGTAATCCAGAGTAACTATGAGGAGTCCTTGCTCCAGTGTAAGAACAATTTATTTTGGATTGCAATATGAATTTTCCATAGGTTTTCACTAGGTGGTGCCCCAACTGCGGGTGCATGTAATGTCTCTTACGTGCACCTGTAGTTACTCTGGATTGTAGGGCATTAGTCCTGTGCTGACTGGGGGTGTCACAAAAGTGAAGTAAGACACTTCTGCCCCTCTCCTGGGGGGTTAGGCCAATACACAGGAATAGGCCAACCTTCACACACCATCATGGGATTGGTGATTTGACTTTATAATAGCAGTATCCTGCCCCCGTTGCAGTTGCTTCCCTTAAAAAATGTTAAGGGACTGTGTCTTTTGTCAAAATGTATTGCTGACCGACAGTTTTGTGTGTGCAAATGTTTACCTAGTGAAAAGTCTGTGAAATCCCTGTTCTTATGGTTGCAGTTTTGCAGAAACTGCTGTGTGTCTATCAAGTGATTTGTTTGCATCTCTACTGAACTTTTTTGTAAGCCATTTCAAATGCTTATGCGGCTTAGATTCAGGGAGAGCATAGTCAACGAATGTATCTTTTAATTTTTTATTCTGTATTTATATCCCTGTAGTTCTAATAAACAGTGATGGATTACTTCTGGCTTTGTCTGGGAATTCAAGAGCTTTTAATAACAAACTTTGAATGTCTTCTCATGGTCTGCCACCTGCATCCTTCCCTGGGAAATGTCAAACTTGCCAGATGGCCAAAACTGTGTGTTAGGAAAAGCATATAGTTTGGTCTTGTGCATTTGTTATTTTTTCCCCCTTAGTTAGTTGGAGGGGCTGATTAGGTCTTGCATTCTTTCTCCCCACAATTTGGTCCTGATTAAAGTTTCTTCTCTACCATAGAAACCCCTCTCTGGTGCCAGAAAACATGAGAAGGCTAGTTTTGATCAGGATTGTGGCAGGGGGTAATGGTATATTCCTTAAAACATTGTCTTACTCCGCACTATAAAAATTAAATATAGGGCCATAAAAAATTAAATATAAAATTTAAATAAACAGACGAGAGCAGAAATTTAAATAAATAGATTAGAGGTCAAATAGTCTTCGGCCATTTTGGCCCAGGACCACCTTTCAAACTTTTGAATCTGTCTGGGACCCCCTGTCAAACTTGTTATCCCCAATCCAGGACATAATGCTAAAGAAGAGGACATGTCCTGGAAAAACAGGACATACGGTCACCCTGCTCTCCAAGACCCCTGGCTGTCTCCCTCTCCCACTGTCCCCAACCTCCAGCCCTCTCTTACTCCCCCCCATCCTCAATCTCAACATGCCCTCTCACGTACACACAACACACACACCTTTCATTCCATGCATTCACTCACTTGCCCACACACACACACACAATGCATTCACTTGAAGAAATACACACACAAACACACACACATAACACCATGCACTCACCTACACACATACATACAGCATTCACTCACAGCACTCACAAACATACACATCATGCACTCACTCACAGACATACAAACACACACATACAGCCACTCACTCAAACACACACATGCAGTCACACAAACACACTCACCTTAAGGCTGCCCCATTCTATTAGAGCGCTCTGCAAAATCTGGGGCGCACTTCTGAAAGGAGCCCCCCAGAGCAGCAGCCTTCCTGCTTGGGGAGGGGAGAGGTGGGAGGGCATCCAAAGTGGAGCACTGGGACCTCTGTTGCTCTGTGGTGCTCGTGTTTTGGATGCCCTCTCCCCTCCCCAAGCAGGGAGATACAGTCCTTGCCAGGACCCCCAGCCAGCCTCCCTGCTGCTTCGGGGTGGGGGGCTCCTTTCAGAAACATGCTTCAGCAGGAAGGGGGGTTTTTAGGCTGCCTGAGATGGTGCTCACGCAGCCTTAAGGCTGCAGTGCTCCCTGAGGTCACGCATTTTGTGACCTTGGGGGATCACTGGGGTTGTGGGGAGGGAGACAAGATGGTGGCCCCTCACCCTTTGCGACCCACCTGAGGGCCCACCATGCCCCCCAGTTTGAAGACCACTGGACTAGAGTTGGAACTAATGAATAAATGGGTTCAAATTTCCAGGATTTCTGCAAGCACCAACACACAGCACTGAAATAACACACACACGTATGCACGCACGCGCACGCGCGCGCACACACACACGCACACACATGTAAATATACCCCTATTTCCCCCACCTCACCTCACTTCACCACCCCAGTCATGTTTGGTCAAATGGATTAGAGGCTTTTAGGGGATCAGAGAATGGCTACAGCCAGTTTGAGGCCCTGGCCCCCAGGTTGGGATTTGGAGACCTCTGATTTCAAGCTTCTTGTGGGTCCCTTGGACCCACATTGGGCCAGATTCAGCTGCACATGAACCCTTTGAAGAGTACCTGAGTTTGGCTCTGGTTGCTTCTGGAGGGCTTTTCAAAGCCTTTTGGATGAGTGGAAAACCATGGTCTCTTAGGGCTTCAGAAAGTCCTTTGGAGGCAACTGGAATACAGCTCCCGTCCCATTCAGAGGGTTGGAGGGGCTGAAAAAAAGTATCCAGGGCCTAAAGGTATCCAGAGTTGGGGGTGTCTGATAAATGGATCTCCTGCAGATAATGGAGCCCACTTGTACAACATAAAAAGTACATCTCATCAAGGCTCATCTTGACTTAATTGAAAGCCACTTTACTTTTGGGTCATATCTGGAATGTGACTCTAATCACCAAATAACCTGGGTTTGGTCTATGTTGTGGAAAAAATAAGTTGGAATCATCTGGGTATTTTTTTTCCTAGGCTCAGACCACAATTTTCTGTGTTGCAGATGTGGAATACCCTATCCAAGAAGCCCACAAAGCATGATAAATTGTTTTTTTCTCCCCTAAGATGTCAGAGATGCTTATTTTGTTATAGCTTGAACTGGGACTGTTCGTTGTTTATGTCTTCCAATATGTTTGGAGAACAGTAGTGGTGATGTGATATTGCATGTTTTATTTTGTTCAGTTTTCTTAAGGATTACTCATATTGCAGTGGGATACACCAGTGTTACGTGATACAAAAAGAGAGCATACCGCAATATGTGTCCTATGGACTAGCATGAGATTATGGACCATTAGATAGAAATGCCTTTTCATGGTTGTTGTTTTGGAGAAGCTGCAGGTGTCTGTGAGCTCATCTTTTTCACTTTGATTTGAAGGCGTCTATTCAACACAGTCAGATACCAGATAGTCATGGAGAAAGAGCGCATTTTTCTCTTTGTCGGACATTTGCATATCTATCATACACATTTCTTTGAGAAAGAAAATTGACTTTTAGAATGTTTTGGGCAAAATTCACAATTCTTGGTCAAGTTAGAGCATGAACCTAACCATGTCTACTCAAAAGTAAGCCCCATTGTGTTCAATGGATCTTACTCCTAGGAAAGTGTCTTTAGGATTGCAGCCGAAGGGTGCAATCCAGAGTGACTACAGGGAGTACTTGCTCCGGTGTAAGAACAATTTGCTCTGGATTGCAATATGAATTTCCCATAGGTTTTCATTAGGTGGCGCCGTAACTACGTCGACGTAAACGTCTCTTTCGTGCTCCCATAGTTACTCTGGATTGTAGGGTTAGTTCCTTAAAAGTTGGCGTTCCCCTTTTGTTGTTCTCCTGCTGTTGCCAAATGTGTTTCTCCTTCAAAGTTATATTAATGCACAAGCCCAGCTTGAGATCCTGTGGCAAAGAGGAGCCTGAGGCTAGGATTAGGGAAATGTTCCTTCCTTGTCTCCACTCCATCTCTTAATTCAGGCTTTTTCTTTGTAAACATGAACTTTTTATTGAAGAGCCGTATATAAACACTATTGATTGACTGTCACTTGGCTATCTGCCTTATAGAATTGTAGTTTGATCAAAATTATATCAACCTGATTAAATGGGGGGAACGACCCTTGTATGTTTTGAGTCTCTTACAGCACAATCCAGAGTAACTACGGGAGCTCTTACGTCGACGTAAGAAAAATTTACTCTGGATTGCTCTATGAATTTCCCATAGGTTTCCACTAGGTGGTGCCATAACTACATAAACATAAATGTCTGTTACGTCAGTGTAAGAGCTCCCATAGTTACTCTGGATTGTGCTGTTAGAGGAAGGACAAGATGAAAGTGTAACATTCATCCAATAGATTTGCAAATGTTTATTCTAGTCAGTCTGTCCAGCCTCTTTTGAGTGATAGGGAAAAGATGCACGTGTTGTGACATTATCAATTTTTTTCAAACTTGCACCAAAGTAATTTGGACAGAATTTTGAAATAGAGTACAGAAAAGCAATAACAAATAGGTTGTTCTAAAGTAAGATCTTTTGAACTCGAACTTTTCTAATCTAAAATGTGTCAACTCATTGCTTTTTCAGACTAATTTGATTTGAGCTGAGAGCTGTCAGGCCATCTCTTTTATGCGATGTTTGTGATTGAGCCATTCTGCGGTACAGGCTAGTACAGGCTAGTATTTGGTATGTCCTGGGTTTGGGACTTACTAATAGTTAATTCTAGGTCTTAGACTGGACTGACAGGGCAGTGCTGATTCTAGGGAGGTCTGGACAGCAGTCTATTTGTGGCTCAGAGAAAGAGAATTTCAACAATAAACTATACATTTTCAAAATATTCTTCTCACATAAACTCATTTTTCAGATTCCTGGCACTCTACTGCAACATGGTCATTGTCACTGCAGTCTGTCTGGGCATGTCTTAATCACGGACTTTCCCTAAGGATACTATGAACCAAATATGCAAAGATGTATTACTACACAAGTTAATGGTCTCATGGTTTCCTTTTGTAAATGTCTGACTCAAACACCAATAGACTTGGGGTATACATAACTTTATTTACATAGTTATATTTATATATACTATAGTTATAGTTATATATTTCATTTATATTTATATTTTAAAATAAGTTTAATATTTTGCATATAATGTGTATTTTGAAGAAATGTGCACACAAACACACAAAATGTATTTAGAAGATTGTTTATACATTTTCGCAAGTCGTCTGATCTTTCTCTATACAGATTTCTCAAGTTAGGAATGTTTTTGTCACAGGGATGCTAAACCCCTACAGACACAGTATAAATTATCTTTAAAAGTTTAGGAAAAAAGTATGCAGGACAGAGACCTATATCTGACCTGAAAGAATTGCCATACTGACTCTTTATCCCCAACAGTGATCTTAGTGCCTCATATGCTCCTTTACTTCTGCTGGGTGTCAGCAATGAAAGGGCAACTGTGACACAATTGTGATATATTTTGACTAATGAGCACTAGTTAAATAAGGACAGAAAAAGAACCTGTTCTCTGTGGAGAGAGTTGCAAAATGGAAAATACCCATGGAAAAAAGAGCAGCATGCTTGCAACAAATTGTGTAATTTTCTAAAAACGGAAATCAGTCTTGTGTGCCACTTTGTGGCCATTTTCCTCTTGGTCCAACTTCTCAGTATTGCCAAAAGACTGTTGTGTGTAAAGACAACAGAGAAATAATGTGCTTATAGTAGTATCTGAAACACTCTTCTTGCACACTTACAATTTGCCTATAGTAGGCCTCCTTCAGTCTTGAAAGACTATGGTATCGTGCTTAGCGCTGCATACGCTGCATGCGAAGCACAAAAGTCTCGGTTAGATTGTTATGGAGGATAGGCTGTTACCCAAGCAGCAAATCCCCCCTCTCCACGCCACTGAATTAGTCCAATGGAAAGGCAGAGCCGATACGATTGGATCCAACTGGCGTCACAGAGCTGGCCTAAGGACAGGAGCTCACCCTGTCTTGTGGGGCCGACCCGGGTCTTGAACCCTGGCCTGCTGGTTAACAGGCACAGTGTCTAAAGCATCTTTCAAATGCAAATGTAGAGGAAAGCCTGAGTTAGTTCTGAAACAATTTAAATTCTTGGAGCAACCAAGAAGAGCTCGGATGCCTACCTGAAGCCCTGAAAATACAGTGTTTTTAACATTCCCCTCTATGTTCCCTATTTTTTAAAAAGGCCTCCCCAGCGCCTTTGTGGATAACTGAAACTGTGGACATCAGATATGTAGATCCTGGGGTATGCTTGTTTTCCCCATCATTTGATGTATCTTTAAGACTGGTGTATTCACTTCCTCTGGTGGCACAAGTTGTTAAGGCCAGGGTTCAAGACCTGAGTCCCCACAAGACAAGGATCTCCTGCTACAGGCAGGGGGTTGGACTAGATGATCCACTGGGTCCAGTGGGTGGGCACCAGCAGGTTCGCACCTACTCTATAGAACCGGTTCTTAATGAGAGATAGTACATATAAAGTTTAAAAATAGCCATTTAAAAGTGGCTGCCAGATGGACAGAGAACCGGTTCTTAATTTCTTTGAAGCCCATCACTGACTGGGTCCCTTCCAACTCTATGGTTCTGTGGTGTGTTTGTGTGTGTGTGTGTGTGTGTGTGTGTGTGTGTGTGTGTGTGTGTGTGTGTGTGTATACATATATAAATATATATATGGACTTGAGTGAGAGATGTAGGTTAGCAGAATTAAGTATTGCAGAAGGAGATGAGACAAGAGAAATAAGAAATACTGAGGGCTCAATTCTTATCCCCAGTTAGGCCAGTGTAAGTAAGTCCTGGCACAAGTCCTGTGGGTTGTCATCAAAGTTTGATAAAAGACTTCTGTGCCATTCCTTGAGGATTAGGCCTGTGCACTAACATGTGCTGGCTTCCCTACACCACCATGGGAATGGGCAGTGGTGAGTTGCACCAGCCTAAATAGGTTATGATCGTCTTCTGAAACTTATGAACGAAATGATTGTAGTTTTTGTTATTGAACTTCAAGTACAATTTTAATAGATGCTTTTAAAAGATGATAAAATATATCCTTGAATTGATGGTGTTCTTTGACAATTTTAGCACCTTCTCAATGTGCTGTGAAAAGGATTGAAAATTGTTGCTCTAGAGAATTCTATGAAGTCTTCATTTTGTTACTGAGTAATTTGGATTTTGGGTGTGAATTTTAAGCTTGTTTTTTGTTTTGTCTGTAGATTAAGTGTCAATATTTGACGGCATCAACTTGGAACCAAATCACTGTTCATTTTTCTGTTGCCTTTCCATCTCTGTTCAAACGTAGATGTCCTTGTCCTCTTCAGTTATACAGGTAAGTTTCTGTGTTGTTGCAAGGTTGTCACTACTGATGATTTGCAACACTGTTGGTGATTTGCAACAAGTCATTGAAGTTTAAATTATGGCTGTAGCCTTGGTTTTTGCTTTACTAAAGTGGCTGATTCAGATGAAAGAATTGTGTGGGTATTGTGTGAAGTACTTTGCTGGTAGCCCTGAAATTATTCATAGTAGAGAACAGTTTGTGTGGGGTTCTTGGTATTTTCCAATCTACAGCATTACAGTTTTCCTATGGGCAAAATCCACAGCAGTTACGGGTCCACGCAGGTACGTCACCCTCTAGTGTCATCTTATGGAAAGTCATCTTAACTGCTCTGGAGCAAGTGGCTTAATTTCACTTTAGGGTATAGGCCTATGTCTTCAAATTCAAAGCATCAGGAGGCTTGTTTCATGCAATCCCCAAATATTTTTAATTACTGAAGACATTTATATGATCTCTTTAAAAAGTTGATCTGGTAGCTATGATCAGTTGGATAAGGTTCATAGTTTAATGGTAGAGGTATTTGAAAAAGAAGTTTTACTTAGAAATAAGCCCTTCAGTTTAATTTAGGCTGCAATCCTATCCTATTTTCTGGAAGCAAACATCTCAATAGTATAAAACATACAAACTTTTTATAAAACTTTTTACCTGTGGAAAAGAGTAATTTGCCCTCTAGGAATGGCCATTTTAAAGGATCCATAGAAGTCCAGCACTGAATCAAAATTTTTATAGAATTACACAAGTGTGTGGTGTGTGTATGTTGCTGTTTTATTGATCTGTAAACTCAACATGAGCCAGTATTGTGATGGGGCAGCAAAGAAGGCTAATGGAATAGTATTGAGATTGAGTAAGAAGTGCTGCTTTAATCAGACCTCCACCTGGAATTTTGCCACAATTCAAGAGGGATATTAACAAACTGAAGGTCTTCCTAGGAGGGTAAAGGGATCCAGGCAGGTTTAGTTAAAAGAAGAAACAAAATAAGAGGGAATGTAAGGATAAATATGCGCAAGGCTGTCACGCAAAAGATTGAGCAGGCTTACTTTTGATTACTCTGAATGGTAAATGGATTTAAACCATAAAGGAGATTTTGATTAAACAAGAAAAGAAATTCCTGATGGTGTGAAGTGTTTGGTGACGGACAGTGGTGGGCTCCAGCAGGTTCGCACCTACTCCATAGAACCGGTTGTTAATGAGAGACAGGACATATAAAGTTTAAAAATAGCCATTTAAAAATGGCTGCCAGATGGGCAGAGAACCGGTTGTTAATTTTTTTCTAGCCCATCACTGGTGACGGAACAGTCTACCTCAGAAGGTGGTAGACCAAACAGTACCTCAAGTACTACTGGTAGTACCCATACCACTGGGTGAGAAATAGGCTGCAATCCTAAAGACACTTTCCTGGGAGTAAGACCCATTGCATACAGTGGGGCTTAGTTTTGAGTAGACTTGGTTAGGATTGTGCTCATAAGGTCAAAGGCTATTGTTGGAAACTCATTATGAATTCATATCTTTGCCCATGTGAACAGCCAATTTAAGAAAAAAACCTGCTAAACAGCAGTCTTTTACTACATTCCCTGTTTTATCCAGTTTTGTTTGCCAGAATAAGGCTGATTGGATGATGTGTTTTAACAAATTCTTCACTATATACTTGCTTTTCTTTTAAGTGTTGAATGTCTTTTGAAACTTGAAACCTGTCTTTTGCTTGTCCCTGACCTTCTGTGCTCATCTAACTCTCCTTAAATTGTAAACCATTTATTGCATCACCTTCTTTAGTAACCTTCTCTTTCTCAATTTATGTCATATTCTGGAGTGGAGAAACTTGTACACACCACCCTTATTTCTCTTGATGATCTCATCTTCTCAGGTGAATTCTCAATAACCTCCTGTGATGATTCTCTGAATCAACCACTGATCTTCCTACCTGTTCTCGGGGTCGAACTGGACACAATACAGAATTTATTGCCTCTCTTCCATGGTTTAAAATAAACATCAAGGACTGGACACAATTTTCTCTCTCATAAGACAACTCTTATAAATGGAATTGCACTGATTGACTGTTCATATGCATCTCAATTCATGTGTATATTAATAAAAATTGGGACTTTTAGATAACCTAAAAATATACAGGGAAAGAGCTAGCTAACTCATTCCCCTTTCCTCTCATCTCAGCTCTGGCACAATCTCGCTCTCATCTACCAGTTCCTTCCTTAACATTTTATCCAGTGATGGGATTCAAAGAAATTAACAATCGGTTCTATGCCCATCTGACAGCCACTTTTAAATGGCTATTTTTAAACTTTATATGTCCTAACTCTCATTAACAACCGGTTCTATAGAGTAGATGTGAACCTGCTGGAGCCCACCACTGATTTTATCCCAGGTTCCACTGAAGCAGAGGCTCTCTCCTGTAAGAGCCCAGATCTTCAGGTGTGCAAATGAAATGAGACAATTTCAATATGGGATTTCAAAGGAATTCACCAGTTGCTAGGGTTGCCATAATTCTCTTCCACAAATCTGGGACAGGACTCCCTGTCAAACATGCCAGTACAGTATGTGGGTGCAATCCCCAAAACTGGGAAAGTCCCAGGTTTTCCGGGACATATGCTGACCCTGCCAGTTGCACATCAGTCTGTTTCCCAATAAACACACAGTGCAATCCAATCAGCTCTCCCCCTGGCCATTGCAAATCCCTTGCGCTGGCTCAGGACAGTATGGAGCAGTTGTGGCTCCGAGTAGACCTTTTGGGGTTGCTGCTCCCTAGGATAAGAAGATAGTTTTCTCTTTCTCTATGGTAGCTACAACTTCAGGCTAGATACAATACAAGGACACTGGCCTGCCTGTTATATGCACAAAATAGGATTGGGCTGCCATTTAATTACAGTAAATGCATCTTTAAATTTCTGCAAATCATATAGCTGATCTTATTGACCAATTTTGCTTTATACTTAAACTGTCTATGCATTTCCTCTAAAATTTTAATTCTCTCTTTTGCTTTCCCAAACTTCATTTTTTACTATTAGCTATGGAAAAACATAAATTTGAAGAAATTTCAGTGTGGCAAGTTCTGGAAGATGTCTGTGGATGCTGGTAGGATCCACTAGACAGGACGTGTTAGGTATAACACAATCCTAATGTATGTGTACTTCAGTTTTCATGGAAACACTTGCTTCAGTGGGGTCTTATGCGCTTTTAAAAATGCTGTTTGCTCACCAGAGTTAGGAGAATTATGTTTCCTGATATCTTGCCTGATATAATAGATCAATGGGAAAACTGAGGGAGCTTTGTGCAAGCACAACCCTATTTTTTTCTACACCGTTAAATAGCAAAAAGATCCAATGCAGACAATAAACCCAAATTTATATCCTTGGTTTTAGCTATTTGGAATGTAAGTTATACATCCATAAGCAGTCAAATATTGTCTTGAACTTATCTGATTCATCTTAAATAGGTATAAATCAGGTAGGTTCTCCCATTATTGTGATATTTTAAAACTATTATTATAGAACCAGGAAAGGTGCGTGAAAGGTGATAATATTGAATTTGTGGCAAATCTCAGCTCAATAACCAGTGCTACATTTCAACTCTCATGCACCTTTCCCCCCAGAAATGGCCATACTCTAGATGTCAATATATATGGATTCTGTGCAAGGTAATAAGACAGGTATATATTGGATTTTAATATCCAGAAACAATTTGGTTTCATTTTTCTTAATTCTTCCACTAAGCAGTCCTGATTTATGTGCATTGGACAAAGAATTAATCTTAAACAAGGTTAACCAAAGTTGGCATCAGATAGTGTGTATGTACGGCTATTGCATGAATGGGGGATTCATGGTTTTTACAACCTTCTGCTTAATAAAAGAGGCTGGGAGGCCTAATGGCGCTTTTATGATATCCCCAGGCCAGCACAGGATTTATGCATGGATTTATGCCAGCCTAATTGGGGATTAGGATTGCACCCAAAAGTATTACATAACATTGGTGGCATAGCTAGAGTGGGTGCACCAGTCAGTCTTGGAAGGAGGTGTGCATGGAGCCATTCCAGGAAGAGGGGCTACCTTGGAATGAGACTACTTTTCTACAAGACTGGAAAGGAAGCCAGGTGCACATCCTTAAGGAAGGAGTTTAGCTGTGGCACTAACAAATGTGGCACCATTTCCTATGAAACAATGAAAGTTGGTACTATTTGCCATAATTCTCTTACACAAAATCGGGACAGGACCCTCTGTCCCATTTGCCAGTATGTAAACACAATCCCCCCAAATACCTGTGTTGCTGGTATTTGTACAGCTCACACATGTCCTGTAGGGGTCGCAGAGAAACTACGCACAAGACTTGGCTTGGCTTTCCGTCCATCAACAGTGAGCCGACAATTTACTGTTATTATTAGTTAAATATAGTTATTAGTTAAAAATAGTTATTATTACTACCTTAAGGTAGTAAAGGGATCACACAGTTCTTGGCTTTCAAAATTTTGGACTAATGGGAGTAGCACAAACAATTACAATTTTTTTTTAATGAAATGCAGCATGAATAACAACTGAATAAAGCAATTGGATAAAGATGCAAAGTTAACTTTTGAGAATGTGTTTGTGATTATAACAGAGGGCAGGATGCCCTGCTCCGGAATGAAGAACGTGAGACTTAGAGAGTGGCTCGAACTCTTGCCTGTCACTATTGGATGATAGCACGATGCCCGTGGAAGTGTAGAAGAGGAAGCATGAGTCATTTGGAACGAGCAGAAAATGTGCTCGCAAGCAGTTCCAAGAAAAGGCATAGAAATGAATGAATTTGGTTTATACTGAGAGAGCAATTATGGAGTTGTTGTCTTTTTTTACTAGATGCAATTTGCTGTGCTCCTGAGATTGCTTACTAGACTGGGAGTCAGATGGGGCTGCTGGAGATGCATGAAAATAGCTGCAAATTAATTTGACATCCGGCTCTTTTATAAGAAGATCTTGTTACACTGTCTCCTGTGGATTGGCCAGCCTTGATCTCAGATCAAGGCATTTTGAGTTGACTGTAATGTAGAACTGAAACAGAAGAAAATGCCAATAAGTGGGGAATGTTGCATAGATATAAACAGGAGATAACCAGGGCATAGTCATATAAGACCTTACATTATGGTCTTTATAGCCGCTAAATTTCAGTGAACACTATTGAGTCATTATTGAACAAAACATGTACAACTGGGCACTGTATAAAAGAGTCTAATGTATAAAGGAGTAAATATCTTGCCATCCCGGTCTGTGATGCTGCTGTCTCTGAGGAGCAGTGAGGATGAATGAGATAAAGGAATAACTTTCCTCATTAGAATCCTTCTGGCACTATCTTTTGAGAAGTTTCATGTTTTCACGGTTCTTACAACCATTAGACCAGAAACTATTGCACCTCCTTTAACATTATTTAAAGAATTTAACTCACAGCTGAATGCCTGAACTGTCTCAGTTGAGCATCATCATGTTTAAGCAATAGATGAAGCTCTGTCTGTGGTGACGGGTAGTCACTTGAGTATGGATTTGCACCAATTTACACTTAGAAGCAAGAAAAAAGGTGATTTTGCAAAGCTTCAAGTACTTTTTCATATTCAATATTTGTGTTTACGTAGAGGTGGCTTCTGGATGTTCAGGAATTCATCATTACTCCCACCATAATAACACTCACTAAGTTACTGTAAAACCATAAGATTGTAAAACCGTAAAAACCAGCATTTATTTAAGAAATTTGAGTTACATAAAAGCCTTGGCCCCGTGCGAGGGGCATACTCACATTCCGTGTCAATCCAGCAGTCAATTCTATTCCCAAGTGTGTCTGGGGCAGAGAAGACTGTAATATGCAACATTACACTTGCATATCTAACCATCTTAGGGACAGATAGCAAGACAGGCTGAGAGAAGGCAAGGGGGGCAGTTGAGGATAGCCATTGAGGAGATAAGAGGGAAAATAGTAGCTGAGATGCTGGAAAGGGGGGTGGGTTTTTTAAACTGATGATTGTTGTTAAATTGTACCTCCAGCAGTGACAGCTGCAGGCGGTTACTTGTAAATTTATATCTTTATAATAAATTTATATCTTTATATTCAGTGGTGGGCTTCAGCTGGTTCACACCTACTTTATAGAACCGGTTGTTAATGAGAGATAGGACATATAAAGTTTAAAAATAGCCATTTAAAAGTGGCTGCCAGATGGGCATAGAACCGATTGTTAATTTCTTTGAATCCCATCACGGTTTATATGAAATTTAAATAGTATTGTCTCATGTTTACTCAGAAGTCTATGCATGTATACTCAGAAGTAAGTCCATTATTTTCTATCAGACTTGCTCACTGGAATTTCCCTGTACCTTACCTAGAATGTCTTAAGTATGAGCTACAAGTGTCCCTCGTTGTCCACTACTAGGGTTCTGCTTCAGAACCTCTTGTGGATAAAAAAATTGTGGATAAAAAACAGTGAAAATATAGATTTAAAGACCCACTTCTAGGTAATCTTCTCTATTGCTCCTAATGGAATGTACTTCAGTACTACAGGGGTTTGATTCTGGGACTCCCTGCTGATTAAAAAAATTGTTAAATAAAGATATTTTTAAAAATAAAAGTGTGTCCCTTTACAATGGTTTAAAAACAGCTTTTCTTACTGTTGTCGAGAAGCAGTCAAGCACTGAGAAAAGCAAAGGACTCCCATCTGACACCTTGTTCAGCTGAAGAATGCTTGCATGACTGCTTCCCTACAACACTAGAGAAAAGCTGTTCTTAAAATTATGATTTGAAGTGGTCGTTCGTTTTGAGTCAAATCCATGTATTAAAAAAGTGCGTATAACAATGTTTGATCTGTACTTCTATAAATTACGCAGGATACAGCCTTCAAGTGAAATGCCTGCTTACACCCCTAGGAATGTTTTTTTTTTCCTGTTTGCCTCCTGCAGATATTTCTTCTTGGCTAAGTATGTTTGAAAAAAATAGTTTCAAAGGCAGCACCTGATGCCATCACTGCTGCTGTAGGAAGTCCTGGAGCTATAGTCCCTCTCAACCATATCTCTGTGTATAGGGTATGCTGTTGATGAGCCTCATCTACAAATTGTATTTCATATGAACTGCATATTTGCAATACTGTGCTTCATTTAACACTTGTGTATCAGTTTAATCATTGTTTGTGGCTTGTGTGTTCTTCCTTATCTTTAGTATTTATCATTTGCAACATGGATACAAGCAAGAAAACAGATCCCCCAGTGTCAGTGGAATCAGTACAACAAAAAGTGAATCCTGAGCGCAGCCCTATACCATCCATTTATGTACCAGAACAAGGTGGCTACAAAGAGAAATTTGTCAATGCAGTGGAAGACAAGTACAAATGTGAAAAGTGTCATCTCATACTGTGCAATCCAAGACAGACAGAATGTGGGCATCGATATTGCGAGACCTGCATGTCAGCATTGCTAAGGTTAGTGTTTCTTAGGACTGTTGTGTTTAAGAGAACTAAAGAATTTAATAAAATTACAATGGACTCTCTGCATCCTCAGGTCTAACATCAGAGATTTATAGCCCAATCTAGCCTAATCTGCCCCCAATGCACAGGACTATTGGTGTGAAAATGGCTGCTATGGTATGCACCAGACATCTGCCGGTGGCTCATTGAGAGAAGGGGTTCACCCACTTTCCCACATATGGAAAGTGGCCTCACAATGGGGCTACTTGATTCTGCAGCAACGTTTTGAGCCATGGCCCCAAACCAGCCTCTGGATCTACACCACTGATCCCACTCCCTCCATCATCATTCCTCCTTTCCACCTTCCTCCTTTCCACCTTCGTCACCTCCTTTCCACCTCCGTCATCGTTCCTCCTTTCCACATTCCTCCTTTCCACCTTCCTCTTCTCTGCCTTCTCAAATGCCCCTACTCACCTCTCCACCACCTGGAGGTATAGGTGACCACCAAGTAGCAGAGCACTTGCTTCCCACTGGTGCTGGGCCAGTGTTAGGGTTAACAAATGTTCTTATGATACACTTGTGATGGTGCGCACTGGCAATAAGCTGGTGAACTGAGCTCAGGATTAGGCTCTCGGACACACAGAGAGAGTGGGCCTCCAGAAGCTACTTCTGGTTCGCTTCCAAAACCTGGGAGTTCCTATCAGTCACCACTGAAAGCTATTCTGAGGCTTTCATTAAGTTGGTCACCAGTCTGAAAAGGCCTCTAGAGGCTCTAAGTAAGTAATTATATAAGCTTTGAGTGCAGTGTGACCATATGACTGGAAATTTCTGGATTTGTCCTCTTCTTTAGCCTCCTGTCTCTGTGTCCTCCATTTTGGCTTCATTTTGAAACTTTGAAATGGTGTGCACTACCCCATCATATCATATGTCACTGGATTCGTATTGAATAGTGGAATCCAATGCAGTTTTGAAATATCTCCTTCCTAGTAAACATTATGGCTCAAAAACTAAAAATAAAAAAATATGCATTGAACTCTGTGGGAAAGTGAAAGTGCCCAGTATCACACCTTTATTCATGAGTAGGCAAACGTGTCATTGTTCTCTGGAAAGGCCAGGCTGAGAGGAATCAAGACCTTGTCCTCCTTTTGATGTTTGAGCATCTGGTCACCCTGTTTGAGTGTGTATACCAGAATTCACAGAGTTCCTTATCTGCTAGAGCAGTGGTTCTCAATCTTCCTAACGCTGTGACCCCTTTATAAGTTCCTCATGTTGTGGGGACCCCCAACCAGAAAATTATTTTCGTTGCTACTTTATAACTGTAATTTTGCTACCGTTATGAACCGTAATGTAAATATCGGATATGCAGGATGTAATTTCATTGTTACAAATGAAATGTGTGTTCTATGCACACACTGAATACAATGGGATTTATTTCAGAGTAGGCATGCATAGGATTGGGCCCTGAGGCTGTCAGTCACCCCCAGTGCGCGCGCAGCTACAGCCGGAGGTCTGGCAAGCTTGACCTGGTACCCTGCACCAGGGGTCTTTAGGCGACCCCCAGGAAAGCTCTAGGCAACCCCCAAAGGGGTCCCGACCCCCACTTTGAAAAATGCTGTGCTAGAGGGTTTGAACGCAAACCCCATGGATAAGGAGGACCCACTGTAGAATTTCCAAAAGTTATAACATATCTTTTGATTTCAATTTAAGTAGCTGATAGTAATGATGTTAGTTTTTAAATCTGAATCACTTTCTTTTAACAGTTCATAGCAATGCATAAAATTGCTGTGAGGACAAAAGGATAAAAGCTATTGTAAGGCACTTTGGGCATTTGCTTCAGCAAGGAAAAGAGGGTATCAGTCCCAGATGTTACTACCAGTAGATAAACCTTATCTGTGTGGGAATTTTTCTCTGATCTTGCACTTGGCTTTGGAGTCACCATAATTTCTAAGCAATTTTGAAAGTCAGTGCAATGAGACCTGGATTGGGTAATAATATATGAGACCTGGATTGGGTAATAATGACATATTGGTGTGGCTGTAGAAGCCAACCCAAATTTGGGCATAACCATTCTCAAAATGCAATATGCTGTTTTGATACCAAGTAATGTATACAGTGGTGAATGTAATAGAGAGATCTTTTGTTTGCAAAGGCACAAGGAACAGTGGTGATGCATTGGACTGGAGTTTTAAATAGACGTTAATGATATTGGGTATAAATTTTGATCATTCTGATACAATGCCAAGGGAACAAGCTCATGACACTTTAATGTTTGCTGGGGAGATGTGCAATATTATGCAAGCACCAAGGTAAAGGAATGTGAAAAGATACTCTGCTTAGGATGCTCAGTAGTGCTGAGCTTTGAGAATGATGATTTGTAATACTGTAGTGCTGCAGTTGTTAATTGTAATCTGCTGCTCTGCTCAGAGCAGAGTCATCCTTCCATCCTTGATCTGTCATGGTGTATCCAGGCACTGGAAACATATTGATTGCTTCTGCTAAAAATTGTAGTGGTGGGTTTATTGCAGACATGCAAGGGGAGTCAAGTAATTCTTTTTGAACCTGCTCTGATCTTAAACATGAGAAACCAAACTTCTGTGGTTAACAAGCTGAGTAGAGGGAGTCGAAGAAATAATATGATTAATGAGCTCAAGTGAATGACTGAAAAATGTTTCCATTGTCTGTAAAAATCCTCCAGGGAGAGTGATACCCGCAATCCTGCATGCTCTCTGATCTTCCTCTGCTGATGTGATATGTTCACATATGTGACTAAAGATTCTTTAAGTGTATACCTTTTGCAAAGCCCAAGTGTCTGGAATTACAGTAAAGCTTGAAAGACCAAACGCTTTTGTGGAATTCGTTTGTTGAATACATTGGTGAACAAATTGAATTCGTTCCGGAGGCATGTTTGTTATGTGAAACGTTCTTTATGTGAAGTGGATTTTCCCATAGGAAATAATGGAAACTCAGACAATTTGTTCCACAACCCAAAAATATTCATATAAAAATATTAACTGGATGTAATAATGATAACAAAACACAGGAACTGAATTCAAAACATGCATTCAGTGTGCATGAGCCTATGAAGTCTACATAGGCTGCAATCCTAAAGACACGTTCCTGAGAGTAAGACCCATTTAACACAATGGGGCTTACTTCTGGGTAGACATGGTTAGGAGGCTGCAATCAAAGACACTTTCAAAGACACCCCACTTTCTCCTTCTCTTCATCCTGAGCCTCTCTCTCCCCTGCTCCCTTCTGGCTAGCCCTGAGTTGCTTCCCTCTTCTCCACTGCGGTTCTCTCCCTCTGCCCAGTGAACGCCCAGCCTCAGGAGGAACAGCACGGAAGTGTTACTTTTGCTATGGGCAGGCATTCTAGGCAACCCCGACGCTTTTTAAAAGGGATGCCGGCCAGCGCATCTGCTCCAACTGCCAACGAGTGTGTTTGTTACGTGAAGCACAGTTTGTTATGTGAGATGCCACTGTATCATCTTCTATTGTTGCTTTGTGTACAGTAGCCTTTTGTAAAGGTGTGTATTTGTCCCCGTCCCTCTAGGGATATTTTCAATATGTGTGTGAATAGGACTTGGAAAAGAAAATAAATTTCACTTATTGAAATGGATGAAATGTTTGCCCAAGATGAATTCTGATTGTGGGTGGCAAGCGGTTGGTGCAAACAATTCCATTCCCTGTGCCCATGTACTTGTTAGCGTATAACGATTATGCTGTGCAGCTTTTAACATTCTCTCTGGGTCATCTGAGGATACAGCTACAAGATCTACTGAAGACAGCTCAGTAGAGATTACTGCTCAGTATGCTGCAAGAGATATAAAAGACCAAATTGGATGCTTGAGTGCACTGAATAAGGACTAGAATAGGAATGGAAGACAATGGTGCTAAACAACAACAAATACAATAAAGCACATAGATGGTATTCTCATGTGGAATACAGTTTTCAACTTTATTCTTGCTCTAAAGGAAAACACAATTAAGAGCCAGTGGAGATGTTTTGGAAGTGTGTTGCCGTTAACCGTAATTGAGTGTCATAAGAATCATTCCCCTATCCAGAGCCAAGACCGTGTAATGGTTAGGGAACTGGACTGAGACCTGGAAGATCCAGGTTCAGATTCCTCCTTCCTGGCTAACATTGGGCCAGTCACTCATTCTCAGCCTTACCTACCTCACAGGGTTGTTGTGAGGACAGAGGAGGAACTAAAGCTTTGTAAGCCGCTTTGGGCATTCACATTTGTATCGGTAAGACAGGGTGTATATAGATCCCTTAAATAAATAAATGCAAGATACCCCCATTCTTCCCAGAACAGGCATAGTTGGCCATAACAAGAACCATTTCCACTTAGCCCAATGCAAGGTAACTCCTTTTCTCCCCAAAACAGGATGCACAGCTTGGATGTGGGAACTTGTGGGTAGCAGAACTTCAGAAGTGCTTTCCAAAGGTGGTAATGATCAGGAGAATGGTGGTGTATGGGTTCAGTCACGCTTGTGGAGAGGAGGACCATCACCCCAGCCTGCTGTGGGGAAGAATCTGGTTATGCGGAGGGTGTAAAGCAGTCTGTATTGAGCCTTTAATGGCAGAAGCATGCTTTTCTACTCCTGCAAATTAGGCATGTTGCTGCATAGCAAACCAGCAAGTCATTCAAGTGCAGAGATGAATGGAGGATTGAAATACAGTATGCATTGTATTGTACAGTATGCAGTGATCATTGCAGGCTCCTTGCCTCGGTGATACAGGTAATGTACATGGTTCAGAATGTTTATTTCCTCTTTTTAAGAGCTGTCTGCAATTGAAAAAAATACTGCAACAGAAAACAAAACAGTATTACCAGTTTTCCATTCGTAATAGTGTGAAGTCATATATAACCTGAAGTAAATGCTATAATTTTTTAGAACAGGACATCTTGTTGGAAGAGAGTGGGTAGGCATTTACCTATAATGTTTCTTTTTCTTTTGGATGGTACCTCGTGTAACCTCTAAATATTATTATTTGTGTGTTTCACTTCTAGTTCCTCAATTCCAAAATGTACAGCGTGTCAAGAAACAATAGTGAAAGAAAAGGTATATAGTGTATTTTGTGTATATCTTGAACAATCATAATAAATCTTACTAGGTCCTGTGTTTACCATGCCTTCGTTGATTAAGTATCTCAAATCAATCAAATTGATCGGTGAGTAATGTTAAAGTATCTCTTAGTCTTTATTGCTGATGATTTTTTTTCATGACCTCTTGCTTGAATTATTGTTTTCAGGGCTTAGATTTCTTCTGGTTTTTTTTCTAGCTCTCCTGTGAATTTTCAAGAGCATGTTTGATGAGTAGGTGTCCACAAGAGCAATTGGTTGTGAGTTTTGCCAGAACCTTTTGCATTGTGTGTGCATATCTTTAACATAGATTAAAGGAAGATTGGTTGAATTCCAGCTTTTAAATTAAACATCAGATTCACCTTTATGACTTCTTAAATGCTCTTTGGTGTTTCTGAGTTACAAGCTGATGGAAAGATCTCTATTTGTATCTGAGTCTTTTTTTAAATTGAATTTGTATATTGAAAAGTTTTACAGGTGCTCCTTTTCTTATTTTTGCTTTTCAGGTTATATTTGATCCTTTTCACTGTTATTTTTACATCTGTTTTCTATCTGTTGAGTGGATTCTCCACATTAAAAACAACAGTTAATGTTTTAGATGGGTTGGGCAGAAACCCATCAGCCCTTTGGACACAAGGTAGACTAAAGGGTTGGGTTCAGATCTAAAGGGAAGCCATAATTTCCTGCTATGAAAACAAGCCACAGGCCTATGCACAAACAGGAGCCTGTATGATAATTTTTTGTTTTGTGTGACCTCAGAACAGTAGTTTAATTCAAACAACGTCACGTTGTCTAAGATCCTGCTTTTGTTCCCTGACTTTAGTTTGTACAACACACCCAAGTTTGAAATAAGTTGCATGAGGTTTTGGTCATTATAACAACAAGTCTCTCAAGATAACACCTATTAGGCAAACAACTGGTTTTGAACAGGAGGGAAAATAACAGGGGAAAACTAGTGCTAGTGTACAGGATGGGAAAACTAAAGCTTAACACCTCCAAGCTGTTCAAAGCTTGATGTTTCTTATCATGGAAGAATTTGACCTAAAGTGGTGTTTCTTCAAAGTTAACAATATTCCTTCCTTTAATCATTTTTGTCCTCTTGTTCTTCTTGCACTTCTTGTAACTTTACCCTGTAACTTTACTGCAGTTGATGCGTCTTGCTACAGCAGGCTGGCACACTTGTATTACATTTCCTTGGTTTCATAGTTTCTCAGAACCCATTTTTATTAACTAATATAGGTTTATTTCATCATAAAACCTATTTCATATCCAGTGATTTTCTGCAACGGATTTGTCCTTGTGTAGGCGCGCAGAGGTTATGCTTAAGTTTGTAGTGTAGCCCAGTGATTCTCAGGCTTTTTAGCACCTGCATCCCTTTTTAGAATGACAGTCTGTCCGGACCCACTGGAAATAATATCATTAAGGTGGAAGGTACATGAGCAGCAGTGGAGAAATATTTAATATTTCTTGTCATGGATTGGGTGCCTGGTGAGGGGTGGGCTCCCCATGGCTTGCCTAAGGAGAGCATATCAATGGGAAGAAGGGCCATCAGTTATAGCCAGCAGCTGGAGGACTCCCAATTTCATTGGGATACAAACTGCCTTGCTTGAATCTATATGGCTGGTTGTCTTTAAGGTTAAACCTGTATCAGTTGAGGACAATGTTTACTGGCAGCCTTTTGTATGCAAAAGGTCAAATCCTGTTCTGTGTAGGAATTTTCAAGAAACCTACTGAGATCTTGGTCCTTTTGTTTACGAAGCCAAGAATGTGCACTCGTCTTACATGAAGGTTACATTCCAAGTTTGGAACATAAAGCCATAACATCACTTGTAGTCAGTTGTATTCAAACTTGAAAATCCTTGTCCATAATCACTTGTATTCAAACTTGAAAATCCCATTTGTCTGTCAAAATATACATGATCTTTTCAAAAATTACAAGAGAGAAGCAGGAACTAAGACCAGATGAGAGGACAGCAGTTCCATTCTTTGATCTCATGCCTGCTTTCAAGCATATATTTAGCACAGTAATTTTCAATTTTTTTATGGCACACTGACAAGGCGCATAAATTGTCAAGGCACACTATCAGGTTTTTGGCAGAGTGTGGGAGAGGGGGTCACATTCCCCAATGGCCCTATTCAGAATCAGATGCGCATTTATTGGCATATATAGCACATACTTTATGCCAATAAAGGTCTCTGATTCTATAGCACATACAAGATAAGAGAAATAAAGAGCAACATTAAACCTATTCACAGCCATACTCCCTTCTATGGAGTTCTGTTGCAAGGATATTATTACCTGACTGACATTCTCCATTGAGATACCAGTTAGCAAGTAGATCTTAGTGGAACTGGGTAAAATCCCAATTTAGTTCTCATTATATAATCCAGATAGCTTGCGTGTATCTCAGCACAGAGTGGCAGTACTAAAGTATGTGGATGATGGTCTCAGTACTATCCAATCCACATAGACAGAATCCATCCGCATAGGGAATATTTTGGAATAGCGGATGGCAGCCCAATGGCCCTTCCTCCAGACTTCTACAGTGCTTTTGCAGACCATGTGCACCATACCAATGTGCCATGGCATACTAGTTGAAAACTGCTGATTCAGCAAGTGGGCAGAATCACCTGCACTGTTTAAACTGTTGGTTTTTCTGATTTTTTCCCTTCTGCCTAGCACATATAATTGAATTTGTGCAAGTTAGTGGCACATAAACTGAGGGGTGATGATATTTAATTGTGCTTTAGCTTTGTGTAATTCCATAAGCAAGCAAGGAAATAAATTGAGCAGCCTGAAGAATGTTAAAGAATTCAAGTAACCTTCAGATGTATGAGAAGCACAAGAAAAGAACCATGATATATCAAAAATTATTCTTTCAAATTTACATCAGACATCATGGCAATGCCATCATCTTGCTTTGTGTTCAGAAATCAACAGGCTTTGTTACGTCTGTCATCATGCGGAGAAACTGCCCCAAAGCTGGAGGGAGTCGGTAGTGTTTAAGAGATTGTTTTAAAAATAATTACAGCCTTTTGAATTGAGCAGTGCTGAACTTGTGTGCAAATATTTGGCTTATAACTTGTTTTTAAATGTCTTTGTTCTAGATATTTAAGGATAATTGCTGTCGGAGGGAGCTCCTTGCACTTCAGATATTCTGCAGAAACGAATATAAGGGTTGCAGAGAACAACTTACCTTGGGCCAGTTGCTTGTAAGCATCTGAACATTTTGCAGTGACTTAATCCTCTAGATTATACGTGATATAGCACAAACATGCCTACTCATCATGCCTACTAAAAATGCCTACTCAAAAGTTAGCCCCATTGTGTTCAATGGGTCTTACTCTAGGAAAGCATTTTTAGGATTGCAACCTTATTGTGTTAACTGTTACATGGTTTTGCATGACAAAGTCATGAGATTCACTGTACAAAGCAAAGAAGACAACTTTTTGGAGTTTGTCAAATAGCTAATATATCAATCTGTAATTTTGACCTTAGACTTATGTAACTATAATAAAATTAATAATAACATTTGATAATAAAAATACTCTATTTACTTGAATCTAATGCTCACCTTTTAAGCCAAATTAACCCTACAGTCCAGAGTAACTTCAGGAAGACGTAAGAGGTATTTATTCTGGATTGCTCTATGCATTTCCCATAGGTTTCCCATAGGTGGCACTGTAACTATGTCAGTGTAAAAGGTCCTGGATTGTAGCATTAGTCTTCAAAATTGAGGTGCACATTAGATTTGATGGTGCATTAGATTTGAGTAAATACAGGTATTTTGATTATAAGTATAGGCCTGTCTTTAGTTTAACAGTTTACTATATTGTAATTAAAATGTAACATACCCAGAGTAACTACAGGAAGACGTAAGAGGCACTTACTCTGGATTGCTCTATGCATTTCCTATAGGTTTCCCATTGGTGGCACTGTAAATATGTCAGTGTAAAAGGTCCTGTAAAAGGTACTCTGGATTGTAGCCACAACCCCATTGTTGTATTAAGTAGTGCAATTAGGTAAAAATAATAACATCAGCCCATTGCCATTTTATTATTATCATAATTTACAATATGCAATAAAATTAAATTTTGTACCGTCTTTGCAGCTGCACATTACAATCACCAGTAAACATTTTTTTTAAAAAAAATCTCAAGCCTTTTAAAATAGGGCTGCAATTTAGGTTCTAGTAAGTATGGTATTATCAATTGATCAGAAATCAGTCTTTTAGGATATGTCATAGTTCTCAGCAGTTAGGGTACCTATAATCTGTAATTATATTATTACATTTTTGAAGGACAGATGTATCTTTCTGAAATCAAGCACAAGGATATAAGTCAGTAGCATATCAAGAGTAGTGCAGGGAGGGCTGTTTGTGCCAAATACACACCATAAGTTGGTGCAAATGTATCTGTCTCTTCTAATACCAGCCTTCCTCAGCAATTTTGATGCATATGCCAGGTAAACCTGGCCTACTGGTGGGGTGAGGAGAATTCTTGTTTTAAATCTATATACAGTGGTGCCTTGCATAAAGAGCTTAATTCATTCCGGAGGAATGCTCTTTAAGTGAAGTGGATTTTCCCATAGGAAACAATGGAAACTCAGACGATTGGTTCCACGACCCCAAAAATATTCATATAAAAATATTAACTGTATGTAAAAATGATGACAAAACACTGGAATTGAATTCAAAACACTATAATATAATACAGACCAGAATTACTGTAATAAAACACTGTAATATTCTGTACAGTAAAAAAGAAAAGAAAAACCTTTATGGCCAAGGAGGACTAATTTTCACTAAATGAGTCACTGGTGTCTTTTGGAGCATCTTTAACAAGGAACCTCTCTGTGTGTGAGATCTATCTATGCAGACTAGATAGGCAGTCTGCAACAACAAAGGGGCCAGATCCTATGCTGTCTACTTGGAATCAAGCCCCATTAAATCCACTGGGGCTTACTCACAGGAAAGTGTGTAGGATACAGCCTGAGTCTTTCCAAGTTTGCATAAAGAGCAACAGCAGAAGAGTCAGGTCCTATGCTGTCTACTCAGAATCAATCCCCATTGAATCCACTGGAGCTTACTCACAGGAAAGGAAAACTGCAGGCAGGGAAGGTGGTGGTGGTGGGGAAGAGGGGTGGTTGTAGTGGGGTCCAGCCAGGGGAGCTTCCTTGGGGGGAAGCGGTTTGTTTGAGGGGGGCTCTAGAGGGGGATGTAGGAGGAGTTTTCCCTCCTAACTGATGGAGGCTGCAGAAGCTCCGCTAGCCACGTTTTCTGGCTGCAGGAGCAGCCATCTTTGTTGCTGGACTGAAGAGGCTCCAGCGCTCCCTCTTCTGGCCTTTTCATGTACTGCAGGCATGAGGAGAAAGTCCCGCCTCAGTCTCCCGCCAATGTCTTCCTCCAATGCAGGGAGGAGGAGAGGGAGTCCAGCCAATGGGCACTCGTTATTTGAATCATGCTCGTTATGTGAGGCAAAATCCCACACAAATATTTACTTATGTGGAATATTCGCTATGTGGAGCACTCGTTATGCAAGGCACCACTGTATATAAAACTGAAAAGTCACGGACTGACTGACTGACTCATCAATGCCCAGCCAAAACCGCCAGACTTAAAAGCGTGAAATTCGGGGTGTTCCTTCCGTGATGGAAGTATCCACTAAGAACTGGTTTTCTGAAATTCCAACCGGAAGGGGGTGAAAAGGAGCGCAACATGTTTTTCTTCCTATACTTTATATTGAAGATTCCCTGACTGACAGATGCTCTGCCCCAACCCCCGGATCTAGAAGCATGAAATTTGGGGAGTGTATCCCTTCTGTGACGGGAACACCCACCATGAACCGATATCTAGATATTTAACCCCTAAGGGTCTGAAAAGGGGTGCAACACATTTTCAGCTTATTCTTAACATTGAAGACTGACTGATCAACATCCAGCTGATGAACTGGGAGGGAGGGTGCACAGAGGATGATGGTACGCATGGGGTGGTGGTGCGCATGACGGGTGCACATGTGGGTTCTTGCGCATGGGGGATGGTGTGCTTGGGAGAGATGGTGTGCATGGGAGGTTGGTGCACATGGGGGATGGTGCGCATGGGGGTATTGCACATGGGGGGTCGATGCAAGTGGGAGGGTATTGTGCATGGGAGGGTATTTGGGAGGTGTTGGTGTGCATGGGGGTTGATGCACATGTGGGGTTTGATGCGTATGTGGGGGTTGATGCACCTGGGGGGTTGATGGTGTATGGTGGGAATTTTAATCCCATAAACTTGGCTTCTCCTGAAGATTGTCAGCAGTCCACCCCAGGTACTACTGTCACTTAGGCATGTCACAAACATTAATATACATTTAATATATAACATTTTGCACAATGAAAATTTCTTGTCCTTAAGTATCTTATATAAGATGGATCTTTTAATAACTAAACTAGCAAGAGAAACAAAAATCACTGACCTCATGTTTGTGTGTTTCAGATACATCTAAAAAATGACTGTCTGTTTGAAGAACTTCCATGCCCTCGTGCAGATTGTAAAGAGAAAATACTGAGGAGAGACTTGCCAGATCATGTAGAAAAGACCTGTAAATATAGGGAAACAACATGTAAATACTGTAAAAGTCAAGTTCCAATGATTATGATACAGGTGAGTATCTTATATAGTTATCCCTTTGAATCCAGTCCATATTTAATCTGGTGTCAAAGCATCCCTAGGGCTTTGATCTTCCCAGTAGGTATTGGACAGCACTCAGTCAGATTCGCACTAACCATGGCAAATGCCAGTATTGGAAATGCAAGTGGGAAGTGGTTGACAGTCATAATGTCCCACAAAAATTACAACATATTGCAATTGAATGCTCCATCAGAAAGTACTCTGGCTCCCTGTGGGAATTACACCAACTTGAGGGCACTGCTGCCAATAATTAAATTTTTGATTTTGGTTGCAATCCAGAGTAACTATGGGGAGTCCTTGCTCTGGTGTAAGAACAATTTGTTCTGGATTGCAATATGAATTTCCCATAGGTTTTCACTAGGTGGTGCAGTAACTTCAGGAACACGTAATGTCTCTTACGTGCTCCCGTAGTTACTCTGGATTGTGGGGTTAGATATCCGCCTCATACAGTATACTGTACTTTATATACATTTGAATTCCATGTTATGTTTCTGTATTTTTCCATATGAATAAAATAAAAAATATCCCTTTGAAAAATTGCTCAATATTTTAAAAGAATTTCCACTATAAACAGTACAGAGGTACAGTATCTGTTCCATGAAGCTTGACTGGGCAGCCCCTAACGGCTTGTTTAGAATCGGAAGCATCCTAATTTCCTCAAAACCTGATATTATGATGCTGTGTTGTAAACTGGGAGACAGTGTCCAGTGCAAGAGTTTATTGTCCATTTTTTGGTTGGAAGTATTTTCCCAGATAGGAAATTCCCATTTGGTTGGAATCTTCACACTGTAATGAAATATTTTAAACAGAAGAAAAAGAGATGTCTCTTGGAGGAAACCACTCTGCTTTTTGGTCAGAAGACAGTCTCATTCATATTTTATCCTACCAGCAAATTAGTGAATCTTGAAATGAAAATGAAAAGCAAACAGTCTTCCTGCTTATGTGCAGGGAAAGAGACAAAAATCAAAGCTAAACAAACGAGATTTGAAAATATCTTGTGCTGTAATTCAAGGATTCATAGATTCTGGGTGCCCTGCAGGGTAGAAAATCCCTCTTGTGGCTAAAAGAGTAGAGAACTGATCTTCCATTAAAGGAATAGATGTTTTTTCTCGTTTATGAGTTCTTAACTTTCTCATTTAATTAACTTTAAAAAGCAGACAAGTTTTGGGAGTATGTTTGAGTGTTACATTTCCTTATCATAAGAACAACATTGTGCCCAATCCTAACCATGTCTACTCAGATGTAAGCCCCATTGTGTTCAATGGATCTTACTCCCAGGAAAGTGTCTTTAGGATTGCAGCCTTAGGCTGCAATCCTAAAGACACTTTCCTGGCAGTAAGACCCATTGAACAAAATGTGGCTTACTTTTGAGTAGTCATGGTTAGGATTGTGCTGTTAGTGAATGAATGTTTCTCCTCCTGTATTAGCACATGTGTAGCCACATGGAGTTTCCTTTCACAATTCACTCACTTTTAAATGGTGAATCAAAGTAAAATCTGAAGGATCTATCTGGAAATTTTATATTTAAAGGTAAGTCTCCTGCACCCAGGGAAAGCCAGATCTAGTTTTTCAGCAAAATTGCATGGCAGCCATTTTGGCACAAGTGTACTCAAGAAAATAAAATCTGTGTGTATGGCTAGCAGCCTCTCCCCCCACCCCCAAAATCTTGACCACCCATTCCTAATGATATAAGGAGAGAACAGCGAGTGGATGAAAGGAGAAGTAAAAATCCGAATTAAAGTTTTGTGTCTTATGAACAATTTTAAATAGCCCTGGCCCTATCAGACATAATTGCGGGATTTGATTCTTGCTTTCTGCCATTTTGAAAGCCACTTGTTCACTCTTGCTATTTTTCCCCGTTATGTGGGACACCACCCCCATGACCATTAAGTTATGGAACATTAAGTTTCCTCAGGACCCTTTGATGAGGGCTTTGTAATTTTTTTAGAATCCAAGTATAAAGTGTCTGTTGGATTACCCTATCCACACATGCTTATTAACACTCTTTACTCTTCTACAGTGTAGAGGGTTAGCAAAAATTGAAACCAGGGAGTTAGGAGCATGGTTGAATGTTCCACCCCATACTTTCACTCAACATATTGGTCATGAAAGAAAGGCTACAACAGTGTTCATTGCTCCAGGCAGTGGTGGATGGGTGAGGGAATGACATTTGAGAGCACATCAGAACTGGGACATGGCTTTCAGGTATGTTCTCCCCACCACACATTCCTGTCCAGGCTAAATAAAGGCAAATTCTCAAGGATATTTCAGATTATTCTGTTTCCCTTCCCTTTCTAGAAGCCATGCTGATTTAGTACAGCAAGTCTTAGAGCACCATCATAACCATATATACTCAAAAGTAAGCCCCATTTTGGGGTTCTCCCCATTTTGGTGCCATTTTGGCTGGCATTCTAGTTGCTGAGATTAAGAAATTGCTGAGGTCCAAACATACCAATGATGGAACATAGCCCAGGGTCCTCTATGCTATTCGAGGGGATTTGGGAACAAGACCTGGCCATATTGAAAAACCTGAATTCATGCAAAACAGAGTCTGTATCTCTAGATTGACACAGTCAATAACTATACAGCTGTCTAGTACACATCTTGCTATAGCTGGAAGCCAGATTGCTTGGATAACTATTTTTTTTCAAATGATTTACTCTCCTGTGGATGATTTCTTGAAGGAAAGATATACATCTGGTGCTTTGAGTAAGAATGTAATAAAAGATATCAGTGCATGGTGTAAGAAATGGAATAAGCCTATATATTTTTCTGTTAGAACCCAGAATATTGATATACAATAAAAAAATACCACTGTTTCTGATGTCCTCTCAACACTATTATGAAATTTCAGGTATTATGATGATATATGTGATAGAAGTTTGATCTGTCTTCCTTCTTAGAAACATGAAGATGCTGACTGCCCCTGTGTTATGGTTACATGTCCCCATAAATGTAGTGTCTCAGCACTCCTGAGAAAAGAGGTAAGTGTTCCAAGTGGTTGCAGGAACTGTTTCAACTTACATTGTTCTTCTTTAGTCAGTGTTGTGCAAGAAATTTGCCGGAAGCAGCTCCACTAATATGCATTTAAAATAGATTTTATATATATTTCTAGACTCTGGGAAGCTGTATTGCAGACTTCTAGAAAATAAATATAATTGTCATTGCTTGTGCTCATTTTGTTCTCCTGTCAGCCTCTTCGAGAGCTGAATTTCATAACGCTTACCTATTGCAGGAATAACTCAAACTCATAAGCATCTTGAAAATTTTGCAGTACAGCATAGGAAATTCAAAGCATCTATATTATACTGTTTCAGGAGCTTTAAAAAAATCTTAAAACCAGAAATATGAAGAATGGAATTTCTCGTCAGTAGGCCTTCCATTTGGCCCAAGTTCAAATCTTTTCCAATACTAAGGAAAGAATATGCTGGTTTTTAGAAGGCGCCTGATTTTGAAAATACTTGCATTTTATATTCATATGTTTTCTGCAACATATTAATCAGTGGAACCAGGAACAACACTAATACATAATTTAACATATTTTAAAGAGGATGTCCAACATATTTCTCCTTTTACCTTGTGAAGTCATAGATTTTTTTTTCTTATTTGTATAAAATTCAGCTGAAGCTGAAATAACAAAGAAGAGCATTGTTGTGGACCTTAATTCTTTCCTCCCTTCTCAATTCATCCTTACCAGTACTTCTCAGCCATTGTACCCATGTTTCTCTAAACATTTCTGAAACAGAAAATAAGATGTGTGGGGAAGAAGAGTTGAGAAAAGGTTAGGCATCCTATTTTCTGTTCTGCAGTTTCTCCCTGCAATTCTCTCCCCATTATTTCTAACAATGTTTGAGGGAACATTCTCTGGTGGAGGAAGGAAGCATTTTGGGATCCTTTGGGATTTCCCTATCCACTTGCAAGAGAGGTAGTTTAAAACTGTAGCCAGCTATTCCAAAAGAGGAGATGCCTCTACTCCTATTGGCTCCATCTCATGTTCAGATTGTAGAACTGGACAGGGTTCTGCTAGAATTCAGCTAGTATAGTTTGCATTCTTACCCATTCCACCTCCAACCAACACAGCACAATTGGATGTGTCTCTCTGCTCTGGGGTGTGAAAGGCATTTATTGCTCAAGGTCTCTCTAACTCCCTCTCCCAGCTGAAGTAGGATCCATGAGTTGGTTCTCCCATCTTTCTTCTTAAATCCAGAGAACCTTTAGGAAGAAGGATGGTACTGCCTAGAGGTGATGCACATACTACACTTCTTAGATGCACACATTTCTTAGAACATCAACCTGCAGAAAGACAAAGGTATTGTTTTAGAGACACTACCCTGGGAAATAAGACTGTTTCTAAATCTGCTGAATTCATGGAGCTTGTATATAAAATCTTGGGAAAGGTTTCCCCTTGAGTGGTCATGAACAATTTCCTGGGGCATTTGGTAGCATTCTGAGGGTATGCTTCATTGAAGGAGATATATAGCCCATATCTTAGGCATTGTGGCACACTTTCATTGTGGCACACCATAAAGCAAGGTGTACTTTTTATTCAGCAGATGTTGCACTTTGATGGTTACAGAGGATTCTGAAACCTAAATTATTTACCCCTTAACAAGACATCCAGGTAAAGATATCCTCCTGATAGAATCCGGAATATCTACACTAAGATATCTGCCCAAGATATATAGATCTGTACAAACAAAATATCCGAAATGAACCTCTTCCTCTACCAGAGAGAACTGAATTTTTTTCTTCCTGTAAATGTTTCTCTTGGAAGACGAGGAGGGCATTTTGATCATTGGTGTGATCTAGAAGGTTTATGGCTCGTCTTTTTAGCTGAAACCACTTCCTGAGACTTCCTGGCTGGAGGTTTAACAGCCTGTTCTTTGTTCTAGATATTTCTGTTCCACAGTGTTTAAGTTGTTTAGTTTTTTTCTGTTTAGTTCATCTCCGGGTTGGACCTTGAACAGGCCTGTAGCAGAAGAACAAGAATGTATGATAAGAAAATGCCCCATTTTTCAAAGTAACATGTCGGTCCACCCTTAGTCTGTGTTTATGGTCTGCCCAAGTATATTCCCTGTTTAGACAAATATTTTTGTTATGACAGTGAACTTCAGATTTAACTGGTGTGAATGTGTAGATTAATGTAGTTTCATTCTTTTGCTATGAAATTTTTAGCCTTGTTTTAAGTAGTCTGCGGCCTCCTATTGGGGAAGAAGCCAGAAAGATACTAACAAGACAGTCTTGAAGTTTATATGAGGCATATATGAGACAGATATATATGAGACAGTCCTTTAAGACTTCTCAGTATTTGTAATAAATATTCATATACAGTAGTGGTTTAATATAATAGTGCACAACAAAGTGGTTTTTAAAAAAAAAAATTGAAGCACAGACTTGCAGCAAGTTGGATGGAAAAACATCTTGTCTATAATTTATACATATAACATTGAAGACTCACACACACACACACACAAACCCACACACACACACACACACACACACACACACACACACACACACACACATCAATGCCCATCAATTCAGCCAAAACGGCTGAATCTAGAAGCGAAAAATTTGAGGAGGGTATTCCTTCCATAAATGTAGGCACCCAAAAGAACCAATTTTTAGAAATTTAGAACAGAAGGGGTAAAAGGGATGCAATATGTTTTCCTCCCTATACTTAACATTGAAGAATCCCTTACTCATGAAAACCCAGTCCAAACCCCTGGACCCAGAAGCATTGAAATTTTGGGTATGTGTGATTGTTACCCAGTGCCCTGAAGGGGTGCTTGGTAGAGATGTCTGATGCTCCCCACCACTACCTCTCCAGTGCCTATCAGTGCCAGTGCCTGCCACCTGGTGCCAGTGCCACTGCCCGGTACCTGCCGGTGATCACCTTTGCCTGAGGCCAAGAAATATTCTTGAAATTTTACTCCTGCAACAATGGGTAAATTCTGCTAGTATAGTATAAATAGCCAAAACTTGAACCTATAGGAATCACTAGTTATCGGCCATGTTGCAGATCGGTCCTATTTGCAGATTTGTGGGAGGGAGTGGATGAATGAGAGGAAGAATGTTTGTGTGTTGGAGAAATCTTTTTAGTGATATATGAGGTGGGAAGGCTCTGATTTAAAAGACATTTTAAAAGTACAGGTGGAATTGCATTGTGTTTGAGAAAAAAATGAGTCAACTCTGGGGTCAAGCCCTCCAGTAATTGATATGTCTAAAAATTTTTATCGTTTTTAATCTATATGTTTTTTAGCTTGTATGTTTTAATTGTTTTTATCAAATTGTTCTATTTATGTTTTTTAATTATGTTTTATGTCAGCCGCCTTGAGTCGGGCTAACTTGCCCGAGAAAGGCGGGATATAATTTTTTTTTTTAAAAAAATATTGTTCTAAAATCAGAGGTTTTCAGAGGTGTTGGGTTGGTTTACAAGCCATTCATTTCTCTGGAGGAGTCGGAAAAGGGCCACTCAGTAGACATGTTTGGGTCAAATGCAAACCCTTCTTTCATTTTCTGTAGGATATGGAGAAGTACAGATAGAACAGGAGCCTCTTTCTTTACACTGAACACCTTTAAAAACAAGAGCCCTGAGGAAGCGGATATGTGTGCTTGGTGCCCAGTTCATCCCAGCACCTGGAATAAAGCCACATTCCTTCCTCGTTTGACTTAATTAATAGAATGTGCTACTGTTTAGGTATTAGAAAACCAATCAAGGCCAGCTGCAGTCACTCTAAATATGGAATATTCTCACTTCATGCCACTTGAAAATACTTGTTCCACGAGAACTGTTAAGTGGCTGTTCAGTTCTGTTTCGCTTATTCTTTCGACTATATTCTTTATATTTTTTGCAGCTTCTGGTGTATACTAGTTTTTGGATAATATTTCAAAGTTTGTTTCTTCTGTGGCTTGTCTAAGTAGGAGGCAATCCACACAAGCATCCTATCTCAGCTGAAGCGGTTTCCTTTTGCTATACAGATTATAAATACTCAGGCACCTGATGTCCTCCCTTCAAAAATCCATGGGAAGACAAGGGTCACCATGATGACTTCCGTTATTACTGCTTGCTCTCTTTCTTCCTCTTATCTGCTTTGTTCTTAGCTGCTGTCTTAACACCAAGCTAACTGCATTTCCAGAGTGCTGAGTGTGTGAGAACTTTTTGCTACTTAAATAACACTAATTTCTGTGTGTTGCTTTTGTATAATATGAAACCCGCTGTTTATTTTATTACAGATTTCTGTTTGTTTCATTCAATATTTGTTCTAAGTCTCTGTCACTCTGTTCTATATCCTATCACTGAAATTTCTGCATGACACTTTTTTGTGGGGGATCAAAAAAAATCTGTTCCTAATTAAAGCATTTGGGGGTGGCTGGGGAAAATGTGCATTAATACAGTGAAACCACTGTTGAGAGTGGCTGCTCAGTGGACCATGAAAACTAGTGTGCCTTTGGTCTCTCCATCAGAAATCGGAGTGGTATGGAAAATTCTGAGGTTCTTTGAATCAGACTATAAACAGTCATTAGAGGAGGTTTCACTGTAAATGTGTCACTTTGTATACTCTATTGGAACGTTCATGTGATTACATGTGTATATGTATACCCTCAAGTACAACTGGAGGTAATATGAGCACATGTTTTTTTAAATAAACCAACAAAACAAGCCAGCCACACAATACAGATCAGTATTGCGTGCCCTATATATTTTTGAACCTTACTGTACCTACATTTTCCGTCAAAAAAAAAAACTCACATTTTTTTCCTATTACAGTTGAATGCACATTTGTCAGAATGTATTAATGCCCCAAGTACCTGTAGTTTTAAGCGTTATGGCTGCACTTTCCAGGTCAGTATATACCAATTATATACTTGATGAAAGTCTGCAATAAGAGAACTTTTTAATATATTGGTAGCTCTCTGAACTGGACTGATTGCCTCTTGTTAAGAAAAATGCATCCAGTTGCTTGAGTGATTTAAAGCTATGCATTGGATGTTTTCTTTTTGTCTGCTTTTAGAAATTTTAAATGTGTACAGAGCATGGTTGCAAGAACAATGATGTGTCAGGAATATAATTTTATAATTTCATAATATAAATTTATAATTTCAGGAATTTGTCTCTAGCTAAATTTATTACGTAAAGCTGGAAAGGAAAGATACTTCCATTTCATTTTTCCACCTCTCAGAGGAGACTGTGATCATTTCAGCTGTTTTTCTGAAATAATTTTTTTCCCCCTGTAATGAAACCTTCCAGCTCGTACTGCTTGTGTACGGCAAAATCCCCAACAGGTATAACCATATAGAAACTTCTACTATAAAACTTCTGCATTCATCTCATGGCAGAAGTTCAGTGCTTAGCGCATTGCACCCACAGAGATTAAATGTGTAGGCTTTGATGAGGAATATGTAGCATTCTTCCTGCATAAAGGCAGTAGGTCCATTGTGTTAAGCTCTAGAAAACACATATTAAGCCAACTTAAATGAGAAGAATAAAAAGATGGGAAATCTTGAGTGAGATCTTTCACTTTCTGTTTTCTCATGCAATATCTCTCTTCTTCACCTCCACCTCTATCCTGCTATTGCTCTGAAATATCTGGAAAAAGCCACTGTCTATTTAAATTTATATACAGTACCACTTTTCCATAAAAACATTCATAAAGTGATTTAAATAGCGAATTAATATGGGATATAAGTGAAAAATAGCTAGCTAAAAGAAGATGCCACGACATCCCATTAAGGATCCATCTAAGCTATAGATGTGATTTGTTACTTACGTTTGATAAGTAATATGATAAGTGAAGTTTTATATTTGTTTTATTTTTTTTGCCCAGAGATGAGGTCATAGGCTCTGTGTCCTTCCTGAACCATAAGACTTGTTTTTGGAAAGGAGAAAGTAGGAAGATGTTTGACATTTCCAAGCATCATGTGGAACAGCATTTTTCAACATTTGTGCCCTGCTAGACCACTATTTGTACCTATTGGATGTACCACTGGGATATATTGGTACTATAACTGGGAGTAACTGGTGATGTCATTACCAGTTACTTCTGGATTGGAAGGACCAATGTAATGTAATGCTGGAGCTCTATCCTCTGAACCATGTTGTCTATTGCCATTTGTCCCATTGCATGGTCTTGCTGCCAGGCAGCGGGAGTCTGGAAGTCCCATATTTATGATCAGACACCACCTCAAGTACCATCAGTGATTACACGTACCACTAGTTCAGAAACTCTGTAGAACTGTAATTCACAGGGTTCATTGCACAGAGTTGGGGAGACATAGGCATTCCATTACATAGGTATTCCATACATTTTTTCAACTAAGAACAAAAAAGGCCAGGAAGCTTGGTTCCTTTGCAGAATCCTAGGATCGTGGATTCTTATAATAGATAAAATCAAAAGCATTCAACAGTGCACTCCAAAATACAGTTGCTGTCAGTGCTAGAAATAGTCTGTCTTGTAGCACTGTTTACTGTTGGCTTATCACCATTCTTCATTTGTTTGTGTTATAATTTGAATGCATTATACAGAATATGTACTGTATATTGAAGATTAAAACTAAATTTGCAGCTCAATCTACAGATACATTTTTAAAAATATCACATTTTAAATTACCTGCAGTGTGGTCTTCATTTTACATATTCTCTATATTACATATGTTGTGTGTAACTGTATGTACTTCATAGTGATGGTGTGTGATTTATGGAAGGGTGGCCAATTTTCTTAGCAATTTAATAAAGTGTTCTGCAACCTTTGTAGACTAGAAAACTTTGCTTTCTTAAAGCAGTGCTGCTGTTTTCAGGGTTCATAAATTCCTATTTGTGTGTTTCTTTTTTTAATTTACTCAGTGCAAAACTTGCTTTTACATATAAAAGCTTATCAGTTTGTTTATAGTTTTAAAAAACCAGTTTTAATTAACTGGCAGTCTTGAGATACAATCCACCAAATTCTGTTTCTCTGGGATTATATGCCATCAGTTGAAAAATGCAGTCTTTGATGAGGAACTTAATAACAAGTTTCTAGTAATGATGTGTAGCAACTTTGGATCCATGACTGGTGCTCCCTTAACTCACAAGCAGGCAAGGTCCAGAACCTCATGATTTATCTCATGAGTCTCTCTCCACCTGCTTGAAGTAGAGAATGAATGAATGGATGAAGGAAATCTGTGCTGAGTTTAATGTATGTATGAAATGCATGAGGAGGGAGACAGAGAGCAGAATCACCAAAGGCTCCTCCCTGATTACATGCACAGTAAATGTCAGCAAGGAATTATGTTTATGTGTAGGTGCCAGTGGTGGGCTTCAGGGGGTTCTCACAGGTTGCATGCAACCCTTTGCTAATGAGCACCTGGTTCTGAGACATATGGGACATAGAACCTTTCTAATAGGACGTAGAACCTGTTGTTAATTTAGGTTATTAGGACATAATTTATTTGCTAATTTATTTGAATCCCACCACTATAGGCTACCAGTACCTGAAATTGGAAACCCTGATTTTCCATCAGTACTGATGATATTGAAAGACTCACTACTTGCAAACAATTTCATGCAAATTGCACGTAGCCTGTTCTCTCTCATTATATATTGGCAGCTTGAATGTGTTGGTAGAACAGGGCACTCGTCACAAGGCAATAACGAACTATAGTAATAAAAGTACATCAATGATAGCATGACATTTTATTTGAAATATAATAGTTTCCAAATACATAATAGTTATCATCACTATTTTTAATGCTTGGTGTTTGCAGTAATGCTTGGAAAGGCAGACGAATTGTACACATTGCCTCTAAGGCAACCCTGCAAGCAGCTCTCTTCTCTCCCATGTGAAAGTAGAGTGGATCTGTCTGACTGCCTTCTGACCTTTTAAAAGGAATATTTGGCTCTTGAAAGGAGTTCCAACACTCCAGTGCTGCCCTTTCCCCATAGCACTGCCCACTTCAACAAGTTAGGTCCATTGCAAAGGCTGAGACTCTTTATTCCGCCCAGCCTGAAAATGGAAGAAAGAATCTGGATCTTATGGATAGGTCCAGAATGAATTCTTTTCATTTATTTTCAATGTTGGTGTTCTGGATGAGATATATTTAGCTTGATCACAGGGAGGATGGGAAGGAATTAATAACTAGTGGGATGGGGTAGATAACCCATATTGTAAGAGATACTTGCAGTACCCAAGAAAGTTAAGGGTACTTAACTTTCTCAAGAAAGTTAAGCTGCCAATTTGTTTTCTTCTTGTACACATCATCAAAGTCTCTTTTTTAAAAATAGGGATTTGATTCAGGGCAGGATTTGGTGGATTGGGCCTTTAATATTTAAAGCTTTTTGTGAGTTTTCTTTCTGTGGCTAAACAAATGGTTTTGAATTGCAGTGGGTTGCTTTTTCCAAAAAAAAGAAAAAATCTCTTTTTACTGTGCCTCAGTCTACAGTGACTGACTTTTTTTAAAAAAATGCAGGGCTTTATTTATTTATTTATTTATTTATCTATTTATTTGTTTAGCACTCCCTTTTGGAGAGTTGGGTGTGTGTTGTGTGCCATTCTTAAAATTAAAGAAACTTTCCTTGTCTTTAATGCATCAATTGGTTGAAAGCATAATATGATTTCTAAGGTTTTGGGGGTTCTACATTTATTGTAGGTTTCACTAAAATAAAATTGGTTAAAATATATACATTCTTTATCTCAGGGAACAAATCAACAAGTTAAAGCACATGAAGCCACCTCTGCAGTTCAGCATGTAGACTTACTGAAAGAGTGGAGTAATTGTCTAGAAAATAAGGTATGTCTCTTATTCACCTTATCCTTTATTACTTGATATTTTACAAATCAAGCTGTGGGTACAATTATGGGAGCTCATCTACTGAAGCACCTTTCATGTTGTTAAAGCAATTAAATTATGTTATCTTTAGGGTTTGAAAAATTCTATGTCAAGGTTAAAAATAAGAAATCTTGGACAATGTTTTATATGCCTGTTGCAGAAAGAGAGATGAGACATTTTGCATTATTAATTGCTGATAATAATTCCCTCATTGGTCCCTTGTTGTAAAGAGAAGCAAAGAAATATTAGAGCTGAATTGCATTTGTACTTTTAGTATGGAAATACTGAATGGCTCAGTACTGAAGACATCTCAGTGAGGGAACACTTTGCATGCTGAATGATCTAGGCTATCTTCTGGGCATATCCTATTTAAAGCATCTCCAGCAGCATGCTTTGCTTTGTACAATTTATGGCCAACCTACACTTATTTATTCAGTAAAGCACCTTCTGGTACTCCAAAGCAAAAATGTTCCAGAGCTGATTTTACAATCGTTAAAAACATTTCAACAATAAAAATACATTCAGAAATATAAGAGAATAAAATCTGCATGTTCAGATTAAAATAATGCTTCTAAAATTTAAAAGACCTGGGAAAATAAAGGTGTTTTCCTTGCATCAGAAGGATACAAGAAACCAGGCAAGGCAAAGCCTCCCTGGAAAATGGCATTCTATATTCAGCAGAAAGAGGGCTTCTTGACATTCATCACCTAACAAACTTTGGCAGGCAGGAGTAAAGACAGTGTACATCAAATCCCTTTATGTACCAGTAGGTACATGTAGGCAAAGTCCTACAGGGACCCTGTTTCAAACTATTTAAGACTTTTCAGATAAACATTGGTTCTTTGAATTGTATCTTAAAATGGACCAACAGCTAGTGCAGTGATTTCAGAGACTGGCTCTACGGAACATATCCAGCTATCAGAATAGTGTCTGTCTGTCTGTCTTACAGTATTTATATACTGCTTTTTCAACTAAAAAGTTCACAAAGCGGTTTACAAAGAAAATGAAAAAATTAATAGCTAAACTAAGCGACACTTCCAAGGACTGTGCACAGGCAGCCCATGTATAGCAACATGGTTTTGATAAAATCTGGAGGATTTGAATAATGCAGCCATGCTATTGTCTTCCCCTAGAGGACAGTCACCTGATTCACCAGCATTAGTCAATTAGTACAACTGATACTTGGTCTTCAAAAAATTTTTTGGTCTTTGTGTTTGGCCAAAGGTATTAGGACCCCTAGAATCCACGGAAGGGCCTCATGAAGAGGTGAGGGTCTCTTACACTAAGCTGAAACTGCGAGAAGGGCATTAGTTGTATTCCCCAGCTAGTCAGATCCATACTGTCAATCCTTAGAAATCATGAAGCATAGTGAGCAGTAGGACACAAGTATTAGGCAGCAACCCATCAAACACCTTTTCCATGTCTTTGATCTGCAAGAACTGAAATTCATTCAAATGGAAAAGGGAAAAGGCAATGTCCTAGATGCATCTGCTAAGTTAATTGCAACTGGTAGTCTGTACATGTATAGTATGCATATGTGACAGCATTGTGTGTGTGTGTGCATGTGCACCCAAGAATTTCTCTAATGTGTCAAAATTTTGACTGCATGCTCAGACTTTGTCAGAGCCAATGAGCAAAGCCTTTGTTAAGGTGCTGCATCAGGAATGACAAACATTCCTTAAATTAAGCAATTGCCTGATTTGGAACCTGTATGAATTAAACTAAGAGCACAGTCCTAATCATGCCTACTTAAAAGTAAGCCCATATTGTTTAATGAGTCTTACTCACAGGAAAGTGGCTTTAGGATTGCAGCCCAAGTATAACTGGTTAAGCTTTGCAGTCCCTTGGTGGGGGGGGGTACAGATGCTTCATCTCTCTATTCTAGTGTCTGCTTTCTGCTTGCACGTCTTTAACTTGGGGGGGGATGAGAAGAAGAGGAAGTTTTCATTTTGTCTGGAAAATGGTTTTAATACCAAATAAAGGTCAGTTCAGTTATAAATAATTCAAATCCACAAAATTGAGTTCTTTCCTCCTTATGAATACTGTCAGAAGGTTGCTTTAGTGTGTGTTTGCTATTACAGTAGGCGATACTGTGTTTGATTCATTTTGAGAAATCTTCCCTCCTTTTTAGATGAATTGCAGAACGGTGGGCCCTGGCAATACACTGGCAGTGGTTGTTTCAGATACAGAAGTATCCTGTCTCTTTAATACCTTTCATGTTCTACTGATGGGTGTAAAATACACATCTTACCAAGGCGAAAGGGCAATGCACCAGATGTTTAAGAAAGAAAACCATTGATGAATGGCGCAAAGGATCTTGCAGTATTCCATGTAGGGAATAAAATGTGGTTGTTAGCTGTTTGTTGTGACTCCAATACATAATCCTAGCAGTAGGACAAAGAATTTTAATGGAACAAAGCAGAGGTTGATTTTTCTTTGAAAATATCACATTGCATTCTGCTGCTCTTCCCAGTTCTTGAGCGGATAGCTTTCATCTGCAGAAATAATTACAGCTTCTCTTTGGCCTTATTCTTTTACCAAATCACCCCAGTGTCATACTTAGAGCGGCTTCAGCCTCGAATAGAGTGAGTTTATAATTTTTGAGACCCAGATTGCTGTGTAAAAATTTTAATCATTCCCGCTGGGCTGTAACTGCTCTCAGCAGTACTTTCTACTGGCCTGTCTCAGATGTCCACCTCTTGAATAACGCTGCTTTCTTTTCCCAACCCACCATCTGGTTTTAAAAAGGAAAGAAAATGGCCAGTTAAATACACCATATTTAAATACACCATATCTCCGTTTATTACAAAATGTAATACTTCCTCTTTCCTTTTAATACTAGCAAACTGGCATTGAGAAGGAAAAGTAATTAAACCTTTTATTTTGTTTGAAATAAATGCAGTATTCTACACACATTGGAGGAGTATTTTATAGGATTGCTTGTGAAAGACATACTTTTTAAAAAGTTTGGAAGGAGTAATTGTAAAATTTTATTTCCAGGTGGCCATGCTCCAAAATGAAAGTTTGGAAAAGAACAAGAGTATACAAACATTACATAACCAAATTTGTAGCTTTGAAATAGAAATTGAGAGACAGAAAGAAATGTTGCGGAGTAATGAAAGTAAAATACATCACTTACAGGTAAGTTCTTTGCTTCCCATTTTACAACACATCAGCAGGTTTTTTCCCCTTTTCTTTGCCATTCTATTTGCACAATGAGATGGGACAATTAAACATCCATGGCCTACATCTTGAAGGTCAAAGACACATGGAAAATGTTAGCCACATTTGCCTGAGGAAACCTTATAATCTCAAGAATATCAGGGAAGCAAAGGAATTAACCCTACAATCCAGAGTAACTACGGGAGCATGCAAGAGACATTATGTGTGCCTGTAGTTACTGCACCACCTAGTGAAAAACTATGGGAAATTCATATTGTTCTTACACCGGAGCAAGGAATCCCTGTAGTTACTCTGGATTTTGCCCATTATGTTCCAATGCAAGATTTCTGTGTTCAGGAATTGTCATAGGACTGGCTGGCACACAAGCAGCCTGAGAAGTATCTGTTTTTACAGGTGGCATTGAAACAGCATGCACTCTAATGGGTTGTCCTGGGATCCTTTGAAATGTTTCAGTAACCTTGGAGTCACTCTGAGAACACAGTACATCTCAAAGATGTACATCTCATAGCTGAGATAAGACGTACATCTCATAGCATAGATGTACATTTCATAGCTGAACTACGTTCAGTGAGAGGTTTGCATCCCACTGTCCACTGTCTTCTGCAACGTTGAAATGGATTCTGGATAGTACCTCTCAGTGCAGTGTTGGTCCTTGGGGAAGCAAAACTGTAAGTAGTCTGTCCCAGAAACATCATGCGCTTTTGAGACTTCTATATAAAAGTTCTGAGACATAGGCTTGTACTGTGCTGATAAATATCTCCTTTTTCTAATTTATACCATGGAGAGGCTCAGCTATAATCAGAAAGGACTATGCTTCAAAGGGTGCAATTCTAAGAAATTTAGGCCGGCCTAACATACCTGGCCTATCTTTCCACGATGGTGTGGGAAGGTCAGCGTAAGCCTGTGCATTTGCTTAACCCCCAGCTGCCCGGGAGAGAGGAGAAGTGCCTTACTGCATTTTTGTGACACCTCCAGGTCAGCACAGGATTTATACTGGGATTTAGGCTGGCCTAAGTGGAGGTTAGGATTGCAGCCTTAATCTATTTTAGAAATTGAGAGTAGCTTTACGCTGTCCAAAATATTCCCAAAATTTAGCATAAATTCTATTATTACACTGGAGTAACACTGAAGTTTTAGGAAACATGGCTGGCACAGATAGAATTGATACTAACTTATTAAAATTAGCCAACAATATCCACAATAATACACAATAACAAATTCAATTAAAATTCACAATATTTTAAATTAGTTTTATCAGAAGGCGAAGCCTGGTTCAGTTTAGAAATGGTTCTATGGGCTAGCAACTGTCGAAGGCAAGTTCTGGAACAGGATGTTTTGCACAGTAAAAGAGTACCTGCTTGAACTTGGGCAAGGTTATAGTTTCTAGTGAATCTCCAGGCACTATAATCTGGAAGAACAGGATTATCAATAGTTGAATCTAGCTTGGCCAGTTGGTACTTCTCAGCACAGTTCTTTCATAAGCTTAAAGTGGCTTATTTACTAGTTTATTACTAGTAATGAATTAAAAAAATGTAAACCAGCATTAAAGCAGCAGCTCTAAATTCAGAAGGAAGTATGAGATTCAAATACATACATAGGCATGTCCAGTGCAGTCTTGGAGTTGTAACTGAAGAGGAGACCATCATCTGCTTTGGAATGTCTTTTCAGTTCAGAATTCATTTTTGTAACCATGGAAGGAAACTTCCACTTCTGGAAGTGATGTCACACTTCATTCATTCATTCATTCATTCATTCATTCATTCATTCATTCATTCATTCATTCATTCATTCATTCATTCATTTAAAGTCTGAGTAGCCAAAAAGTGGCCAGAGATTATAATCCCCATTACCCCTCTTGCAAAGAGTGACATTTTTCAGCACTTTTTGCAAGAGGAGAAGAGAAGGCTGAGGGGAGACATGATTGCCCTCTTCAGATACCTGAAGGGCTGTCATAGGGAGGAAGGGGCTTATTTGTTCATAGATGCTTCTGAAAGCAGAACTAGAACCAATGGGTACAAACTGCAAGAAAGGAGATTCCGGTTAGATATCTGGAAAAAATTCCTGACGGTGAGGGCGGTTCGGCAGTGGAACAGATTGCCAAGGGAGGTGGTGGACTCTCCCTCACCGGGGATCTTCAAGCAGAGACTTGACGAGCACCTGTTGGAGGTGCTGTAAGAGGATTTCCTGCTACAGGCAAGGGGTTGGACTAGATGACCTACTGGTTCCCTTCCAACTCCAGGATTCTATTATATTAAACACTGGAAATGTATTTTTCTTGACCTCCATCACAGTTTATAATAAAGTCAGTGCTCACTGACACAGTATTGGAGGACAAGCACTTACAGTGCAATCCTAAGCCTGTCTACTCAGATGTGAGTCCCATTGGGTTCAACAGTACTTACTCCCAGGAAAGTGTGATTAGGATTGCAGCTTTTGTCCAGTCTGTCGAATATTACATATGGAATTCTCTCATTGCACTGGAAATTTTTAGCGGCTATAAGTTGGCCTTGCCGAGAAAGGTGGGATAGAAATCCTATGAATGAATGAATGTATGAATGAATGTTTTGATCAATGTTTTATCATACCTGTAATTAGAATTTAGGTTGGGAAAGAGGGATATTTAGTTCTTTACCTTTGTATTGTCATCTGCTAAAATTACATCACCATCTACTTAACCCTGAAAGTGCCACTAAAGCAAATACAGCTTTCTTTTTAAAATAGCCAGTTTAGAGTATACAATTAGGCAGTTCTGTTGAGTGGTCTGGAGTACAGCTGCAGCTTCATATGGATGCTACACCAAAGTAAATGTAAGCTCTTAACAACAAAGCATTGTAATTTAATATTGTGTATAGTATTGGAGGGCTGTGGGTGGCGCAAGCGGTTAAGACGCTGTGCCTGTTAACCAGCAGGCCAGGGTTTGAGACCCGGGTCAGCCTCACAAGACAGGGTGAGCTCCTGAGCTTAGCCCAGCTCTGTGACGCCAGCTGGATCCAATCGTATTGGCTCTGCCTTTCCATTGGACTAATTCAGTGGTGTGGAGAGGGGGGATTTGCTGCCTGGGTAACAGCCTAACCTCCATAAAAAATCCAACCCAGGCTTTCGTGCTTCGCATGCAGCGTATGCAGCGCCGAGCACGATACCATAGTCTTTCAAGACTGACGGAGGGCTGCTTATTGGAGTTAAGGAAGCACTCGATTAAAATCCCTCTTGTGCCAAGTAAGATGATCTTGAGCAAATTGCAGTTTTGAAACCTTGGGTCTATAATCCCATGAAGCTAAACCAATTCATGATCTACTTAAAAGCTTTACTATGAAGTTTAGTATGGCTGTCAAAATTTTTGGAGGGAGCTTTTCTATCAAAGTTTGCTCACCTGATTCAGAAACCAGTCCAACTATAATTGCCTGCAATTAAAATTTATGGTTAAAATTCCTGCTCCCATTTATAGGGCAGTGTAAACTATTTGAAGTCTATGCAGATGCTTCTTCTTGTTCCATGTGGTGACGTGGTCTGCCTATTGTGGATTGGAGTTCTCCAATCCATAATGGATGTGACATGGGGAACCCTGGCTGGCCGATCTCAGGGGCCTGTTGATTATTGCCTCAATCTGAGCACATGAATATTCATAAATGTTTTGCGTGTGATGCCAAAGAATCTTCAATTTTTTAAAATGTGCTTTGATTTATAGGGAGTTTGCACTAGAAAACTATGTTGTAATTGGACTCCCCCACACACATGAAAGGAGAGCGTGCAGGAAAGATTCAGAAATTCCATACGTTTGTAGTTTCCCCCATAGCTATTTTGGAATTATCCAATCAGTTCTTATGGGAGGAGATTCTGAAATCCAGCCACTGAATGAGATATCCTACTGTTCATTTGGGTTGCCTCCAGATCCTATCGGTTTTTGACAGTCTGCTCCATCATGTTGACATATGCCTGTTCACTCAGCATGGATGATTGCTGCTCACCGCTGGCATACCTATTTCTGCTGAACTAACCTAGCCTATATCTGTCTGAAATCCTCTCATATTGCATGATGAGATTGTTTTATACAGTGATGCAATTTTGGGAAGCAGGGAACACGATGTAGCCATGACTCACCAGAATAGTAAAGTCTCACCGGAATAGGTAGAACTGCACGTCATTAGTCCACAATTTTTTTTGTTTTGGATTGTGCAAACCTTCTATTGCAACTGTAAAGGGAAATTCGGATTTTAAAACCATGCATCTTTTTTATGAACTTGAGCTGCTCTTTTTCATGCTCAGCACTGCACATCTTGTCCATGATGAGGCATGAGTAGAACTTAATTTGTCAAATATATCTTGTGCTGCTATTTTTAAGAATTTTAAAATTGAATTATGAAGACTTTTTCACATTTTTAAAATTCAACTGCCTTTTGCAGTTGTATAACTAATATTTTGTTATTACTGTATAACTTATATTTTGTTCTTTGTTCTGTGCTTTCCTTGATTTCTTTATTTAATAATTTACTTTCAAAAAGCGGGTGATAGACAGTCAAGCAGAGAAGCTGAAAGAGCTGGACAAAGAGATCCGCCCCTTCCGGCAGAACTGGGAGGAAGCCGACAGCATGAAAACTAGCGTTGAGTCCCTCCAGAACAGAGTGACTGAGCTGGAAAGCGTTGATAAAACGACTGCGCAAGGAGGAAGAAATACAGGTAACTAAATTGGGCTGGATAAAAGCCAGTTTTTAAAGTATCTGCTATGAGTTTTCTTTCTTAAAAATCATAGAAAATGGATTTATTTTACTTGAATTTATATGAATTGGGAAAATTGACATGGAGAAAGGTCAGAAATCATGTTGAGTGAACAGATGCATGTGTGTTGAGGTTATTAAGCAGCTGAGAAAGAGAGAGAGAGAGTTGCTATGAGGTTCAAGAGAGCATGGCTATCCCTACAATCCAGAGTAACTACGGGAGCAAGTAAGAGACATTAAGTGTACCCGGAGTTACTGCACCACCTAGTGAAAACCTATGGGAAATTCATATTGCAATCCAGAGCAAATTGTTCTTACACTGGAGCAAGGACTCTAGTTACTCTGGATTGCTCAGGACATGCAGTATTTTAGATTAGTGAATCTAAAAATTCACATAGTATTTTATTTTAGATAATTCTATTAGTATTTGATTAGAATTTTATTAAATAGTTCTATTAGATAATTCTATTAGTATTTTATTTTAGACAGAGGCTGAGTCTAAAACCCCTTTCCATTCACTCACAGTAAGCATTCTTGTTCTTCTAAGCATTCTTGCTTGTTCTAAGGACCCTTAATTCCTGCATTAGGACATTGGTTTCCACACCTTAGGGTGTTGCTGCACATTCATAGGGTGCAGTGGATTGTCCCTAGTGGCCCCTGGGTGCTGCCATCTTGAAAATATTGGTGGTGCCTAAATCTTCTGAGATGGTAAGGGGTAGGAAGGTTTGAAAATCAATCAATCAACAATACTTATATGCTGCTTTTTAATGAAAAGTTCACAAAGCAGTTTACAGAGAAAATAATTAATGGCTTGCAATCTAAAAAATTGCAAAAGAACAACAGCAGAAGCCATGGTAAAAGACATTGCTGTGGTGAGGCCAGCCAGTAACTCTTCCCCTGTTAAATAAAAGAGGAATACCCACTGGAAAGAGTGTCGTTTGCCCAATTAGCAGGTAAGGGAGTATGGAGTACTTTCTAGGGAGTACTCAGTTGAGAAAGTAGGATCCAGTGTGTGCCATTTCTGCCAGATCCACCTACACCAGCCTCTTTTCCTGCTTGTTCATTTTCCTGACCTCCCAACTTCTCACCCATCCCTGCAAATGACTTAGGGCACAATTCAGACGTGCACTTGGGCTGCCCTATCTTTCACTGGGGTGCTCCAACCCAGAAAAGGCAACATAGGTTGCCCCAAAACAGATGGAGCTGGGCTGCCCTAACTGGGCCAGTCTAGACAGTTCAGGAGAGGCATGTTGAGGGCATGTTTAGCATTGCCTAGGGCAGAGCAGGTTTGCTGTATCCAGAGCCTGTTTCCAAGGCAGAAATTCTCTCCTCAGAGTTATACCATCTCAGAAGCAGGTATAACAACAGGTAGACCCATAGGAGTCCATGATAAGGCCGAATAGGAATGGCAGTGTTGACAAAAAATCTGAGTTCTTGGCCAGCCTATCTTCAACCCCTGCCTTTCAACTTCAGGATATGGCACGACTACGGCAGCCCACTAAACTGTGGATATAGCAGGCTACTCCCAGAAATCCCCTTGCATCCACCCTCCACTAGAAGTACTGCTGTACTGAATTCTCAGGCTGCAGCTGTTACTGGTTGTCAGGGACTCCTTATAAGGCAGGCACCACAGCTGTTCCCTGTTGAATGTGATCTGAGAGGGCTCTTCTCAGGAGCAAGCCCTCTCCAGGGGTCACTTGGGGCAGAATCCAGAGTAATTATGGGAGTCCTTGCTCCAGTGTAAGAACAACTTACTCTGGATTCCAATATGAATTTCCCATACGTTTTCACTAGGTGGTGCAGTAACTACGGGTGCATGTAAAGACTCTTACATGCTCCCGTAGGTACTCTGGATTTGGGGGTGGTGCCTACTGAGCATGGTCTGGAGCAGTTAGGGCAGCCCAGCTTCCTGACTCTCTGGATCCAGCATAACTTTCTGCTCTGGGTTCAGAATAGTTGAGGCAGTCCAGCTAGGGCACTCCTCATTGCCCTAACTCTGGATTGTGCCCTAAATTTGGCAGATGTTTGGGAATCCATTGAAAAGCTATGGCACTGCTGACCCTTGTGGCGGTGCGGGAAGAATTGGCACCATTGGCAGCCACTTTATGACAGTGGAAGACTTTTCCTTTTCCCAACAGCCCAGTTTTGGATAGAATTGGGCTGTAATGTGCTTAATTATTATCACAATGCTCATGGCCATTGTGTTTATTGTAGCAAATGGACCTAGACCACCACCTGAGGTCTTTATGCAGCTGCTGGATCAGCTGTAGGACCAGATTAAGCAGTGCAGTCAAATCACATGGTCATTAACAATGCTATTATTTTAACACTAAGCTCCCAAATAACTTATTTTTTCAGCTTGCATAAAAATTGAATAACTTATATCTTTTAAGGAAGGAAAAAGAATGGAATTTTAAACTTCATGCTTAATATGCTCCCATTTTTGTTTGTGGTTTCTTTTTACTGTAAGGCAGACAGTCTTTCATGTGCAGTTCAGAGAAATGTGCCATCTGAGCAGCACAATGAGATCTGATAAAATATAAAGGTCACTGCCTTAGTCAACGAACAAAGGAATGAAACCACAAATTAGCAGTATGACATGACGCCTTCTAAGTGGTGTGTACTTTCTTTCATTCAGAGGCAAATTGATGTGTAAAAATTTTAGCAAAGGATATCTATCTGCTAATGCATTTTGCATTGCCTCCAATAGCCATGCTATCTATTCACTGCTGCAAAGTAGTATAAAAAACCAGAGCCTGATGCTTTTGTGAACCCTTATTGCTGGAGATGTCATATAAGTTCCAAAAGCACAGAAGAGGGCATTTTTCCTTTGCTAGCTCAGACAGTGGAAGAGCACTGTATGTTCAAACATACATAAGACTAACCCTACAATCCAGAGTAACTACGGGAGCACGTAAGAGACATTACGTGTAGCCGTAGTTACTGCATCACCTAGTGAAAACCTATGGGAAATTCATATTGCAATCCAGAGCAAATTGTTCTTACACTGGAGCAAGGACTCCCTGTAGTTACTCTGGATTGCACCCTAAGTCTTTGCTCATATGTTGTTTAAAACTGATGATACAAAAGTATTATAGAACAATGGTCCTTGAATGTTTTAGCACTTTTTTTAAAATGGCACTGTATTTCAGCTAGTTTCAGCCAGTGTGCTACAGCACATTGGTGTGTGATGAATGGTCCACAGGTTTCCATCACAGGTTACAAGCCATGATGGGTATGTGCAACCTCCTTATTTTAGATGTAGGCTATCTCAGAATGCCAGTTGCAGGAGTGGATACCAGGATACAGGTCTCCTGTTGACTTGTGTGCTCCCTGAAGCGTTTGGTGGGCAGAATCATGAAGCTGGTCTAGAAGGACCTTTGGTCTGTTGCAGCAAGATTCTTCTTACATCCCTTTGTTCTTAGATGTGCCGTGGGAATTTGAGGTCATTATTAGTAGGGACATTGGAGGATATGAGCTCTCCCACCAGCAGCATGGTATGCCTTGTCAATCGTCATGAAGCTGATGGTATGCCTTGATCAGTTCTGTGATTTATCATCTGAAAAAAAAGTAGCTACATTCAACATATTGGAGCCCACACAGCTTTATAAGACTTTAAAATTTTACCAGGTGCTCAAGCTTCTGTGTTTATCCTTTTTTGAATGACACATGCGACCACAGCAGCTTATAAGCCACTCTTTCATGTATTTTGTATGTGAAGTTCATAAATTCATAAGTAGGGAAAAAAATTGTCTGAAGTCTCGGGAGAAATTGGCCCTTCAGAACTCTTAGAAAAAATAAATCACCATTCCTGGTCTTTCTTTCTCCTTGTAGGTCATCTAGAATCACAGTTATCTAGGCATGATCAGATGCTTAGTGTTCACGACATCCGTTTGGCTGATATGGACCTCCGATTTCAAGTTCTCGAAACAGCTAGTTACAATGGAATATTAATTTGGAAAATTCGAGATTACAAACGTCGGAAGCAAGAGGCTGTCATGGGGAAGACTTTGTCCTTGTATAGCCAACCTTTTTATACAGGATACTTTGGCTATAAGATGTGTGCCAGAGTTTACCTCAATGGAGATGGGATGGGCAAAGGGACGCACTTGTCTTTGTTCTTTGTCATAATGCGGGGAGAATACGATGCGTTGCTTCCATGGCCATTCAAGCAGAAAGTCACCCTTATGCTGATGGATCAAGGAACTTCTCGGCGCCACTTAGGAGATGCTTTCAAACCAGACCCAAACAGCAGTAGTTTCAAGAAGCCAACTGGGGAAATGAATATTGCTTCTGGCTGTCCAGTCTTTGTTGCACAGACTGTTCTAGAAAATGGAACATATATTAAAGATGATACTATTTTTATTAAAGTCATAGTGGATACATCAGATCTACCAGACCCCTGACATATAACAGAGAAGCAGAATCAACAGAAGACAAATCCATTTGGGGCTCTTTTTTATATCAGTCTTCAATGAGAGGTCCCTAAAGCTCAGAGGGACCTCCTTGCATTAACAGAAGCGTTTGGAGGCATAACTTGCATAGGGTCCAATGGCAAATGTAGCAACCCATTAAGGAATCATACCATGATATATTTTCTAACTAAAATTAGTAGGAACACTTGCAGTTCTGACAAGTCACTTAATCCTCATGAGGAAAAGGATTATAGTCAGAAAAGCTTTTCTTAATTTATTAATAATATCAATTGGAAGGAAAAAAGACAAGGTTTCCTGTGCTGAATAAAATATTAGACTTTTTCTTCCTTTTAAATAGAAAACAAGAGCAAAAGTTCACATGTGGGTTAGCTAGAAACTGTCAGCATGTTAAGTAAACAAGAAGAAATTATGAAGTAATGTTGCAGTTAGGATATTATTACTTTGAAAATCTAAGTGCAATCTTGTCTGAAATATAGGTATATTGTCTATTTTTAAGGCCTCATCTGGTCTCTGTTTTGAAATAATTACTTTGTTAGAAGACCTTGACAAAAAAATGTCCAGATCTTCTCAAAAGTGTCTAAATCAGAGTCATATTTTTGGTTAGAGTTCTATTAATTGCTACAGAAAACATTTTATTTTAAAACTGTTGATAGACTGATATTTCTTGGAAGAAAAAAGATCAAATACAGGTTATCACTTGTGATATGAAAAGAAATTATTCAACTACTGCTGTTATTTCTCTTTAGAAATGTAAACCTACAATATATGTCGTAGTTAATGACACTGTTTCAAAATTAAGGAAAAATAATCATTCATGGATGCTGTGCATCATTATCAGATTTATAATTTTCACCCTAAAATAGGGCATTTGTTGAACTTTGGAGTTCTAAACGGAATCCTGTATGTTTTCAAAGTTCTGCCTCATGCGCTCAGACCAAGCTTTCTAACTATATATATATATATTTTTTGCTAAAGCATAGATGTGCAACATATTTTTGGTGTTTGAGAGGAGGCGTAGTGCTGAGTAATACCTACAGTATATGGGGGAAACCTGCTAATTTATCCTCTTCCTAGCAATTACCACATCTCACAGAGGATGTCTGTTAGGAAAAACAAAGCAGTGTCTTAATGGAAAGACGGTGGTTTGCATGCATTCATGTGCCTTAGCTGTGATGTGCTGCTTTATAGCTCATAGCTTTGTATTCAGATTTTAATTTCAGATAACCTGAAATAGTGATTTTAACTGGACTTTAGGCATAATGTGCTGACTAGTCTGTAAAGCCCATAAATATTTTGCAGCATGCGGAAGTAAAAGCCAAGATCTGTGCTTCTGGCTTACCAGAGATTCCATCGATTCAGTGTCTACTAATTCAGGTGCTATATTTTTGCGCACGATGCTCCTATGGAGCTGAGACTTTGGACAGTGGCCCCTGTTTCTAATACAGTAGGAGAACTGCTGCTTGACGCCTTGCTTTATAGGTGGCAGAGCTAACATTTCAAATTGGCTCAATTCAGAATTGTAAGGGAATATATCAACTGGCACATTCATGGTGGTAGTTTTCTGGCAGACAGACAAACACCCCTGCAGGGAAATCCACAGGATCCTCCTATTATAAATGACTACCTGAGCTTTATAGAAAGCATTCTCCAGCCTTTAAATCATTGCAACCCACAGAACTTACCAACTTCTGTTTCTAATAGTCCCTGTGCGACTAGTAAGTCTAATGGCATAGCTTGACTGTACACCAACCATGTGGGTGCTGCTCTAATTGCATGGGTGCTGTGTAACTCTCGGATGCTCCTCTAGACAGAGCTGACGTGCACTTGGAAAAGGAATTGTGTGTCCTGTTCCCTAGCTCATCATGTTGTATCCAATTATCTGTCCATTTAGGGTGTTATAGCCAGAGTTCATGTCTAGGGCTCAGTTGAATTTCCATGCCTTTGTAGTTAAGTTTCTTGCTCTTGCCATTGTCTTTTTATGGCTGTGCCTTCCCACGCAGTGCCTGCCAGAAGTATTTTTCTGTTAATAAAAATATACAGTGCATGCTGAGTGGTCCTCATGGGTTTTCCAGGCACCTGCTTGAATACTACCTGCTTTTTGGCAGCCGAAGCATTCAGTAGCAACACGTCTTCCTCCTCTTGCCTTCCATTGTCCAGGTACTGTATTCTCTCTTTTGGTACTAAGCCGTCAACTGGTACAAATCTGAAATAAGGAGGCATGTGATAGAATTTCTATGAGAGGACTTAACTGCTGAAGATAACACTTGGTGCAGGTTTATGCAAGCTGGTCTAAACCCATCACCTTCTGCTTTAGGTAAAAGAGCTTATTCAGTTTGTGATGCTGTTCTGATAGTCATGAATGTAGGTGGCTGAGCTATTGTATATGCTTTACAGAATTTTACTGAAAACAGGATTCCCTCGTGGAAATGTCCAAAGGGCTCACCTACCCATTGCAAATACATTTATTGTGGAAAAATTTGAAAAATGTGATCTTCTACGAACAGTTTATGTCCTGTTTGAATATGATACCATTAGAGAATAATGATTCTAATCCTACCCCATGCAACGCAATGTTCTTTTTAAAAGCAAATTTTGTTTTGAAAAATCCTTTATAATGTGAACAAAGCTAAAGGTAATGTAATCTCTTCTTCCTGACTCTGCAAGTGGCCTTTACAGTTGAGTTCTTTTTATCTGGCAAAAAGTAAAGTCACCAGGTTAGCCACTTAATGTAGTAATTGTGCATTTATAGACCACTTTAAAAATATAATTGTTAATAATTTGAGGGTATTATGTAAAATAGAACTATTTAAAAATAAGATCTCTAACATAGATGCAAAACAAAGCAACAAAACATATAGCAGCACCAACAGTGGTTTAAAGTTTATATAAAATCAGTATAATCACTTTTAAAACTCAGGTGGAATAGAAATGTCTTGAGGGCACTCTTAACAATGACAAATGTGGAATTCCTGAGGCAATGAGTTCCACAGCTGCAGTTTCATTGCAGATAGGGCCCTGTTTCTGGTCCCCTTTTATTAGGAATGGTGTATTTTATTCACATCTCTTAGTATAATTCAAGGCAGATATTCAAAGAAAATATGTGATATTGCAATGTGTCTAAACTTATCTTTGTTTTCCACGCAACTGAAGGTCTTTGTCATCAGCAGAAGTGTAGCAACTCATACTACAAAGTCTCACATTCATATAAAAGAACTATCTCCTGTCTTGTGGGAAAAGAAACCACAAGATAAGAACAAAATAAGCTCTTTTGGCCCAGATGTGGAAGGGTTAAGCCTCAAGGAAGCACAGACCCTCTATGGTATGCAACTGTTGAGTATGAGGTTAAATTGCATTCATTTTAACAGGATGGATTTTTCCCTCTTCAGAATTGTTTAGTGGGACTGCGTGAATATTACATTGTCAACCATTTGGTTCCATTTGTTTTCAATATAGGCATAGCAAGCATGCCAGCTTTTGGCAAAACCATATTTAACTTGGGCTATGGCGGCATGTACCACAGCACTGCCTCATGCCAGTCCAGATATGTGGCCCTTCTCTAACCACCCCTAAACCCTTTCCACACTTGTAACACACAAGTGCCAGAAGTCCTGCATTTCCAGGTTTCAAGAGCACATACAACAAGTGGGACAAATAGGGGAAAGATCTGCTTTGTGTTCAAGTGGTGCACGATGCAGACGGAGAAACGGGTGGCCAATGCAGCTCGTTTGTAGGTGGGCCAGCTCTTGCCGCATGGTTCTGACCCGAGCTAATATGCAGCATAGATGCTATAGTACACATTCTTTACCATAATCTTTGTTACTAAAGATGTTAACCTGTTATGCCTCCAAAAAGACTGCTTGGTTCATACGTTTTGTCTTGATTTCCTCATCTTTTCCATCATACTTCTTATTGGACTGCGATAATATGGACCTATTTGGAGGAGGAAACTGTGTCCTGAAATATAGATGAAGTTAACCTCTGCTTCAAGCAACGCACAAATAGGATTATGGTTTGTGCAAAGGTCACACTAATTGTACAGCTTCCTTTCCTTCATCAAATATTCAACTTGATTTCCATTTGTAGTATATTGCAATATCTCACATTCTCTTGAAACCTCCGTAAAGATAAAATAATAACTTACTATTTTCCTATCAATAGCTTTATTGTCAGAAAGGAGGTTGTAAGAAACCTGAGGCCTGTCAATTTGTTTGATCTGCTCACCCTCCCAAAACTCCAGTAATATCCCCAGAATTACACTTGTGTCATGTAGCCCTGTAGTATTTTGTGTTACAATACAAGTGCAAACAATTCCGTTTTAAAGTACAATTTGGGTCATCACTTTTGAGGACCTTGTAAGAAAGCACAGTCTCAATGCTAATTATATAGATGTCCAAGCAGATTTTGTGTTACATTTTATTAAAATACTTTAACCTGCCACAAATCAAATAATGTATTATCCATGTCTACCCAGTCTCAAATCCAAACAGGATTAAACTGTTCCATTGCCTAAGATCAATATGCGATTCTTCGGAATGACCATATTTACATTGCTTCCCTTTGACTTCATATCAGCTACTGTCTACAACACAATTCTTAAGATGTGGAAAGCTTATATGCAGTGTTGGCTTTCAGCCTTGTACTGTAACTTTTGTTCTTTGGAATGTAGTATAAAATTAGAAAGTGGGGGGTATGGCTGTGCGGATAGTGGAATGTAATGAATAGTTCTTAATGCATAAAAATGAGATATTCCAATTTCAAAAGTTGGTTTCTCTATACCTTGGGAAGATATAGAATGTTTATGTTGTGTGCTTGGCCAATATTTAATTTTTTTATAATTCCACATGGAGATTTGGTTTTAATACTTGACCCTGGAAACTGTATTGCTCAAATACTGCCAGTTTCTCCCTCTTAAAGGAACACTGGGATTTTGAAACCTCACCTGTTTATAATTTCCATCATGCCAAACAGGCGTTTGAGTGCTACATCGGCCTCTTGGAATTTGGTTTGGTGAACAGAGAGGCTGGTACATAGTGATCACGACAAGAAAAGTTTCTGCACCACAGATGGTAAAACACAAAAGTTCCAGTAACTTCTGCACTCTTGATGCCTTTACTGATGCAAACTATGCAAACATATAAATAGGTGGCTGGTTTAAAAAAAATTGTAGCAAGCAAATTCTAGCTATGAACTTCTTAGGGGCAGATGCCTGAATTTTTCTGTACGTGGCATACATGCTATCTCTTAGAAGCTGTCCCCAGTGATCCCTGAATTGCCCTTTAGTACAAAAAGTAGGTAGACAATTTCTTTTTTGCAATGTCTTAGCATTGAATTCCAAGAGAATTTGGAAAAACCATCCTAATGGCTTTCTTGGACTTAATTTGCCACAAATTGCATTCTGTTGTTTCAAGAAACAAAGCTTTAAAATCTAATTCCAGTCCCAAAATGGTTTGTATCCTAGTGGTAATCCTCATTCCCCACACCCTATCCCTTGCTGTGCAAACAAGGGGCTCCTGGATGTTAGTAGCTGTTTAAATTGTGTTGGCAATGCAAATCAGACATGCAAATACAGTTTTGCCTGGTATGAAATAGCTGCTTGCTGCTTTTCTGAAGCACCCATATGTGTAAATTCATGGCATGTTGTAGAGCTAGAAAAATGGTAAGGAAGGGTTAATCATAAGGGCAAATAGGGATAAGGAAAAAAAATACATCTAGTGTATTGACAAGCCTAGGAATGTCTACCAGCTTCCACAGCTAACTGTGTTGAGGACTTTCACTGTTGTCAATCCAAAAATTATTATTAAAGCCAGTGAATCTGGGATTTCAGTCTATTTAAAATAGGAACTCTTGGTGCTTGGTATATCTTTTGACTGTGCACTGCTTTACAAACGTCAGTCAAGCCTCAAAATAATTTATTCTGTAGAAACTGCAAATGAATGTTACATAGAGGAATAGTCCGTGTTGGTGCTATATAGGATACACGGACTGTTACCTCCTTGTGCTACTTTCAGGCCAATTTTGATCTCTATCCCATAAAAAGGAAGAACAACAAATCTGCTTTATAGATTTTAAAGCCTATAACCAACATGTTGGCTGTCATTCTTTGGGAATATATTTGTGATAATTCAAATGTCCTTGTTCTAGTTTTACTTTACTCTTTGGAACTGATGGGATGAATAAGAAGCTCAATCTGCATATTCCCATATGTTCTCATTAATAAAGGTAACCTGTGACTTGGTTTTATAAGATCTAATATAGCAATTTTAAAATTACCTTGGTTTGCTTTTTGTTTTGTTGGATTATGTTTTTAAGGGCTTTATTGGACAAAATAAAACTAAAATATTTTTAAGTGCATGACTTAATTCTAATTCTGTCAACTTTTGCACTGTGAACATTTTAATTACATATTTTAAACAAAAACATTTAGGGCTTAACTGTTACTTCCTGCCTTTTAATGCAAGGATCACTTCCAGCATAGCTGTTCTTGCATCTGCGGCATGGCTCCGTAAATTATTCCCATGGGGTAAATACATGACTTTCAATGAAATATTTTGTATTTTGTCACCCAGCAAATTTCCTTATAAAGTAACTGATATGAACTGCTGAGTCTGAAGTACCAACTCAGGCTTGGAATCATGAGTAAGTTACTTAAAAGTAGCTTTTAAGTACCCAAGACAATAATTTTAGAAGCCATCCTATGGATACAAGTTGGTATGCTGGAACTGACCCCTAGTCTTTGTTAAGACCAGTGCTAGGATGTAAGAAATGCAGGCAAGGGGCATCCTTTACTGTTTTAAAGGATCTGTTGAAGCCTAAGTTGTCTTTTAGAATCTACCATATTGGCAAGACTATGTAGCTTTTTGTCTTCCACTTCATGATAGTTTTACACCCTGATCTGAAGCATGTACTTGCAGTTCCGGCATGATGATGTGCGTTGTGACTTGCTGGAAGAACTATATTGGTATATCCATACAAGATTGAGGGCAGATGAGTATATATTGTAAGTGGTTTCTTTATACAGATTTAATTTGGCGGGGTGCGGGTTAGATTCCTGGATTGAAGCATCCCAAAAATGCATTTGAACTTGAGATCTGGATTTTCCCCTTTCCCCAACCCTGCCGATGGTGAATATACCCAGCGAGGGGTGGTTTAATACATTAGAATGGAACTGTAAGAAGCCAGTTCTACAAGAACTGGAACGTAACAATACCACTGCAGCTTGGTGGATATTTAGGATAAACCAGCATCACCATCAAAAACAATCTCATCCTCTGCAGAGAGTATTTTGAGCTTTAAAGTGAACTATTGTGAGCAAAATTATATATATTGCCCAACAGTGACCTATTCCACTGTCAGAGAGTTGAGGTTTTTTTGGTACTTATAGAATGGGAAAATTTCATGCTTCTGCCATTGCTGGGGCATTGAATCATCCACATAGTATTATTTTTTCTGTATAGCTCTCTACAATGTATATCTTATGGATTTTGTAAGAATATAGGAAATGTATGTTTTTTTTTAAAAAAATAATAACCTATGATCCTAAAGCTCTCGTCATTTAAGGATAGATAGGAGATATTAGGGATGACCAATGTTGAAGAAATGGACAATGAATCCATCCTTTAGGAGAACTAGGATAACCTTTAACATCCATAAAATGCCATTAATTGCGTAAGCGGGGAAAAAAGGCATCCTTTTCCAAGAAGAAATATCTGCTGAAAATATGTTCATAATCATGAACTGTGTACAAATCAGTCTGTATAAAAAGTGTCTGAATTATTTTTATTTCATATTCTTTGGTAAAAAGGTATATTGGTTGTGTTCAGTTTTCTGATCCAGAAACATAGACCAAAGAAGGCCAACCTCATTTGATTGTGTATATTCTGCCTGTCTTAATTATTGATAGCTATAAAGGATACAGTGCAAGTAAGTGAATCTGGTAATTAATGGTTTTTTGTATTTTTCTTTTTTTTAAGGAAAGGAAACTTTAATGTGTATAATTTATTGTTCAGCAATATTCATGTTGTTAATAAAGATTAGCAACATGTCCTAATTTCCCAATAGCATTATTATATGTTGTCCTTCAGTTTGTTGTATTGTTATTTGGTATTTATTTGTATTTGAAGGTCTTGCTATGTCTTGTGTTTTGATGCTAATAAATGAGAAAAGTGTGTAGAATGCAAAACTGTATTAAAGGAAAAAATAAATCTAAGTAGGAAGTCATATTTTTAAAATAAATGGTACTGTTTTAATTTCGATCATGGTGTTCACTGACAAAGAAGAATCATTTTCTATATAATGTGGTTCAGAACAGAAAGAAGGGAAGTTGAAATATATCCAAGGTTTCCTCACGCAGACTGGTTGCTAGAGTCCAAAAAGAGCCTTGTTAAATAGTGTATTTAATACACATGCACACAAACTGTTCCAGAGCATGTTGCAGAGACTAGTGAACCATACTCTAGACATGCAATGGCATTTGAGGGAAGAGTGACCCCATGAGTATTTGCCCCAATGGGGCATTTTTCTCACATTAGGTATTGGTAGGAAGCATGTCTTCATACCACACATTTGGGTGCACATATGCCCTACAATCCAGAGTAACTATGGGAGCACATAAGAGTCATTTATGTCGACGAAGTTACAGCACCACCTAGTGAAAACCTATGGGAAATTCATATTGTAATCCAGAGTAAATTGTTCTTACGTCGGAGCAAGGACTGCGTAGTTACACTGGATTGCGCCCGTATTGGTTACTATTTATGGGGCTCCCCTTATGGGGGAGGAAAGGCGGGGTACAAATTGAATAAATAAAAAATAAATATTTTGGGTTACAAGCATGCTTCTGGAACGAATTGTGCTTTTAAGCTAAGGTACCATTGTATTGGCAAAATCCCACTGTTCCCTTCTTTTAGGCTGCAGGTATATACACTATACATAATGGAGTAAGCCCCACTGATGGGCCTACTTTGGAAGCTACCCTGCTAAGCTTCTTCTGTTTCCTTTCTGTTTCCTTAATCACTCTCTTGTGTTAACTTTTGCCAGTAATACAATTGCTCCACAAGTGATACAACAAGTGGTACAACAAGACGGAGCGAGCTCCCGTCCATAGCCCAGCTCCTGCCAACCTAGCAGTTCAAACACATGCAAATAGATAAATAGGCACCACCTCAGTGGGAAGGGAACAGCATGTGGGCCACATATCCATGGAGGTATGTATGGACAACACTGGTTCTATGGCTTAAGAAACCGGAATGAACACTGCTCCCTAGAGTCAGTCATAATTAGCAGGACAACCTGTGGGGGGCATTTTACCTTTACGGTAGATTGTAGCTGAAACAAACAGAAGTACAAAAATTACCGTAATTCTCATATACAATATTTAGTAAAAACGGATTGCGGTGGTACAATATAACATTCTTAAATCTATTTGAGAAAGAGTAAATTTAGGGAAGAGTAAATTAGAGTGAACTACTGAGGGAAGACAAGGCAGAGACTTCATGACCTTTTCCCAATTGCTTCTTGTCAATCCTCAGCTTGGCCTCTTTTGAGGCAGTTGGGAATGAAGACTGCTTGCCTCTTGCCGCCCCTCAGCCTGGCAGTTGGAACACTCCTTGACGCTTGACACCAGAAGGTGTGGATACACCAACACAGGTTAAGGCTTGCCTGGAGTCATATGCAAAAATGGCACAGTGATTTTCAACCTTTTTCTGATCAGGGCGCATTGACAAGGTGCTAAAATTAATGTACACCATCATTTTTCTGATAAGTGACAAGGCACACCATGCTGCAGGAGTTGGGTTCACATTCCCCAATCGTCCTAATGACCATCTCTAAATCCCCATGGCACACCTGCGGACCAATTGCAGCACATCAGTGTGCCACGGCACACCGGTTGAAAATCACAGCACTATAATGACAGATTTGGGGGAATTATCCCAGAAAAATAAAAAGCTCTTCCTTCTTTATTATGTTATCTGAGTCGGGTTCAAAAACAAACAGTAGAAAATTAATGTGGCTTCATTTCAAAATACACCAGAAATATTATGATACAAACATGGTTAGGGTAAATGTCTGTTGGTCTGCCACAAATCTGGTGCTGAACGCTGGGAGTTGGTGTCAGGCAGAGTGACAAGTCTACTTTGGATAGTAGTGTAAGTAGTATAAGCCAAAGGGAATTTTGACAGCTGCAGCCTTACATATAAGAACAAAAGAAGAGCCTCCGCTGGATCAGGTCAAAGGCCCATCTAGTCTTACTGTATAACACAGCAGACCACCAAGACACCTGCATCCAGGTGCCTCCCCCTGCATCTGGCATTTTGAGTCTGACCACATCTACATCTATCTAAGCATACATATACACAAACATACCCATCATGGCTTGTAACCTGTGATGGTCCTTTCCTCTAGAGCAGCGTTTCTCAAAGTGGGAGTCGGGACCCCTTTGGGAGTCGCCTAGAGGTTTCTTGAGGGTCGCCTAAAGACCCCTGGTGCAGGGGGCAAGGTCAGGCTTGCCAGACCTCTGGCTGTAGCTGCATGCACACTGGAGCTGATTGACAGCCTCAGGGCCCAATCCTATGCATGCCTACTCTGAAATAAATCCCATTGTGTTCAGTGTGTGCATAGAACACACATTTCATTTGTAACAACGAAAATACATCCTGCATATCGGATAGTTACATTACAATTCATAACAGTAGCAAAATTACAGTTATAAAGTAGCAACGAAAATAATTTTATGGTTGGGGGTCCCCACAGCATGAAGAACTTATAAAGGGGTCACGGTGTTAGGGAGTTTGAGAACCACTGCTCTAGAGCTTGCATATACCAATCATGGTTCATAACTACCATATATACTCGAATATAAGCCAAGTTTGGGCTCAAAAATTGGGCCCAAAAAACCAACTCGGCTTATACTTAGATCAGGTGACAAATACATTAGGAAAAATGGTGGGTGCAACCACCAGCGCCTGCCCTACAGGCTCTCTCCCCTCTCCAGCCGCTCACACCGGCTCTCCGGGCTGCGGAGGAGGCACGGGGCGGCAAAACATAGCAGGCATGACCACCAGCGCCTGCCCCTAGAGGCTTTCCCACCTCTCCAGCAGCTTGTGCCAGCTCTCCAGGCTGCAGAGGAGGCGCAGGGTGGCAAAACATAGTGGGCGCGACCACTAGCGCCCACCCCTAGAGGCTCTCCCCCCTCTCCAGCCACTCATGCCGATTCTCCAGTCAAGACATGGAGCCCTTGGACGCCCCACTGCAGCCACGTCCCTCCTCAGACTCAAGTACTGGTACTTCTTTGTCTGCTGGAGTGGGCCTTACTTCTGATTAGACATGCCCAGGATTGGGCCCTGAAGCTGCAAGGCCAGCCACACTTTCCCGGTAGTAAGCCCCATTGACTGGAGTGGGTCTTACTTCTGAGTAGACATGACATGGATGCAGCTCTGAGGCTGCAAGGCCCACCACACTTTTCTGCTGCTGCTGCATTTCCCACCCTAGGCTTATTCTCGAGTCAATAAGTTTTCCCAGTTTTTTGTGGTTAAAATTAGGTGCCTCGGCTTATACTCACGTCGGCTTATACTCAAGTATATAGGGTATTAAGTCCCCTTTAAAGGCATCTAGGTCTTCAGTGCTATCACCACTCCCTGTGGCAAGGAGTTCCACAGATTAAATACACGTTGGGTAAATAAATATTTCCTTTGGTCTGTTCTAAATTTCACATCTGTAGTTTTTCATCACATTTAGTTATGGCTAAATGGCTGTGAAAGGCATTTTTTTAGGTCCTTATATTCTCAAAAGTAGAATTGATGACATGGTTTGCAGATGGAGCTGCAAAGAGTGCCCCCTCTCCCGCTACAGCCACTACCTCACTCTGTAAACTGCCGCTTCTGAAGCTGTTAGCAGCAACACCACCACTACATTTCACATTCTAAAGAAGTATGCAGGGCCAGCCTTAGGAACTGTGTTGTGGGGCCCAATGCAACACATTTTTGTAGAGGGCCCTCCCCGTGGCTCTCCCTGACAGGTGAGCCCCTTTACCCTTCACTAGGGTGAGCACACCTAATGGTGCAGATATTGTGAAGCACCTAGTGGTGCAGATATTGAGGCACTATCTTATTCCATTAGGTGCAATGGAGGAGCAGTAAACCTGAAAGTAAATCTTTAAACCTATTTTTCCATTTTTTTTCCTTTTATACACTCATTTTTTATTCACGTAAGGTTCTGGAATGGAACCCTAGTGGATAAGGAGGGACACCAGAACTGAAGAAGAAACTTTGCACCCCTTGAAAAAAATTTTCTCAGAGGCCTTGCCTGGACCGATTCAAATAAATCAAACATGTGCCTTGGAATAGCTGGTATAATTTTGTGCAGGAAAGGGCAGCAGTTTCTGCCATCCTTCACTTGATGCTTTCACTGTCGGCGGTTGTCCATCTGGAAAAATAATAGTACTTTTAAAGAATTCATGCCTATTTGTTACTCTATGCTGTATCATTATCTCCATTTCTTTTTTTCCCTGTGTTTGTTTTTACAGACGGGAAGGGTAAAAAGAAGTGATTCACTTTCAGTCAGACCCGAGAGAGCTGGAGGTTTCTACATGCACTTCTTTGTCATAAAACAACAATTCCTATTATGTGGCAGATAAGTTGTGAGTCTGCAAATGCTCACCACTCTTAAGGAAATGGTCACCCTCCTCGGGAAGCAAGACATTTCTTTTTCATCTGTTGCCAAAGCAGCTGTGCCTGTGCTGGAAATTCATTTTGATGTACTGTGGGACTGAGTGATTGCTCGTTCTTGATGTACATTTCTAACCCTGATTTTCCAGATGCCTCAGAGTTGTAAGCCCTTTTCAAACATGTATCTAAGTGTGGAGAGTCTCCATGGTTAGGCACGGTCTAAAAGATTGTGCACTGCACTCCAGATTGCGCACTCCCACCATCAAGCTCCTGCTGTGCCTCATATCTGTAACCCCACTCTCTGGCATTGGCCTGCACAGGCAAGCACTGTCACACAAGAGAATATCTTCCTGTGGTTCTTCATGTGCTTTTGGTTTTTGTATTTGCTGTCCTAGGAAGAAACTCTTCCCAGCGGTATATGCCCATACTAGCAATACTGTCCCTGGAGAGTGACAGATCATCATTGCTGTCATCGCCATCATCATCATCAACATTTATACATAGCTTTTCAATGCTTTTCAGAGCAAGTTAAATTACTGGCTCCCTGTCTGCAAAGGGCTCGTAATCTAAAAAGACCACCATTAGACAGGCACTAAAAAGGCACTGCTGGGGTGAGGATGGCCAGTTATTCTTTACCTACTAAACAAAAGAGGAGCACACACTGGAAAAAGTGCCTCTTACCCAGTGAGCACTGGTTAGCAGATGGATACCAAATGGCCAATGTCACCGCAGACACATACCATGAAAAATCAATCTAGGCACCTGGAAGAGATCAAAGCAGAAACGGCTGTGTGCACAATACGAAGGTCCATAAGTTGCGCTGAGTTCATAAATAATCGTATCAACAAGAAATAAATGATGGAAGTCATACTAGAAGAAAAGAAATCATATTTTTCAAGAGGTTGTTGACAACTATTGAATTATGGAAGAAGAAACACACTTGTCTGGTTGATTCAAAGACAATTTTGCCTGCTCTTCACATGCTTTGTAACAGAAGGATGACCCGATAGCACTGCACTTGACATCTTAAATTGCTGTTAACTTTCTATTAATACATTTTCCTGATAACAATCAAATGCTCACTTTGCACGCCGACATGGAAAAAACCAGGGAAGTGTTTAATCTGCCTTGTAAAACTCTTCCAGATATGATGAGGAAAGTGTTTTCGGGACTGTGTGAGTAGGTAGGTAGGAAGGAAGGAAGGAAATTGTGAGAAGAGCAGACACAGAAATAATGGCTTTGTCCAGTGGCATCAAAAGGGTTTGCATGTCACCTCTGTGATGGACTTCCTCCCTTTAAAGAGGGTGGTGCAACTTTCCAGGTGGTGGCATGACATGGTATCACCGCCCTTCTCCATGCCGCTGTTTTTTGGGGGTGTAACCTTTGATAGAATAGAGCTATTTCAATGTAGTTTGTTACAATGCATTATGTATGAATTACATATCAATTGATAAATAACATTATTATTCAAAAATACAAACTTTTTTTTAAAAAAATTGCCAGTAGTCATCACTCCCTCCCCCCTCCCCCTCATGTCTTGCCTGCATCCCCCTCCTAAACAATACTGGATTTGTCTACTATCCCATTATAACAGCAGAGTCTCTAACATTATATGTGGGCTTTGGCAAATTTCTTCTAGAACAAAATTCAGTGTTGACTGACACAACACTGCTGAGCATCTTGTACAACATGGGGTACAATACTAACCTAGGTGGTCACAACTCATCAGTCTTCCAGTTCACGTGGTGATGTAGTGAGGCAAGTACATGACTGTGCACTGCTTTAACCCTCCCCCAGGAGTTGTGCACAGTTGTCATACAGCTCTTTTATGACTGCCCAGATCAGCCCAGAAATGCCCAGGCTTAGGCAAGCTTAAGTGGAGATTAGGGTTGCAGCCAACATTCATATCCTTTGATGAAGTACAATTACATATTAATAGTATAGTGTAGTAGAAAATACTTGTGCTTATGACACTATATATTTCATGTTCGATTATTGTGATAACAGAGATTACAGTAGGGGTTGGGAGTCTGTTGTACAATTGTACATGACTTGGGAATGCAAAGAAGTGTGCTTTGAATCATCATCATCATCATCACTGGAATTGCAGAAAGCCACTCTTCTGGGATCAGCACGAATTATATGCCGCTACATCACACAGTCCTAGATTCTTTGGAAGGGTCCGACTGGTGATGTGAATGAAACCAGCATGAAATTGTTCGCTGTGTATTTATGTTTAATTTTCAATAATAATAATAATAATAATAATAATAATAATAATAATAATAATAATAATAATAATAATAATAATAATAGGCCTCCAGAAGATCACAACTGCCCAGTTACAAAAAGCAGCACTCCTGGGAACTTCACACATACTGAGACAATAGCTTTGTGATTCCTAGTTCCTTGGATAGGAACCGAATCACAGTAGAGCCAATTCCAGTATAACACCTGGCAACTGTGAAAAAGTATAATAATAATAATAATAATAATAATAATAATAATAATAATAATAATAATAATAATAATAAAGGGGTTCTGAGATCACCCAATTTCTCCTAATATTATTATACATGTCCCTATTCTTCTACCTGTAGTAGGGCCTACATGTACACTATCTAGAGAGAGAGGCAACTCCAATGATGGATTTTCATTGCAATGATGGATTTTCATTTTCATTGGCATACCTGGCATGCCAAAGGTCTACTGTAGATAGATATGTCCCAGGTGCAATCCTGGCAACATTTCCAGGGCTGAGGATGAAACCCTAGACTCCTGCCAATCAATGTGGAAGATACAGAACTGATTGGATTAATGTATGCTCAAACTTTGGGCACTGAGAGCTAATCACCAGTCATTGAATTTCATTTTACTATTGAGTTTAAAGACACATTTGTTTGGGTGTAAAGACCCCTCTGTTTGCCGATCTCCTTGAATGATGTTCAAAACAGCTGCAAAGAGCAATTCGCTGCATTTGTTTTCTGCCAGGGAATCTGCTGCAACATTGTCTTTTATGTTGACTGTGCTGTAAAAATAATAAAAAAGGCTGCTGTTTGCTTCTCCTGGTGCTTTTTTAACAGCATCCCTCTGCAGGATCTTTCCCTTTGGTTTGTGTTTGATTTGTATTCATGGCCCTCTAGTGGATGCAGAACCCAGCCATTTGCTCTTCTTTATGGACAGTTCCTTGAGATTTCAAGTTTTTCTGGAGAGTGTCCAGATGCAATATAGTATAGAAATTGGCCATCATCTTGCCCTCTAGTACTGTGATCTTGTGCTTGCCATTATATTAAGCCATCCTTTTTGCCTGAAGCTTTTATGAACAAGGTTTCTTTTCCATTACAATATGCCAGTGAAAATATAGGGGATTGTACTCCATACTGGGACCAATTCCTGGATCCCAGAAAGCTAGACTTACCATGGCCATTCAGAAAGGGATCATGTCACCATATATGTTTATCCTGTCCGCTCCCTACAAAGGAAGATTTTTATGGAATTATCCACCATCTACTGTGCCATGACTGATGTTCCAACTACACTATCTATCTATCTATCTATCTATCTATCTATCTATCTATCTATCTATCTATCTATCTATCTATCTATCTATCTATCTATCTACAGTATTTATATACCACTTTACAACTAAAAAGTTCACAAAGCGGTACAAAATGAGATCTCCAAGAATACAGAGCTAAGCTCACTTTTGTTGGCTTAATAGCACACCATTAAAGGCATGCTCATTGAGAAAGATCTCATGGAACGATAGTCCCAGAAAGAGCCAGTCTACTGCTATGGCCAACTGTTTTGTAATGTACAGAATGGCCCTCTGTTGCTTAGTTTCATTTATGGTTTTAAATTTAGTGATTGGCTTTAGATCTCTGAATTAGTGTTTTTCAAGGACAGATCCAGAATTTATAAGCAGGGCTGGTCCAGCCATGAATGGGGTTGACTGACTGATGTAGAGCACTCACCCTTCTTTGCAGCAACACCTCGTCCTTCTTCCTGCACCAGAAAAAGGGGAATACAATCTAATGTTCCAGTGTAGATGCAGCCACAATCCAGCCCTGAGATTTATTTTATTTATTTTTTATTAAGGGATTTACACTCCACATTTCCCATGCCAAAACAAATCCCAAAGGTGGTTTACATAGCTTTTATTTCCACAATAACCTTGTGAGGTAAGTAATTGTTTTATGGGCAGCTCATAGAACTCATCCAGATGGAATCCTTCATGGTGTGTTTATCACCTCTGGCATCATGGAATGTCTTCCTAGGAGTAGTTACAGGTGGGCCAAACTGTAAATAGTGACTCCTTCTGGATCATTGCCTAATGACAACTTTATCAGATTTTTGGTCTCCCATCCAAAATTCCACCCAGTCCATACCTGCTTAGCAGTCTTTGGGCAGCCGTCTGCTCCACCACCAGACAGCACCATTTGAGAAAAGGAGGAAGATGTTCCCTCACCTTGACAGGACATCCGTGACTGCCCCCCAGCCACTGCAACCCATACATGCTCCATTGGCACAGCTGCATCAGGCATCAGCACTGAAAAATTGGATAGGATTGGGAGCCTAGAATCAGAGGAGCCACACTACTGGTGTTGCTTTATTTTTCAAACTCCAGCAAGCAAAATCTTGTTTTGCTGCTAAAGTAAGTCTGTGCATTTTATTCTTGTAGCTCCAATAATTGTGTTTTATTAAACAGACTTCAAGATGTGGCATTCAGACTTTTGATGGGCAAAAGAGTACTCTGTGATTAATATGACAGTGCTCCTCTCTGATCATGAACCTTAATTGTTAGTTACTGTAACTTGGGATTCGAATATTAGTGATTGTGATGGTCTCTCTCAGTATGGGGATTTTCTGTACAAAATGGATTTTCTGTTCATTGAAAAGGACCTTTTTAATCTATTTTTAATACTGCTATTTTTAATCATTCCAAAATCTCTCATACTTTGAATGAATTGTGTTTACAAAATTAACATAATTACAATTATGTTTACAGCTGTGTTTACAAAAAAGACCACTATGTATTTGTGATCAGTCAGCACCCTTGTAACGTTTTTGCAATTTAGGACCAAACTAAAACTCTGGTTCCTGCAAGTTCCATGAATGGAACACATAGCATCATATCTGTTTTAAAATGAGTTCATAAGGAGAGTTCTGGTGTGAGAAAGAGGTTTAACCAGAGATGTGCCCAGCCCACACCAACAACCGGTTCACCAGATGTTGGGGCGGGGCCTGGTCAGGGGGCAGGGCTGGGGTCAGAGGCGGGGCGAGGGTGAACCCCAACCCCGGCACACTGCGCTTGCGCCAACCCCAGACAAGTGCTGGGGTTTGCGCATGTGCAGTGCATCTCCTCTGGCTGGAGGAGACGATCTGTGCATGTGCCGCCCTCAGCGCATGCACAGTGTATCTCCTCCAGGTGGAGGAGACATTCTGCGCACGCGCTGAGGCCGGCGCATGTGCAGAGTATCTCCTCTTGTGAGAGGAGAGGCAGAGCGTCTCCTCCCGCGGGAAGAGATGCTGTGCTTCTCCTCTCGCTGGAGGAGAGGCAGAGCACTGTGCGTCTTCTCCACTAGGAGGAGACACACTGCGCATGTGCTGAGGTCAGCACATGTGTAGTGTGTCTCCTCCCCCAGCATCCGAACTGGTACTCTGGGTTTTCAGGCAACGCTGCAGCTACCGGTTTGGTAGCGGCGGGGTCCTGGGAACAACTGGTTCAGGTGATCTGGCCTGAACCGGCTTGGGCCCATGCCTGGGTTTAACCCTTTGTTTTTGCTCTGATTCTCCCTGAAAACCCACCCACCCACCCACACTAGCTATAGGTTTTGGAAGAGAAAGCAGCATATAGGAACACCTTCAAACTTGCATTTTCACAAGGCCCATTTAGATGCAGAGACAAGGCCTTGCAACCTGCTAATAAGGCTATTCTACCCACATTTTCAAAACATCAGTTTGATACAAACTGATCCAACAAAAGTGGATCAACACTGCAACAGCTATGGAGAGTGATGACAATACAAATATGTATACATAGGGACCTCTTCACAAAAAATAATTATGCAGATCTGTTGTTCATTAAAGAGAGGGTGCTATACAGTGCTGTCTCACCTCTGGAGAGCTTGTAGGTACCATTTTTTCTTTCTTTTTACATAGACCTCCTATGTACATAGTACTAGAAGATGTACTAGAGATACCATTAGTACTTCGCTTAACAAGCGCCTCACTTAACAAGTGTTTCACATAACAAGAAAAAATTTCCAAGAAATCTTGCTTCAAATAACAAGTTCTGCTTCACTTAACAAGCAAGCGCACTATGGGCACGTGTGCTATGCAGCCCTGACGTTCCGCATGGAGGCTCTTTAAAAGGGCTGCTGGCCAGCACTGCTGCCATTAACTTCCCCCAAACTGGGAGCAGTTGCCTGGAGGTGCCAGAGGCAGCTGCCCCTAACTGCCCCCAAGTGCCCCCACCGACCACCTTGAACCTCCAGCAGCAGCCCAGGTTAGCCTCCCAGGAAGGTGTCTTTGATTGCAGTAGCCTAACTATGTCTGCTCAGAAGTAAGCCCCGTTGTGTTTAATGGGGCTTACTCCCAGGAACGTGTCTTTAGGATTCCAGTTAATATTTTTATATGACTATTTTGGGGGTTGTGGAACCAATCGTCTGAGTTTCCATTATTTCCTATGGGAAAAATCCGCTTCACTTAAAGAGCATTTCACTTAACGAGCATACCTCTGGAACGAATTAAGCTCTTTATGTGAAGCACCACTGTATTGTGATTTGTGTGTATACTAGAAAGAGTATTGGCCATTTTTGTATGTGCCTCCTTCCACATGCATATCATCCCCAGCTGGACGGGGAACAACAACAATCAAGATAGAAATTGATGTAATCTAAGTTGTTTGTTATTACTGTTATGCCCTACAATCCAGAGTAACTACGGGAGCACGTAAGAGACATTATGTGCACCCGTAGTTATGACACCAGCTAATGAAAACCTATGGGAAACTCATATTGCAATCCAGAGTAAATTGTTGTTGCACAGGAGCAAGGACTTCCCGTAGTTACTCTGGATTGCACCCAAAGTCTCTCTTTGTATATTTTAGGTTTATGAAACAGAAGTTGAAAATTGTTCCATCTATTCTAGAAAAGAATTTATCATTAACCAACACGGGTTCGTTCAGTCCTTTAAATAAACATGTTTTTGCTTTCTCAAAGTCCTCTTATGTATGCATAGAAGATGCACAAGTCTAACTGGGCACCCCTTCCAGAAAATTGAAGGTTTTGGTAAACTGTTGTTATTGTTCACCGGGTGAGCTCTCAAGGAAAGTGTTACAAATTTCTCCTCTGAGAATGTGTCCTCCGACGGCCTTCGGAGAGAGGAAACTATTATGGGAACACACGTTTCTCCTCCTTCCCTACTTGCTCACATTATAGGTTGTGATCAACCTTTCAACCCTTTCCTGCTTCAGTATCAACCAGGATGAGATAGAGAAAGAGCCAGATCGGAGTCCAACTGATAATAAGAAAACGATTCAGTGGCCAAAGCACAATGGGAAGCAATTTCTATTAGCCTCTTTCCTTCAAGTACATTAATTGGACCCCCCCCAAAAAAACTCCATTTGACTCTATTATTAGTAATTATAAGATAACGGACATCTCAGAGCGGGAACAAGCATAAATGGATAATATTCAGCAGTTATATAGGATGTTACCATTTTACAAACAATGAATGAAATCCAATTAATTAAGGTTCAATGATATCTCCAAAACCAATTTCAGAGTTAGGCTGTGATCGCCACAATCTACAACCCACTTCCTTTGGAGGAGTACCATTTATTTTAATTGGATTACTCTGGAGTAAATGAATTGTGCTATGCAGCCGAATAATTTACTCCTAGGATTTGCAGGATAGGCAAAAAAATGCTCTGGGGATGTGATATATTCACAGTGGGATCTTTATTTTCTTCCATATCTCTTCTGATTTCTCCCCTTTGGTATTTTATTCCAAGAGCCTATGCAGTTACCATAGCAATGTACACATCTTTCTTGGGCTTTCATGCCACTTCCTAAGTATCTTAGAGACATACTGCAGAGGCATCCTTGCAAACTGAAGCCCTTGTGAAAACTCCTCGTTCCTGCACGTGGATGGTTTCCCTGGGCCTCTTTAAGATTGGTTTTTGGCAACGGTGGAAGGCCATTATGGCAGAGATGGATGTCTTCATTCATCTCATAGTGTGATGAGTATATCTCATATGGTTCATGTCATGGTGAACCAATCAGACATGATTGCATCATTGGTCAGGGCATGATTGCTTTTCTTCCTGCAAGTGGCACAAATGCAGTGGCCTAAGTCAGATCAGAACCACTCTTGGTGGCTTTAATTCTCTCTCGGCAATCCTTGTCCAATTTGGCTTTCTTATGTATATTATTTGCTCCAGTGGTGTGGCTAAGGAGAGCAGAGGCTATGTGCCGTGTCCTGGATACCACACCTTGAGAGGGTGACTTACAATCCTAAGCATGTCCAATCAGAGGTCAGTCCCATTGTGTTCAGTCATACTTACTCCTAAGAAAGTGTGGTTAGGACAGCAGACATAGTGGCCTCCCAAAAAAGACACTTCTGGTTTTCAGAGTCCACTAAGATGCCATATGGGGGTGTTTAAATTGGAGTTTTGGAGGAGTATGGGGTACATTAATTTTTTTGTAGCCCTGGTACCTACCCAGTTAGCTTTGCCACTGATTTGCAATAAAGCAGCACCTCTCAACCTTTTTGGGGTCCCCTTCTGGACACCAATTGCATGCAAAAAGATTTTTCCATGGAAAGTAGGAGTGCCATAATTCTCTTCCACAAACCTGGGACAGGACCCTCTGTCTCACTTGCCAATATGTGAACACAATCCTCCCAAATTTGGACCGTCTCTGTTTTCAGTACATATGGCAACCATCATGGAACGCCATGGATAGTTGTGGTGGGCCAGTACCATGGTTTGTGTGTGTGTGTGTGTGGGGGGGGGTGTACCACATGTAAACAAAATGGGGGAACATAAAAGATGCCCTTGGCCCCCTGGATCCCCAAACACAGCAGACGCTGCAGCCTCTGGGGCAAAGAACAGTGACACCTCCTTGCCAGCCCAGACAAGACCACCTGCTGCTAGGAGGCTGCCTGGGTCTCTGCACCCACTTGAGACTTGGCTGTAATCCCTGAAGGAGGAAGCGGTGGTACCAGTACAGCTTCTTCTCCACCCTCTTCTTGTGGTGCACAGTCAAATATGCTGGGGTCCTACTGCGTGCCTTCAGTCTTCAATGTTAAGTATAGGGACAAAAACACATTATACCCCTTTTCACCTCCTTAGGGGTTAAATTTCTAAAAATCACTGCAGGCTCCTGTCTTAGAAGGGATACCCTCCCCAACTTCATGCTTCTAGGTCCTAGGGTTGAGGCAGGGGTTGATCAGTCATTGATTCTTCAATGTAAATTATAGGGACAAAAACACACTATGCACCTTTCACCCCCTTCCAGTTTGAATTTCCCAAAATCAGCTCTTAGTGGGTGGCTACAGCCCAGGAAGAATAGCCTCCCCCAATTTCACGCTTCAAGGTCCAGCTGATTTGGCTGGGTGTTGACAAATGAGTGAGTGAATCAGTGAATGACTTCTCAGTTTTATATGGATAGACTGTAAACTGTTAATCTTAATACTTATTTCAACTTATAATCAAAATTCTGTGTTTACTTGAATTTAATGCATCATCAAACATAATGTGCACCCCTATTTTGGAGACTAAATTCAGCTGAAAAAGTGAGAGTTAGATTTGAGTAAAGAGGGTACATAGACTGTTAAACGTAAACGTGTGCAACATTTCCCAAATGCAATTATATAACATGGTTCCATCCATAAAATGGGGACCTACCTAAAATTTGATTTTGGCCCACCTTTTGGGTCCTGACTCACAAACAGGAAAAAATAAGACATTTAGTGGGCTCTCAGTGGCTCACCAGACATGATTTGTAAGCTGCAGGTAGGGTGTCACAAGTTGTACAGATTATGGCTGCAATCCTAAAGACACTTTCCTGGGAGTAAGACCCACTGAACACGGTTTGTGTGGCATTTGTGTGATGTTTGCATTTGTAACATGTCTGGCTTTGGGTTTATTCCCCACCATCTGTTGCAACTGCTGCTCTATCATGCCCAGAAACATGGAAAAACCACATCTTCTGGCCATTGCATGGGAAGAAGTACTGGGATTCCTATAACTAGCAAAAACCTGCAGGGCTGCACTGAGACAGCAAGAAGCAAAGATGAGCTGCTTCCAGGTTTGCCATCCCCCCTATGACCCTACTGCTAAAATCTGGGTTTGACAAGGGTGACCATATGCTGGAACCCAAAAAGGAGGACAGGGTCCCTGAAAAGTCCAGATTTTCCACTGAAAATCCAGACATTTTAAATTTTGGGGGGAGGACCTTGTCCTCCTTTTTGGGTTACAGCATATGGTCATCCTTAAATCAGAAATAAGCTCCACTGACAAAGGGCACAATCCAGAGCAAGTTCAGCCTGCTCTGCCCTAACTGCTCTCTCCTAACTATTCTGTATCCAGAGCAGCAAGTTATGCTGCATCCAGAGAGTCAGGAAGCCTGGGCTGCCCTAACTGCTCCAGAGCATGCTAAGTAATTGACACATGGGGAGGACTTGCTCCTGAGGAGATACCCCTCAGATCACACTGGACAAGGAACAGCTGTGGTGCCTACAGTGGTGACACGACTCTGCGCATCACCTGGTGCGGAAGTCTGTGCGTCACCCCTGGGATGTGCGCACCCCCCCACCTGGACTGCGCAGTTGCCAATTGACTTCAGAAAGAGTACTGCGCAGGCACCATCTCTGACACCTGTGCAGTACTTTTCTGAAGTCTTTTGGCTTCAGAGGAGACTGCGCAGGCGTCAGAGTTGGTGCCTGTGCAGTACCCCTCTGAAGCCATTTGGCTGCCGCGCCGCCTCCTGAGTGAGGCCAAATGGCCGTGCAGAGGCGTGGACTTCCTCCACTCTAAGGAAGTCTCCTCTGAAGCTGTTCGGCATGCTCAGTGTGTCTCTGCGCAGTGCACCTCAGCTGGCCGTTCGGGCCAGCTCTGAGGATGAGTGGCAGCTTCTGGCTGCTGCTCTGCCTTGGAGCAGGCCTGAATAGGCACGCTGACGCCCGGGGCCTGCCAAAGGACAGTCAAACTCCTCCGGCGCATCACCCCATACGGAATGCATCACACAATGCAGGCCACACCAGCCGCACCAGTCTGGTGACGCCACTGGGTGTCTGCCTTATAAGGAGTCCCTGATGAGATGCTGGTACATTCTACAGTGAATACAAGGGGCTTCTTGGAGTGGCCTGCTGTATCCTGAGGTTTGTGGGCAGCCGTAGTTTGTTCTATATCCTGAGGTTGAGAGGCAGGGGTTGCAGCTAGGCTGGCCAAGAACTCAGATTTTTGGTCAATACTGCCATTCTTACTCAGGCCTTATCATGGACCCCTATAGGTCTACTCATTACTATACCTGCTCCTGAGGTGGTATATCTCTGGGGAGCTGGAAGAGGGCATTTCTGCCTTGGAAACAGGCTTTGGATACAGAGTAACTGCTCTGCCCTAGGCAATGCTAAACATGCCCTCAACTTGCCTCTCCTGAGCTGCTTAGGCTGCCCCAGCTAGGGCAGAGCAGGTCCACCTTTCTTAGGGCACCCTATGTTGCCTTGCTCTGCCCTAAGCCTCTTCCAGAGTAACTGGGGTAGAGCATCTTGCAATTGCTCCACCCTAGTGATAGTTAGGGCAACCCAAGGGCTCTTATGTGGACAGAATAGTTGCTCTGGATTGTGCTGTTAATGAGTTTATCTCTGAGTAGACATGGATAGGGGCTTACCTGGGTTGCCACTGGGGACTCGGGAGGTGCTTGGTGGAGCGTGGTGGGAGCACTTTTCAGGCTGCCCCAGTGCGGTGTGTGGCTGAATTTTGGCTGTCCGGGCAGCCATTATGGGTACAATTACAGTGTGCATGTGTGTGATGCTGCAGAGCACACATGTGCACATTGTTTCTATGTAGGAAGCAACGCTTCCTACTATGGGAGCCAGCTTGGGCGGAGCATGGAAACAACATGCGCATGCCCGCTCTTCAGCCTCCAAAGATGTGCGTGCATGTGCATTGTAATTCTACACATAATGACTGCTGCGGCTGGACAAAACTTATCTACGCCGTGCTGTGGCAGCCTGTAAGTGGCAGTAAGTGCCCCCAAGAGACCTTCCACCCCCAGACGGCTGGATGTTTGTTTATTGGACCAGACAGTCCAGTCCAATAAGCAAAAGCCAGACATGTCCAGCCATTTCCGGTTGTCTGGGAAGCCTGGAGTTTGAGAACTGCTGCACTAGATTATAATCTGCATACAATACCAAACTATATTACTGATCTGAGATGTGAACACAGGCTGGCCAGTAAACCTATAAAAAGTCCTAATCAAAGGGAGCCAATGAATTATACTGTTTTATAGATAAAGAATACTGAGGCTGAGAGACTAGTGAGCTGTTTGAAGCCATTCATTGAAAGAAACTGGAAACTGCTGAGCTGTGGCTAGTAGGCCAAGCAGATTTTTTTAACTTTTAAGAAAAAGTGAGTTGTGTTGACATTCATCTTAAATTTTTTTTACAATCTGGAGAACAGCAAGACTCAGAGACAACTTCTTCTGACTCAGGAAAGGAATGTACAGAAGTCTGCAGCTGTTTTGTTGTTGTCAATTAATACCTGGGAGTCAGAAACCATTACCACTTGGTGGGATCTACCAGATCCTGATCTCATTTCAGCCTGCCACCGTCCTTGATAACTGATCGTGCTTCAATTAGATATAGGAAAGAACTGAGAATATTCTTGAATTAAAGGGGAAACTTTACACCTCCCTTCCTTGATCCTCTGCCCGTTCAGTTCTTCAAATTCCCTGGAGTCATATGATATTGAGTGGTCCAAGGTTCATTTGGAGACCCAGAGGAGGCAAAGTGCAAGCAAGACTTGGGAAATGAAGACTCTGCTTTTCTTCTTCTTTTTCTTACAACTTCTTGGTAAGTAAGCAACAGCAGAAAGTATCAAAGACTGGAGAACGAGGGCAGAATTATTTTTCTTTTTCAGCCCAGAATGGTGCAATAGAACGAGGGATTTGGTAGTTCATGACATATTTAAAATTCAGGCAGAAAATCTCATTTCCAGTGAGACAAAGAGAAAATGTCAGTGTGGTGATCTGCATGTACAGCAGGCTGCAACTCCAGCAGTTTGGATATTTCTGTCTATTTGCTTTCTTTTGCCTGTCATCCTCCTTCTCAACAATGTAAAGCCTGAAGTTCTGCCAGGCAAAATGAATTCTGCTGAATATGCATGGCTATTTCGTATTCAAAGACCCACAACTCCTCGGTGTGAGGAATGATGAAAGCACAAGGCTGAGTATTTGTAGAAGCGTAAAAGCCGCATTAAGGCAACAATACCCTGGCTTGGCTTTCAAAAGCAGCAGACAAAATAATAATATAATAGCACTACTGATACAATGTTTAAGAGCAAGCTTTATAGCAGGTTAGAATAAAACTGCATGGAAAGACAGAGCTTCAAACAAGATAAAATCAAATTGTCCCAGCAGAAAATCTGGTAATATATTGCCATTTCCCAACAATTTATTAGATAAATTGCACAGCAATCACATAAGAAGTAAAAATAAAATCTGACCGAATAAATGGAATACATCTCCTGGTGATAATAATAATAATATTGATAATAATATATAGCAGTTCTATAATGCATTTCAGTACCCAGAATGCTGTACACATTATCGCATTAAGGCTGTTATTCAACTGCATTATGTGGGAGGAAGTCCTACTGAATTCAGAAGGACTTGCCTCTGCATAGATATGTCTAGGTTCATGCTGTACACAGGTTTATGCTGTGCCTTGGTCAATATTATTATTTTCAAGTTGCAGGTGGATAACTGTGAAAATAGTAGCTTACTTAAAGCAGATTTATTAGATCAGGATGAACTGAAATTTGAACCCCTGGCTCACAGCTTGCACTTTCAATCCCTGCTTTTAGCTCAAGAGGACTAAACAAACAATTTTTTAAAGAAACTAATTCACAAACAAAAATGTTAATAAAACAAGCAAACTAGCAACCTACCCAGCAGGATAATGTGTTACCCCCCTTTCTTGAGATGACAGGTCCATAAGATCAATATAGCTGCTGAAATGGCTTCACTCCTTCATCTGCACCACATCAAATGGGCAGGCAGGAGATATCTCCCCAGCTTTGGTATTGTGAGAATTTCATTGGGGAATATAGCATAGGCGAGAAAGGGTTGAAGCTCCCTCCAACAGCCCAGATCCAGTTTGGACCCTCCTAGTGGCTTTTAAGTATCTTTTAATAAGTGAATTTTCTATGTCACGTCTAACATGGTCCCATTACTAGTAGGTCTCAGAAAGATTAGATTTAGGAGGAATCTGTGCTGGACCCCAAAAGAGAATGATGTTACTTGCTTGTCAGATGAGTAACTACTGTTCTATCTTTGTTGTTAATAACCACCGGTCTTTGCTGTGGGAGATCAGCACTTTTATTCTCTGGGGATTTCATGCACATAGCTAATTATGCATCATAAAACAGATCCTCTCTCATAGACACTACCTTCTATAATAAGCAAACAGTAGCACTGCTTAATGAACAAAAACACACACACAGAAATTGCTTTCTCACCTAAAAACTGCATATAAAATAGTTGGTGATAAGGCTGTCCATAAGCAATGTTGTTAAAAAAATTGCGCTATGCCATCAGGCCTTTTATAGCGGATGTGCATAGCCTGCCTGCCGCCCTATAGCTAGGAATCCAGCTAATTAAACATCTGGCCCAATTGGTTCTGCAACTCCAGGATTGAGTTTTACTATGTGCCATGCAGTCCCCTTCTTCTTCAGAGCTTTCCTTTAGCTTTAGGGTGGTTTGGTCTCTTGACTGCGGTTGCTAATTAATCTGTAATCCTGGAAGAAAATTGGCGTAGACATTTTGACGATTTGCAGGAGGGAACCTGCTTGCTAGTTTTAAGTGCTGAGTAGCAAACAACTGTTGAATAGTATCACCCCAAACTGGGATCTACCAGCAACTGTGGGGTGTTGTGTTGTGTGGGGGTGGCAGGTGAGGCTGCTCCATTATAGTCCATTGAAAAGCACTGCAGCTGCCCTACCTGCTTACACCCAAGAAGTCTCCCCTTATAATAGCTGCCTCAACTGCCATACCCACACTTCACATTCATTCATTCATTCATTCATTCATTCATTCAAGGAATTTAATTTTCCATGCCAAAGCAAATGCCCAAGGCAGCTTACATAGCTTTAATCCTTTTGTCATCACAACAACCCTGTAAGGTAGATAAGTTCTAGAGCAGCGTTTCTCAAAGTGGGGGTCGGGACCCCTTTGGGTGGGGGTCACCTAAAGACCCCTGGTGCAGGGGGCCAGGTCAGGCATGCCAGACCTCCAGCTGTAGCTGCGTGTGCACTGGGGCTGACTGACAGCCTCAGGGCCCAATCCTATGCATGCCTACTCTGAAATAAATCCCATTATAGTCAGGGGGCCTTTACTCCCATGTAAATGTGGATAGGATTGCAGCCTCAGGGCCCAATCCTATGCATGCCTACTCTAAAATAAATCCCATTGTGTTCAGTGTGTGCATAGAACACACATTTCATTTGTAACAATGAAAATACATCCTGCATATCAGATATTTACGTTACGATTCATAACAGTAGCAAAATTACAGTTATAAAGTAGCAACGAAAATAATTTTATGGTTGGGGGTCCCCACAACATGAGGAACTTATAAAGGGGTCACGGCGTTAGGAAGATTGAGAACCACTGTTCTAGAGGCAGCTTATAGAATTCTTCTCTTCTAGATGTAGATCTTCACGATGTGGTCATCACATCAAGTGTAAAGAAATACTTTCCAAACTTCCAGCTTTTAGGTGGGCCAAGCTGTAAACAGCTTCTGGCTCATAATAGCTTTATCAGCTTTTTGGTCTCCCATGCAAAATTCAACCCAGTCCCTTCCTGCTTAGCAGTCTTCTGGCAGTGTTTCACTCAACCACCAGACCACATCCCTGCCTGGCAGTTATTAAGCAATTTCTTGCCACAAAAGAAGGCAAGAGGATATGAAAAATATCTGAGATTTGTGATACTTTCATTCTGGGTTTGCATTCTTTTCCATGCATTTGTTCCACTCACAGGACTCTTCCCTGGTTGCCTTCCTTACTAGTTCAGAAGAAGGAAGCGGGGAGAGAAAAATAATTGATAGTTGCTTAACAACCAACTGGCAAAGCCAAAAACAGTTCTTTGGCTAAGAAGCATATCCAAAAATTGATGGACATTGCCAAGGATGCTCCACTTATTGATCTGAAGGTCCGCAAGTTGGCAGTTTGTTTGAGATTTGAGTGTTGCGTGTTGGCGCGAGATCCCAGCACTCGTCCCAGCTCCTGCCAACCTATAAGTTTAAAAGCATACAAATCAGTGGTGGGCTCCAGCAGGTTCGCACCTACTCTATGGAATCTATAATGAGAGATAGGACATATAAAGTTTAAAAATAGCCATTTAAAAGTGGCTGCCAGATGGGCAAAGAACCGGTTGTTAACTTCTTTGAATCCTATCACTGAATTACAAATGCAAGTAGATAAATAGATACCACTATGGTGGAATGGTAACAACCTGACAACAGGCCTCAACATTGCATCAAAACATGGATCTGATCCCAAATAGCAAAACCTTGCACAACGGGACAAACCCTGAAGAAGTTTTGGAGGGCATTGCCCAAATGTTTATTAAAAATGCCTCTCCAAAGCAGTTGTGATGGAAGATACTGACGAAGGGAAATGTCCTCATGGTGGGAAATGTCCCCATGTCCTCTCTGATGGGATCCTCTGATGACAATTTTGTTTGCTTGTTTTAATGTTAAGCATCTTAGAAGGTTCTACTTCAGAGTGTTTAACCCTTCTCCCTGTGCTATCTTCTATGACCAGTGTTTCTGAGGAACATCTGAGGAGTTCCCCACATCACCAGAAACTGGTGCTTGCAGCTGAAATTATAAATAACTCTCACTGGCACCGGCAACAAAGGGATCCCAGGAATTATGTTCCTGCCATTTTTCCCATCTTATCTCTTATGGGACCAGGGACATGTGCTTCCCTTCGCTGGTGTGTCACAACTCACCGGCTTGGGAACCACTGTTCTCTAAAACAATAGCAACTGACAATCCATCGTAATTATTACATTCCATGTTGGGTTTCACCCAAGATAATTAATCTAAAAACAAAATTGATTCACTGTATTCTTTAGAATTCTTAAGAAAGAATAAGAGGTGGAGGAAACAGGTGATAAGAGATGGAAGAAACAGGAAATGGGATTGCTTCATGTTTCCTGATTTTGTAGATACAGTTTGTGCATTTTCCTTACATTATTTTCTCTTTGGACATGCAAGTAGAAGCATGAGTTGTGGGTAACTCTTCTTGTCAGCATCCAGGGCTGTTTGGATCCATCTCAGTGCATGTTTGGGAGATGAGATTGCAGGGCTGGCTGTTGCCTACCAGCAGCGTGTGTATAAAATGAATTAAAATGCTACAAAACAGGGCTGCTGGCTCTATCACAAAACACCAGTGTGCTGAAATTTAAAGCACAGAGCATAGGCATAGGGAAATATAGGTGATAGTGTCGCAGCAATGTGCAATCTAAAGTCAGAGGAACATATAGCATCATGTTCTTAAGCCAGATCTAGGGGTATGAAACTCATTTAATTCAGTGGGCTGAATTTAATAGCATTCAAGATACCTGCTGAGGATCAGAAGTGATGCCATTAAGAAGGTCACGGCTGGAAATAAGCATATTTTTTTCTCACTTAGGAACTCATTAGCTGCCTGTGACAGAAGAAAAAATGCATAAATCTTGATCATATTTTCAAGATATCAGAGAGCCCGAGCCCAAGCACCCTTTCATCAGTGATACTGAGCAAAGCGCAGCAGCTAAGAATCTATGGCGGTGCCAGGAGAGACTGAGGGCCCAATAAAAGGCCACATCTCATGTTTGACACCCTCATACTAGAGAGTGCCCCTGATCTGGAAGTCCCTCTTTTAATTAGGTTCTTGCTGCCCTAGTATAGAAGCTATGGAAGATGAGAATACAGTGGCGCCTCAGGTAACAAGCGCCTTGCATAAAGTATGTTCCACTTAACAAATCTAAATTTCCAAGGAATCCTGCTTCATGTAACAAATCTGCTTCACGTAATAAGCAAACCCCTCCGGTGCCTAATGGACACACGCACTATGCAGACCTGACGCTCCATGCGGAGGCTGTTTAAAAGAGCTGCCGGCCAGTGCTGCTGCCTCTAACTGCCGCCAACTTGGGGGCAGTTGCCTGGAGGTGCCAGAGGCAGCTGCCCGTAACTGCCCCCAAGTGCCCCCACTGGCCACCTTGAACCTCTAGCAGCAGTCCAGGAAGCCTCCCAGGAAAGTGCCTTTGATTGCAGCCTAGCCAGGTCTACCCAGAAGTCAGGCCCATTGTGTTAAATGGGTCTTACTCCCAGGAAAGTATCTTTAGGATTGCAGCCTAAGTAGACTTCATTTACAGTATTTTGTCATCATTTTTACATACAGTTAATATTTTTATATGAATATTTTTTGGGTTCGTCTGAGTTTCCATGATTTCCTATGGGGAAATCCACTTCACATAAAGAGCATTTCACATAACAAGCATGCCTCCTGAACGAATTAAACTTGTTATGTGAAGCACCACTATCATATGTTCATTCCAGCCATATATCAGTCACTGAGATGTGCCATTTTTAGACATGTATTGACATTTTATAATAGATGCTATACACTGGGCTAGTCAAAAACATCTGCTTTAGAAGCTGCCATCACATCTGGCTGTCATATTGGCTCATTCTGACATCAACATCTAAGGCCTTGTAGTAAGAATGCTGCGGAGGATTGCAGTTTCTGCTGCCACCGAGTATCGTGATTCCATGAGAGACGGGTTTACTCATTGAGTATCCTACTCACCCTTTGGCTGACTTTCATATAACCTCCAAACAGCCTTTATTGACTGACATGTTGCTTTGCCTTTCTCAGGTACTTCAAGAGCTGTCTACAAACAATGGGTCCTGAACACCAATTTTGAAAATGCCTCCAACTGGGATAGAGGTCGAGTCCCATGTGCCAAAGATGTGGTTCTCTTTCAGAGAAGTGAGGTACAGTAAAACCCTGGATTGAGAGCATTTTTCAAAACAAGCAAACATTTCTAATAAATTTTGTCTTGCAATACAAGCAAAAAAATATTCGCAGCCGGGATGTGCCCGATTTTGGCACTCTACCAGCACTTTCTCAGCCTGAGAGACCAGCCTATGCATGTCTACTCTAAAGTAAGTCTATTACAGTCAAGAGGGCTCACTCCTGTGTAAGAAGGGCGAAGGAAAGGAGCTTGAGAGCCCAGCCTTGCATGTCTACTCTAAACTAAGGGCACAATCCAGAGTAACTACGGAGAGTCCTTGCTCCGGTGTAAGAACAATTTGCTGTGGATTGCAGTATGAGTTTCCCATAGGTTTTCATTAGATGGTGCAGTAACTACGCGTACACGTAATGTCTCTTACGTGCTCCCGTAGTTACTCGGGATTGTACGGTTTGTCATGTTATAATCAGTGGGGCTCACTCCTATGTAAGGGAGGCAGATTGCAGCCTGAGATCTGAGGGACTAAGGGGACAATCAAGAGTAACTACGGGAAGTCCTTGCTCCGATGTAAGAACAATTTACTCTGGATTGCAATATGAATTTCCCATAGGTTTTCACTAGGTTGTGCTGTAACTACATTGATGTAAATTTCTCTTATGTAGTTGCTCTGGATTGTAGGGTAAGTGCAGGTTTGCAGGTTAATTTGTTTTATTTTCTTTATATTTTGTATTTCCTTTATTTTGCATTATATTACAGCATTGTCATCATTTTTACATGAATATTTTTGGGTTGTGGAACAAATTGTCCAAATTGCCATTATTTCTTATGGGAAAACTCACTGATATACAAGCATTTTGGATTACAAGCATGCTTTTGGAATGCATTATGCTCGTAAACCAAGGCATCAGTGTATTGCATTTAAAAAAGACACATACACAGAAACACTTTCTAAAGTTGGTCTTACTGGCAATTTGTGGAAATATGTGCTCATCTGCCTTTATTTCTCTTAGGTTGTGTCGGTCTTTGTCCAGTCACCCCATGCTTTGACAGAAATGGTAAGCATTCTTACTACCAATACCTATAGAATTTTTATTACTGATACATATAGAGTTCTTATTACCAATTCCTAAAGAGTCAAACATTACAGAAATGTAGTAAAGAGCTAGATTTATAACTTGTGTTTCAGTTGAATGAGAAAGTTTTTGCAACTCATCAATGGCATCACTTGGGGGTGCAGAGGATGCAGACTGCACCTCGTTGGAAAACTTACACCATCTGTACCTCCATTTGGTGACCTCCAGCCTGCTCTGGACCCAACCTCCTTGCACTCTTGAAATTGTGTTTGCACAATTAATAGAAAGTGATTGGGACAAGTGCAGGCCAAAAATTGCTGAACAAGACTGTCTGAAGGAGGTTTTTTTCATTAAAAGCAATGTAATCACCTGGGAAGTCAAGAGCTATGTGAAGATAATGATGATGATGATTTAAGGGATTTATATCCCACCTTTCCCATGTCAAAGCAAATGTCCAAGGCGGCTTACAAAGTTTTTTTTAATCCTTTTGTCCTCACAACAACCCTATGTGGTAGGTGGGGCTGAGAGTAAGGTCACCTAGGAAGCTTCATGGCTGAGGGGGGATTTGAACTCTGATCTTCCAGGTCTTGGTCCAGTTACTTAACCACTACATCATCCTGTCTCTGTATTAATCCTAATATGTTGTATTAATTTCTGGGATACCAAACTCCTTATGGTAAGCACCATACAGCACCCATCCCAGGGATGCCTCTGTCCCTAATCCTGCAAATGTCGCTATATTGGGGTCTTGCAATAACCAGCAATAATAAAAGCCATTTTAGGGTGATTTTCAGCATGACGTTCCAATCTGTTCCTTAAAAGAAGAGTTCGCACATACTGTTAAAAAGCCCATGGCTGATCGGATAGTGTGACAAATGCTGGCACTATAGGGCTGTGGGCCCTTGGGTAAAGCTTTGCACTGCCTCCCCACTTGCCTCCAATAGCCCGTTGGTGTCCTTCTTACCTTAACTTGTTGGTGAAAAAGTCCCTAAGTACACACTGAGAGCACAATCCTGAGCACTGTTTTGGGTCAATGCTAGTGTCTTGCACAATATCAGGGTGTCACAAATGTCTGCGCCACTCAGAGAGGAGAGGAGGCTGATGCAGAAAGTTGCATTTCTCTTTCTGCGCCATTCTTGGCAATGCAAACTGGTGGGTTGAGCTGGCTGTTCCTGGCCAGATCAAGGGTTTGGAGGGGGAGAGAGAGCAGGGAGGAGGCAGGAGGGAGCGTTTCGGGGCAGGGGGAAGATGGAGAAGGACATTCAAAGGGGTGAGTGGGCAGTGAGCAGGAAGTGGGACTCAGATCCAGCAGTTATCCTGGGCAAGCCTCAATCCAGAGTGGGCATAGATTCAGAGTATAGCTGGAACCTAATTATATGCAATTTATTGATATGCTAAGCAACCGAGGTTGGCTCTTTAAATTGAAAGATAAGCCTCCCTAAAGGAGTAGTTAATGGCTTAAAGACAGCCTAATTACTATGGCAATGTGGCAGGCAATTAAGCTTGTCTTAAAGCTCATGAACTTTTATTTTTTTTAATTTTTTTTAATTTTTTTGTTATTTTTTGTTCACTTTCCCTGGCGATGGAGGAGACTTTCCTCCTCCCCACGGTCCCATAGCAGCAGCCCCAATCTTTGTGCTGGATGCACAGGCTGAGCCAGACTGCCTGATCCAGCGCAAGTCAGGATTGCGCTGACAACATTCTGTTGGAAGAAGTTTCTCATTCAAAAACATAACGATTTCTGCGTGACTACCCTTGAACCATCATGTCCCTTTGCTGGAATATCCGTGACCATCCTGTACTATTAACCAGCAATTTGCCTAAGAAAAGAATGGTTGGCCGGTCATCCTAATACAATAATTGCCTACCCTTTTCCATATATAGCAGCTCTTCAGAAACTCAAAAGTATCCAATCATTGTGTAGTCGCTGATTGAACAGAGCACTCAGGCTCTGGGGAACAATTCGACATCTGTGAAAGAACAAAGCTACGTGACTGAGCAGGTTCCCCCCCTCCCGGTCTGCACTTTTCTACCAATGCGGGTTTACTACACTCAAGGATCTCAGCAAAGGTATCTTTGAAGGATGGTGTTGTGGTCCGAGATGACCCTTTACCTCCAGCACCATCAACCTTACTATCACAGCCTGGCATTCATAGGGCATTAATCTAGCCAAGCACACATGGCTGAAATCAAACTATTTTGAAGAAAAGAGCTGCTTGATATTGTAGTAAACAAGGATCATGTCAAAATACATGCCTTTTTCAGGGTTTTTTTAATTAAAAAATTGCAAAAAAAAATTAATTTTAGGAAACAGCTACTGAGGTTGCCAGGGTGATTTGATTTTCCAGCTACTGACTTCCCAAACATTAAATAGCTGAGTGAGAACTGTTTGTATCTTTCACTGCATAATGCGGTGCGGAATCTCGAAATCTGGTGCGGAATCTTAAAAATGGGCAGCCTGCTTTCTTTTTTTGTAAAGGGATAAGGTAAAGGATCTCTTGCAGGTTGCCTTGCAAGCCATGACTGGCTGCAGGTTGCCCTGCCATCGACCTGTTTCTATGGCTGAAGAGCTAGCACTGTTTGAAGATGCCTTTGGGATCATGTGGCCATCAAGACTAAATGCCAAAGCGCATGGAACTCTGTTACCTTCCCACCAAGGTGGTGTCTATTTATCTACTTGCTTTTCCATGCTTTTGAACTGCTAGGTTGCCAAAGGGCAAAGGATAAGAATTCACTCCGTCTTGCAGTATTTGGGTCTTGAATCGCTGACCTGCAGACCATCAGGTTGGCAAGCATGGTGTCTTTAACCACTGAGCCACTTCTAGCTCTTGTGAATCTGTCTGTCTGTCTGTCTGTCTATTGTGGTGAAATATTATGGCAGCAACTCCATGCATTAGAATTGGAGATGTCACTGAACTATGGAGCAGTGATGTTCAACCAGCGTGCCATGGCACACTGGTGTGCTATGAATGGAGCACAGGAGTGTGCCATGGGAGTTTGGACAATTTATTTATTAAACATCATTTATTAATAGGGTTATTGAGGAATTGAACACCCCCCCCCCAACCAGCAGCATGGTGTGCCTTGTCAATTATACAAGGATTGATGGTATGACTTTACCATTTTAGCATCTGGTTGGTGTGCCATGAGATGGTCCCATCATAGGGTAAGAGAATCAATGCTCCCTTACCCTGATGGGGTAAGGAAGCTGCCTGCCTGACCCTGAGGATACAGAGACAAGCATTTGAGCTCTGCTATAGGACATCAGCAGGCTAGATAAGATTGGGTTGTGAATCCCTCCTCTCTTCCCTTTTTTCAGTCCCATTTATATTTTAAGGGTCTCTTCCCTTTTACCACCTAGAACCTAGGATCTGTTTAGCCAGCCTTTTCTATCTGCTCTTGGGTTTGTGTGTGTGAATGAATACGTATATGTCTCTGCAAGTGCCCACTATAAATCGATGCACTGTAATTTATTCAAGCTGCTTAAATGGCTAATTACACGGAGGTTTTAATAAGACCACATGCTGAGTTTAAGTGGCCTGTAAATGCCCACATGAGGAATTTTGTTATCTCTGTGTGTATAATTTAAAATGTGTGCAATTTTAGCATGGAGATAATGTGCAGGTAAAACTTCTGAAAAAATATAAAAAGTGTACCCCATTTGGAGAGGAAGAGTAAAAGGAAACAAGGCAAATCAAGACGGAGAGCAGAGGATATACAATGGCAGGGGAGAAGCACATCTGAGCCACTCTGGGGGGGATGGAATGGGGAGTTTGTAGGTTGTGCAGGCCTAAAGTGGATAGGATTGCAGTCATAGGGCACAATCCTAAGAAATTTAGGCCAGCCTAACTCACCTGGCCTATCTTTCCGTAATGGTGTGGCACACCATATGCCTGTGCAATGGCCTAACCCCCCAAAGAGTGGGGCAGAAGTGCCTTATGGTCCTTTTGTGACACCCCAGGTTAGCATGGGACATGTGCTGGGGTTTAGGCTGGCCTAAATGGAGATTATGATAGCAGCCATAGTGTCATACTGGTAGCCAATGCAGCCCTTGCAAAGTGCTATACAACACTAGCTCTTGCATTGGTCTTGACATTTAGCTATATTGCTCCACACTGTGAATATGTCTGGGTCCCCCATCCATCTTCCCAGAAAGACAGAGAAAATCCAAGCCAATCCAGGAGGAAAAAAAAGTAAGCTGCTCTTTCATTCTCTTTCTGGTCAAAGAAACTCTATCCCAAGTTTTCAATGTCTATAATTTCATCAAAAGATGATTTGGGTGAATCCAATGAGAGGCATTGTTTAGGTTACATTTCATTCATTTTATACTTGACATTGTTCAGAAATCACTATAACTAGAGATCACAGTAACTTATTTCAAGATATTTAGTTGTCGTAAGCAAAGGGAATAGATACTATGATTATTCTGCCTGTTTTCTGAAAATAGGAAATGTTCTATCTTGCAAGGTTAAAGGAATTTTAAAAATTGTTCTGGGCCTCGGCTGTTTTGAAGTCTCCTCGGTGCTTCATTGCCTTTGAGTTTCTTTTTAAAATCTCAGCATGTCCACAGGATGCACACCCTTCCATATCTTCTCTACACTACCCAGTATTAATCTCCCTCCAATTTTAACAGTGCTCATAAACCGGCTGCAAGTGGCAATCTAATAGGAATTGCACGGAAGAAACTGACTACTGTCATTTGCTTCCCAGCTGACAGGCTCAGCCCTCACATTTCTGCAGGAAGACTTTAAATATCTCACTAGCCCTGATAGTTTTTCCTTCTTCTCCTGGATTTTTCTCTAAGAGGCTACATTTTGTAACATTACCGCCGCCCAGAGAATGTCACCTGGACTTGATTCAGGACCTGGCTCAGAACTTGTGCCCCATTATTATTATTATTATTATTATTATTATTATTATTATTATTATTATTATCATCATCATCATCATCATCATCATCATCATCATCATCATCAAACATGAATGCACAGCAAACAATTTCGTGCTGGTTTCATTCACTTCACCAGTCAGACCCTTCCCAAGAGTCTAGGACTGTGTGATGTAGTGGCGTATAATTCGTGCTGATCCCAGAAGAGCAGCTTTCTGCAGTTGGCAGAGTGATACTTTGTCAATGCCAATAGTTTTCAGGTGCCTGCCAAGGTCTTTCGGCACTGCACAGAGTGTGCCAATTACCACTGGCACCACCTGTACTGGCTTACACCAGATATGCTGTAATTCAATTCTTAGGTCTTGGTAGCAGGAGATCTTTTCCAGTTGTTTCTCCTCAATTCTGCTATCACCTGGTATGGCGATGTCAACAAGCCACACCTTACTGCTTTCTATGATGGTGATATCTGGAGTATTGTGTTCCAAGACCTTGTCCGTCTGTATCCTGAAGTCCCAGAGAAGCTTGACCTGCTCATTTGCAACCACCTTTTCAGGCTTGTGGTCCCACCGGTTTTTTGCCACAGGCAGATGATACCACTGGCAGATGATACTGGCAGAAAGCACCTAGCACCACTAATAAAAGATGCCAATGCTGCACTTGCAACAATTTACATAACATCCATTGGACAAACAAATCAGCTCGCCTACAGCACAGCAGTGATAGTAACAGAAGAACTGGGGATTGAACCACCAAAGTCCTCTTGAAAATCAACTGGAAAACCAAAATGGAAAATCAGACTGGAATTGAAGATCAAGAGTTTGTGATCAGATGCAAGTAACTTAAAGAACATGAAGGAGAAAACACTGAGGAATGACAAAATCAAGCAATACCTGATCAAAAAGTACTGGCTGAACACAAGGAAGATTGAAGAAGCCATGGAAACTGTGAGGCAGCAGATAACCGCGACAGCCAGAAAAATTGAAGGATATGAAGCCAGAATCATCCAGTATAGACAAAATCAAATGTTCCAGTCAGATCAAAGGCGGTTCTACCAGGCGTTGAATCAGAAAGCAGATATAAAAGTCATAAAACCTGAGAAAAATGCAACTACTCAACTCTGGAAAAACTTATGGGAAACCGAGAAAGATTACAACAGAGGTGCTGGGTGGATAAAAGAGTTTGAAGAACAATCTCCAAGAACAAAATGGAACAGATGGAAATAACAACCGAAATGATCAGAGAGTGAAAAGAGTTAAAAACTGGACTTCACCTGGTAATGATTAGCTCCACGGATTCTGCTCAAGGTCCTGACTAGCCTGCATGGAAAAATGGCTGAACATTTCATTAAATGGCTTTTAATGAAAAGCTACAAACAGGTAACATCTGCCAGTGGTTAACAACTGGAAGGACTCTACTAATACAGACTCTACTAATACAGAGAAGGACTTTACTAATACAGAAGGATCCAGCAAAAGGGATAGCACCAGGGAACTTCAGGTCAATAATGTGTCTACCCACCATGTTCAAGCTGCTGACAGGCATCATAGCTGACAGGATTCAGGCTTACTTGGAAGTAAATAACATCTTACCAGTGGAGCAGAAAGGCAATAAACGGAGAAGCAGGGGCACCAACGACCAGCTCCTGATTGATAAAATGATACTGGAGAATTGTAAAAGCCGGAAAACCAAGCTGCACGCGGCTTGGATTGACTATAGAAAAGCCTTTGATTCATTGCCACACAGCTGGATCATAAAATGTCTGAAGTCCATCGGGGTCAACAAAAATGTTACAAATTATTATTATTATTATTATTATTATTATTATTATTATTATTATTATTATTATTATTAATTCACTTTTAAAACCGTCCTGTTTTTCTTCCTTGGATAAGGTAGAGATGTCCCCAACAAGTTGCCAGGCTTGTTATGACCAACTGTAGAAACTTATATCCCCATTTCTAAGCCGAAGAGCATGCGTTGTCCAAAGACACTTCTGTGGTCATGTGGCCAGTCATGCAGCCGAGGCACATGGAATGCTATTACCTTCCCACCAAAGTGGTACCTATTTATCTACTTGCATTTGCATGCTTTTGAACTGCTAGGTTGCCAGGAGCTGGACTAATGAGGAGTTCACCCCGTCTTGCAGTAATGGGATCTTGAACTGCTGGCCTGCTGATCTTCAGACTGAAGATCAGCAAATTAAAGGCAAAGCACCTTTAACCACTAAACCGCTGAAGCCCTCGCCCCAACATTGGGATGGGTAAAGTAATGGGCCTCTTGTCCCTGAGGGACCCCTATGCTTCACCATACATGGCTGGGCACTGGGCCCACAAATATTCTTTACATTTTACTCCTGCAATGATGCGTAAATTCAGCTAGTCTGTATATCTATATATGGTATATAAAACTGAAAAGTCACTGACTGACTGACTGACTGACTGACTCACTCACTCACTCACTCACACACTCACTCACTCACACATCAAGCCCTGCCAAAACCGCCAGGCCCAGAAGTGTGAAATTTGGGGTGTTCCTTTCATGACAAAGGAAAGGAACCGGTTTTTGGAAATTCCAACCAGAAGGGGGTGAAAAGGGGTGCAACACGTTTTCCTCCCTATGCTTTCCATTGAAGAGCCCCTGACTGAGGGACACTCTGTCCCAACCCCCAAACCTAGAAGCATGAAATTTGGGGAGGGTGTTCCTTCTGTGACATCAACACCCACCAAGAATCAATGTTAATAAATTTTTAATGAGATGAAAAGGGGTGCAACATGTTTTTGTCCTATACTTAATATATAGACTGACTGATCAACATCCAACTGATGCACTGGGAGGGAGGGAGCACAGTGGGTGATGATGTGTGTGTGGGGATGGTGTGCATGAGGGGATGAGCATCTTGGGGAGAAGGTGCGCATGGGGGATGTTGTATGGGGGTGTTGCACATGGGGGATGATAGGCATGGGGGTGTTGCATATTGTGTGCATGGGTGGACAGTGCACATGGGGGTTGATGAGCATTGCGCATGGGGGTATTGTACATGGGGGATGTAGTGCATGGGGGTTGATGCGCATGCGGTGAAGATGTGCATGGGGGTATTGCACATGATGATGTGCAGGGGGAATGATGTGCATGCGGGAATGATGCTCATGGGGGGACAATGCGCATGGGGGTGGGTGTGCATGGGGGAGGATACATATGGGGGATGCTGTATGGAGGATGTGCATATGGGGGTGTTGCACATGGGGGACAGTGCATATGCAGGGTTGATGCGCAGTGAGGTGATGGTGAATGGGAGAATTTGACTCCTGCAATGTGGGTACATTTTCGCTAGTAGATAATAAACCCTTGTCTGCATGGCTCAAGATCATGGCTTCCAAGGGAACATTCATATTAAATTATGCACAAATAGATAAAATATCCAGCAACCAGCAATAAAATATCCAGCAATGGAGGGGGTATCCATTTCAGGGCTTGGTCTGCAACACTTTTCTTTATTGATTGCTGCAGTGACCATGCTCTGTCCCCTTCCGGGACATCTTCTTGGATCTGAGAAAGAGGGTGCTAAGGAACCACTGTGCGCTTCTCACTTCACCACATGACTGAGCAAAAATGATGGTCTGGAGAGGCACACTGCTGTCTCTTGTGAACGTGCTCCAGCAGTCTGTCACTAGCACACATGGACAGCCCTCACTTCCCATTGCTTTGCGGTGGTGGTGGAGGTTGTTGGTGGGGCATCTAGATCTTCAAGACCACATCATGCGGCAGGGAGTTCCACAAGTTATGTTCCTCCTCAAAGTGGCCGTATATAAACATGCATGTGTGTATCTGCTGAAGCCATCTCAGTTGAAAAGGAAATAAAAAGGGGGTCATAGCTAAATGCCATAAAAATATATGAAAATAAATGATTCTAGGCTTTCCCTTGAGAGTGTGATTTCAGTGGGCCTTCTAAGTTGGGATGATTTGGAGCACAATTCTAACCATGTCTACTCAAAAGTAAGTAACCATGTTTACTCCCAGGAAAGTGTCTTTAGGATTGGAACCTTCATCTCAATTCCCCTTCCCCCCCCCCCCCCAGCAATCACTTTAAATGTGAAAAATGTGGAAAAGCCAATTGTTAGTAGAACAAGCATCATATGGCTTCTGAATGGGGACATTATGAGGAAGAAATCTCTGCAGTTCTATAGGTATCTCAGGGTGATACTGCAATAGGTATCTCACAGCCTCCCACCAGATGCCTCAAGGAACCCACAAAACAACAGAGAGCTGCATCCAGGTGCTCTCCCCTGCTACTGACATTTTGAGGTCACCTACATCTAAAAGATGTACGTCTATACCCCAGAGAACACCTACCCTGTGAGATACAGGAAGCTGGACTAGATGGGCCTTTGGCCTGACCCATTGGAGGCTCTTATGTTCTCTGCAAATGTCAAACCAGTTCAAACCATGGTTGTCAATATTGGGGAAGGGGAGATGTTTCTGCCATGGCACAGCTGATGAAGAGGTGATAAGAAGTTATAGTGACCCCTGATACTGACAGCAGCAAATTCTTAGCTCTTGTTCTGTATTCCCAGAGATCCGCTTGAGTGATGCCAGCATATTACATCCCTCTCTGTAGCGATGGAACAGTATTGAGACAGGGTTGCTGAGACAAGAGACCTGGTTTGGAGCACACTCCCACCCCCCTCCTCCCTAAGAGCACACTCTGGAGGAGTGTGGGGGCCTCATCTCTTGGCTCAGTGCAACTATGCTCATCCTGTTGTCCAGCTGTGAAGTTGTAAGGAGAAACGAAACCTAAGAGAAATGAAATCTTTTCAGAGGAGAGGTGAGAAGGAACACAGATTCCCAGGTGAGTGGAGGAGGGGGGCTGCTTAGCTGAGTGCTTAATTGCTGCTAGGTGTTCATTGGCTGGTTGTCTGGTGGGAGGAGCTTTCAAGGGCTTTATTAGGGCCTGAGGCGCGATCCTGTGGACCGGAGCCTGTGAGCAAGGAGGACTTGTGAAGTTGACAGGAGATGGAAGGGAAGGGCGCAGTTGTCGTGACATGCACCACATGTGCCATGTTTGTCTTCTTGCCCAAGGACCCCGGGGATTATCGATGCTGCAAGTGCAAACTGGTTGCACTGTTGGAGGAGAAGGTGGCAGCATTGGAGGGTGAAGTTTCCACCCTTCGTCAAATTAAGGCATCTGAGGCGTTCCTTGATACAACACACACGGAACTTCTCCAGAGAGATGACACCAGTGGGGACCCCAGCAACGATGTCTCTTCGTGGAGACACGTGACAGTCAGGAGAAAAAAGGGCAGGAGCAGTCGAGAACCACTGGAGCTATACAACCGTTTCCAGAGTCTCTCAGATTCCACCATGCTGGCAGAAGTTCCTCTTGCTAGCACACCTACACCGGATCCTGGCATTGCCCATACTGGCATGCCTACAGATCCCCCTCATAGACAGCAGCCACAACCAGTTAGTGTGGGGGAAGCTAGACACAGAAGGAGAACACGGAGGAGGGTGGTGGTGATTGGAGATTCTCTCCTGAGGGGCATGGAAGCTGTCTGCCGACCAGACCCGTTTTCCCGTGAGGTGTGCTGCCTCCCTGGTGCTAGGATACGGGATATCACGGAGAGGCTACCGAGGATAATCACACCTGCTGATCGTCACCCGTTCTTACTCATCCACGTAGGAACAAACGATACAGCTCGGGAAACTTTCCAAAAGATAGTTGGGGATTATGAAGCTCTGGGGAGGAAGATTAAGGACCTGGGGGATACCCAGGTGGTATTCTCATCCATCCTCCCAGTAATTGGCAAAGGTCCTCAGAGAGATAGCAAGATTTTTCAGGTCAATAGCTGGCTTCGAAAATGGTGTCATCGGGAAGGATTTGGATTCTGGGATCACAGGATGAACTTCCTTGAGGAAGGACTCCTAGCAAAGGATGGACTTCATCTTACGGGTTGGGGGAAGAGTGTCTTCAGACGGGAGATGGCCAACCTTATCAGGAGGGCTTTAAACTAAATAAGAAGGGGGTGGGTTACGTCCAAAGGGAACCTAGGAATAAGGAAAATGCTCTGGATGGAAATTGCCAGGGCACAGCTGTAACTCAAAAATCTTTAGAGGGGCCTGGCCTTACAAAAAAGGCCTTACAAAAAAGGAGGGAAATGCATTGAGTTGCAACCTCCAGGGCTTAAGTTGCATTTACACAAATGCACAGAGCCTGGGAAATAAACAAGATGAGCTGGAGCTTTTAGCAAGTGAAGGGAAATTTGATTTGATAAGAATAACGGAAACTTGGTGGGACTCCCATGACTGGAACACACAATTGGAAGGCTATCAGCTGTTCCGGAGGAACAGAAGTGGCAAAAGGGGAGGTGGAGTAGCATTATATGTCAAGAACATATATACTTGCTCTGAAATGCAGGAGAGTGGGCCGGATATCCCTGTAGAGTGTGTTTGGGTAAAAGTAAGGGGGGAAAATAAAAAACAAAACATTGTGGTGGGCGTCTACTATAGACCGCCAGGTCAAGGAGAAGGAGTAGACGATGTCTTCTTGGAGCAACTGGCAGGCATTGCAAGGAAATATGAGGTAGTAGTAATGGGGGACTTTAACTACCCAGACATTTGCTGGGAGACAAACTCAGCCAAACATGGAAGCTCCAGTAGATTCCTGATGGGCCTGGAAGATAACTTCATGGTCCAGAAAGTGGAGGAAACGACAAGGGGAGGGGCCATCCTTGACCTGATCTTAACAAATCGTGAAGAACTGGTTGATCAGGTCAACATAGTGGGAACTTTAGGGGAAAGCGATCATGAGCTGCTGGAATTTAGAATAATGTGGGAAATAAAAAGAGTGCAGAGTGAAACTTATATGTTGGATTTCAGGAAAGCTGATTTCAACAGGCTTAGAGGAGTCATAGGTGGGATCCCATGGGTTGATGATCTAATGGGGAAAGGGGCCCAAGATGGGTGGGAGCTCCTTAAGAGGCAGCTTCTACAAGCACAGTCAGAAACAATTCCCATGAAAAAGAAAGGGGGGAAAATGCTGAAAAAACCAGGTTGGCTCCACAGGCAACTTGGGGATCAGCTGAAGTTAAAGAAAGAGAAGTATAGGGAGTGGAAGACTGGAAAGATCACCAGAGAGGAGTACAGGCAGGTAGCCCGGTCATGTAGGGAGGGGGTCAGGGATGCTAAAGCTCAGTATGAGCTGAGGCTGGCCAGGGGAGTCAAAGATAACAAAAAGAGCTTCTTTAGATATGCCCAGAGGAACAGGAGGAGAGACGAGGGGCTGGGGCTGCTCTTGGACAAGGATGGACAACAGGTGTCTGGAAACCAGCAGAAGGCGGAGCTGCTCAACTCCTACTTTGCATCCGTCTATTCACAGAAGGAGGGCTGTGCAAATGGGGGTGCGGGATCATTGACTGATTCGGGGATATGTTTACATCCCCAAAGAGGTAATGAAAACATGGATGGTGCAGAACAGCAGATTAAGATTGACAGAGAACTGGTTCGAAACCACTTAACTGGCCTAAATGAATTCAAGTCATTTGGACCGGATGAGCTGCATCCTAGAGTTCTTAAGGAACTGGCAGATGTCCTTGCAGAGCCTCTGTCGATCATCTTTGAGAAATCCTTGAGGAGTGGAGAAGTGCCACTGGACTGGAAGAGGGCAAATGTAGTCCCAATTTTTAAGAAGGGGAAAAAAGAAGACCCGGGAAATTATAGACCAGTCAGTTTGACTTCAATCCCGGGCAAGATATTAGAGCAAATCATAAAACACACAATTTGTGCACATCTAGACAAGTACTCGGTGATCAAAACAACCCAGCATGGATTTACCAAGAATAAATCTTGCCAGACAAATCTGATCTCCTTTTTTGATCGGGTTACGAGCTTACTGGACAGTGGCAATGCTGTGGATGTCATTTATCTTGACTTCAGCAAAGCATTTGACAAAGTCCCACATGACATTTTAATTAGGAAGTTGGAAAAATATGGGCTAGACAGGGCAATCGTTAGGTGGATCTGCAACTGGCTCGATGGCCGCACTCAAAGCGTTTTAGTAAATGGTTCTGTGTCAACCTGGAGGTTGGTTTCTAGTGGGGTCCCCCAAGGCTCTGTCTTGGGACCGGTTCTCTTTAACATTTTCATCAATGACTTGGAGGAAGGGATACGGGGGAGCCTGATCAAATTTGCAGATGACACCAAACTGGGAGGAGTAGCAAACACATCAGAAGCTAGGAGAAACCTCCAGGAGGATCTGGATAAACTGGAATCCTGGGCTGTAACCAATAGAATGAATTTCAACAGGGAGAAGTGCAAGGTTCTGCACTTAGGCAATAAAAACCAAAAACATAGGTATAAAATGGGGGATACTTGGCTTGGCAGCACAACATGTGAGCGGGATCTTGGAGTTGCCGTGGATAACAAGCTGAACATGAGTCAGCAGTGTGATGTGTCTGCAAAGAAGGCAAATTCCATTTTAGGTTGCATTAAGAGGACTGTAGCTTCCAAGTCACGAGAAGTTATAGTTCCTCTTTATTCTGCATTGGTCAGACCTCACCTTGAGTACTGTGTTCAGTTCTGGGCACCTCACTTTAAGAAGGATGCAGCCAAACTGGAGCAAGTCCAGAGGAGAGCGACTAGAATGATCAGTGGGATGGAAGGGAAGCCCTACGAGGAAAGGTTGGGGGAACTTGGGATGTTCAGCCTGGAGAAGAGGAGGCTGAGGGGAGACATGATTGCCCTCTTCAGATACCTGAAGGGCTGTCATAGGGAGGAAGGGGCCAATTTGTTCATAGCTGCTTCTGAAAGCAGAACTAGAACCAATGGGTACAAACTGCAAGAGAGGAGATTCCGGCTGGAAATCCGGAAAAAATTCCTGACGGTGAGGGCGGTTCGGCAGTGGAACAGATTGCCAAGGGAGGTGGTGGACTCTCCCTCACTGGGGAACTTCAAGCAGAGGCTCGATGAGCACCTGTTGGAGATGCTCTAGGGGGAATTCCTGCTGCAGGCAGGGGGTTGGACTAGATGACCTACTAGGTCCCTTCCAACTCTATGATTCTATGATTCTATGAAATCTAGGAGAAACAGAACCTATATGTAATCTTATGTACCACATGCTTTGAAGTACCAATCACTACTTTGCTGCTTGTGTAGCGTTTGGTGCTTAATAAAAGGAGACTAAGGGGAAGAAAAACCCGAGAGGATCTTCAGACCAAGTCCTTTGTCTTCGCTACATCTGGCCCCTGACACTTTGTCGTTGCAACACTTCTCTTCAATTACAGTGGCGCCTCACATAACAAATTTAATTCGTTCCAGAGGCATGTTTGTTATGTGAAACATTCTTTATGTGAAGTGGATTTTCCCATAGGAAATAATGGAAACTCAGACGATTGGTTCCACAACCCAAAAAGTATTCATCTAAAATATTAACTGGATATAAAAATGATGACAAAACTTGGAACTAATTTCAAAACATGCATTCAGTGTGCATGATCCTATGAAGTCAACTTAGGCTGCAGTCCTAAAAACACTTTCCTGGGAGTAAGACCCATTTAACACAATGGGGCTTACTTCTGGGTAGACATGGTTAGAAGGCTGCAATCAAAGACACCTTCTTCTGTAATACAAAACACTTTCCAAGTGTCTCCTCACTTTCTCCTTCTCTTCATCCTGAGCCTCTCTCCCTCCTGCTCCCTTCTGGCTAGCCCTGAGCTGCTTCCCTCTTCTCCACTGTTGTTCTCTCCCTCTGCCCAGCGGATGCTGGCCACAGGAGGAAAAGTGCGGAAGTGTTGCTTTCGCTATGGGCAGACGCGCTAGGCAGCCCTGAAGGGCTGCAGGCCAGTGAGTCTGCCCCAACTGCCAACGAGTGTGTTTGTTTCTTGAAGCACAGTTTGTTACGTGAAGCAGAATCCTAGAGAAATTTTTGTTTGTTACATGAGCCACTTGTTACATGAGGAGCCACTGTATGTATAAAGGGCAAGCGTACGTATGGCTTCAGTTCATGCCTCTAAGAGATGATGGTTTGCTGTCTGCTCACTGGGTTCTTCTTCAGACTTTCAGGATCAAATGATGGTCAGAGATGAGGGTGAAAAAAGTCCTTTGAAGAAGCATTTGTACACTTGGGATATTGTTTGTCTCCAGCATTTATTTCACCCCCATCAGAGATCCAAGATCCAATGGCATCGTCAGGGCTAGGCTATCATAAACAGCATCACTGAACATAAGAACATAAGAAGAGCCTCCACTGGATCAGGCCAAATGCCCATATAGTTCAACTTTCTGTATCTCACTGTAGCCCACCAGATATCTAAAGGAGCACACAGGACCTAGATCCAGATGCTTTCTCTTGCATCTGGCATTTTGAGGTTGCCTACGTCTACCTGTAGATACACACACATACCATACTCACCCCCATCATGACTTGTGCACATACTATCTATGCATACGCACACATGCACACCCCTGTGATGGCGTTGGTAGGGTGGCAAGGAGAAAGCCAAACAAGTGAAAAAGCCTGCTGCCAGAGAAGAAACAGGGGATGATGATGTCTTACAAGACTTTTGTATCCCTGTGGTTTACTCTGAGTCTCCTAATTGGTATGAAAGGAATGTTCTCAACCTTGCTTGGAGATTGTTGTGGTTGGCAAGAGACTAGAAATGCCACCCACACTCCAAGGAGAGGCTGTTTTTAACCAATGCAAATGCTCTGCTCTGGTCCTTAGGGCTGTTTCCCTCCCAACTCCCTCCTTCTGACATAGCAGAATGTTTGCTCAAAAGGAGACTATTGCCTTAGTGTTGGAAAGTTCAGAGAGGTATTTTAAGAGTGGAGTTGGGTATGTTTGTGGACAGACATACACATTCATTAAGGTCCATTTGAAGAGCGTAATAGACAGTCCATGACTTAGAATAATGCAATATGTTTTTGGAGAGTCTCTGAAACCTTTTCACATGATCAGTTCATGGTGCTCAGAACATATAAAGGACACATTTGGGGGTGAAAATTGAGGGCCATGACTGACAGGGAAGGTCCACATTCAAAGGTATCACTTGAGTTTGCATCATGCAGTGCAAAAGCTCTGTATAAAGCTATTTTATATCGTCAGTCTAGCAGTGCAATCCTAAGCATGTCTACTCAGACGTAAACCCTATTGTGTTCAATAGTATTAACTCCCAGGAAAATGTGGTAAGGATTGTAGCCTCAGTCCATCACCTTAATACAGTACTAACCATATAAGCAAAGATTTATTTTCACCACACAACTCTAGATTTTCAGAGTTGGTATCCAGGCTGGTGAGAGCAACCTATGATGATCAGATTGATTGGGCATCTAACAGACAATGGGCACAAACCAGACTAACTACGGGGACTCCTTGCTCTGGTGTAAGAACAATTTACTCTGGATTGCAATATGAATTTCCCATAGGTTTTCACTAGGTGGTGCAGTAACTACAGGTGCATGTAATGTCTCTTACGTGCTCCTGTAGTTACTCTGGATTGTAGGGAATGCCTCACTCTGTTCCCTGGTAAATCTACACTCTGATTGTGCTACACAACCACTGTGATCTCAAAGGGCATACTTTACAAAATTACTGTGGCTTAGCTGATATGGCGTCCTCCAAAGAAAACAAGATATAACCTGGATAAAGTGTTGATAATTCTTTAATGCCGATTTCATGCATCCATTTGTTTATTTCTAATAGTTAATACCTCATCAGTATCAACCTGAAGAATTCTTGATTTGGCACAGAAATATAGAAAGAAAACTTTTAGAGTTTAGATTTTAACCCTTTTAACCCATACTTCTCCATTATAAAAAATACAATTTCCAGTCTTTCTAGGAAGAGGGAAGGATTGTTAAAAGTCATGCAAATCTATAGTGTAGCTATACCCATATTCTACGTAGCAGTATGGATATCAATAGCCTTCCTGCTTTTGGAATAATTAATTTTCTGGAAGCTGTGGAGGATTGTGGTGGCATGCAACACCTCCGGTACCTTTAAGGTTTAATGAAAGAACAGGTTGTGCTAAGGAGGAGATTATCTACTCCTCCACAGAGCTGCTATAGTTCATCTACCTTTATCCTGCCCTCTAGTCATATGCAGGAACAGATTAAATGGTATTTATTATTTTCTAAAGACAAATTCAAAACTGATTCAGTTGGTTCTATCATTGCCAAGTTGAATGCTTGTCAGTGGCATATGGGTTATCATATGGCCGGAAACTTCCAGATTTGTCCTCCTTTTTAGCCTCCTGTCCGGGTGTCCTCCAAAAGGGCTTCATTTTGGAACTTTGCAATGGTGTGCACTACCCCATCATGTCATATGTTGTTGGGTTTGTATTGAAGAACAGAATCCAATGCAAAAATGGTTTTGAAATATCTCCTTCCGATCAAAAGTTACGGCCAAAAAAAACTAAAAATAAAAAATATGCATTGAGCTCTATGGGAAAGTGAGCCAATATCACGGCTTTACTCATGAGTAGGTAAATGTGCCATTTTCTGCTGGAAAAGCCAAGCTGAGAGGAATCCAAGACCTTGTCCTCCTTTGGAGGTTTTGGCATCTGGTCTCCCTAGTCGGGGGGGGGGGGAGCACTATGTTTTGCAGGCAGCCTCATTGCAGTGTGCAAGGGACCCCTTTCTCTCCCCTTTAGAGCTCTTCCCTAAGCCTCCCACCATCTGGAAAGATTCTGAATCTTGCATTAGCCCTTGCATGCTGTAGTGAGGCTCCCTGCAAAACATAGTGCTCTGCACCCCTCTAGCTATGCCACTGATGCTTGCGTATGTGAAGGGTAGAGGTTCTTTTTTTATCTCTTTCCTCTGAGCAGTAGCAAAAATGATTGGCATATAAATGTAAGGTGTTTCTGCTCTAAACCCTTCCTTCCCTGAGCTTGATCAATACATCATTTAGAAGCAGCCCTCCCAGCAAAATGAACATCAATTTCACCATTGGCAGTAGCCCAACTTTGAGACGATTGCTCCATCAGGTTGTGTAAGAATAAATGATAGCTAAGAACTGGCACAGGAGGCCTCATCGTCCATGTTTCCAGCCATGCTTTGGTGGCACAGCAAAAATTTTCAAAGGCATTCAGTGCTCAAGGCCAAGCAAAGTGCAATAATGAGGCTTTCATAATGAGGAGAAGAGGGGGCTAGGAAGGTCTCTTCTGGAACACTCCATAGGTCCCCATTCCCAGTTGCAACGGGAATCAATGTATACCCTTCAGCACTCATTGCATTAACTAATTAGTTCTTATAAATGAAAAAAAAACAATTCATATTAAATTTTATAGGAAAGAAATATAAGAATTAACATAGCACTCACTGAATATTTCTTTCCTTTTCATGGTCCACCCATGGTAAGAACCACCAGTAGTAACTGGGAATGATATAATCACCAGTTACTTCCGGGTTGGGAGACCAGATCCAACATAAGAAATACCAGTGAGAGTTTTAGAGTGAACAAGGGCCTTTTCAGCATGCAAAAAATACACACTGGACTTTTGCCTGCAAAACTGAGTCTCCTACTGTTGCTTGTCATGTCACGTGGGTGGTTTTACTGCCATGTGTTGGGGGTTTGGGGGGTTGTGCAGGTACAAACACCACTTCAAGTACACGAACCACTGGTTGAGAAACCCTGGTACAATAAAAACACAATTAAAAAACTTTATATTTTTTGGTATACAACAGGCCCAATATTGACTGATTTTGATTTTTAATACTATACGTTTAATATTACAGTATTAATACAGTATTTTATTACTATATGATTAATATTACAGTAAAACCTTGGATTGAGAGCATTTTGGATTGAGAGCGTTTTGCAAGACATTTCTAATAATTTTGTCTTTCAATGCAAGCAATGTCTTGTAATACAAGCCAAAAAACAGTCCCGGCCAGAAGATGGCCAGTTTTGATGCTCCACCAGCACCGGCTCAGCCTCTTCTGAGAGACCAGCCTATGCATGTCTACTCTAAAGTAAGCCATATTAAAATCACTGGGAAGCACTCCTGTGGAAGGAGGCAATGGAAAGGAGCCAGAGAGACCTAGCCTTGCATGTATTGTGCAATTGTAATCTCGGCCGGCACAACTCATTGGTTTTCCAATTCCTGTGGTGATGTAGAGGCATGTGCATGACTTGTGCATTGGCCTAAACCTCCTCAAAACTGTGATGAGAAGTGTCTTACAGCACTTTTGTGACACCCCCAGACCAGCATGGAACTTGTGTTGGAGCTTATGCTGGCCTAACTGGAGATTAAGATTGCAGCTTAACTCCTAAGAAAGTATAGATTTCAGCCTGAGTGACCCATTCCAAGTTGGAGGCACTCAGCTTTACGCAACTCCCCTGAAATAAAATTGAGAACCCCAAGGGGGTTCCAACTCTCACTTTGAGAACCACTGACAAACATATGAAATTTCAGCTGGCACGGCATCTCAGGCTCCAGAGTACCAGGCAACAAAAGTGCAGAAACCCAAGGCTTGTGGGTATAGACTATGGTATCATGCTCGGTGCTGCATATGCTGCATGCGAAGCACGAAAGCCTGGGTTAGTTTGTTATGGAGGATAGGCTGTTATCCAAGCAGCAAATCCCCCCTCTCCACGCCACTGAATGAGTCCAATGGAAAGGCAGAGCCGATACGATTGGATCCAGGTGGCGTCACAGAGCTGGGCTCAGGACAGGAGCTCACCCTGTCTTGTGGGGCCGACCCGGGTCTTGAACTCTGGCCTGCTGGTTAACAGGCACAGTGTATTAACCACTTGGACCACCCACAGCCCTTATGTGGGTATAGAAAGCTGCCATATATCGAGTCAGACTATTGGCCCATCTAGTATTGTAAGTATTGTCCTTCTATTATATTCCAGATCTCCAGAAACCATGCAACTTGTTCAGCCTGGCACTTGCTAGGTTTTTTTGGTACTTTCTGAGCCACACAGTGTGCAACACATGCTTGATCATTTTTACAGGATGTGACAAGCTGAATCTGTTCCTCTCATGCAGGAAAGGTCATCAAGCCTCATCGTTAAGAGGATTTCTATTCATTCATTATTGCCTTTTAGTATGTCCCGCCTAATCCACATTTGGGGAGCTGGCTGGCTGCCTGACTGGCTGTGGCTGTACTAATGGGATTCGGAGGGGACGTCTCTGCTCTCTAGAGGGTGAGCATCAAAAGCATTCCTGCTTGATGAAGCCAGCAGTAGATTAAAATCTACCAAGCACACTGGTAGAGGGCAGACAGGAATATTTCACAACTTGATTATACGTTCTCTAAAGGGAGCATGTATATTATTTGCATATTAAATAGTTGTCTAAACACAATGCAGAATAACTGTCAAGTCTGTGCTGTGTGAACCACTACAAGTACCAAATTGTGCATGTCCTCTGGAAGGCCAGTGCCTCCCCCCCACCATTGTGGGGATCCAGTGCCGTGGATGGGAGTGGTGCCATTCCCCACCCCTGCGTGTCAGGAATGGGAAGCCCTCTGTATGCTAAGTCTGTGGTTAAGGATAGCCCACTGTAAACAGATAGTTTGAAAGTGAGTTAGTCTGCAATCCTAACCTCTATGTTTTTAACCAGCAGGCCAGGGTTTGAGACCCGGGTCGGCCCCACAAGACAGGGTGAGCTCCTGTCCTTAGCCCAGCTCTGCGACGCCAGCTGGATCCAATCGTATTGGCTCTGTCTTTCCATTGGACTAATTGAGTGGCGTGGAGAGGGGGGATTTGCTGCTTGGGTAACAGCCTATCCTCCATAACAATCCAACCCAGGCTTTCGTGCTTTGCATGCAGCGTATGCAGCGCCAAGCACGATACCATATCTTTCAAGACTGATGGAGGCCTGCTATGCTATTTTATTTAAGTCGTGTGGATGTCATAAAAGTGCTGTAAAGCACTTCTATGCTATTCCTGGGGAAGGGTTAGGCCAGTGCGCAGACATGGGCTTGCCTCCCTATATCACCACAGGAACAGGAAGATTAATGAGTTAGGCCGGCCTAGGTTAGGATTGCACCCTAGTATCCTAATCCATATTTAGGGCTTGTATAGTGTACAGACTCTGAGATGAAGTGACAAGTCAGGACTTTCTCAGTTCAGATCTTGCTGGTCAAACCCCTCAGTCCCCCTTCTGAAGTAAGGAGATAGGATTGTCGTATCAAGATTGTATGTGTGTGTGTGTGTTTTGTACAGATACCAGATAGCACTATAGCAATACTCAGTATTACTTCAGAAGGGATTTAATAGTACTTTTGAAGGGAAGATTGTTTAATATATTGTTTAAACATATTTATTACTTGTCAATTTGTCCGAATTAATTGCTACAGGAAGCTATGCAAATCTTGCACCCAGTTCACTGAATGCTTTTATGCAATCCAGTATTGTATGGTTTCCTAAATACATAAGAAGAACCCTTCTGTTTTGCATAAACGTTACCTCTAGGAAGTCCACAAATATGGCATGGCCAATAGCCTTCCCCTGCTGGTGCCCCCCAACTATTGCCCCACTACCTAAAGCTGTGCTTTTCAACCACTGGTATTAGTACCACTCAGAGTACTTCACATTAAGGCAGGTGGTATTTGGCCCCTGGCACTGCTCTGCTACCTTGACAGTCCCATAGGAATTAGAACAGGTAGTGATTTTCAGTGGTGCTTAACAGACATTGGTGTGCCACAAAATGTCCTCAGGTGTGCCATGGAAGTTTGCAGCACAACATTGAAAATGGTTGGAAAATTTTCCCAGCTCTGTTTTTAGGGAAAGTGTTTCCAGTAATGGATTATCTGTCCCTTTTCTTTTGCTGACATTGTGGATAGTGAGTGAGAGGTGAGATGGTGAGTGAGAACTTACACAACCTGTCGCAGCACTTGTAGTACTAACCACACCACCAGCCCTTGTAGGAATGCCACTGTCTCAAGGAACAGTGTTTTCTAAGAATGCTCCAAGAACGATGTTAAAAGAGGTATTACTAATTCCATTCAATGGGAGTGAAGCATAGAAAGAGGCTGCACTATAAAGCCGTCCTTTGGGAGGGCATAATGTATGCTTTACCTCGGTAGTCGAATAAGCATTTTGCCTGGAAAAGGTTTTGGGGATTATGACACCAAAACCCATTTAGGGACATTTGACCTGGCATATTTACGGTATATCTTGGAAATTCTTAAGTTGAATTTCCTAATTGGGGGATCCTCTGTAATGGAATTGATGTGATTTTATAAGTGAGCCACTATGGAAAGTGATAACCAGCCACAGGCTGTTAATATTTATGTATTTCTTGAAAATATGGAAAGCTTTAAATGCTCTTCCCATTCATAGAATACAATTAATGTTAGTTATATGTTTAAAGTCAATGCATACAGTATTTATGCACAGTAATTACAGTTATTCATATCTACTGCTTTGCAATTAACTCCAATTAATAATATTCATTAGTATTCTTTTAATTAGTATGAGTCACGATTAAAAGGAGGGAGGCATCTGCTGAATCATAGTGTTGTGAGTTTGGGATAGGTTGCTGCTAATGAGCATCGAGCCAAGACCAAGCCACAAAGGACAGCGGAACCTGTTTGAAGACATGGCCTCTGCTTCCTCTTTTCATGGTTGCCTTCTCTGCTATACGCTGTCAAAGGACACGTACCATCAGTGCCAACACTTGCAAACCCTGGCTATTTATGTCCAATAACTTTTTTTGGCTGCACTGGGAACTTGTTATCTTGCCAACTTTTTCTTTCTCTCTATTAAAATCTAAAATGGCCTTCCCATATTAGTAGGAGCATCAGAAGAGCCCTGCTGGAAAGTGGAGTCACTAGGGGAGTGTGGGAGGATGCAAGCCTCAGTGGTGGCACACACAGAGGTGGGGTGACTGTGGCCATTACAGCCCCCCCCCCATTTTAATCTTGCTATTTTTAAATAATACCATCATGTTATATATCAATTGACGCATAATTTTCTGCAGAATGCAATGAAAGAAACCATTATGAAATATCTCTATTATATAAAAATTATAGCAAAAGAAAAGCACAACGCTGGTATATCACTATGCGCACCATCTGGGCATTGCCCCACCTGCTTTGTAGGACAACGTACCACATGGGGGTGATGTGATGGCCTCCTGCACTGGGTAATGCAAACTCTAGTGACACTACCATTGCTGGTTTATCTAGTTCAGCTTCCTGTATCTCTCAGTGGGCCATCAAATGGCTCAAGGAGCATGCAAGGCAACAAGATTTTTGCATCCTTGTGCCACTCCTTTGCACCTGGTGTTCTGAGGTAGCCTACTTTTAAAATCAGGAGGTTGCACAGACCCTTCATGATTTGCCACCTGTGATAGACATTTCTTCTAGAAATCTCTGCATTCCCATTTAAATGCATATATGCCAGATGGCATATATGCCATCACCATATCCTGTGGCTCCTATACTCTAGCAGGCCCCGTTTCCCCATTTGGCCAAGCACTTCGAAGCAGAGCTCAGAGCTTGGCTACCCAGAAGTTGGTGATGATGTGGTGATGCCATTGCTAAACTTCCAAAGGCTGCACCCCATTGCCACATACCTCCAAATCCAGAGTAACTACGGGAGCACGTAAGAGACTTTACATGCACCCATAGTTACTGCACCAACTAGTGAAAACATATGGGAAATTCATGTTGGAATCCATAGTAAGTTGTTCTTACACCGGAGCAAGGACTCCCCATAGTTACTCTGGATTTTGCCCATAGTCATAAAAGGGTGAGAGGGCACTTGTTTATGCTCATCTCATCTTAGAGCCTTCTGCTTCCTAAAGCCTCTCTGGCCTGTGTGCCATAATAGGTTTCTTGCTATCTCTTGGGGTGGAAGGGAAGGAGCCAACTTCCTAAGTTATAGAGGATCTTCGATGTTCTCTCCTCCTTTCAGCTCCTACCATAAATCACAGGACAGCACATTTTCCCTGAATTGCCGGGTCAGTGTCACAGTGTCCTGCCCAGAGATTTATGAGCGCTGCTGCAGTTACGACTATGTGCAGCAGACAGAAGGATGTTGACAGCTGAGTGTATCTTAAGACCTCTCAAGAGGAAAAAGGAAAATGTATCGTGGTGGCCATACCACTCTGTCAGTCAGTGCGATGGTGTGAAAATGGTTTGGAGAAATAGAACAAGATGGATTGGCTGGTTGAAGCTGAGTCTCGTGCTAGATATTAATCTATGTGTGGATTCACTTCTTGTGCCCCCATAGCTGAACTTAGCAATCAGACTTGTGAGTCATGGTGTTTATGGTTAAGTGGTGTGCAGGATCCCATCTATGCTTGGCCTCCCTCCAGTTAAGGGACAAACTACACAGGACATTGGATCGTCCTGTGTAGGGTGACCATATGACTGGATTTTTCTGAATATGTCCTCTTTTTAAGCCTTCTGTCCAGGTGTCCTCCAAAAGGGCTTCACTGGCCTCCATTTTGGCTTCATTTTGGCACTTTGCAGTGGGGGGTATGTCATATGTCATTGGATTCATATTGAAGAGCAGAATCCAGTGCAAAAATCAGTTACGAAATATCTCCTCCCCATCAAAAGTTATGGCCAAAAACCTAAAAATAAAAATATGCATTGAGCTCTATGGGAAAGTGGAAGTGCCCAACATTGCGACTTTACTTGTGAGTAGGCAAATGTGCCATTGTCCACCAGAAAGGACAGGCTGAGAGGAATCTAAGACCTTGTCCTCTTTTTTAGGTTCAGACATCTGGTCACCCTGATTGTCACTGGCACACGTGTTTCTTATTGCTCCTTTACATAGGCATCCCCCACTTATTGGACTGTGTGCCATAATAGGTTTCTTGCTATCTCTTGGGGTGGAAGGAAGGAGCCAACTTCTGATCCTGGTTAGGGACCAGAGCACCGTCCAAAAGTGAAAACTGTTGAAAAGTGGAAGCCCACCAAAGAAGACATGAATATCACTTGCAAAAGCTTAAATAACACTTATTTATTACCACATAGCAAAAATACACAACAAATTACAGTAAAATGAGCAAAGGCATGTGCAGGCAATGAAAATCTTATGTAGTTGAATGATGGTTATTTACAGAATAAAGTCATAAGGAAATGCCAAAAACAGTTTGATCACCATGTCACATGTAAATCAACATCAAGGAAGACAGTTTCAGCCTTTAGACCAGCAGAGTGAGGTTGAATGTGTGGAGCATATGTTGAATGAATGTTTTGGGGGGCTTATTGAAAGGTGTTGAAAGGGGTGTTGAACTATCAGAAATTGGGGAAGGCCTGTATAGCTTCTTCAGCAAGGGCTAAGCTGCCAGTTCCAAGTAGTTCCTCCCTTTCCTTAAATTCAGGGTTGTTTTACTATTATTCCTTCTTCTGATCTGAATTCCAGGCCCAAAGGCAACACTCTAGTTCTTTTACCAGAACCAATGTAACCAAACCAAGTGGGATATTTGAAAATAAAATACAGGTAGGCATCACTTATGGGTATGCTTCATCCACAGTAACAACTATGTATCCTCTTTTTCAGGATATGCCCTTTTTTAGCATAGTGTCCTGGAAAAATCATCCTCCATTTCCTTGTGAGCAGGCAGTTTGTAGAATACTTGGAATTAATAAATTATATGTAATAATTTTTTATTTAGTAATAAGTAAGATAGTGTTTAAATTAACCACATGAAAGCAATATACATAGGTGGATAAATTCATAAGGTGGGCAAATTCATAAGTGGGTAGGTCTATCAGTGGCTACTACAATAAGTCCACTACTTACGAATGAGTTGCGTTCTGGAAGCTTGTTCGTACGTCAATTTGTTTGTAAGTCTAACACCATTTTGCCCTACAATCCAGAGTAACTACAGGAGCACATAAGAGACATTACGTGCACCTATAGTTACGGTACCACCTAGTGAAAAACTATGGGAAATTCATATTGCAATCCAGAGTAAATTGTTCATACACCAGAGCAAGGACTCCCTGTAGTTACTCTGGATTGCGCCCTATGTTAATGTATGTTTAACCCAGTTTTTTTTTAATGGAAAAATGGAAAATTACTGTAGTAGCAATGTTCGTATGTATGAAAGTTCACATCTTGAATGCTCGTAAGTCAAAGACTTACTGTAGTCAGAATGGCTATGTGTCACCATGAGTTCCAGCAATAGTAACAGCACAATCCTAACCATATCAACTCAAAAGTAAGCCCCATTGTGATCAATGGCAGTGGTGTAGCTAGGGGTTGCAAGGAGTGCAGTTGCATCAGGCTACTAGCTTTGGGGGGGGCTATAAGCTGAGCCTGACACTAGTGACTAAAATTGTGAAAAACAGGGTATGAATAATGACAATACCACCATGTAATATATTGTTGGTGAAAACGCAAAAGCCTATGGAAAAAAAGCGTTTTCTTAACTCAAACTTTCCCGTGATACTGATGGCTGTGAGAGCCAATGAGATGTAATTCTGATACTGTATGGAACTAATAAGGTGTTAATATGAATCAGCAATCAGTACATATATCAATACAGTACATATATCATAAAAGACTTACCACATGGTAACTGGGTGTACAGGCACTTCTAAGTTGGGTGTATAGGCACTTATGGTTAGCGGGGAAAGAATAACCATTCTTCTTTGCCCCACCACAGTTTCCCTAAACAAGAAGGGACACAATTTTCATTTTTTTACTTAATTAAATTTGATTTTGGTATTTCATGGATGGAGGGGGGACGACGACAAAAACATCTTTGACTCCAGATAGCACATGGGTGCCTTAGCTATACCACTAGCAGAGCAAATGGTAGTGAACGGCTGAGGAGGAGGAGGAAAGTTTTTCCTCAATTTTCTTTTAAAAAAATACCAGGGATGATGTCACTTCTAGTTGTGACATCATTTCTGGAGCTACATTTTGAGCTTTGCACCGAGCTACATGACCGTTAACCACTGTTCAATGGATCTTCCTCCCAGGAAAGTGTGTTGCAGCCTAAGCCTCTGAAGATCAGATGCTGCAAAGCAATGATGGAAAGGATGTTTCCCTTCTTCCCTGCTTGTCAGTTTGGCATCCCAGGGCAGCTGGTTAGCCACCACGGGAAGCAGAATGCTGGACTAGATGGGCCTATGGCCTGATCTATGAGGCTTTTTTTTACAATCAGTGGATGACAAAAGCCTAGAGCCTTTTGGTTGATGTAATCTTCTAAATTGGATGATGTAAGCATCACATTTGGATGATGTCATCTGATAGCACCTTGGGTGCCATATGTTTTGGGGGTACTGTGTCTGTTTTCTTCTGCCTGACCGTTAACAGATCAAGTCAAACTTTCTCTTTGTATGAAATGGGATATGAGTTTTCTGAGCAGCGATTTGGTAGCCAGCAGATATTGACAACCTCCTTATCCTTAAATTCCCTTTCCCCTTCTCCATTCATTCATCTCCAGTTGAAAAAGGAAATTAGACAGTGTGGATAGCTCTGGAAAACTGCTGCCACCTGCAGATGAGAGAGAGCAAGCGTGCCTACGGTAGGACTAGATCAAAACATATGAGAGGCAATTAACGGGATAACAGTGGAATCTGCCTTTTTTTTTTCTTTTTTCCCATTTTACTCCCAGATGCAGCTTAGCGTAAAAAGCCTTGTAGGAAGCTTGATATTAAAAGCCTTGTACTCCTCTCTCAGGCACCTCAATCAATGCCAGGCTAGCCTCAAAAGGCACTCAGTGCTGCTTTATGGTGGAGAAGGAACGCACAGTACAGCACTATCTCCAATCAGTGTCGTCACGCAGCCTTGATTGCGAATGAGCTCTTTGCAGCACTCCCAAGAGCTTCCAGCAATGCAGAACAGCATGCTCTGATGCAGTCCGTGACATGCGAGCAGGACGGCTCTGGCACGACGCAGGCAGAGCACAGCAGAGGATGTCTTTGGCTCAGAGAAAAGGAATGAGATTGACTGCAGAGCAGGCTGTGTTGAACAGGACACTCGTTGCTGCCTTTTGGAAATGTGGTGCATCCTGTTGCGGATGTCCTTGCTGTGTGTCATGATGGTCGGTGTGCCAGAGCCCTACCTGACAAGACCAGTTTGAATCCCCAGGCACTTTGATTGTAATTCTCACATCAGACTGCCTTGTAGGGTTGTTGGACACTCCCACCCCTAACTGTGTGCTGTCCTGAGTTGCTTAAGAATATATGGCAAAGAGTCTTCTGGATCTGACCAAAGATCAATCTAATCCTATTTCCCCAACTGGCCAACCAGTTGCCTCTAAAACACAGGCAATAATGGAGGCAATAACGGAGGCTGGGAGCAGGTGTAATGGAGTTAGGGGATCGTGGCAATCCTTCCCACCATATCTTATATCAGTAAAGGCAAATGCTTTTGGCAGCGAGTGCCAACTGACAACACCGGTGCCCAGTGAGTGTGCCTAGAACTCCAGGCATACATTGGGCCAGGAGCACCCTGAGCTCAAAGTGCATGCCTGGAGTTCTGGGCATGCGCACTGGACACCAATGCACTCTACTCTGAAGAGGAGAAAAGTGCTCCTCTTCAGAGCAGAGCACGACTGTGCCCAGTATACATGCCCAGCGCTCTAAGCATGTGACCTGGGCTCAGGGCACTCCTGGCCCAAAGCGCATGCCTGGAATTCTGAGCATGCACAGTGGTTACCGGCGCCATCAGTTGGCTCTGTTCTGAAGAGGAGCAGAGTTGATCTTCGGAGCAGAGTTGACTGAGCATTCTGGGCTCTGGGATTCTGGGACTCTGTGCAGCTCTGGGCATGCTCATTGGCTCAGGGCACTCCTTGCTTAATACACATGCCCAGAGTTCTGGCTGGGCATGCATGCTGTGCACTGGTACTGAGCTTTGGAGCAGAGCTGACTGAGCATGCTGGTGCCCAGTACGCATGCCCAGAGCTCTAGGTATTCACACTCGCTCAGGGCACTCCAGGCCCAATGCACATGCCTGGAGTTCTGGGCATACGCGCTGGGCTTAGAGTGCTTGCCTGGGAGCACTATGGCCATGTGCCAGCAAAGAGGGCTCTGAGGGCCTGCTTCAGCATGCATGCCATAGGTATGCCACCACTCTCCCAAGCCTGATCTACCAGCATGAGGCTTTACCCCTTCTAACTGGGTAAGAGGCACTCTTTCAAGTGGGTGTTCCTCTTTTATTTAGCAGGGAGAGAGTAACTGGCCCTACACCCCCAGCAATGTCTGTTCAAGTGGTTTCTGCTGGTGTTCTTTTTTTGCATTTTAGATTGTGAGCCCTTTTGGGACAAGGACCCATTAGCTATTAATTAGCTATTATTTTTTCATTTTCTTTGAAAACCTCTTTGTGAACTTTTTAGTTGAAAAGTGGTATATAAATACTGTAGATAGATAGATGGGCTGCTCAGATCTGCTCTAGTGATTTTGCTGGTTCAAGCCCAAATCACCCCATAGTGGCTACTGTGGAGTAGCAGCCTCAACAGAGGCTGTTGTGGAATGGAAGGGTTGGTTAGGATTGAGCTGTTAGATTGATAGTTAGGATATGGGGGAGAAGATGGCACATTTTGGATTATGTTCTTTATTACTTATATATGCAAAGATCACACGTATTAAAATGTCACAACCAAATTCTGAAATTAGGATAGCTTTGGGTTGTTCAGAAATAATGGCTGCAATCCTAAACACACTTGTGGGTGTAAGGCCCATTGACCCAGAGTCTGCTCCTCACTGTGCTAGTTTGACAGTTTTTTTTTTAATTCAAGGGAGCATTAAAACATGTGATCTCCCACAAGCAGTGCTGAAATGGTATAGTTGGTTCTAAGAGTCATCATGGAGTTTGTGTGTTGAGCAAGGTTTAAGAAGACTCAGGGTGCAATCCTAACCAATTTAGGCTCACCCAATTCCCATTCTCATGGTGGTGTGGGGAGGCCAATATATGTGTGTGCAGTGGCCTAATCCCCAGGCGTGGCGCAGAAGTGCCTTATGGCAACATCCCCAAGCCAACCTGGGACTTATGCCAGGATTTCTATTGGCCTAACTGTGGGTTAGGATTCCAGGCACAGGTTCAAATCCCTGCTCAGCCGTGAAACTACATGAGTGACGTTGAGCTGCACTATATTTCAGCCTAGCCTGCCTCACAGAGTTGTTGTGATCATACTCCATTGTGTTGTGATCTCCAGTTCATACTGGATCATACTCCAGTTGTTGTGATCGCTTCATTCCTACATGGGTAGGTTATACCTTTTGAAAGTACTTGAAATAGGGATGCAATAAGTCCCCAAAAACAGGGACAGTGCTGATCTTGGGGGATTGTGTTCATAGACTGGCAAATGTGATAGAAGGTCCTGTCCTGTGGAAGAGAATTATGACAACTCTAACTTGGAATAGGGGGCAATCTTAAAGTACTTCTTAAACAAAACTTTCTACACCTAGAAACCAGGAGTGTGCTGGAGCCACCCCTAAAGACTTGTGTCATTTCCTACTCTAAGAACAAACAAGTCATAATGGACAGGCTTCACAACTCACCTAGTGCTGTTTTTAGAGTTGCTGTGACTCAGGTCAACCTCTTTCCTTTCCCCTTCCTTGTCCAAACAAATTCAAGAAAAAATCTGGTCATCCCATTCGACTTGTTATTTGCCTGGTCCTCCCCCCATGTGTCCAGGCTGCCTAGTCACTGCCTCCAGCTACGTACAGCCAAGCACACACAGTGGTAGACTTGAGTGAAGATACTCAAGTGAACGCCTCTTGACTCATTTCCAAGAAAATACATAAATCAAGAGTCACTTCTGGTTTCAAAAACATATGCAACACATGTACAAACATACTACCAAAAACACATGTTTTCATGACTCTGGTCTGAGTCGTCCAAATCTCAACCCATTCCTTCTTAGAAACCTGAAACAGTTTGGGAGCCTGACTTGAAACACAGGCCCATGTTCTCTTTGTCATCCAACTTCTGGACCAGCCAGATTGTACAAGTCGTTGTCGTGTGGTGTGAGAATCCACTTCATATGGTGGTTGGTGGTAACTATGAATGAATGAATGAATGAATGAATGAAGCTAGAGCTTATTGTGCATGGAACATATTTATAGTAACTGTAGGAATTGTTACTATTAGTGATGAGTAATGAATGAATGACATGAAAGGTGGACAACTTAATGAAAGGTGGATAATCTCAAAATGCCAGATGCAGAGGAGGACACCTGGATGCAGGCATCATATGTGCTCAGTGGTGGGATTCAAATAAATTAACAACAGGTTCTATGTCCAGTGGTGGGCACCAGCAGGTTCGCACCTACTCTATAGAACCAGTTGTTAATGAGAGATAGGACATATAAAGTTTAAAAATAGCCATTTAAAAGTGACTGCCAGATGGGCAGAGAACCGGTTCTTAATTTCTTTGAAGCCCATCACTGTCTATGTCCCATTAGTAACCCGTTCTCAGAACCAGGTGCTCATTAGCAAAGGGTTCTATAGATGTACTCCATGAAGCATCTGTGAGATACAGGAAGCTGGATTAGATGGCACTTTGGCCTGATTCAGTGGAGGCTGTTCTTATTTTTGAATGAATGAATTAATGGATGAATGGAGCTAGAGCTCATTGTGCAAGGACATATTTATAGTATCTGTGTAGGAATTATTACTATTACACAGTGATGAGCCTGGCTTATTTGGAAGATCCCAGCCCAGAGATGCCTCACTACACTTCTTCTTTTTTGTTTATTTTTCTTCCGCTACTTAGCACATTCCTTTGAACGGAGAATTCATTCTGGCCCCTGGAGCTGCGTTCACAGCCTATGATGGCAGCCATGATCCAGGATGTGAAACAGGTATTGTGCTCAACCTCCCATTAATTAGTCATGCAAATTAAGCATCTAGAATATGCCTCAGTTACTCGGTTTGCTTGAATCATTTTCTTAGTTATAATTATGTTTCCCCAGGATCCTTTGGAATTACATGGGAACTTTCCTTTCAAAAATGGGGGAAAAACAAACAATGAGGGGGGGAAGAAGGGAATGAGGATGAACATCAGTTTATTCCTCCAGGGATACAGTGAGACATTCCTCCAGGAGCATCTCCTGTGGATGTTCTGTTGAAATGAGCTGAGCTTTGCTCTGGCATTTCAGTGCATCTGACGTAGAGGGCGTTCCCCGGAGAACCAGCTTCGGCGTTTGCGCTTCCATCATGTTTAGTACAAATGTCCTGAAACTGACACCCACGTTCAAGGCTTACCGCTCAAGGAGAGAAAAAGGGTGCATTGCCCAATTTGATCTGGAACTGACCTGGTGGCATAGCTAGAGGGGTTCCAATCAGTCTTGGAGAGAGCCTCAATCTTCGAAAACATGCCACGCAAATGGAGTAAAATGGAGCTATACGGTTTCTTTTACCATACCTTTACCTGAACCATAACCTTTATCTGAATGTTTACAATTGAATGGGATACACAGTGCAATCCTAAACCCTGGTTAGGCAGGCACAAGTCTTGTGCTGGCCTGGGGTGTTGCAAAAGTCTGTGCCAGTACACATACATGAGCCAGCCTCCCTACACCACAACGGGCAAGGGAAGATGGGTGAATTGTGCTGGCCTAAACTGGATAGGATTATGCTTACAATTTCTAACAATAAATAAAATGATGTTACCAGTAGTATGGGGTGATGGCAGTTCTTGCAGGCATGAAGCACCTGTACCTCTTACAGTGCCATGGGCTGAAGCAAATTAATTTCACTCACAAACCCAACCTATCGCTATATTAGAGGCAGCATTTGGGTGTGCGTCTGTGGATATGAGACCATCAATGCTGTTATGGATAACTTCTTATTCTGCTAGGTGTTTGCCATTCATCTCAGCAGAGGAGGTGTCTCTATACTTGCAAAGAAATGCACTGGAGAGGCCGTTACCTTCATTGAAGTGAATAGGATATGATATTATCCTACAGCTCCTTGTAGGGTGCATATGGCGTGATAGAGAAAGAGAGGTGTCCCTTCTGTATTGGTATATGGAAAAAAAAATCCCATGGTCCATGCATAGGGTGACCATATGACCAGAAAATCCCGGATTTGTCTGGATTTTTAGCCTCCTGTCTGGGTGTCCTACATTTTGGCTTCATTGTCCTACATTTTTGTTTCATTTTGAAACTTCGCGATAGTGCGCAGTACCCCATCATGCCATATGTCGTTGGATTTGTATTGCAGAGCAGAATCCAATGCAAAAATCAGTTTTGAGATATCTTCTTCCTATCAAATGTTATGGTCAAAAACTGAAAAACAAAAACAAAAAATACACTTTTTGGCAATTTTTTTAAGCGGGTAGGAATTTTGGCCTGGGATTAGGAATTTTGGCCCTGGGGTTCAGGAATAATCTGGTCACCCTATCCATGCAACCTAGCCAACAGCTAAATTCTGTAGCAAGACTCTTGTGGTTCTTATGAGCATGCCAGATTATATGCAAATCTGTGACAGCTTTATTAATATTAAACAGGAAAAGGTTGTTAATGAATTAAATATGAGTGTCAATAATATACCGTGAACAGCAGCCCCTGTGTATTGTTTCTTTTAATATTAAATTCCCAAACAGAGGAGCTGTGGGAGGCAGTTTGTGGATGGCATGTTTACAGTTGCATTTGCAGAGAGCTGTGGCTAGAAAATATTATGTCCACATGCGCACAGGCACACACATGCATGCTGGCGAATGCATTGCAAATAAAGTTGTCATGTTTATTGTCATTCAGAGCTTCCCACCAGTGAATTGTTTGTGGAAGACTTTGCCCTGATCCTCTCCAGTGACTTTGCTACCTTCTACATTGCATTCTAATAATATGTTGGGGTAATAAAGCATATGTGGATTTTTGTGGCTGAAATCTCTCATCAGCATTTGCAGGTGTCTAGGCTGGGGATAGAAACCCCAGGAGGTAAATGGAACTGTACCTTTTCAGATCACAATGGTAGGTGCCATTTTTGTAGTTGAAAACTCTGGCTGAGCATTAATGGCAGTGATTTGCACCATTTTCATATCATGGCATACTTGACAAGGCGCTAAAATTGTCACGTCCATTATATACACCTATAATGTAGTGTACCAAGGCATGCAGTGCAATGTAGTGTACCAAGGCATAGGTGGTGGTGGTGGTGTTTCCAGATGACCATATAGAGTGGAGGAAGGGTGCCTCTAACTTTAACTATTCCATAGAAGAGGGGATTTAGGCAGGTGCTGCTTTTTAAACCCTTCTATGATGAGTTCAACCTGCCTCAATTCCCTCTTCTCTGCAATGGTTAAGGGTACAAGCACTCTGCCCTCCATTCTATATGGTCACCCTGGGGGGTTCACAACCCCCAATTGCCCTACTAATACAGTAAATGACTGCCACAAAATTCCACAGCACACCTATAGATCATATGCAGCACACCAATGTGCTGGGGCACACTGGTTGAAAATTTCTCGGGTATTGTGATTACAGGTCTAGACCTCAACTTTCAGGTGAGCTTCTTGTTTAGTAATATTTATTTCTTGTATTTTTAGCCCACCTGTACCTGAAAGGGCTCAAGGTGGCTTACATCTTTCTCCTCTCCTTTATCTTCACAACAACCCTGTGAGGTAGTTTCAGCTGCAAAAAAGAGAGTGATTTTGCCTAAATCACACAGTATGCTTCATAGCTGGGTAGCTATTTCGGTTTCTGCTGGGAAATGTTTTTTTCCCCAGCCCTCCTGACAGTCGGATCACAAGAAAAAGCTTTTGATTCATTCAGAAGAACTTTACTATGAATGAAACATTAGAGCAGATCCAATAACTTTTAAAAAATACTCATTGATATCAGGCCAAATTTCATTCCTATTGTTTCAGCCACAAGACATAGTAGCCTATAAACCCAGGTAGTCACTTTCTGAATTCTAATAAATTTTATATCGTATTCAGCCAAAACCTAAACTCATACTTGGAAACAGAGTTGTATGAAGCAAAAAAGGATACTGGGATTTCAGAATACTATAAGCTAAGAACTTGTATATGTAACAGAAACCTAGAAAACCTTCTCTCTTTCAGAGGAAAGAGAAACTTTGGCATTAGAACAGGGGTCCTGAAACTATGGCCCATGGGCCGGACACGGCCTGCCAGGGCCCTCAATCCGGCTCACAGGCACTTTCAGAACCCCCGCCTCCCAGCCAGGGGTTGAGGGGGGAAACCCCAGGGGCCTTGACGCCAGGCACATGAGTGCAGGAAGGACTGAGCGGGAAGCATGCATGCCTGTTGCCGCTTTTCCGCAGTGCCAGGAGTACCTGACCAGCACGTGCACCCTTCCCGCTCAGTTGTTGTTTCTTGTCCAGTTGCTGCACACGCTCCGGCCAGCAAACCCCTGGCGCTGCGGAGAAGCGGCAACAGGTGTACGCGCTTCCTGCTCAGTCCCTCCTGCACCCTTCCCGCTCAGTCACTGGCTTGTAATTCACATTTTCCTAGGATGGATGGAGCTCTGATGCTGCAAGCCTGCCACACTTTCCTAGGAGTAAGCCCATTACTTCTGTGTAGGAATGGATGGATGATGGATGGATGGGGTTCTGATGCTGCAAGGCTGCCACACTTTCCTAGGAGTAAGCCCATTACTTCTGTGTAGGGATGGATGGATGATGGCTGGATGGGGCTCTGATGCTTAGGATGGGCTCTGATGCTGCAAGCCTGCCACACTTTCCTGGGAGTAAGCCCATTGACTATCATGGGATTTACTTCAGTGTAGGAATGCGCCACAGGCGCAGGACGTGGCTCGCCGGGAGGAAGCTGTAGTCCGGGAGGAAGCTTGACAGTGTCTGAGGGACAGTGAACTGACCCCCTGTTTAAAAAGTTTGAGGACCCCTGCATTAGAAGGATGCCAATATTCCTTGTATCATTGCAGACTTACAAATAAAAACATGTCTGCACTAGTTGTGTTCAGATTTGAGCACCAGTAACACAAGATCCTCTCCACATTCAGCTCTGACTCAGTCTTTGTTGTCTTTCCTTTGTCAGGTTTAGAAGTCACCTTTGCCGGGGCAGAGAATTACCAGTGGTATGACCCCACGCTGTGGCATGCGGCAACCTCATTGGAAAATCTAGAGCGGGGCAGATACATCTTCTCCGTGGATGAAGAACGTGTCCCCTGCCAGTATGATGATGTTCTCTTTCAGCCTGAAACCTCCTTCCGTGTGAACATTGAGTCTTCTGAGCAGATGATACACCTCCGAAGCATGTCTGTTCTGGGACAGGTAAAAGGATATGTTAGTGGGATGAAGCAGGGCCTATTGCACCTTGTTTGTTTTCTGCTGATTATTTTTGATCATATAAAAACATCAGTGGTTTGATCTTTCTGCCCTTTTCTTCACTATCTTCTTATATCAGATTTAAGTTTCTTGAACATTCTAATGTCTCCATAGCCTTGCTTATCTCTTCTTACTCTGGTTGCTCCTCCTCAAACATTTAGTAGGATCCAGTAATCTTCCAGGCCTAATCTTTCCCTCCCTGCAATGCAGGGTGATCATGTTACCTGAAATTTCCAGATTTGTCCTCTTTTTTAGCCTCCTGTCCAGGTGTCCTCCAAAAGGGCTTCATTTTTGAAGCCCCATCATGTCATTTGTCATTGGATTCAAACTGAAGAGCAGAATCCAATGCAAAAAAATAGGTTTTAAAATAAATCCATCCTATCAAAAGTTATGGCAAAAAAATGAAAAATATGCATTGAGCTCTGTGGAAAAGTGAAAGTGTTCAATATCGCAGCTTTACTTGTGAGTAGGCAAACATGCCATTGTCCGCTGGAAAGGCCATGCTGAGAGGATTCAAGACATCCTCGTTTTGAGGTCAGCGTATCTGGTCACCCTGCTGCAATGGCATAGCTAGATGAGATGTAATCTAAGTTTTCGAAGGAGCCTCAGTGAAGCATGCAAGGGCCCCTTTTGCAGGAATACATCTCCATTTTGCTCCCACTACCTGGGTGACTTCAAAGGGGGAGAGGCCCCTTTCATGCTGCAGTGAAGCTCCCTGCAAAACTTAGTGCTTTGCACCCCTCTAACTAAGCCACTGCCTACCTGTTTGAATCTTTTTCTGGCCCCCAATTCTCTTCCCCTGTCTTTCCATTTCAATGCTCCTGTAATATTTCATCTCTTACAGTTACACTTTTCTGCTTCAATAGGAGGTGGTTGCAATGCAGGGCTATGTATAAAGAGGAGCTTAACTCATTGCGGAGAGAACTGAACTGCTACAATTGTGGCTCTTTATGTTTCTTTGTTTGTTGGACTGGAAATCAGAAGTTCACCAGCGATGACAGCCTCGCTGAATATATGCAGAGACTCACTGCAAAGCTGCAGTTCCAGGGGCAAGCAACGTTCCGGTTGTCAAACACCAGGTGTCCAGACAAAACTGGCTGTGAATGCGGGAACACCGCAGTAAGTGATCACTTTTAGCACCCTTGAGACTGTATGTAGTGAGATAGTGGCTTATTAAAAACTCACAGCAGTCTAGTACTACCTAAATCCTTGGGCATTTAAAACCAACAACTGGCATCTAAATCCTCCAGAAGAACTGGAGGAAGTTCTGGTGTCCTTCCAGAAGTTGCTTGATGGCACTGTGCACCTTGGTGGTGTCCAGTGCAATGAAGCTGCCAGTGCAAATTCTGGTGTTTATGTAATACAAGTCAGTGGCCAGACCACTGTTGTCTGGTGAAAAGTAATAGCTGGCACAGGATCAAACAAAATAGCTCGGACAGGTCTTATGGGACACCTTAGGTGCAGGGTGAACATTGAATGGAGGACAGAGTGCTTGTACCTTTAACCATTGCAGAGGAGGGGGAATTTAGGCAGGTGCTGCTTTACACTTCTATGCTGACCTACATCTGCCTAAATTCTTTTTTCTATGCAATGGTTAAAAGTACAGGCACTCTGTTCACCATTCTTTATGGTCACCCTGACCAGGTGAATCCAGATGACATCATCATCATCTCTGATCTTCCGGTAGCATTATTTAACTAGTCATAATGATAGGAAGGATTTTATGCCTTGAGTCCAAATAGGATAGATTCCAGGTGGGGTGATATAAAAAATGTTGGGGCCACGTTGGTGATAACACCTATTGATGCCACTGCTATGTCAAAAACTCGACAACCTATGGTTGCTTGCACAGGGCTAAGGTTTTTCATTCAGTGAGCTGTTCTTTTTAAAGGACCATCACAGAATCTGTGCTGCCTTGCTTCGGAGTTCTGAGAACCAGTGTCCGGTGCCTTCCTGCAAAGACCCTCTGCAGCCCATTGGCCAGTGTTGTGAAATATGTGGTGAGTGAAGGCTACTTATTGTTACATTTTCAACTCTTTGCATCTTGAATGGTTTCATTTCCTTTGCCATCCCCTTCTCCTTTTGCCTTCAGTTTTTCTCAGCATCAGCTCTTTTCTAAAGAGTCTTCCCTTCTCATGATGTGGCCAAAATATTTGAGCGTCAGCTTCAGAATCTGCCCTTCCAGTGAACAGTCAGGGTTGATTTCCTGAAGGGTGGACTGATGGGATCTCCTTGCAGTCCAGGGACTCTCAAGAGTCTTCTCCAGCACCATAAGTCAAAGGCATCTATTCTTTGGCAGTCAGCCTTCTTTATCGTCTAGCTCTTAGTCATAGCTGTACTTTACCACAGGGAAAACCATGGGTTTAACTATATAAGTTGCTATATATATTATATATTTTAACTATATAATAAAAGATGTAAGTTGTCTTGACCTGCCATAGCATTCCTTCTCAGAAGCAGGTGTCTTAATTTCTTGACTGCAATTGCCATCAACAGTGATCTTAGAGCTAATAAAAAATAAACTCTATTACGACTTCCATTTCTTCCCCTTCTATTTGCCATGAATTGGTGAGATCAGAAGCCATGATCTTGGTTTTTTATGTTTAGTTTTAAGCCACATTTTGCACTTTCTTCTTTCACCCACATCAAGCAGACCCTTAGTTTCTTCTCCCTTTCTGCCATTCAAGTAGTATCATCTGCGTATCTGAGGTTATTGATATTTCTCCCAGCGATCTTAATAACAGCTTGAGATTAATCAAGCCCAGCCTTTCTCATAATGTACTCTCCATATAAATGAAGTAAACAAGGTGACAATTATACAGCTTTCTCGCATTCCTTTCCCAATTTTAAACCACTCTGTTGTTCCATATTTGGTTCCGACTGTCGTTTCTTGGCCCACATACAAGTTTCTCAGGAGATCTGTCTCTTTAAGATCTTGCCACAATTTGTTGTGAGCCACACAATCAAAGGCTTTAGTATAGTTGAAGCAAAAATATATTTTTTTCTGGAACCTCCTTGCTTCCAGCAAATACTGGCAATTTCATCTCTTATTCCTCTGCCTCTTCAGAAACTAGCCTGTACTTTTTTGTACTAGTACTAGCAGTTTTTGATTCATATGGTGCTGAAGCCGAGTTTGTAGGATTAAGAGCATTATCTTGCTAGCATGTGGAATGAGTGTGATGGTGCAGTAATTTGAGCATTCTTTGGCATTTTCTTTTTTGGCATTAGAACATAGACTGATATTTTCCGATCCTGGAAACGTTGCGTTTTCCAAACCTGTAATTTTCCTCCAAAAATTTGTCCAATACCCTTTTAAAAGCATATAGGCCAGATGCCATCACCACATCCTGTGGCAAGGAGTTCCACAAACTAGTTACCCGCTGAATATCTTGTTTTGCCTGTCCTAATTCTCCCAGCACTCAATTTTAGTGGCTGTCCCCTGGTTCTGTTGCTGTGTGAGAGGGGGAAAAAAGAGCAATCCCCTCTCCAAATAATCTGAACCTGAACAAAAGTGGAAAATCAACTTCTCCTAATAAGTTCAGCCCATGTTTTGCTGGCATACAGCTGCTCAGAACTCCTTTCAATCCACAGTTGGGAATGAAGTTCACCAAAGGCAATGATAATGGTGCCATTCAGAAGCAACATTTAAATGCAATTGAGCATGTGTCCAACAGGTTGGTGACTTTGGATTTTCCTCCATATGGCTTTTTCTATGCCAGTTTCCCTGGGAGGCAAACAGGATTTTTTCCCCAGTGTTTGTAATTACCATATGAAAAGCAAATGCTTTAGGGCAGCAACATATGTTTTTTAGACAAGCTTTTTAAAGCAATTAAAATAATGTTTTCTTGAATCCCTGTGTTTTATTTTTTTTCCTCCAGTGGAAAACCAAATCAACTAATTCAGAGCCAAGGGGTCTGGGTTTCTTAGTGGTCCCATATATAAGTGACTCATAGATAATGATGTGATGCTATTGCACCCCATGAAGTGTCACATCCGTGTGTCCCCCTTCTGCTCCACAAAAATTCAAGCTGGAAAAATATAGTGAGTTTTGCAGACTTGTTCCATTTGACTACATCATTCCAAATGGAATGGTTCTGCTTTTTTGCACACATTACAATCTGGGGGAGAGGTGCGGGTTATAGGCTTGAATACAAATGAGAGGCACTGAGGATGATATATGGGTCTAAATAAATCTCACTAACTGGGATTTGCTGCAGCAACAGACCCTAAGGAGGCCTCACTAATTTTCATATTGGAGCTTCACTGGAGTGAGAACATTCATCCCAATACTGTCACCTCCCAACTGCCGGTGGCTCTCCAAAGTCTCAGGTGCTGCTTTATTACTTGATTTCTTGCTTCCAGGAGCTTGTGATGGGCTAGTTGGATATTTGTATAACTTAAGAATTGCTTGAGATCCTTTGTTATTTGCTTGTATATTCCAGTACTGTAGGAAAGTGAAATCCACATTTAATAAACAAACATCCCATCTGTGAACTATCTCAATAACAGGGCCCAATTTTATCCCCCAGCAGTTTTACTGGGGGTTTTAAGGGGATGCAGTTTTATGCAGGTACACTGCTGGAATGTGTGCTACATGCAATGGTGAGGGGAGGGCCAGTGGCCAAGGAGAGATTAATATAAATATATTTTTATTTCCTTCCCTTTTATATTTGATTATATTAAATAAAATTTTATTTGTTTGTTTGTTTGTTTAATTTACATATGACTCCATTTTGCTTTCCCCACCTGAAATGGCAGAGAGGATTAAGGTTTCCTCTCCCCTCCCTCTACCTATTCCATTGCTAACCACAACTGCTAACCACAACTGGGTCTCCTCAGATCTACACCTACTACATTTAGCTGGCAACGTTCTGAGAAGCATCAGGTGCAGGTCCAGGCCAGGAAAGTAGTATAGGATCCTGATATGTAATGTTGCCACTGTGATAGATATGTCTCCCATGCTGTTCCCTGACCAGATCCTCCCCTGATCCCCGCTTACCATCATGACCTACTGCTGTGGCCATATGAGAGTTACCACTGTACACTATTACATATGGCCACAGCAGTAGGTCATGATGGTAAGCGGGGATCAGGGGAGGATCTGGTCAGGGAACAGCATGGGAGACATATCTATCACAGTGGCAACATTACATATTATATTACATTACATTACAGTTGCCTCACATAACAAGTGTTTCACATAACAAGTATAAATTTCCAAGAAACCTTGCTTCACATAACAAGTTCTGCTTCACTTAACAAGCAAACACGCTATGGGCATGCGTGCTATGCAGCCCTGACATTCTGCGCGGAGGTTCTATTAAAGGGCTGCCGGTCGGTGCTGCTGCCTCTAACTGCCCCCGACTTGAGGGCAGTTGCCTGGAGATGCTCCTAACTGCCCCCAAGTGCCCCCACTGGCCACCTTGAACCTCTGGCAGCAGTCCAGGTAAGCCTCCCAGGAAAGTGTCTTTGATTGCCGCTCCTAACCATGTGTAATCAGAAGTAAGCCCCATTGTGTTAAACGGGGCTTACTCCAAGGAAAGTGTCTTTAGGATTGCAACCTAAGTAGACTTCACAGGATCATGCACATTGAATGCAATTCCAGTGTTTTGTCATCATTTTTACATCCAGTTAATATTTTTATATGAATATTTTTGGGGTTGTGAAATCAATCGTCAGAGTTTCCATTATTTCCTATGGGAAAATCTGCTTCACTTAAAGAGCATTTCATTTAAAGAGCAGGCCTCCAGAACAAATTAAGCTCTTTATGTGAGGCACCACTTGTATATTTGTGTGTAAGGGCTTATTTGTGATGGCTAAACCACTAGTCCTGTTGCTGCTTCTTTCCTCTTGCTTTGTTTCAACTGCAGGGGCCGTAGTTTCCTTGGACTACTCTGCTGGTTTTGACATGGAGCTCTATTGGGCCAGAATACTCCACACTTTTTTGAGCTTGGTAAGCTGGTTCTGTTTCCTGCCATGCATATGCTGAATTATGGACCAATCTGAGACAAATAACCTTACAAAATAATAAGCCAAGAGAAAAGAAGGGGGCTTCTTAACCAGTTGCAATGAAGTAAATTGATTTAGAACACAATCCTAACCAAGTCTTCTCAAAAGTAAGCCCCACTGTGTTCAGTGGGACTAACTTTTAATGTGTTTAGGATTGCAGCCTTAGGCTGCAATCCTAAAGACACTTTCCTGGGAGTAAGACTCATAGAACACAATGGGGCTTACTTTTGAGTAGACATGGTTAGGATTGTGCTCTTATACTGGAAAAGACCTTATACATTTAGCCCACCCATTTTCTTCCTTAGCCAGCTCCCCAGAGGTCCATTATCTTCCTTAGCCAGTCTTTAGAGGTCCATTATCTCTGGCGATTGCTATTGCCGTTGTGACTGTGATAGCCACAGTCACGTGATAGCCACATGAACTTGAAGGAATTTTTACATGCACACCTCGAAACACTTCGTTTTGTTGAACCACCTCACAGCAAACAATGCTCTTGTGTCATGATACATTTATTAAAAGTTATATAGGTGTCTTCAGTGTCTGCAGGAGTCCAGAACCAGTCCTCATCATCTCTAGTTTGAATGCTTCAGGACGCAGTTACAGGTCTCTGCCCAAGATCATAGCAACCTGATAGTATCAGTATATGTGGCAAAACATTAGTGCCTACTGGTGGAGCTATGGTGACCATGGTCAATGTATTTCATGAGTTTTTCCCCCCTTTCTCCAAGTCCAAGAATGCAGGTATTCAGATGGCCATGTCAAAGGTGCACAAACCTCAAACTTTCCTGGGAATTGGATCACGCAACACAGTGCCACTCATCCAGATTGTGCTAATTGACAATGGGACCGGGACGCAGATCGGGACTCGGGCTGAGCAGCTAGCCAAGGACATCATGAGTGATGTAGCAGAGCATGGTAACTCTTTCTTCTCTCCTGATGCTGTTGCTGCAGATCATTACCTGTGGCCTTATATAAAAAAAGCAAAGCCATGGGAAGCCTTGTCCCACTTGGTGCCTGGCCAAACAGTGAGATATATGGGCATAGCTGTGATGTGCGCTTAGGAACATTTCCAGCTCCAGCTTGGGTGTGCTAATGCAAAGTAAGACGTGCTGCAAACTAGCGAATGAAACATTAAGGCTCCAACACAGTATGTCACTCTGCACGTCCTTCAACAGCATGGATTATCAGGGATCACTTGTCAGTTCTTTCCTGTCTGACTTTTATTTCAGCACAGTTAGGATTAATTTGGATGCTCTACCATCATTGGGGCTGAGCAGTACTGAAATAGTGGTAAGGAAACAAGAAGGCGAGGGTTAGCCTAGAGCTCTTTCAATTGTCATGGGTCCAGTGGATAAGATATCTTGGACAGTTTTATACACCGTTAAATGCATTTCAAAAGTTCAAGATGTATTTCAAACATTAACAATAATCCTGTAAGATAGGCTGGTGGTGTCATACCCATTTGCAGATAGGAGGCTGAGACTAACAGTGCCTTGTCTATATGGCCCATTTAGTGCCCAGTCCTATCCAATTTTTTACCACTAATGCAGCTGTGTCAGTGGGGGGTGCGCTGCATCCTCAAGATAAGGGAATATTTGTTCCCGTCATTGGGATTGCACTGCAACTGTATTGGCACAAATTAGAAAGAATTGGCTGTTAGAGTGCCGTCCTAACCTAACTCATCAGTCTTACCATTCCCCTGATGATGTAGGGAGGCAAGCACATGTCTGTGCACTAACCCTGCCCCAGGAATGGTACAGAAGTGTCTTACGGCACTTTTGTGACACCCCCAGCTCAGCACAGGACTTATGCCAGGGCTTAGGTTGGCCTAAGTGGAGGTTAGCATTAGGTAGCAGACTTAGTGAGTTCATGGAGCCTGAACCAGGGGTTCAACTCACCAATTTAGCCACTGCTCTGAGCAGATATAAGATGAAAGCTAAATTTATTATTGGGCCACCACTTATAATTTACTTCTTTAGTATCATGCTTTCCCTCCCAGATAGCTCAGGACAGCCTACCCGATTCTTTTTCCTCATTTTATTTTCACAACAGTCCTGTGAGGTAGGTTAAACATGACTCATCCCAACATTTTCCATGACATTAGGAATCATGGCAGGCCCAAGAGCCTTCAGTGAGTTTCATGGACAAGGTGAAATTTAAACCAGTTTCTCCCCATTTACTGGTAGGTGGTACACTGTGCTGGTACTACACTAAATTTCAAATAACTACACTAAATTTTAAATAACAATAACTGTGTCTGTGAGCACTGCCGTTCCAAGCCCTGGACTGATTGACTGACTGACTGATTGATTGATTGCCAAGTGCCCAGACTGAAATTGCAGAGGGTTCCTGACTGTCTCCTTCAACTTTTAATGCAGCAGTTGTGACAGTTCTTAGCCTGCGTGGGCATAGCTACACAACTGAGGCTGCAATCCTATCCACAGTAACCTGAGAGAAAGCCTCCTTGACTATAATGGGATTTACTTCTGAGTAGATGAGCATACAAATGAGCAACAAGGGCTTCCCTTTTAGTTTCCATGCACAATTCAAAGCAGCAATTTTTACCTTTATAGCCCTGAATAGCTTGGTCGAATCCCGTTTTAAAGGCATGTAGGCCAGATGCCATCACCACATCCTGTGGCAAGGAGTTCCACAGACTAATTACCTGCTGAATAAATAAATCTCCTGATATGCTTCTTGTAGGAAGGCAGCAGCTTCTTCCCACGTATGATAAACATCTCTATATACTTAAGTTCTGCTCCAGAGTGATGGTACATTGGCATATACAGTAGAGAGCCTTCTCAGTCTTGTCTCATTATAGATTTCCTCTGTGGAAAGGTTTGGCAAGTCACCTTGGCCGGGGTTCTTAAGAGGTCAGCCAAGACTGAATGGTTCTGGCCTGCCTATAGGGCAAGATGGATTTAATTCTAAACTTCGGTGATGTTTTGTTGGAACTTGCTTCTAGTATGCATTTGTCAAATCATTATTTATGCTCTTCCTGTTTCTAATTGATTGCATTGCATTGATTGAATTTTATGCTTTTTAATTTTTTTTTAGCCAGTCTAAAGCTTTTGAAAATGTCTGTTGGAGTTTGAATTGAATGCATGAAAGAAGGGAATGAATGAATGCTCTGTCCTCCCCAAATTTGCTAAATGCTGGAGTAGCGTGAATCCTTGAGTGAGCAAATAGTGGGACGGTGGAGAGTGAGGTCATGTGCCAATTGTGGAAACACTGTTGAATTACTCCAAGCACCCAATGTGGACATTTGGTGGAGTGGCAATATTTCTGTTACTCTGCAGGAGAATCCTTTGGTGTACTGAAGGGCCACCTGCAATTGGCTACTGGTAGTAACTGGAGTGCGCAAGGAGCAGGAAGGTCTACTGGAGCTACAGTTGCTGGACTGGTCCTTGGCCTGCTTCTTATTCTGCTACTCTTGGGAACTGTCCTTCTTCTCTACAGGAAAGGGGCATTAAGGTAATAGACCAAAACTGTGACACCTAAACACCTTAAGGAACATTAAGGTAACAGACCTAAATATTGTGGTGTATCCCTGATTATGGCATCAGACAAGCACCAGTAACATTCAGTTTCAAAGCTCTACTCAGTCATGAAGTTCAGTGGGTCACTGACCGGAAGAGAGAACGACATCTATTGCCTTGAGTTCAGTTGAGGACAAGTGAGCTAAAAATGTAACCTATACATTAATTTTACACATTCAAAACCATAGGTGGAATAGCCTTTCTAAGACTGTAGTACTTAAAAGTCTCCCCATATTCTTCTTTCTTCTTCTTTAGACCTTAGCTGGCAATGGGGAGAGGGTCATCCTCTCAACCAATATGCGACTATCAGTGCCTCTGGATTTTGTATGTCATTCCTGAGATGCTTCCACTCTTGATGATGGTGGCAATGTTTCTAGCCTCATCAGTGGTCAGTTGCTGGTTCCTTAGGTCTTCCTCAATGAATTTGAGCCATGTCTTCTTTGGTGCTGCTCATTGGACCTTCCAGTGCGTAGGTCATTCTCCTCTTGATGTAGCAGTCGGTTGGTGTTCATTCTACAGACGTGGCCAAACCATCTCAGTCTGTATTTTTGGATAAGTTCTTCAACTGATGTTTGATGGTTGCACCTTTTCCATATGGTCTTATTATGAAGACACTCATGAAGACACTCAGCATCTGTCTCAGCCATTGCATTTGGGTATCCCTAACTAGCAAGCGTCCCTAAGTGAATTACACCCTGAGCAGCTAGATTTTGATGGGTTCTTCATGCATTGTCCAGCTATCCCCAAGACAGGCAATTCCCCTGGTTCCTCCTGTAGAGACACTATACTATCTAATTGATTTATGCATTTGGAAATGTGAAAAAGCTGCTTTAAGGTTATATTCTAGCTCTCTGCTCCAAATTCAGAATGCTCCAGCGCACCATGTGACTTGTTCCAGACCCCAGCCAGGAACTAGAATTTTTTACCCGGTATAGAATCATAGAATTCTAGAGTTGGAAGGGACCCAGAAGGTCATCTAGTCCAACCGGGGCAGCATTTGGCAGTGTCTCAATACTGGAAACGGGCCAGACACTTGATAATGAATAGTGAGCTTTCTTTGTTCTTTTTGGACCAACAGTAATATTTCACAGAGATTATGAAGTTCTGGCTGAAGAAAACTGGGGAAACTGATTCCTTTTCATTCTTCTGGGTCAGATAATACACTTTCTCTAACCATTTTGGTTTGAGCTGATGTGAATACCGCAGGATGTGACTGGGGAGAGGCAGTGAGAGAGCTTGCCAAGCTACCCGGTGCTCTGTCCTAGACTGACCAGTCGCTGATCATGGTTCTGCAGTCTCAGTAGGCCACATCAACACATGCTGGTGGATATGCGTAGGTGCACTGGCTGGTCATGGGATATGCCTGCCCCTGGCAAACTTCCATCCAAAGTCCCAAATGCTCCTCCTGCCTCCTCTCCAGGTAATCTCTGTTCTGTGTGTTCCACCAGCTGGCGAACCAATGCTGCATGCTCTATGCGCTTGGGCTGTTCCTGTTCATGAGTGCTAGTCTATTTTTCAGGCACAGCAAAGCTCGTGGGCTCTGCTTGTTTTCCTTCCCGGTGTCAAGATGATTAGCGTTTCCTAGCAATAAGATAGCAGCTTTGTTTAATTTCTAAATAAAACCCATCATTGATAATGTAGCGCACATTTCCCAATGGGGTCTGAAAACTGAGCATTCCTTTGAAATAATCTTAATATTTTTTTTGGGGGGGGGGGAGTTCAAACTCACTCATATATTTAAAGGGAGATCACTTGGAGAGCAAATGAAGTACTACACTTTCTGCACAAAGCCTGTTTACATGATCAGTTATCCTGGGAAGAAAATCTCTGAATTCACTTCAGTTGATGCGGCTACTCAGTTGGGTGTGAGGCAGAGCTAAATTGATGTTGGTTGGGTCTCAGGACCAGTGGCATCACTAGGATTTGTGTCACCTGATGGAGGAGGCCAGCACATTACCTCCATGATGGACCTTCTCCTATGTAGTGGTTGGGGGTAAGAACCCAGGTAGTAGGTGTGGTGATATACAGTCGCTCTGCCTAACTAGTTTTTTGGTCATACGTTTAGATAGATGTGTTTCAAAGTTGTTTGTCTTACTGCTATCTGTTGTAAATAACACATTGAATGGTTTAAACATGATGGTACTATTCCGACAAACCTCCATTTTAGCAATTTTGGTCCTAGTGGTGTCACCTTCACAGTGCGCATCACCCCCCAAGTACATCACTTGGTGCACATTACACCCTCATACTCCCTCCTAGTGATGCCACTGCCCTGGACCCACTTTGAAATCTTATATTGTATATTCTTTTGTAGGAGTAAGTCCCAGTGAACACAGTGAGTAGTTCTGTAAGCAAATCTTACAAGAACACAATTGTACACACTATTTCATGTTTCCCATTATAAGAAATAAATTTGTTGTTGTTTTTCATAGATCTGTACCCTCCATGAATTTTTCCTCCATGTGGAAACCAAAGGAAGGTGTGGAGTCTTTGCAAGACACAAGTGATAGAGGGTTTGAAAATCCCATGTTTGACACTCTCTCAAACCCCATGGTAAGAGTCACATATTCGGGTTTGTTCTTAGCTGAGCAGTTGCTTCTCCCTGACAAAGAAATGTGCTGTAGATAGTAGTGAACATCACAAGCTGCTTTGTTTGTATTTATCCGGCTCAGTATTATCTGCACTGAAAGCAGATTTTCGGAGATTCAAGTAGGTCATTTGTCAGATCTTACCTGGATATTCAACCATTGAAGCCACAACCTTCTGCACACAAAGTGTGTTCTGTGCCACAGAACTACTGTACCTCCTTCTGAAAAAAGATTGTCAGCAGACCCCAGAATAGAAGATATTGCCTTGCCTAAGATACTGGGGGAAAATTTAAGATGGACCATCATTTTCATAGGTGGCCACATGAGTGAGATGGGAAGCCTAGGAAGCCTAATGCATCTCCAGACATGGTGAGATGAGGAATACATCAATACTGTGAATGAACCTCCCACACATAGGACTGTGCTTATGGAGGGATAATTAATCTTTTACGTTTCCAATCCTCATGGAGGTACACATGAATGTATGGGAAATGGCTCCAAGGTACAGATATCTTCTACTGAATCAGGCTTTTCATCTCATGCAGCGTTGTCCACAGTCCTTATGTTGCTAACCACCAGGTTTTACAGGAAACCTCACTGTGGCATGCAAGTAGCCCCCTTCCCTTTCAGTGCCCTTCATGCTCCCCAACCCAGAATGGAGGGACGGGGCTGCTTGCATGCTACAGTGAGGCTCCTGCAAAACATAGTGCATGGCACCCCTTCTAGCTATCCCACTACATCACACACTTCTTTTGAACTTGTACAGTACTTGCCAGAAGACCACCAAAAAGCATACTGTATATGGAATTTTTAAATAAGGCAAACAGAGAAGAAAGGTTTATGCAACACAAGCAAATTTATATCGTTATTCTAGTTTTTTAAAAATGTATTATGAGCATAAGATTAAATGTTTCTTCATACAGAAGTGGGTTATCATTTGCCGAATGTATGAAAAGCTTTGAGCATAGCTTTATAACACTATATAAGTGCTGCATCGACAGTATGGATGTGTTCCAACTCAAGAGAATTTTTTTTATCTTCAAAGCAGTTTTACTCTCCAGTTAGGTTTTCACTACCCAGATTAAAAAATGATGTGCTCACGTGTTCCCGCTCTCTTTTTTCTAGTCTTTAGCTGGTGCATGTTCCATGGAGGAGACCCCGACGGAGAGGGCAAGCAAAAGTAACAGGCTGTATTACATTAATCCTCTATATGATGAAACAGAATTGAATGCTTAAAAGTCGTAAGATGAAGACACGCCTGTCATCTGAACGAAATGCTCTTCAGCCTCCTCTCGCTTGCGGTTTAGTCTCAAAAGCTTTACTTCAAGGCCACTTATCTGGCTTATGTGCAGATCCTGTTCATTTCGAGCTGGTCTTGCACAGAAGAACTTTTTGGGAGCATTGGGCCCAGAAACACTGTGGCATTTCACCTCTAAAGCAATGGGTTCATTTTGTACGGGGTCAGTATGATGCTCAGGTATGCATACAGTTTTTGAAACAATTTGTCATCATTTCTGGAGCATGTACTCACCACATTTTCAACAAGAATTGTGGTTGCAAAACAAAGCAGCTGTATCCATAGCTCTTCATTTCATTCAGTGCCTCCTTGCTCTTAAGTGTGCGCCTGGGATGGATGGCTAATTCTGTTAATTTTCATGGGAAATTTGGCATGTTTGATGCTTCAATTCTATGCACACACTTTCCTAGGAGGCAGGGCACAATCCTAACCAGTTTAGGCCAGCCTAACTCACCTGTCATATCTTCCTGCGGTGGTGTGGGGATGTCACCATACGCCTCTGCAGTGGCCTATCCCACAGCAAGAGTGGGACAGATATGTTTTACAGCACTTTTGTGATACCCCCTGGCCAGTACGGGACTTATGATGGCCTAACTGGAGCTAAGGATTGACTAACTTAAACATGCATAGGATTTTGTTATATAAAACTCAACCACTGGAATAAATGGGGTTTGAAATGGCTTGATTGCATCCAATAATCAGTGGCGTAGCCACAAGCACAGTGTCCGATAGTCAGTAGTGTACCTAATGGCATGAAAGCAGTTTAGGCATTCCCTTCCATTTTGTTCTCATTGCCAGGAATGGCTCTGAAATGGGAGTCACACTGCATGTCAAGGGAAACCACTTTTCCTTAAACAGCCGAAGGTCTCAGCTTCCTCATTGCAATATTTTAGGTTTTGCAGCTTCTTTAGGATTCTCCAAGTTTATTTTTAATACCAGAAAATTAATACGCCAGTGAAAATTAATTATAGCCCAGAAGAGGTTACATTGAGAAGGCACATCAGTGAATTCATATAGGTATTCTCTGCTCTCTTATGGTTCATTTTTTTGACAATCCACTCTTTCTACACCTTTTAGTTATATCCAGAATTCATTCATTCAGTGCATGTTCCGCTCTTTAAACCTCTTTCTGCTGTTATAAAGGCCAAAATTGTCCTCCTCCATGTTGTAGCTCCTGGTCTGAATACATTCCCCAAGGAGTTAATGAGAATCTGTTTGCAGAATCTTTGTGTGCCAGAAGGAATTTGCAAGATAAAAGGAGCATTGGAATTCGCAACCTAAAAAAGCAGTAAGCAACATTTATAAAGACTGGGTTCCACTTTTCACCTGTTTTCACTTTTGCATGAGGCTCCAGTCCCCAACTCATCCAATAACATGCATGTATAAGCAAACACGTATGGATGCATTTAGCACAGACCACCCTGGTCTGGCTGGACAACTGTAGCTCTGTAAGTGCATGGAAAATCCATGCAAGACAAAGCTGGAGAAAAGGGCAGAAAGAAGAAAAAGTCCTGCCTTGTAGCATTTGATAAAACGTATCATCGGAAAAAAGATAAAATACAAAAAAGGAAAATCAATGGAGATTTCTGAAAGCCTCTGTAGAAATAGTACTAGGAGAGGAGGCAGAGATGGTGGCTCTGATACAGACTGGGTGCCTTAGTGATGGGTTGTCCATATGCAACTTGAAAATTTGACTTCTCAGGAAAAACGATGAAATAGGATTATTTTCCAAGGCAATTCTATGTTGTGAAAATTACAGCCTCTCCCAAGTGACTACATATCCTCATTTTCCAGGACATGCCCTCTTTTTTAGCCTTGAGTCCTAGAAAAAATTCTTTATTGTCCTCCTTTTCCTTGTGAACAGGCAGCATTGAGCCTTCTTGTAATTACTCCATTATATGTATGAATAATAAATTTATGTAATAGTTTAAAATTTAATAGTAAGTAATGTATTGTTTAAATTAGCCACATGAAAGCAATAACCATGAGTGTTTTAGGGCTGTGGGTGGCACAAGTGGCTAAGACACTGTGCCTGTTAACCGGCAGGCCAGGGTTCGAGACCTGGGTCAGCCCCACAAGACAGGGTGAGCTCCTGTCTTTAGCCCAGCTCTGCGACGCCCGCTGGATCCAATTGTATTGGCTCTGCCTTTCCATTGGACTAATTCAGTGGCGTGGAGAGGGGAGATTTGCTGCTTGGGTAACAGCCTAGCCTCCATAACAGCCTAACCCAGGCTTTCGTGCTTCGCATGCAGCATATGCAGCGCCGAGCCTGATACTATAGTCTTCCAAGACTGACGAAGGCCTGCTTTTTTAGCTTTTATCTTGTCTTGTCCTACATATTTCTTGGGCGTCGTATGTTCTCTTTTCCAGTTGTGATATATGGTGGTCATCCTGCATTAAGGCAAAATAAACCTTTGCTGGACTGCTGATGGAGTGACTCAACTTTTTAGTTGCAAAGCGGTATATAAATACAGTAACAGGCAGACACTGATGGATCCTGGAATCTGCACTTGACAGTGGCACTGACACATGGATAAGAATACAAACAGCTTCCACGAGCCACTGAAGTTTTGGGGAATCAAAATGAGCATTGTGTGTGTGTGTGCATGCGTGCGCGAGTGCGTGTGCATGCTCTCAATGTCACCTTCCTTCCACATCTGCTCCAACTCCGACTTGTGATGCAGATAAGAAGGAATGGAAAACAAGCCGCTGAAGTTGATGGCTGCATCATGCAAATGGCCTCGGTTGGTTGCCAAGTCCTGGTGTTCCCTTCTTTTCTGGCATTTCATTATAAGACTTCATTTCACAAAGGCCAGCAACGAAATCTTACATGAATGCATATCAATGACAATGTTTGCACACTCACACTTGTTGATGAGATTCTTTGACAAGCTACAGCGGAAGGTAGAGAGCAAGCAGGCAGATTCATTTATTTGAATTTTAACTGCTGGTTGCAGTTCCTTATTTAGGGACTTTGAGATATGTATTATAAGGGCTGTCAAAATGCAACAGCGACGCTACAGAATTTTAAAAGCATTGCACACGTGTCGCCAGCAAGCACAACAGTATTCACTGGAGATGTTAAGACCAAAGTGGAATTAGAGTAACACATTCTAGAGGGGGCCCTTGAAGATTGTCCTGAAATTGCCATTGGTTCAGAATGCAATGGCCACTTGTGGTGCTTGGAAGTCAGCGTTTTGATTCTGTTGGACCACAGCACCAGCGGCTGCACTGGTTGTTGGTTCATTTCTGAGCCCAATTCAAGGTGCTGGTTTGAGCTTTCAAAACCTTGAGATCAGGGTACTTACACATCAAATCTCATGAAAAGCTTGAGAGAACGAATATTGCCCGGCTCCTAAAAAGTAGTAGACTGGTGCTAAAAGGTACCTGAAGGGCTGTCATAAGGAGGAAGGGGCTCATATGTTCTTAGCTTTCTTGGAAAGCAGAACTAGAACCAATGGGTACAAACTGCAGGAAAGGAGTTTCCGGTTGGATATCCAGAAAAATCCTTGACGGTTTGGATGGTTCGGCAGTGGAACAGATTGCCAAGGGAGGTGGTGGACTCTCCCTCACTGGGGATCTTCAAGCAGAGGCTTGACCAAGATCGAAGGAAAAGTGGATCAGGATAAGACCTGGTTGTGGCTCACGAGTGGAACACTGAAGAAGGAGACGGAAGGCCTGATACTTGCTGCCCAAGAACAGGCAATCAGGACAAATGCCGTCAAGGTCAGAATTGAAAAATCAGCTCATGACCCAAAATGCCGGCTTTGCAAAGAAGATGAAACCATCGACCACATTCTAAGTGGCTGCAAGAAGACCGTGCAGACTGACTACAAACTGAGGCACGACTCTGTTGCCCAGATGATCCACTGGAATCTATGCAAAAAGCATCATCTGCCAGTGGCAAAAAACTGGTGGGACCACAAGCCTGAAAAGGTGGTTGCAAATGAGCAGGTCAAGCTTCTGTGGGACTTCAGGATACAGACGGACAAGGTCTTGGAACACAATACTCCGGATATCACCATCATAGAAAGCAGTAAGATGTGGCTTGTTGACATCGCCATACCAGGTGACAGCAGAATTGAGGAGAAACAACTGGAAAAGATCTCCTGCTACCAAGACCTAAGAATCGAATGACAGCGTATCTGGTGTAAGCCAGTGCAGGTGGTGCCAGTGGTAATTGGCACACTCTGTGCAGTGCCGAAAGACCTTGGCAGGCACCTGAAAACTATTGGCATTGACAAAGTATCACTCTGCCAACTGCAGAAAGCCGCTCTTCTGGGATCAGCACGAATTATACGCCGCTACAACACACAGTCCTAGACTCTTGGGAAGGGTCCGACTGGTGATGTGAATGAAACCAGCACGAAATTGTTTGCTGTGTATTTATGTTTGATTTTCAATAAAATAATAATAATAATAATAATAATAATAATAATAATAATAATAATAATAATAATAATAATATTCTTCTGGGATCAGCACGAATTATATGTTGCTACATCACACAGTCCTAAACTCTTGGGAAGGTGATGTGAATGAAACCAGCACAAAATTGTTTGCTGTGTATTTATGGATAATAATAATAATAATAATAATAATAATAATAATAATAATAATAATAATAATAATAATAATAATTCTCCATGCTTTTAAGGTTTTCTCCCTGCCTCTATTTCTCTCTTCTCTGCATTTCGATTCTGTTCAGTTCTGTTCGTCCTCCTGGCTACTAAACAGCGCCAGTGCCTGGGAATAAATGACTGCCTGCTAAAGAAGGCCCTGACTCAAGGCAGGGAAAAGAAAAGCAATAATTACAGGGATCGTTGCCTGGCTCAGCAGCCAAATGCCATTTCTTAGCCAGCTTCAGTGGGGAAAAAAATCTTCATACAAATGTAAGCCTGCAAAATCAAGCCCGAGTCACAGGAGGCTGTTTGATCTAAGGAAGGAGCGTGTCGAGGAGAACGTTACAAAATGCAAATTATGACAACAGGAACAAAGTTTCGGCTGGAATAAATCAACACAGGTTGGCCCCTTGGTATTTGGGAGTCCGGATATCCTCTGCTCGTGAGTATTAATTCTGAACGCATTAGCATCAGCGCTGAGAGCTTAAGGTCACTTACTGAAAAGAGTTTAATTAAAGCTGTGATCAATTCTGTCAGCCCGCTAACAAAGCACATTCTGGTCTCTCCCTGCGGGAGACACATTCATCGCCCCAGACAAAATGCTGCAGGCGTGGGGAGATCTGCAAAGAGATAGCGAGGTAAGGGTGGACAAGCTGCAGTGGGTCTTGCCCAGGGTGGTGAGAGATCATCAGCTTTTTCTTTCTTCTATCTACAAATATATCCAGGACCAGCCTAAGACCTTCTGATGCCTTTGGGTGGATGTCACTGCTGCCCCTGCACTCACATTGCCAGCCTCTGTTCCACACATCTGTATTTTCTTCCACTCTAGTCCCCTCTTCCCTTTCCAATCTGGGGACTGAAGAAGGACCAGTGGTGGAAGCAAGGTGGACAGAGATGGGCATCACCCAGTGGAATAGCTAAAGGGGATGGAGCAGTCATTCTTGAAGAATGCAGGGGGCTCCTTCCTTTGAAAGTCATTTTGCTGGGGGGAGCAAAATGGAGCCATACAGAGTATGTGTGGACCAAAGGGCGGCCCATGTCATTTGCATCCACCACTCTATGTGTCCCCCAAATAGTGACCATGCAGTGCACAGCACTAAGTGCAGTGGAAAAACATCATTCAGAGCAGTGGTTCTCAAAATGGGATCCCTTTAGTGGGGTGCAACTTCATTTGGGGGAGGTTCATGTAAAGCTGGGCACTGCCATTGGAATGGGGCACTCTGGGTGCAACCCACACTTTCCCAGGATGTCTCATTGAAAACAACAGAACTTCCAAGTAGAAATGAAGAAGCTCTGGCAACAAATAGGAATAGTGATGCCACTTCCTGATTGATGCCACTTCCAGCCATGACATCATTTCCAAGCTGATGAAGGGGGTCCCAGACAGATTGTCCTCCTCAGAAGGGGGTCACGGATTGAAATGCTCAAGAACTACTGATTCAGAGTAAGGATAAGCTGGCCCTAAACCTGATAACTGGGGAAAAGTAATTGTTTCAGCTGGTGAGAGTTGGATGGGGGAAGGTGGAGAGGGCCAAGTGGGCAAAAGAGAGGATCAGGTCCAGGTGTAGAGTCTGCCACCGAATCCTATGCCTTTTGTGGTGTCCTATGTGGACCTTGTTGATTTAAAATAGCTGGCACAATTCCATGGTGACCTATTGGAGTTGATGGGATTCAACAATGAGTAAAGGAACAACAACTTAGGATTGGGTTGCCTACTTTATAAATGGTTTCAGGTAAGTACTCCTTATGCTCCCTCACATGGAACTACAATCCCCTAAATTCCTTGGAGCCACATAATCCACATAAAAACCCTTATGAAACCTGGCAGTGTGGGACTTCCAGTTTCATTTACAGGGACAGCTCAAGTGAGCAGAAAGCAGGTCAGTGTGGCTTTTATTAACTGCGGATTGGAGGGAGGTACCAGTGGTGGTACACTCAGGGTGAAAGTCACCCCAAATCCACCACCTCAGGTGGCCTTGTGGATGGGCTTGAATTGACTATGGTCCCATGAGGCTTCACCACACAACACACTAGACCACACTAGAGTTCCAGAAGGGGTCATTCCTGGCTCTATCTGGAAACACCCAAAACTGAACTGGGGATTTTCTACATGCAAAGCACATGTCTTACTATTGAACCTCATAAATTCCACCACACCTTACCTCATTGCAAGGTTCCTCTCCTTGGGATTTGCTACACATAGAAGACAACTAGTGTAAAATGCACACTCCAACAGGGTTGCAACGTTGAAAAATAACTATATGCTTCCTTTGGAAGTGTCGTTTGCAGCACTTTGATGCATGTTAAACATGTATTTTTAAATCATGCCTCCCATATGTGGTTTGTGAACCTCGGAGTTAATCGGTAATCCCAATGGGAAAACAAGAACTGAACATTTTATAGCACCTCTGTGCACATCTCTAAAGTTCGCTCTTTGCTTCCAGCCTGGAAAAAGGCAGTGACTGATCACATTTGCTTTATTATGGGGGGAGACAGATGGCCCAGCTCCTTTGAGAAGAGTGATGGTCTGCTTTTCTCATCCATTTTTATATTGTTAGTTCAGCGGATCAGAGATGACCTCAAAAATAGCTTCTTTGCTGGTTTACACAGCAGCACACTTGAGAATGCAGCGTGCAGGGAACAAGCCTACTGTGATGGATATTGTCCGGAGCTAGCTGATGCAGGGGGAAAAGATTGCCTTGGTAATCGGTTTTGTCTCTGGATGATGTATTGGTGTATCAGGAGCCAGGAGACAACGCGAAATGTTTGTGTGGCGTGGAGGTAGGGGATTGGGCTTTACTCAAAGGTCCCCCCTCTGGCTGAATCTGCAAATTGCAGCCAAATGCACAGAGAATGTTATGTTACTTTAAAAAAAAATTATAGATCTTCAATTTATGAGTTCCCGCATTCAGTTCATGCAAATCTGATCCATTCATCTGCGGAACAAAAAATATATATACTTTTTGAGTATATAGCCTGTGATAAATGTATGCAATGCATGCTACTATGTGTGTGAAATGGCCCTGAAAAGATAGCCTTTGAACATTAGGCGGATCGTTGGCTCCATCAAACCGCAGACGGATTAACAAGGTAGGACGATGTCCCATCAAGTCATCAGCAACAAAATTGAAATGGCTGTGCCTCTATGTTGCTCCTTCCTTTTTCTCCCATTCCCAAGCCTAATTTTTATTGGACAGGTGGCAGAAAATGAGTGGAATCACCCACTCTATCTATAGAACAGTGTCTTTCAAGGTCTGTTCTCCACCATGGTCCACCTACTCAAACTGATTTTGGGTGCAATGCAGAGAAACTACGGGGAGTCCTTGCTCCAGCGTAAGAACAATTTGCTCTGGATTGCAATATGAATTTCCCATAGGTTTTCACTTGGTGGTGCAGTAACTACAGGTACACATAATGTCTCTTACGTGCTCCAGTAGTTACTCTGGATTGTAGGGGAAGTCACTATCATCTAGCTAGGAAGGCCAGATGCAAAGCAACGCCCATCAGAGGGAAGGGTGTATGGATAGGTGGGCTTCAGGGTAGATGGGTGGGCATGAAAAGGCATCCTTTGGAACTCTGCCCAATCTAACTGAGCCTCCTACTAGTGTTGCTTATCTTATGTTCCTGATCTTGCTGCCAGGCAGCAGGTATCCAGGTACAGATGTAGAATTCAAAATTTCAGAGGAGGGCACCTGGATACAAGTGTTGTATGTGCTTCCTGAAGCATCTGGTGGCTGCTGTGTGATACAGGAAGCTGGACTAGATGGGTTTTAGCCTGTTCCAGTGGAAGCACTTATGTTCTTCATAAGTGAGCGCCACCAGTCACCACCATAGTGACCACTGATGGTACCTTTGCTACTGATTGAAAAACAGTGTTATATTAGCAAGTATGTTATTGGGCTCCATCAGGAGGAGGTGTGTGTGTTCTTAATTTAAACTTGTGCTTCTTTCCCTACATCTGATTACCTGCTCCCTGAGGTCTTTTTTATTATTATTTTTCCACATTTTTATGTTACCCTTCTCACCTTTTGTTCTCACAACAAGTGAGGTAGGCTAAGCAAGGAGGTCCAAGGTCACCCAGGAAGTTGCATGGCTGGCCTGGAATGAACATGCATCTTCCAACACCAGCACCACTAATAAACCTGGATCTGTCCAGCCTCAGAACCACTACACCATCTTGGAACTTTTTTCTTGTTTCTGCCTCTGTGTAGCAACGGCTGCAGTTCTGCCTTTGTCCCTATAAGGTTCTTAATAAAAGTCAATTTGTTGTACACACCATCTGCTTGAATCCCTCAGCTCTGCTTGAATCCTGCTTGAATCCCTCAGCTCTGCTTGAATCCCTCAGCTCTGCTAACTGACTTTAGGCTTGGAGATGGGCAGATCAGATCAGGGATCTGAGAGGCATTTCCTGCCTCCTTTCTAGGGCAACTTGTTCCACTATGTTTGAATAAATTTATTTAATTTATTTATTTAAGTAATTTTTATCCCGCCTTTCTTCCCCCACAGGGGGGAACTCAAGGCGGCCAAACAATTAAAAAACAATAAAACACCACTAAAATTACATATGATAATAAATAGAGATAAAAACACATTAAAATGTAATTAAAATACAATTAGACTAAAGCTAAAAACGTAGACTAAAAACGATAAAACAAAAAAGATAAAAAAGATAAAAGCCCCCCAACCTCTGCCCCCATTTAAAAAGCTTTTTTAAAATAAAAGGTTTTAAGGCTCCGCCTGAAGCTCTGTAGTGAGGGAGCTTTCCTCAGTTCTAAGGGGAGGGAGTTCCAAAGCCGGGGTGCCACCACCGAGAAGGCCCTATCTCTGGCCGCCACACCTCTCACGTCTTTTAGTGGCGGCACAGTCAGAAGGGCCCCCTCAGATGACCTTAGGTGATGGGTCGGATTGTACGGAAGAAGGCGGTCCCTCAGATACCCTGGACCCAAACCGTTTAGGGCTTTAAAGGTCAGGACCAGCACTTTGAATTCAGCCCGGAAACGAATGGGCAGCCAGTGTAGTCGCTGAAGCAGTGGCCCGACAGAGTCGAACCGACAAGCCCCAGCAACCACACGGGCCGCCGCATTCTGTACTAGTTGCAGTTTCCGAACCGTCTTCAGAGGCAGCCAGTGGTGGGCACCAGCAGGTTCGCACCTACTCTATAGAACCAGTTGTTAACAAGAGATAGGACATATAAAGTTTAAAAATAGCCATTTAAAAGTGGCTGCCAGATGGGCAGAGAACCGGTTCTTAATTTCTTTGAAGCCCATCACTGGGCCATAGGCAATCTTGTTACACCCTTGTGTTCATTCAGTTTGTGTTATATGGGGCCAAAGATGGATGCATTCACAACTATTCCTTCGGATGCATTCACAACTAGTGAATCCTTCCACACTAGTTTTCTAATTGGTTATATATCATCAGCAAAGTTGCACCCACCTTCCAGGATCATGATGCTAAGGGCAATGTACTCCCTGCCCCTTAGCTACAACATTTGTTAGATACAGAGTGTTTTGTAACATTTCTGCTAGCTAGAACAATGATGTATTGGCAGTCCCAGAAATGCAAGCATTCCTATACCTCTTTGACCTATACCTATATTCCTATAGACTCTTTGACACAGCTTCAAATGTTTTCCATGTAAGCCGACAGCTTATTCAACAGATAACCAACCAATAAAGAGCATAATCAAACCTTCCTTTTGTTCCATTCTGGGTATGGTCAGCTCTAAAATCTATAGGAGATTTCTCATATATCTATCTGTCTGTCTATCTATCTATCTAATATATATATAAAACTGAAAAACCACTGACTGATTCATTCACTGACTCATCAATGCCAAGCCAAAACCATTTGGCCTAGAAGCGTGAAATTTGGGGAGGGTGTTCTGTCCTCCCCACTGATGGAGGCACCCACTAAGAACCAGTTCTTGGAGATTCCAACTGGAAGGGGGTGAAATGGAGTGCAACACGTTTTTCTTGCTATACTTTGCATTGAAGAATCCCTAAGGTGCGCTCTGCCAAAACCCCTGGACCTAGAAGCATGAAATTCGGGGTGTTCCTTCTGTGACATCAACACCCACAAAGAACCGATGTTAAGAATTTTAACCCTTAAGGGGCTGAAAAGGGATGCTACGTGTTTTTGTCTTATACTTAAACGTTGAAGATTGACTGATCACCATCCAGCCAATTTGGTGCCCAGTGCCTGATGCACTGGGAGGGAGGATCACTGGGGGGATGGTGTGCAAGGAGGGTTTGTGCACATGTGGGATGGTGTGCATGGGCTGGATGATGTGCATGGGGGAATGTTGCACATGTGGGGTTGATGTGCATGTGGGGTGTTGACAAGCAATGCGGGATGGCATGTGGGGAGCATTTTAATCCTGCAACGCAGGTACGTTTTTGCTAGTCTATTAATAAGACTATAATGGTTCTCTCCCTAAAAATCCATATCCCAACCATATGTTCTTATCACTACCCCAACTAAATAACATCCTACTTTTGTAGCCAAGCCCCAGCAAGGCATTCAAGTACAAACAATGCATTCATTCTTGAAGACCATCTCCAGCAGGGTGAATGTCTAGTGTCCACTGTTCTATTTATCATCACCTTTCTCTCAAGTTCTGTGTCAGGAGGAAATTCATTTAGCCTTCCTATGAATTTTCTTCAAGTTGCTAAAAATGCACTGATTATAGTAGCCCCTTTCATTTGTGCAACTAGGCTTTATGTAAAAAGACATCTCCAGAGCAACCTGTGCCTATATACCCAACCAACCACATTCACATAAAATTGAATGCAGAGTTTTGCTCATTTTAGTTAATTACTGCTAGAAATAGATTTTGGCTGCAATCCTAAAGACACTTTCCTGGGAGTAACACCCATTGGACACAGTGGGGCTTACATCTGAGTAGACATGGTTAGGTTTGTGCTGTTAGACTGGTGGGAACTTTTCAAATGTTTCTGAACTGTTCTTAGTGCAATTGGACATAGTAGAACATTAATTTCCATAACTGGATTCCTATGTTCACAGAAATAAATGTCCCTTTAAATTTAAGACAGATTCAGTTGTGAGATCATTTAGTACAAATCTGACAGCATCGCAAAGTTACTAAAAATATAGTAACTTATTGCAGATAGAGTACAGTGGTACCTTTGTTTACAAGCATAATTCATTCCAGAAGTATGCTTGTAATCCAAAACACTTAAGAACATTAGAAGAACCTCCCCACTGGATCAGGCCAAAGGCCCATGTAGTCCAGTTTTGTGTATCACACAGCAGCGCACCAGATGCTTTAGGGTCTGGCATCCATATGATACTGGCATCCAGGTGCTATCCCCACTGTATCTGGCATTTTAGGTTGTCCACCTCTAGACACCTTTCATAGCTTGTAACGTGTGTGTATGTATAGAGGTGAACAACCTCGAAATGCTGGAAGTACTTGTATATCAAAGGAAATTTTCCTATAAGAAATAATGGAAACTCATTCATTCCACAACCCAAAAATATTCATATAAAAATGATGACAATATAGTCTTATAATACAAAATAATAAATAAAATACAAAATATAAAGGAAAATAGAACAACTTAACCTGGCTGCAATCTCAGGCTGCAATCTGCCCCCTTACACAAGAGTGAGCCCCATTAAAGAGCTCACTTTAGAGTAGACATGCAAGGCTGGGTTTCTCAGGTTCCTTTCCATTGCTCCCTTTAAAGAGGAGTGAGCCCCACTGATTATAAAATCAGGAATTTCTTACCTGAAAATATCCTATTCTCTGAGGTAGGAAAAGAGGAGCATTCACAGGCTGGGTTAACCCCTCCCACTTCTGGAGAAGGAGTCAGACTTAGACAAAGTCTTCTCCCTGGGTCTGGGGGGCGACCCTGTCTTTCCAGTCCAGTTGACAGAGCCCAACAGGAATCCCCTCCCCACTTGAGCTAGTCGCCATTCACAGCCCCCCTTTTGAAGATAAAGGACCCTGAAAGATTAGGGACTAAGAGAACAAAACAGATAAAAAAACAGCAAAAATCAAGAACAATTTGCAAGAAAAAACAGTAACAGATCCTGACAGGGATCCTGGCCTTGGATACCCTAACTGACTACACTTTATATTTGATAGTTTGGAAGAGAAAAAACCCTGTCTTTTGTCATCATTGAAGAGATGGGCAGAATGCCCTATTTTCCTACTTCTGAGAATAGGTCATTTTCAGGAAAGAAATTCCTAATTTTCTCTGGAGGCAAGGAAAAGAGGGGCATTCATCGGCTGACAGGGAGGGTCAGGGGTGGGGCCGGGAAGGGCCAGGGGCGGGAAGGGTTGGGGGGGCTGGGGAGGGCATGCCACCCATCCCAGCGCACTGCAGGTGTGGGTGGGCTGGGCGAGGGGCGGGCTCCAACCCCGGCGCATGCACAGTGTATGTCCTGAAGCTGGTCGACCAGCTTCAGGAGACGCACTGCATGTGTCAGGAGACGCACTGCACACGCAGTTTAGGGCTTCCCTGGGTGCACCAAACTGGTGCGCCCAGTTTTGTGCCCTCTCCCCATAGCTACCAGATCGGTAGCGGGGGGGCACAAGCAACAACCGGTTCGGGCGATCCGGCCCAAACCTGCTTCGACCCACCACTGGCTGGGATATACCAGAGCCACCTCTTGTACCGGGAGGGAATGATCATGACCAGACCTGCTATAGTACCACCTTTTGGAGGACCCTGCAACCAAACGCAACTTTGGCCAAAGCAGCTCAGTCTATTTTATAGTGTTGAAAAAAAGTACAGTATTTGGTGAGGCCCAGGTGGCAGCCTTACAAATAGCTTCCAGGGAGGCTGTGCCCTCAAAAACAAAAAAAGCTGCAGCTCGCCTGGTGGAGCAGGCTGTGATCTCCTGGGGGGGGGGGACGACTTTGCCCGTCACTTTGTAAGCTTCCATAATGGCAAGTTTCAGCCATCTAGAGAGTGTAGACACCAAAGCAGTTTTTCCCTTTTTTGCCCCTTGAAAAATGATAAATGAGACCTCTGTTTTCTGAATTCCTTGGTGTGATCCAAATAATAGCAAAATGGTCTGTGAACATCCAAGGAATGCCATGCCCTTTCCTTGTCGCCCTTTCCTTGTTGTGACCTATGAACAAGAGGTCACAATTCATGCAACAATTTCATGCAAATTTTTGGCATGAAAGAAGGGTCCGTTCTAAACATGATCCTATCCTGGTGAAAAATACAGAGATTTGTTTTGACCGAGAGGGACCCCAATTCCGAGACCCTTTTAGCCGATGTGATGGCAATAAGGGTCTTAAAGGGAACTCTCTGGGAGAAGCCGAGGCCTTAGGCTCAAAAGGTGGACCCATAAGAGCTTGGAGCAGCAGTCTGAGGTCCCAGCATAGGAATCTGTGGATAGTCGGGGGGTTGCTGGTTGGAATTACTCCACCCCCCAGTCCAGGACCCTCTGAAAAGCCTTGGGGAAGGGAAAAGTGGTCAGCCTGAAAGTTCCCTGCGGGAAGACATTCTTATCATAAACGTCTTCCCAGTCAGAGACCAGGGAGTATGAACGCTGGACCTTAAGACAATGATCAGCCTTTCTCATCATTCTACCTAGCAATTCCATGGAGAAGTCAGTCCTTCCCCAGGTCTGCTTCGGCTATGAAGGCCTTGGGTTTGGGGTGAGGCTTTGAGCAGGAGGGAGTGGCTGTGGAGTGCCCATAGGCTTGACTTGGGACTGCACTGGCAAACACTTTCTTCCCAGAAATGGAATCTCGGGGGGTAGGAGAGGCCATGGTGAAAGACACCCTTTCCCAGATAGGTTGATGTACCAGTTGGAAGGCAGATTACCGTATTTCCCGGCTTATTACACGCACCGGACCATGAGACACACCAAAGTTTAGAGGAGCTTGTATAAAATCAAGTACCATTTTAAAAGAAACCATCTGAGATGTGATGTGACATCTCTAATGTCACACAATTCCTTAATAGTGTAAGAGCCAGACAGAATTTAAGTCTACTTGTTTAAATTTCACTTATCTGAAACTTATCTGAAAGGAGCAAAACAAGAAAAAAAATATTCCGAACCAAATGGTGTACTAATATATTTAATAAAATATAGCAGAATAATATTTCAGCCACGTAAAGTCAACAGTGGTATTAAGAACCATTATCACTGTCATTAACAAATGAGGAAAGACTTTAAGCTTCAAGCACTCTTCTAATTTTCTGGTAACCCCAAAAACTCATCATCTCTACAGTCAGTGATTTGTGACTTTTGCACAAATCTCATTGCAAATGATCAGACAACATTTTGCACAAATCTCATTGCAAATGGTCCAGGAAGGCAGGTAAAGTTGGGGGTGGGTTCTTTTGGGGGTGGGGGATCCAGGTAAGTAGGGAAAGGTGAGGGGATTTAGATAGATAGGGAAAATGAGGGAGGCATTGGCATGGAGGAGGGACCAGATCTTGTGCATTTCTACTTTAGAGCAAGTGTCCAAGCCTGGGAAGGCTGCTTAGGATTGCATCTGTGCCAGGGTGACCAGATGTCAAACTCAAAATTCCTGAACCCCAAGGCCAAAATTCCTACCCGCTTTAAAAAAATTGCCAAAAAATGTAATTTTTTAAATATTTTTGATTTTTACTTTTTTGGCCATAACATTTGATAGGAAGGCGATATCTCAAAATTGATTGTTGCATTGGATTCTGCTCTTCAATACGAATCCAGTGACATATGACATATGGGGTAAGGTGCTCCAGGATTGGCCCTATCACTCCCTTTGGGGAGAAAAAAGTACGTCTTATAAGCCAGGAAATACAGTAATTTTTTTTCTTAATAAAATAAGCCCCCAACAAGATGCCTCCTCCCCAACAAAAACAAAACTGGGCCACTGATGAGCACTCATGTGTGCCAGTCCCAGATGCCTGGTGATGGAACCAGTCGAAGCCCGGGTCCAGGATTAGGCCCAAGATGGTGGCTCCGCGCCTCAAGGTGGCGCCTCTGACTGCTGCACTCAAGAGACTGGGGGCTGCAGTGGGACCACTGTGGTCTCTCCCGCTCTGGGAAGCCATCTGCTGGGATTGATGCCTTAGGGAAAATCCCCAATCGTCCTGTGGACAAATTAGCAGGTGAGCCCAGAGGCTTCAAAGAGGGTCTCTACAGGGGTTCTCCGGGGCCCGCACCCGCATCAGAGATGTGTTGCTCTTCACAGCAGGAGTGGGAAGTGAGGTGACTGGGCCAAGAGTCAGGCCACACATCCTCCTTGTGCTCACTGGTGCTCTGAGCTGCTGCCTGCTGTGGGTGACCAGTGGGCTCCTGAGGGAGAGACCTGGTCCACCTGGGGATTGGGGCCCATGGTGCCCTGAGGCTGGTTTGGAAAGGCCCAATGGCACCCAGAGTTTAATGTTAAAACAAATGCTCTCCCTCATCCAGATTAAAAGTTTGCACCATAGTGAATGTGGCTGTTTCTTGGAATGTCCTATTTCTGTCATACCTGCAGGCTGTGGGTGGCACAAATGGCTAAGACACTGTGCCTGTTAAGCAGCAGGCCAGGGTTCGAGACCCCGGTCGGCCTCACAAGACAGGGTGAGCTCCTGTCCTTAGCCCAGCTCTGCGATGCCAGCTGGATCCAATCGTATTGGCTCTGCCTTTCCATTGGACTAATTCAGTGGCATGGAGAGGGGGGATTTGCTGCTTGGGTAACAGCCTATCCTCCATAACAAACCCAGGCTTTCGTGCTTCACATGCAACGTATGCAGCGCCGAGCACGATACCATAGTCTTCCAAGACTGACAGAGGCCTGCTTGTTATACCTGCTTCAATAAGGCTGATTTCCCTGGCTATATTCCAACCTCCAGCTGTTACCTATCTTCAAACCATGCAGCATATCTGGAATTTTTCAGCTATGCTTTACCTTGAGTAGAAGAAACATGGAACAAAAATTAACCTTCCTGCTCTTTCACATATCCTTCACTGTCATCTCAATGCCTCTTTATGTATTGCACTCACATGGATTCCTCAGTGATTACACTGCAATCACTGCAATCTGGAACACGTTATGTATAATCAAAAGTTGTGATCTAATTTCAGGCTCTTCTTTCCCCCCTTTGATTGTTCTAGGCTGCTTAAAACACCTTGTATCAAATAGTTTTAAAAAAAATAATTGTCCTTACAATTTCAGCACTAATTCCACAAGGATGTTCTCTGGCACCCATTTAAAGCAATATACAGTTCATATAACACTGACTATAGCTCACAATGCCCCAAATTTAAAAATATTTCCTATTTGTCCCAAGAAAATTAAAAAGTTAAGACAGAGAGGTATTCTGTGTGTTCACCTGTTTGACTGCATGAACTCTTCCCATTTGAGTTTTATGACACAGCCTGACCGTTGCAAACCTGGAATTCACTCATAAAACTATAAGAGGCCTGCTGGATCAGGCCAAACGCCCATCTAGTCCAGCTTCCTGTATCTCACAGTGGTTTACCAGATGCCTCAGGGAGCACATGTCAAGAGACCTGAAAGCAGGTGCTCTCCCCCACAGGTGAGGTTGCCTACTTCTACTTTGCCTGTTTTTATTGAGGCGGAGGTTTGGGGGTTATTGTTTTTAATGTTTTGATTTATGTAAGTTTTTGACGCTTTTAATTGTTTTATTGAATTATTGTTAGCTGCCATGAATCAGCTATGGCCCAAGAAAGACAGGGTGGGTATGTATGTATGTATGTATGTATTTATGTATGTATAAATAAATAAATAAATAAGGAGGTTGCACATACCCATTGTGGTTCGTAACCTGTGATGGACTTCTTTTTTAGAAATTTGTCCAATTCCTTCTTAAAGTCACTGAGGCAAGATGTCATCATCACATCCTGTGGCAAGGAGTTCTACAGACTTAATTACGTTATAGCTTTTGAACCATACTGACCTGCCATCCACTCCACTGAATGATATTTGGATCTAAGCCGGGGTGGGAAGACACATTGACGATCAGCAGCAATAGCCACTCCACCTGCAAACGTTAATAATATAGAGGGATGCTGGAAAACGATGAAGGCAACAGCTCTGACTCATCCTCCAGTGAGCCATTTTCTTTCTCCTACTTCCCACTTGCTTGGAGAAGTAGAAGATGGCTGTAATGGATATTCTGGGACTACTTAATATGGGAAGAACAAAGCTTCATAATGAAGTGAAGGCCAGTTATCCTTGAACCACCACTACCAACAGCACATGAATGATTTATAGAAAAAAATCCTGTTCTAATATTTACTTATTTGCAGATGAGAATATTCACCACCTTGAAGAGGTGAAAATCTTATTTTTTATCTACTCTGATATAAGCAATATATCTTATTTTGTAAATTTTAAGTTCTTTACGATTATAGGAGATTTACATGCTTATAGTGAAGTTTTTTCAGTACTTCCAAACTTTTATATGCCTATAGTGTTGTTGGAAAAGGCTTCCAAACTGGTGCATTTGAGCAAATGCTGTTTTAGAGCCAAGTGACAGAATACACAGAGATATTTTTCACCTCCCATTTTGGGTTGGGAGGGCAAGAGAGAAAGGTTGTTTCAATGCCTTTCGAAATGCATTACGTGACAAGTGTTGACTTATCTAGTAAAAGACAAGACCTCCAGTACCTTTTTAAAACCTCCCTCTTCTGCTTTATTGACAAGTAATTGTTCAAAAATGTTCTCACAATTCAATAATTACAAAGACTTAGACTTACATTTAAAAAAAGAGTAAAAACCAGAAAACCCCAAAAGCAGTAGTGTCCAGCTCAAATTGAGCATCATTGATCAAGAATCTGAGAAAGAGCAAATATTGTCAAACACTTAATGTAACAGGATTAAATGTTGACTAGAACCACTTGGTTTAAATGAGAGATAAGTGCATGTCCTATACAGTGTTTCAGGAAACAGGATTAGCCATTGGTATAGCATTAGCCCATAGAAACCAGATTTTAAAATAGGTGACATCCAACTGTCATCAAATTGGCACAGAAGGCACACTAGTGTGACAATGACAAACTGAATATGCCAGCCACTGAATTAATTACACGCTTTAAAAATGAAACATGATCACAAAGTTTTGTTTTTGTAGGGGGCAGGAAGAATTACTAAATGTATAATACATAGAAGCATGGGATTAAATATACACGCAATATGTTACTGCTGCACAAGGTCCATTGCAAAATATACAGGAGTGTGCTGTGCATTTATTTCTCTACATGATCAATACTTTTGATTAGCAATCATGGGGTCTTCATGCAGGTGACAATACAATGAACTGGGGGGAACGAGGGGAAAAAAGGGGCACCCTCATATACACATTCTTCAAACATTTCCACTTTGGTTACCAATAAAATAGAACGAAGGTTTTAGGTACTACACAATCCCTTCATACAAGCAGCCTTCAAAAAAGAGTAATCCCAAGAGAATGCTAGCTAGCTAGCTATATGGAAACATGTAGTGTATCCTTTATATTGAAGAAAAAAGAAGAAATTACACAAATGTCTGAGAAGATGGTCACAGGAAAAGCATAGTAAAATCTCTTTCACAGCACTATTTTACGTACGGATTTGTTTCCCTCTAAAAAGCCATGACTTGGCTAACAACAGTCAAGGAGGTCTTTAAAAAAGCAGGTTAAAGGTAAAATGTTACTGGTAATAGTTTTTATGTACATGGCTAAAAAGTCTGGAGAAAGTCATTTACAAAGCTGAGAATGCATGTAATGGCTAAATAAGTTAAAGGCCACAAACTAGAATTTTGTGTTTTCATTCCATTTCCTGATGTATCCTACCAATGCTGGAATGGCCCTACAGCTTCCTATCATTCCCCTAAACTTTGAAAAAAATTACAGAATATATTTAGAATATATTTAGCTGTGAATGTAACTAGCCTGCTTTTTACTTTCCATCCAAAGGTCCAACTTTTTTCTAAAAGGAATTCCTGCTATTGGGATATTATGTCATCCTATAGAAAAATATACCTGACACCACTGAGTCATAAAAACTACCAGCATATCTTCCTATTGTTTTCAGTTTAAGTGTGAAAACTATTTACTGGTAGCCTTTAGTGTATGCCATGACAGTGTCACAGCCCTGCAGAAATGGATTCAAGAATGAATAGTTCTGCATTAGAAAAAAATCAATCATGATAGGAGTAAAAAATTCTCTCCTCACTGATCCCCCAAATTCTACTTTCTAGATATAGTGTTTACTTCTGTTCAAAATGAGAAACCGAGTGTCAGTCTTGGCACTGTTATTGGAGGCATACATCCTGCTCTTGAATACTCCACCGAGTAGAAGATGATCCCAACCAGAGGAGAGGGAGAGCGGCCAGCTGAAGATTTATGCATCACAGGTCGATTGGTCCAAGCCGTCTACTGTAAGTTGATTCCTATGTGGAGAGTTGGGACTTGGGGGGCCACTTGGATTAGAGCTGTTGGAAGGAGTTGAGTGCTTTGTAGAATCAGAATCAGGCTGAAAAGGAACAAAACAACACTGCCTTCAAAACCCACTGCATACAAAGTGCCTAAAAGAACACAATGAGACATAGGTAACACACCTCATCAGAAGAAATGTGAGTATTGCTATCAAGAGTGGAGCTCCATGGGTTTGGAAACAAAGAAGCTCCCATTCTGGGAATAAGTAAACCTACCATACACATATTTATATATACAGCAAGAAGAAAAATGTGCCCTGGGCACAAAGTATATGAGCAGACAGTCTTCAAGCACAGGTTAGTTCCAAATAATTCTAAAGCAGGAGATGACATTTAAAGTACTAAAAATTTGCATGGGAGGGATACTGAATCCTTATACTGCAACACCTCTCTTACTTCAGCAGTCTATCTTCCAATGTCCTCAAAAACTGAAATGAGTCCAGATTGGAAGGTAAAAAGCATTTCCAAAGTGCTGCATGTTATCTTCTTGTAATCCCTACAACTACACTGCACAGTAAGCAAAATTTTTCCTATACAGCAGCTGGGGAAGTGGAAGCAGAGAGAGGGCTTGTCTACATAAGTCCCTATCTATAGCAGAGGTGAGTTTTGAACCGACCAAGTTGCACCAACTCCAGACATGCAGCTAGCATATATTTTAGGGCACAGTGACACATTTGTGTCATACATCAGGTGACAGTTCAAGCTGCTGCTAGACATTTGCATTCTGATCATGTGCAAAACTCTATTTTTTATGTCCAAAGCCAGGTCTCATCCCTTCCCAAGGTCTTCCAAAAAAGGATAACCAGTCTATTTTTATAACTGCAAAGCTCAGCACAGAGAAAAGTGCCTGAGAAGAGGAAAAAAATGTAGGTATGGAAAAGAGTCCAGAATTCCCTAACCACATGTCCTTTTAGTATTTTAAAATTTGGCTTATTCTGCTTTAGATGTGATTGGAGCATTCTCGTCTTTGAAATAGACTTGCCTACTGCCATCATATGTCATCTGAGTCTAAGCATAAGAACATAAGTAGAGCTCCTATGAAACAGGCCAAAAGCCCATCCAGTCCAGCTTCCTGTATCTCAAAGTGGTCCACCAGATGATTCAGGGAGCACAAAAGACCACAAGATATCTGCACTCAGGCTTTCTCCTCTGAATCTGGCATTCTGAGGCTGTCTATGGGCACAATCCCATCCACATCTCTCCAGTCCCATTGTGTTCAATAGGTCTTACTCCCTAGAAAGTGTCATTAGGATTGCAGCCTATATCTAAAAATAAGTGGCACTTAGTTTGATAACAAGCCATGGTTTATTCTTTTAATGGCATATGTAGTGACAAGGCAAGACATCTCAGGCAAGGTCTTTTGTGGTAGGGCATGGAACACATATGATGATAGAAAGAAGCATGCAATTGGGGGTATGTGTAAACCATCCTAAGCAAAATTTTTTGAAGACATACAATAGTAAACGGCCTAGTTCTGAAAAAAATGACAACTTCCTTGCCGTTCCTGTGAGAACACCAAACAGTAAGAACATTTCTGCAGCATAGTCATCACTCAATTTAATTGATATTGTCTGCTTCCTTAAAAACTAGTCACGTGTTTTCTGCACATGCATATATGCATCAGCATAAATACATTCAATTCAATAGATATCCATTCCCCCCTCCCCCCACTAGTCCATTAACCTGAATGTTCCCGGCACGCATCTTTCCCCTGCTCAAATCCCTCCTTAAAATCCATCTTTTATGAAAATCCTCTGACAGATTAACCCCTTAAGCTGTTGCTTGTTCTTACCTTTAAAGCCCTACACAGCTTAGGCCCCCAAGGACCGTCTGCCGCCATATAAAACTACCCACCCATTAAGATAGATATAACTGGTTCGCAAGCAGGAACAAGCCATCTCTGTGGTGGTCTTTTGAGGCCTGAAATGCTTTAGCATGAGAGATGCTAAAAGCCTTATTGCTAGGGACCTGCTATATTGCTATAACCTGTTTATTGCTATAACACCCCTTTGTCAGGAAAAATTACCTTGCCTTTTGCAGGTTTTTACTTATTGCACTTTCAAAAAGCTGCTACTCTCACTTATTTCAGCGGACTTTTGAACTATGACTCACTGAAAACTGGAGCTTCTTGTAAGTGGACGTGCTCTCTGTTACTTTTATTCTGTGTTTAATAATAATGATATAATAATCTGTCTTTTATTATAATATTGTGTGCTTCACTGAAACCATAAGGTAAAGGGTAGAACTACAGTGGTACCTCACTTAACGAGTGCCCTCATAACAAAGGATTCACTTAATGAGGTAACATTTCCCTGAGAATCTGACTGTCATAACGAGCGTTGCTTCACTTAACGAGCACACTCGTTGGGGGCAGATTCCCAGGGATATTGCTTTGGGGCTGCAATCCTAAAGAGACTTATCCTGGGCTGTGGCTGGAGGGGGCAGTTGGGGCAGACTGCGCTGCCCTGGCAGCACTTCCACCGCCTCCGGGGGTTCCGCTGCAGCCATGGAGGGTTTCCTTCCGACTATGGGGTTTCCTCTCTCTGGAGCGGCTACTCAGGGGCTTCCCTATGCTCAGGGGTTTCCCATCCAGGTACTTCCCGGTTGGTGTGAGCAAAGACTATAGAGCGCATAGAGTCCATAGTCTATGGTGTGCACCGTTATTAACATTAGCTCCCATCAGCTGAGAATTTTTTGTTATACTATATTAAGCAAGCTGCCAGGTAAAGCTCTCCTTTACCTGGACAAGAGAAGGCAGCATATGTGGGTATAAAGCTATATAAATATATGGCTAGATAAAACTCACCATAAAAACTAGCCATGTAATCCTAAGCATATGGATCCCAAACATGGAAACTGTTTAATTATTTCTCATGGTGAAAGAAGGGCTAATTGTAATCCCTTTCTATCATTATTTACTCAAAATTGCCCCACAACTGTTTTTCCATAAACAAGGAAAAAACAAACAAGGCACACTTCCCCACCCCCAGGCAATGGAAAAGCAGTGAAGTAGGGAAGGAATGGATAAAAAAAAAACATCCACCCTATCATTCATTCTTCCCGAGCCCAAACACAGACTCAGAGGCTACTTTTCATTCGAAAGTAAAAATGTGAAGCCCAATTAGAAGAAATAAGCACACAGAATCCTACATTATTTCTAGTTTGGGACTCAAGCCTGATGGAAAGGCTAAAAAACTCCATTCAGCAATAATTTATGAAAGCCCTGGCAAGCAAGGTGGCTAGTATTTGCTGGACAACCTTTTCTGCCCATTTTATGCCCATCCTATTGCTTGCTGGCATTCTGCATACAACTTCTTTTTTTTCCCTCTTAGCTAGCTTCTTGAACAATTTCCTAGTGTTTCAAATTTAGTTAACTTCTTTACAATGAACAGCTTTACAGTGAATCCGCTGCTATGGCAGCCTATTTAATTATGGGAGGGGGAATTTATATTTAGCCAGTAGATTAAAAGGTGATTATCACTGAGAGATATGGTTCACAAGTTTTTCCTGTGGGTGTAAACAATAGTTTTTCTCTAATGCAATTATTTAGACAAGATAAGCCAGGAAGAACTGTGATAAGACCAAATCACATCTGCTGACTCCTCTATTCATTCTATTCATGTCAAAGATGGTGCCTGCGCAGTACTCTTTCTGAAGCCAGTTGGCTTCAGAAACAACTGCACAGGTGCCAATTTTGGCGACTGCGCAGCCCAGGTAGAGGGGAGCATGTGTCCCGGGGGTGATGCACAGACTTTCGCACTGAGTGATGTGCAGAGTCGTGTCACCACTGTAGGCACCACAGCTGTTCCTTGTTCAGTGTGATCTGAGGGGTGTCTCCTCAGGAGCAAGTCCTCCCCAGCAAGTCCTCAATTACTTAGCATGCTATGGAGCAGTTAGGGCAGCCCAGGCTTCCTAACTCTCTGGATGCAGCATAACTTTCTGCTCTGGATACAGAGTAGTTAGGAGAGAGCAGTTGGGGCAGAGCAGGCTGAACTTGCTCTGGATTTGGCCCTTAGTTATGCAGAGATGTGCCCATGCAACCAAAGAGCTGTGACATTCAGATGAAAGTCTTCCTATGTTAGAATCACAGCCTATGAATGGTTGAAAACAAAGGGTACATTCTGACATAGCTTACCTCTTTGTCAAACTCCTGGTCTGGATCAGACATGCTTCGCAAGGGCATGGCTGCTCCCAGGTCACTGCCAGCTGCAAGAGAAAGATGCTTTTAAAGCTGTTCATCCTAAAACAGTTTCTAGTACAGCTTAAAAATGTTTCCACTCTTACTTGAAGAAGGCCATGAAATGTAGCTTTTGTTTCTCTGGGGTGCCTGGCGTGAAATGATGGTCGTGGGAGGACAAGCCTTCTCATCTTGTGAAGGTACGACACTCTGTAGCAGAAAGGTGGCCACAAGCCATTAGTCAAGACAACTGTAACAGAAGTTCTTTTTTCTGCTTGATTTTTAAAAAATGAACACTTCTAAACATATATGGAATTCAGTGTTATTATACAGGAGTAGGCTTTGATCAAGGTATGAGCCACCCAATATCAAGTAATTCTTTGATATCAAATAATCAGAGAGATACACTCGTTCACTCCTCAGAAAACAATAAAATTAGCGCAGCTAATAGCCAAATTCCTACTACCTAGCCTAAGTTCTGTTAAAGATTCTTCTACAGACTAATAAATAGAGATACAACCATCATCTTCTTTTGGACTTGGTAACACCCAAAATTAATGTTCACCCATTTCGCAGTGTATAAGAGAGGGGTGAAGCTAACTGGGCAAGAGGCACTCTTTCAAGTGGGTGTTCCTCCTTTATTTACCAGGGGGAGAGTAACTGGCCCTCCTCAACCCAGCAATGTCTATTCAAGTGGTTTCTGCTGGTTTTGTTTTTGCATTTTAGATTGTGAGCCCATTTGGGACAGGGACCCATTAGCTATTGTTTTCATTTATTTGTAAACCGCTTTGTGAACTTCTTAGTTGAAAAGTGGTATATAAACACTGTAGATGTAGAAGCATAGGCTTGACAAGTACCTGTCGGGGATGATGTAGGAGGATTTCCTGCTGCAGGCAGGGGGTTGGACTAGAATACCTACTAGGTCCCTTTCAACTCTAGGATTCTATGATTTGGTACATTGGATTACCTTTGCTGTATGTTTGGCAAGGATGACAATAAATGCTGACAGTTAAAACGTCAGGGCATTCTTTTCAAAGTGTGTTCTCTTTGTCTCCTAATACTGGAATGATGCATAATCCCTGCCGTGGCTAGGACAAGAGGTTACTAGAGAAGACATGATTTAGACTTGGCAGCTGACAACCTGCTGTTGAGCACAGAATTCAGGGCAGCATGCACAAGCTTATACAGAGGGGTTAGCAATTCCCTGCAAACTCCTACCTACCCACACATACTTGCTTTATATATGGGCAAAGTATACACCATTATTACCCACTTCAGTGCCTGAAGTGCTGCTCCTGCCCTTGCTACAGAGGCAATGGAGGACAGTAAGAGGAGGAAAGCAGGGAGGAGGAAGGGTCGCTCTGGAGAAAGATTTCAGTAGAGATAGGGCTCATGTGATAGACGTAGGAGGTGATATCAGAGCAGAGTGTCAGGAAGATGAAGGGTTATTTTAGACAAAACTAACAGGCAAAATGAAAGAGAATGGTTATTTTAAAAATATGATTACGCTTCTTGCAGTGACGGTGGCTGTCTTTCAGCTACTTGTGCACACGCTGGTGTTCTTAACAGACAGTTTTTTTTAGATGACCTGTCCAGACATCAGTTCCTATACCACTTGGTAAACCAATCCTATACCACTTGGACTAGAACTGCAGATGGAAGTTTCTTTCCTTGCTCTGTTCCCCTCATCTCTGAAGGTATTCTAATGTCAGGGGTGGCTGCATCCACTTCCCCAATCTTTGTGTATGAAAATACTTATGAATTGGTTTGAAGATTATCTCCTTTCTCCATGTGTAAAAGTGTTTATGAACAGATTTGAATTTATTTGTTCATAGGTTCCATCTCTATTCATTAATGTAAATTTATGTAACATTTATTCTAATTTGAAATGTAAATCAAATCTTTTTTACTGGTCCCCAACACAATGTCAGAGATATGATGTGGCCCTCCTGCTGAAAAGATTAGGATATCCTAGGATATCAAACGCCCCCTGAAAAGGGTTTGATTTCCTTGATCAGAGAAAATCCTAGGCTCAAACAAACATGGGATCTCCTCTTTGTATTTACCCCATGAGGAAGGGAGTTGGCCGCTTGTCCTAGAAACATGTTCTAGGACCCCATCTCCCTGGGATCATTCCTATCTAGAAAGGGAAGGGCAACTTTAGAAAATACTCAGTGTCTCCTTTTAGGTATGATTACAGATTATATTTGCCCCATTGAAGATGAACAGCAGTGTATAAACTGTAAAGCCCTCTGCTAGCTAGCTCCCTAAAGATCTTTAGGATGTACCAACTGCTCATGTAACCCATTTCCCAGTAACCAATTTACCAGTGGAAGATCCATGAGCACTTGCATTCCATCTCCTGGTCCCATGTGAGCCACATGGTTGAAATTAGTTGGGTTAGAAATCATTTTGGATCTGAGTTCTGGATCACGGAGCATCTCCCTGGATCAACAAGAGCATAAATGATTACTCTGCATAAACAGATTCTCAGTTCCTGCCAATAGACAAGGGGAGAGATCTAGCCTCACCGTCTTTGCTGTAATCGCTCTTCTTCAGGGACTTTAAAGACAAATCGTCTTTTGCTTCTTGTGCGAAGCATTTGCTTCTTGCTGTTGTCAGATGTTTCTGGCACACTGAGGGCAGCTCCTGCTATAGCAATACATAAAATGCAATTACACACACCAGACATAATCCACTGATGGGCCTGCACAAAGCCTCCTGACATTGGTCTCCTGCAAAAAATGTTTTCAGTAACTTATTTATGCTATTAAGCACACAGAATCTAAGAATTTGCAATGCCTTACTGCTTTATGTCCTTTTCAGGGTAGGTTGGGATTTGGCTGCTAGTTACTGAACTGATTAAAGAATGAATTTTATCATTAAAATTAAACTCTGTGGTTATCTGAAATACCGAAGGAAATGGAAAGCAAGGTACATTCAATGAAAAAATGGCCCTCATCAATGGTTACCTTTTCATACCCCAATACGTACTATGCCAGGACCAAAATAGCGTCAAACACACAAAACAAAGGAGATTGTAATTCCACTGATTAAAACTGGCATTCTCCCCAATTAATCATCTAAGCTTTAGTTGGTCAATCTACTACTTAAAGCTTGCATTCCTAACTGTGTATCGCTGTTTCTTCCCCTTCACTTGTTCCAAACTGGTAATCAACACACTAACGAAATAGAATTAAACTGCTTTTTAACTACAAATTCTCATTACAACATTAATAATCTATTCCCCCCAAAGACTTACCTGAAAACTTGTTCTTGAAATAGATTAGGCGACAAGGTTCACAGCTAAGGAGATTCAGTGTGCCTGTCACATTAAGGGGTCTAATCTGTAAGAACAATCATCATCACCATCATTTTTGAGTCTGCAAAATGCTTCACATGTATTATTCTTGATACTGTTCTTTTGACGTGTAATGGAAGTTAATATAGACAATGTATGTACTCGTAATTCTTATCACCATATTTCAGCTGGGGAACTGAGGTCGAAAGGGAGCAACTTGCCTAAAGCCACCTCATGAGAATTTATGGCAGAGGTGAGATGCAAACGGGTGAAGTCCAAATTCCCACCTCAACCATTTAACAAAGGAAAGAAAATTCATCCTTAACAAAATTCATAGCAAACTGATGTATGCCAGCTCATCTTATAGTAAAAAGTGAGCTACCTACCCTTCTTAAGTCAATGGTTTGAACCCATTCCATAGTGTTAACATCAAAGACATCGACACCGTATTCACTGTAGACTGTTAAATAAAATGAATTGCAACCTAGAAATAGAATAAAAAGTATGTCATAGATGCTTATAATACTTTCAGAAAAAAGAATGAATGGCGTAATTATTACTAACACTATCATTGGTATGTATGTCTGAAGCTCAGCAATTACTGGGGAAAAAGTCTACACTTGAGCAGTACCAATGCAGATGCTCAAATGATAGAAATCTTGCTCATCAGAAGTGTAAAAAGGCATTTTTTACATGTGTTATATTAAGCTTGAACCCTTCTCCCTGACAACTGTCTTTCTATGAAGGGTACTTTTGGTAGTGAAAAGTATATTTTGGGATGAACCCATTTTATCTGATGTGGAAACTAAGCCACAGATTTAAGTCTAAGGTTGCTTACAAAACAACATTTTGTTGCTAAATTCAGTAAGATTGCCCACATACAAGTGCTTTGAAATGCTAAACCTCTTCCAATCATCTTCACTATCAACCTGTCAATATTCCTATTTTATAAACAGAAAATGGAGGCTTTCTCTAACACTACCTCGCAAGTGTATAGGACTGAAACATACCTCTCCCACAAACATCTATGTATTCAAAGTGAAATTCTAAAGCCTGAAGATAGGACAGGGTATTAATTTTCCAAAACAGTTAATAAAAACAGCAACTTGAAAGGCCACAGAAATTTATATTTTCATAACTTGCTTGTAAGGGCAGCATCTATGACTTTTAAACTGTAACACAACTGTGAGAAAGAGATTTAGAAAACACCTTGTTGTCAAGGAAGCAATGAAGCAAGCTATGCTAGAGAATTTAAGTGGTGCTTCTTAGAAAAAAGTACTGATCTTTTGCATGAGTAAAACACTTCAGATTTATAAAAACCAATTTCCAATAGCTACCACACACTTTTGGGGAGACAGATACCCAGCCGATTTGCTTTCTATTCAAACACACATTAGAAACGGACACAGAACATGCTAGCAGAACTAACAAGTTCATATTGTTGAGGGAAGCACCTCAGAAAAATGTTTTCCACTTGCATTGTAACAAGACAGAAAGTGGCACGTATGAGTTAATTAGGAAAGGAAAAAAGGAAGAAATTGGAGATGGGGCAGAAGTGGCATTCAACTCCTACAGAAAGGGATTTAAACTACAGAATCCATAGTTTCCAAAAACAGCATATACCAAGATCCTAGGAAGTTACCTACAAAAGAAAAGCCTCTAGGAAGTGATTTAGGGGAGTGCGTAGGCAATAAGTCACCCACTCTCCAGTACATGATAGAATTCCTCAAAAATGAGACCTGAAGGGTTCTTGAAACCTGTAGCCTCTGTTCACTTTTCTCAAGCTTCAAAAAATCTGGTGTGCCATATAAAAAGGAGGGTTGGTGACCAGGTTAAAAGATTCAAGGATAGGAATTATCTAGTTTGGAATTAGGTTAATTAATATTGCCTTCTGGTACCACTGAAGGGGCCACCATGGACTAGCCTGACACAGCAACCTTCCACAATCTGTCATCAGTCAATCTACCACATACCATCTTCGGATGCAGGACAGCAATGCAAGTGTCTCCTGTTGCTCCATCTCTGTTCCTGTTTACTGGTCATGTAGCTGCTTTAAAGCACAGGAGCCTACCCACAGAACTTGCAACTTTAACCCACTGACGAATTTATTTATTCTCTTTACAAAACCACCTAAACTAGTAGGCTTCATCATATTGTAGGGGTGAATTCTACAGACACTGGTTAAAGGAACTTTGAGAAGAGTAGGCCAAGATAAAGGAAACCAGAATGCTGGAAAACTAGGTTTGTTATATCAAGGAAGGAGTGAATTCTGGGGGAGGAGTCTGTTCAGAAGTGACTATTGGCCCTTATGCTTTGGCTCAAGCATATAGTAAGAAAGAGTAAAGGGAAAGCACAGACAGTGGTAAGCATGCGTCAAAGGATTATAGAGAAGAAAGACAAAGCAAAAGCTTTCAAAACAAGTACTTGACCTTTTAAAGCTCCAGCACAAACACCTAATGCAAAAAGCTGTGGAACACAACTACATGTAGTTCATACTGTTGGAAAGAGCGGAGTTACTATTCTGCTTTCTAGCTTTTGGAGCTATGGGCTTGCAAAGATCAGGAAGAAGCTCGTGTTACATCCTAATTCTGTCAGTTACCTTGGATTATGTCAGTTACTTTGAAAAAACTTGAATTAAAAGCACGTTCTTCTAAAAATGCACTGAATTTCCAGGGAATCTCAAAATCCCACAATCAGCATTAACTGTACCAGGAGACAGTGTATCCAACCAAGCTCTGGCTTCTGATAATCAAGAGCCAAAAACGCATGCATCTATTCTTCCATAACCTCCATTTTTACCAGTATTTTTGTTCTAGCTTCTTTAAAGACTTGACTAAAGCAATTTCCTCTCTCTTCCTCTCTCTCAGCTTTGCAACAAAACCAAGATAACCAACAATATACTGAGGGCAACATCCTAACCAATTTAGGCTGTCACAACTCATTCCTGCTTCCATGGTGGTGTAGGGAGGATAGTGCATGTCTATGCACTGGCCTAAACCCTCTCCCCCCAGGAGTGGCGCAGAAGTGCCATACTGCACTTTTGCAAAAAGCCCAGACCAGCAGGGAATTTGAACCAGGCTAACTGGAGGGTTAGTATTTGTCAACTTGAATGTTGAGCTGATTTATCTGGGAATCTCAGTGAGTTCTTGATTTGGAATAGTTAACCATGACAAACTCCAATATAAGAAAGAACAAAAGAAAAGCAAAAAAATTGATTGGGATATATATTTTAAACGTAATATATGGCACTTTGCATTTTATGGGCACATATCTCTTAAAGGCACATTAAGGGTTTACCTAACAAAACGAGATAAACCATTTAAATATAATTAAGATCCAGCAGCTCCTAAGAATATAAGAAAAAGCCTCCTTTGATCAAGTTTCACATTGTGGCCAGATGCCTTTAACGAACAGGGCTTGAAGGCAACAGCTCTCCAGGAAACTGATATTCAGTAGTTTACTTCCTCTGAATCTGGAGGCTCTACATATGATTGCTAATAGCTACTGAGAGACTAGATAGCTACTGAGAGACATGATAATGGGCACAATCCAGAGTAACTATGGGGAGTCCTTGCTCCGGTGTAAGAACAATTTGCTGTGGATTGCAGTATGAATTTCCCATAGGTTTTCATTAGATGGTGCAGTAACTACGGGTACACATAATGTCTCTTACGTGCTCCCGTAGTTACTCTGGATTGTAGGGTAAGTCTATATGCAAATCACAACATACTAAGTTCTGTTGATAAATGTCAAATAGATAAACTATAACTGTTAAGTCACAAAGTGATATACTGATTATTTTCAAATAAAGCTGCAACATAGATAACAGCAACAGAAATATATAGAAAACAGTATATACATACTACAGGCAGTAGGTGTTGCAGGCCACATTAACTCTTGCTCTCGTGACCTCCGACCTTGTGCATCAACGTACACTCCCAAATGGCTGAAGCAAAGCAGGTATTCCTCATTGCTAAGCTCCACAGCACACAGGGCATCAAAAGATTGTTGTGAGAGGAATGCAAGCGAAGGGTCATTGGAATTTACCAGGTTTATAGACTGTCCATCCCCTTGGATGTTCAATAAAGAAAAACCAGATGGATAGCCAACACAGAGTCTGTCTTTGAATACCACCATCCATTGTATGTTGCCAGGAGCTTGGATTTCACTGTACTTTTTATGGAAAGGTTTAGTCCTGTGAATTTCATAGCAGAGGACCTGCCGTTTTACTGCTACAAATAAATTTGTTGAAGTGCTCTTCTTCAGTGTCCCCGTTGTTATGAACTGGCAGCCTTTAGTTTCTTGAAGCTTAACATCAAAGCTGCCTTCAGATCCATCCAGGGAGGACCATGGATACAAGTGAACATGATGATTCCGACCACAAATGAGAATGACAACCTTTTCTTTGGGGGCAAGCTCGATCTGGTAGACCTTCTTGCAGTCAGCAGCTCGAACGATTACTGTAAGAGCAACAAGTCCAGACTGTAAGTGGCAGTTATTGGCTAGGTCACATTAAGTGTTAGTAAATACACACACACACACACACACACACACACACACACACACACACACACACAGGAATAATATTTTATTATTATGGAAGTACATACTGGTACTTCCATAATAATTGAAACAGTCAAAGCTATGTTTGAGGCTCACTGTCTCAGTCCTTCTCACACATACCCATAACCTAACCCCTGAATTTCCATGGCCCAATGTAAATTTCCAAAGTAGGCACATATATCTGATCATTTTACAGCTATGTGATATATTCCTAATAGCTAATCGTATTCAGAAATGTGTTCATGCGCTAATCATATTCAGAAATGTGTTCATGTGCTCTATAGAATCTACAAATAAAGCCATAATTTTCCTTTTATCTCCAAGGAAAGGCAGGTAAACTGGCTATACATTGTGTGTTGAAGGACAGCATTCACCAGGACTAATGGAGATATCCTCACATTAAGCATACCTACATCACAAAGGAAAGCATTGTCATTATTAATGAACAAAAGATGCAGGAAGTAAGACACTGGAAAGGGTGAAAAGAGGTGAAGCTGCAACATCAGACATCGCTAATTTTTTGATAATAAGGAAGAAATATAGTAGAAAATACACTGTTCAAAACATAGTTTAGAAAAAAAATCAAAAAGTGGATTATAAAAAGTTTAGGATTACACTGGACTTTATTACAATGAAATATTCTGCATTTACTACACATGAAATATTAACACTGAGCATTTATACTAAGATGACATAATGGGAAATTATTGAATCTTATGAAAGTAATTTTGTTCTGAATAGACCATTTTGAATTTCTAGTAGTGCAAACAACTGAACCTTTATCCACTTTCAAGATGATGAAAAGAATGCAGAGTAATGCAAAACATATTACTATATGCAGGTGTATTATTTATGTATTTTTATACCACTTTTACAGAAAAGGAAAACTAATCCTATCCTTCCTTAGAAGCATGTATAGGAGTTGGCTGGATAGGGCTGGGATAGTGGAAAAGAAGGTTATGGTACAGTGGTGCAGCTACGGGGGTGCAGGGATAGCAGTTGCACAAGGCAACAAGCTATGCTTGACACTATTGGCCAAAATTGTGAAAACACGATATGTATGAATAATAATAGCATCATGTTATATATCATTGGAAAGGTGATTTAATGCAGAATGCAGTGAAACAAAATTGCAGTGAAATATATGAATTCTATCACACGTTATGGCCATTTAACCAGAAAATGAAAACTACTGCCTATGGAAAAAGTACAGTTTAAAAACGCAAAACTGACCCATAAGACTGATTGCTATGAGAGACAATGTGATGTAATTATGGTACAGTATGGAACTAATAAGTTGTTATTAGTATGTACGTCATCCAATTATGTACGTTATCCAATTCAGCTGTCTTACGTACGTCATCCAATTCTTGCAAATCATGAAATTGTGATATTGCTTCTGGGGCAACATTTTAATCATACAGCCCGCTGCATCTTTATCAGGCTACATGATCATTATTTATGTCACTGTTTGTGTAAATTCTGCATAGGCATATCTAGTCCCTGCACTGCGAGTGCTTCTTATACTGGGCTTGGGGGTAGTGGTCACTGCAGACAGGTGGGGAAGAGAAAAACATTTCTAGTGAGGTTTATAGGAATTGTTTCTGTTGGGATACTTTACTTACCCTACAATCAAGAGTAACTACAGGAGCACGTAAGAGACATTATATGTACCCAAATAATGAAAACATATGGGAAATTCATATTGCAATCCAGAGCAAATTGTTCTTACACCAGAGCAAGGACTCCCCATAGTTACTCTGGATTGCACCCTTAGTTTCAATGGATCACAAACTAAAAGATTTAAGAAACAACCACAGAACATCATGGATTTACTAAGACTGAAACTTCCACCTAATATATTCTAGTCTGTCTCAATGAAATCACTTTACTCAGATAAATATTCTGGAACGTTTAGCATATTCAAACAGAAAACATGCTCTATAACAGTTAAAACATAATTACCACCTCTGCAGTGAATGAGCTAAAAGAAAATTCCTTTTGATTTTTTGTTACTTCCTCTGTATAGAAACAATCCCTGTGTTCTCTGCATATTTCCCCAACCAGATAATCAGATGAATTCATACAAATTTAAATGAGACAAATATCTCACAACTTAGTATTTATTTAAGGTAATTATATGCAACAGCAAAAATGCAGTTTTGGTACCCCAGATACTACCATCTTTTTTATCCCAATCCAATGCTAAATATAGATTCGGAAATGCAGGCAGTGTATTTAGAAGCATACATGACTCTGGAATAAAACAATTTCATGAAATCCAGAAGCTTCTAATCTGTATTTTGTATATTTGACTTTGATTTAAAAAAAACCCCAAAATTGAAATACAATTTATACTGTGATACTCAATAGTTTCTTGAAAACATAATATAGCTCAGTGCTTCATAAACTGCCTATAGGGGAGCTGGGAGCAGTATTAAGTGTATGTGAGGAAAAGGCTATGCCGGCAAAACAATCCCCAGGATTACACTGCTGCCAGGGATGGGAGAGGGCTTTTTTATTTACCAGCATCCAGTGCCAGTCCAAGAAGATCTGGGGTGTCCATGGAGCCTTTTGCAGGGCTTCCTGAGCCTTCCAGCATGTTTAAAATAGGAAAAACAACACTTTCAATTTTGTTCTTCTTTTGTGAAACAGGAAGTGCCATTTTCCCCTATTTTTAACATGTTTGGAAGCATGGGGAACCCTGCAGGCAACTCCTCCAACTCCCAACTCTGGAACATCTAGGACTCTGGCAGTACAGGCTAGTGAATAAAAATCCTCCTTCCTTACATCCTGGGGAATGCATTGCTATCTTTGCCTCCCCTTGTTGTAAGAACCTAAGAAGAGCCTCCAATGGACCAGGACAAAGGCCCATCTAGTCCAGCTTCCTGTGTCACACAGTGGCCCACCAGATGCCTCAGGGAGCACATATGGCACCTGCATCCAGATGCCCTCCCTTGCATCTGGCATTTTGAGGTTGTCCACATCTATACACACCCCTCATGGCTTTAAAGGGGACAGACAAGTGCTTCCCTGGTTGGTAGGTGCATCCCACCAGTTTGGAAAACCACCGGTATAGACTATATATAGAAGATTATGTAATTATTTGGGAGAACAACTTGGGGCCATGTGGCAAATCAAGGCCTGTATCTGCCTATGCATCTGCCTGTATCTGCCTACCGCACCTGTATTGGGATCCATCAGTCTCAAAAGACTATGGTATTGTGCTCGACACTGTATATGAAGCACAAAGGCTGGGTAGATTAATATGGAGGATAGGCTTTTACCCAAGCAGCAAATCCCCCTCTCCATGCCTCTGAAATAGTCCAATGGAACAGCAGAGCTGATACGATTGGTTCCAGCTGCGTCGCAGAGCTGGGCGAAGAACAGGAGTTCACCCTGTCTTGTGGGGACCCTAGTCCCGAACCCTGCACCAGGCATGTCAAAATAGTCCCTACTGTCCCAAAGGTCCCAAGGGAGGCAAAAGCCATTCCCCCTCTCATCCTATGAAGGACCCACCCTTCATGGGGAACGAGGGGAAAGAAACAGAAAATGGCCTAGAGCTATAAACCCCTTTTAAATTTTGTAACTTAGAATAGAGGGCGCTTTTGGAGTAATGACCAATAATCTAGCAAGGCAGGGTTAGTTTTGGCTCCAAAGCCCCCGTACAATGCAGACCCTGTGACCTGACTGACCTTTACACCAGACCATGCCTCCTGGTGATGCAAGGATATCCCACTACTGAGAAAAGGTCCTTTCGCCTACCTGATTATTTAAAGTACTAGCACAATCACATTCTTAGAAAGTAATTAGTATGTGACTAAATGAGACGTTCAAATAAAGACTCATTTTGACTTGCTGAACTTAGTCATATCAGGTTCAAGAAGCCTTTAACGAGAAAAATATAGGTTCTGATCTCTGTTTTTATTCCATAAAGCTGTTATTCATTTCCTATAGTAGTTTTTTGACAGCTGGTTGACAAGCTACAAAGATTTTTCACTGTCAGAGCAATAAGGAAAAGAATACAAGAAAAAAGATTTTAGCTGAAAACCACTGACTTCTACACAGACAAGAAACGAAAAATACTGTATTTACTAAAATATAACACTCACCTTCTTCAGCCAAATTCAATCTCCAAAATAGAGTGCGCAATAGATTCGATGTTAATCAGAATTGAATACATACATATTGATTATAATTATAGGGTGAGCATTATATTCAATGGCGCATTATATTCGAGTAACGATGGTAATAATTTCTAATATACAGATAAATTATTCAAATTATTCAATTGTCCTCAGATGTATAGTGCACAAAGGGTTAGCAAATAACCCCTATTTAACTGCCTAAATTGATAGGACTAAATTGAATTTATTTCATAGTGATGATTTTTTTACAATCTTGACATTGACCTAAGCCAGTCTTTTAAAGGTTAAAACCAGCAACCTGAATTTTGGCCAGAATAAGACTACTGAAGATTCATACGGAATAGTTGAATTCTGCAAATATCACCATACAAAAGAGAAGCTGCCACCTTCTGGAACATGAGAGTGTCTATGATATTGACGAAAGCAGTCCCCACATATCACTTTACAGTACACAAACAGGTATTCAGAGAACATGAACTACAATTCAGACCCTTCATCTTCAGTGCTAGTTTTGATTTTTGTACAGTATGATTTGCAAGGATTGCTGCTATCCCTTATATGGGAAAAAGCATGATAAAAAACTGATGGTTTGCCCCATGAACTCTTGCATATTTAATACCAAATGACAACAACTGAAAGTAGCAGCTTTCAGTTAAAGCTTTGAGGTCCTCAATGCCCAAAATGATAAATGCTGAAGTGTAGGCACCCACTGAATATGATAGAGTACGGTCCAGCTCTGGCCAAATCAAAAGGTGAAGTATGAGATGGACTGATACTTAATTTACTTTAATAGCAGGACGCTAATAGCAGGACTCTAATGCATGAAACTAGGACTGTGGGTGGCGCAAGCGGTTAAGACACTGTGCCCGTTAACCAGCAGGCCAGGGTTCGAGACCCGGGTCAGCCCCACAAGACAGGGTGAGCTCTTGTCCTTAGCCCAGCTCTGCGACGCCAGCTGGATCCAATCGTATCGGCTCTGCCTTTCCATTGGACTAATTCAGTGGCATGGAGAGGGGGGATTTGCTGCTTGGGTAACAGCCTATCCTCTGTAACTATCCAACCCAGGCTTTCGTGCATCACATGCAGCGTATGCAGCGCAGAGCACGATACCATAGTCTTTCAAGACTGACTTTTAAATGCATGAAACAACTAAATGCATCAAACGTTAAATATAGGAAAAATTTCACTTACCATCTCGGGTCACCTCTATGACATAGAGACCTTCTTCAGAACCAATTGCTATCCTATCCCGATCTAATAGATGTAAGGAAGATTAAAAGGGCTATTAATATTACTACGTATTTCCAGAACTGTAGCCATGTTAGTTTGTTGAAGAAAAATCACCGAGAGTCTTCCCTCATAAGTGAATAGTAGTCCAGAAAAGCTCATGTCAAAATGTGTGTTGCATCTTAAAAGTGCAAGATACTGGTTTTAACATTACTGTGCTGGCTAGCTGTGAGTTTCAACTAGTTTCAAAAGGTACAGAGCAACTGTTTGACTATGAGGTATAGGTGGAAGCTGGAGGAAGCAAATGATCCCTTCTAACGAAACTACATGGGCTTCCAATTTCCATCTCCTTCAAAATAATGGTTATAATATTTAAAACCTTAAGCAGTTAGATTAAAAGAGTTCTTTATAAACGTCTCTGTACACTGATGTCTTTGGAGGAGTTTGTGTCAAAGCTCCTACTATTCTGCAGACTGGATGAGGATAACAGGAAGAACCTTCTCAATAGCAGCACCCTCACCTCTTGAAGTCTCTTCTGAAGAAAGCATAACATGAGAATACCTTTTCCACCTTCCAGAAACCAGTCAAGATGCCTCTATTTCAGCACGTGTTTAGAGGATTAGATGACTGTTTAACTAGGTCAGTAATTTATACTGGTGTAGCTAATTCCCTCTATAGTTTCCAACTGGTCTAAATATTTTATTTATTGTTATTTTAAATTGCTTTTATGTGATATTATTGTGATAATTTTGATAACCGCCCGAAGGACCTTTACCCATGCGGCAGGATATAATATAAATATAAACAATCTTCCCAAATTAGAAGGCCTGGGGGGAAATGCTTATAATTATATTTTAAGATTCTGCTAGTGTATCAGTTAACTATTTTCCCTTAAGCCACAAAGCAAAGGGCAGAAAAATAAGAAAATTCATTCAAGCACTGCAGATGCCTAACATAAATAGAGTTAATCATAATTAGCTTTTAAAAATCAATTAGTTAATTTCACAGTACGAAGCTTCTCTAGGCAGAGATACAGATGAGGCATACATATAAAGGATAGCGGTGCAGGCAGTGCAACAGTTTCACTTGCAACTGTGACAGCTCAGAAATTCAAAAAATTGACATACCTATAATAGCAGCAGCTAAGCTTGTTTTAATGAGAGGCAAGGTGCTGTCATAGGCTTCTTGTGGAATGTGTACAACTTGGTTTCTGAGTTTGTTTTTGTGCAGAATAGATTGCAGCCCCTCCAGGATTCCAACCCACTTTCGCTTTTCATTCTCATTTTCTGTCAGGATCAGCAGAGAGCAGGTCTTTGAAGGCAAGCCTAAGAGAGAAACTGTCACCTTGACAGCAAGAAGAGGCAATATGAAAATAATCTGAGAGAAACCTAGTCTTTTTATGTTAGGAGACACACTTACATGAACTAAAGCAACTGGTGAATGTATCAGAGGAAAATGCCTTGGAAAAGGTGCCTGGAGTACATGAATTGGTTTCTATGGCAAAGAATTTTTTTTAAAGCTTCATGAAGTCTGCTCTCACCCAAGACATTTCTTGACATTTTTGTTAGGCCAACAGCTTGGTAATTGTTAAGCCAACTTCCTGCACCAAACACACTCAGAAAGTAAATGGTTTTTATTCAATGCAGCATTACTTATAATAGCATGTATATTCAGATGCATATTCCCATCCTGCTACAAACAGTTCACAATGTGCAGCTCGATTAGGTTGTGGGAACATTGGCCTAGTCACCTGGAAGAGGTGGAGTATGGAGGGAGTATGGTGAGATGGATAACACCTTTGTAATTGTTTGCAAAGAAGTTCAAAAATGGTCAAAAGGAGGGTGTTTTACTTAGTGTCCTCCTGCAACCTGCATAGGAGGTGTCACCTTGAATATAGCATTAAGTTGAAAATACAATACTCCAATTTCACTCCATACTGACCAATATCTTATCTGATGTGTGGTAAAATCCTCCATGACACTGAGAGAGAGAGAGAGAGAGAGAGAGAGAGAGAGATCCCAGGATTGAGCTCTTTCCTCCTAGCCACACTTCGTTGCAAGCTCCATTCCCTTCCTGTTCCAGTTTGCCTTCATCTCAGTCTCCCATCTCTGCAAGTGCTTTAGACACCAGTCCCCAGAGATCCTACTGTGGCCACTTGGAGAAAGCCAACCAGAGTCAATTGCCTCTGGGCTGTCATTGCTTCTACAGAGCACCTGAGACACCTGGTTTGAGTTCCTTAAGGGGGAAGAAAGGATGAGCTCAACTAATTTTTCCTTCTTTCCCTTTGCAGCAGTTGTGACAACAGCTGGCTTTCCCCTGGGGGAACAAGGCTCTGGTCATGTTTGGAGCTCAGTTGACTCCCAAATTCCACATGATTTGGTTTTACATGGAATTTGGCATCAGCAAGGAGTCCAGGAACCCCTATACATAAAGATGGTCTACAGTATAAACCGTGAAGACATTTTAACATTTTTCCATTACCCACAGTTAAGTGAATTAAAGTATGATTTATAAATAAAAAGACAACTTGTAAATAATTATGTAAAAAAGCAAACTGTAAATAATACAAGTTGCCCTTCACAAACATCTAACACTTTATATTTCAACTGTAATAAGGGCCACCACCTCTAGCTTCAGAGGCGACAGCAGGGGAGCAATCATGGAAAAGAAATACACTCTCCCGCTTGAGAGCTTCTCAGAAGCTGGGTGGGCTGCTAGACTGGATTGTCCTTTGGTCTGATCTTCCTGGGTGGTTCTTATGTTCAAGCAATGAACTGGCTTTTAAATTGAAATTAAGACTTGGCAATTAAAAAAATGTATTAAGGATTTGCTGAAGCAAGTTATGCGGTGAAATTCAGCCAAGCAGAAAGCAAACCACTTTAACTTAAATAAATAAAATAGTCATACCCTGAATATACAAGGGACATCTTTGCGAGTTGCATGTATAACATCTGATGCCAGGACCGAGCTCACACAGAAATCTTCATCTCTATTAAGAAATTATATAATACATGTAACTGAACTTTGACAAAAGGATGTAATGTTTTAAACAGAGGTAATCACTTTTTCATCATCAGGAAGTGATGATAGTTAAAAATGATCCAATGACATTTTGGGTTCATCTGTTCATGGAGATGTTGGGTGCAAATAAATCTGATGTTCAGGGCTGTTGGCTGGAGGAGGTACAAACGGATGGGAGGTGCTCTCTACGCCACATTTGTCCACTATCTTTCTGGGCCTTTTAGTAACCCACAACTGCTTCATTCTGCATGACAATCCTCTTCTCATTCATTGCTAGGAAGATTAGAACAGTCATGACCCATCCTCTTCTTCCAGTGCTGCTGCCATAAAGTATCATAGCAGTAGTGTTGAAGGAAAAAAAATCAGCAGAGGATCTATGGTGATCATGTTCAGAAAAGTGATCAAAACAGCAATCAGGCAGAAACAAATAAATGACAGTGGCACAATCCCCCCACTTTTATTTCAATTTCTGCAACCTCCTTTTCCTGCCTGGCCATTTCTTCAAAACAACCAAGATGGGCAACGCTGGGTGCTTTTCCCAGTCTCTGTTTTAAAGAAGTAACATGGAACCCGTGATTTAACTGTAGTTTACAAACCAGGCTTTGTATTCTGGTTTGCAGATCACTAGTTCCTGGGTTCATACACACAGAGTTGCAGACTGTTTGATCATGCAAGCACCTGGTTAGTTAAACCACAATAATGGGTGTTGTTGTGACCAATAGCTCTCAACAGGTACTTGGGCAATTCTGCCTGGGACCCCCTTCCAAACTTAAAAATCTGTCTGGAACCCCCTGTCAAACTTACTGGAATGTGATGCCACAGCTACTCCATGTCTACTCAGAAGTATGTTCCATTGTTTTCAATGAGACTTATTTCCAAGAAAGCCCAATGGATTCCATGATGGTGGATCCCAGTCTCTTACAACCTCCCCTGACCTGAAATTTTGAAACCCCTCCACTTTGAGTACCCTGAGGTTCCTGACCCCCACTTTGAGTACCACTGGGTTAAATTAAGCTGGGTAATTGTCCCAAGGGCAGTTCTTAAGACAGGAGGCGTCAAAATAAAACAACTGTTTGTAGATTCAACTGTACCGTTCAATTATATTTTAAGGTTGCCATGACTATGTCAACACAAACCTCAGATCTAACACTTGACTTGCAACAACTCCTGGCTGGGTGGATTTCCCTTCAGGCACATCATAGAGGAAGAGCTTACAATCACATACAACTGCGTATGCCCGCTGCCACCCTTTCTTAACTCCTGTTGGCTTGGGAACCTGTAAATATAGCAACATGAATCATATTACTCACAGCTTTGAAAACCTCAAGGAATTCCCTAGAGAAATTATTCAAATTATTTTCAGTGCTATACTTCTGTCACATACAGGATGAGCTCGTGCTTAGATGTGCAAATGTACTAAGTGCATACAACATGCTTCCGGATAAATTCATAAACTTCATGCTCAAGTACAATGGATCTTAGGTTCATAGAAAATCTGTACATGACACCCATTCAAACAAAAATCAAGAGATGCTCCGCTATGTTTGGAAACTTGAAGGATTTCCTCTAAAATGAGGGGGAATCAGTTAACAAAACGTCAGACACAAGCTGACATTTCTTCTTTACAAAACTAATTTTAGCATGGATACTTCAGACTTGCAACTGATTAATAATATCAGAGAGAGGACAAGATGGCAGATTGTTCATTTTTCTCATTTAGGCTTCACCAGAAATATAGAAAAATTCTGTTCTTCCCTTAAAGAATTTGCTTCCAGTTTGCAGTCTGTGAGATTTCAGCTGCCACTTTCTGGTACTCTACATCAAACCACCTGCCATGCATACTACTATGAGGATTAGCAGTAAGGAGATTACTATGAATTGTAAACAAACCCTCAGGGCTTTATCACAATTTGGGAAGGCAGGTGGAGAGAGACAGAGTTTCAGGCATATTTCTAGGGAAGATCCCTTCTGCCATTAGCCTCTTCTAGTGTGTTTGACTATAAGCCTCACACTGTGAGGAAAGAATTCTTTAATACCCTCAAGTAATCAACTGCCTTCCAGCTACTGTGATTGTGAGCAAACAACACAAATGGTGATTGAAAGAAAGCTGTCTTTGAATTTATGCTAGTTTTTTTTACTGTTGCTTCTGCATGAAATTTCTTCAGCCAAGCTAATTTGATACCTCTTTACAACAGCAAGAAAACTGTTTCTTTCTCATTTATACTGCATATATTTGCTTCATCTCAAAGGATCAAACAAGCAACAATGGCTGAAAACATAATCAGAAAAAAGATTTAAAAAACAATAACCCCTCAAACGGATGCCCTAAATTCTCAAAATGCACCTCCTCCTTTACGTTTTAGCCTGCTGGTACCGTTTATCATTTTTGCTGGATATAGCAGCATTTCAGACTTTTCAATTTCTATTATTTTTCCACAGTGCCAATTACTAGGGTTTCTGTACTTCCTTGTAATTTCCTCCACATTTCTATTACCTGTTTTCTGTGCAGGCCAGAAAAAATTATTTTGTGTTAGCCTGCTACATAATCAGGTGACAAAACAATTTAAAAGTGGCCATTTCTGTTACCCAAACAGCAGAGCTCGAAAGTAGAGGAGTTTAGTGAACCAAAATATATAATTTTAGAGACACCAGAACAAAAGTATACCTTTTGGACAAATAAGAGCATTCTTCTGGTGCACTCCTGTCCTGCTTAACTAAGCTTAAAGCCTCTGCTAAATTTTACTTATGCCAAGTTCAGAAAGAACAACAGGTAAGAAATTGCAATTGTATTTTTAATCTCCCCAGAGGTATCAGATTCTTACCTTGACATAGCCTTTGTAGGCTGTCCCTATTCCTCTTTGAACATCTACTCCAAGGGGTCTCTTGGCTTGCTCTGGAGGTATAGGACAGACTTGGGGTGCACTGTCCTTGCAGGAAACATGGCATGCAAATGAACACACTAAGGAGGGAAAAAGTGAATTTTTCAAACTACTACTTCAACAAATAAGTCCTACACCAGGGGGAAAATGTTAGTAGAACTGGAATTGCAGAAGAATGTACATAAGAATTTGGCTTTTCATGTCCATAGTTATGGTGGACAACTTCCTGCAATGGACAACAAGAAACTTTACAGCATAATGTAGGAGCAATCCAGTTCTGGAAAAGTAGTCATGTTACTCTTAAGTGGCAAACAGAATTTGATACAAGTTACAACAAATATGTTGCAGCATAAGCAGCTGAATATGTGAAAGACCATGGGAAATAAGACCACATTTTTTCAAAAAATTCATGAATAAATTGGAATTTTGTATTAAGCACATTTCCCCCAAAATATTTAAATCACATAAAACAAGAAGTCACTGTCCTTAAGTGATCTAAAGCAGCTGCTAGCATAAATTGTTGATTTTGGAGAAGTTAAAAAACAGGGCTCCACATGTTTGGGTTGCTCTGGTAATGAGCCAAAACGTGTGCTTAGCATCTTCCTTGTCCTTTTCTGCAGGAGGAAAAAACAATTAACATTCTTCATTTTGAAGATGTTTGAAACTCTTCTTAGATGGCCAAGAGTTTTGCCATATAAGCTGGGAAGGATGACAGTGACCATGCCCAGAGTTGCTCAGCATCTTGGACACTGACATGAAAAGTGGTGAACATTTTAACTGAACTGGAGCCTATTTAAAATAACTATTTAGTTCCAAACTATTTAAAATAACTATTTAAAATAACTATTTAGTTCCAAACACTAACTTGCATTTCATAAAATCTGTTACAGCATATTCTTTACAATTAGCATATCCCCTCCCCAAATTCATTAGAGTTCAGGGATGCAATGCTTTTGAGATTTTCTGTTGCTGTCAGCTGCAGTGTTGGCCACAGTAGAAAATACTCTTTGCCCTTACTTATGCCTCCTTGGGAACTATGCCACAACACATATATTAGGAAAGGCCACAACTGCTGATAGGACATTAATGCTTTGACAGATAGAGAGTGGCTAATAGAGCTTAATTTTTGGCAGCTTACTTTTTCAAGATATACTTCACTACCTTTTGTAGCACAGCATTTGGAAATCACTGCCTTAGATACTGATACATCTTACAACACAGGCAGAGGGGAAATAAGTGATAGCCATAAGTGATAATACACTGCTGATGCCATTATACAGTTTGTGCAGAATAAACAATCAGAACAAATGACCTCTTTCATGACACTGCAATTACTGGACAAAGCTGTTCAAAATCCCTGCTCCAAAAAGCACTATGGGTGCAATCCTAACCAGGTCTACTCAAACATAAGCCCCATTGTGTTCAATGGGTTTTACTCCCAGGAAAGTGTCTTTAAGATTGTAGCCTATAATTCAGCAGATAGAGATCAAAGAAGAGTTTAGAGCAGAGAGTGGGCAAACTGGACCACTTTAAGGATCCTGGACTTTAAACAATTGGGTAAGAGAGAATTTCAGCAGATGCACTGATAGCAAGCTGTATCTGCTAAAATTCCCTTTTCTATACAATTGTTAAAAGTCAAGGAGCCTTGTATGTGGTCCAATTTGCCCATACCTGTTTTAGAGTTTTGGATGATCTGCAAATCCTAGTTTTCATTCTATGAATTGTGGTGGTGGAATGGATGCTTCAACCCAAACTATAATTGATGAACTGGAAAATTCTTCTATGAGAAGACTAGTCCATATTACCATCCTCATTTGAAATCTACTGACACATGAAAATGCTTGTGTATAAAACACCCCCATGCCCAGAGTGTTCAAATGTAAATTTTTTTCCGACAAACTGCCCTGTTGCTACAAAATGCCATTATTAAATTACTTAACCTTTAGGACATTGAAGCCAACTTACCATCACAAGCGTAGCCCTGTCTAATCAGTCCCACCATTAAGGATGTGCAATGGCTGCATTGAGTAGGGCTTGAAAAGGACTTTATGTTGAGTTGATGAGCTTTAGGCTGAAATATATATATTCAGGACTGGTCAACATAACTGTTCACTGAGAAACTGATGCAATCAAATAATAATCTGTGGATTATATGCATAAAATCCAATTCCACCTCAATGGACCTTGATGAAGGAGGGAGGATCTTGGCAAATGGAAACAATTTTTAATAAATAGGAACCTTTCAAAAACAAATATAAGATCTAATGGTCTCAGCATACAATCTATTTCTGTTTTCCCTGCATGTTCACAGCAGTGCTACTTTGAAAGTAAAATGCTTGGGTTGGATGTTTATGGAGGATAGGATGTTACCCAAGCAGCAAATCCCCCCTCTCCACACCACTGAATTAGTCCAATGGAAAGGCAGAGCCAATACGATTGGATCCAGCAGGCGTCACAGAGCTGGGCTAAGGACAGGAGCTCACCCTGTCTTGTGGGGCCGACCCGGGTCTTGAACCCTGGCCTGCTGGTTAACAGGCACAGTGTCTTAGATAGAAGCAGATAATCTAGTTTAGAGCGGTTAAAACAAGCAAGATTTCCTTGCTCCACCAATGGAAGCAAATACCACTCCCTACATTGGGATAACTAAATCCATTGGTATTGATGGCATGAACAGATCTAGGCAAGGCGCATTTTCAAGTGAGAATGTGGAAGAGACCAAGTGATGGTATTCCCAAGGGCTGATGATATTCCCTTGTGCCAAACTTGTGCTCGACTAGTACAGCAATTTTCAATCTTTTTCATCTCACGATACACCAACTGGGTACTAAAATTTTCAAGGCAAACCATCAGGTTTCTGACAATTTACAAGGTACACTGCACTGCCAGGTTAAAAATTAACCTTCGCCAAATTCCAGACACAGCAATGCTCTGCAGCATTGTGGTTGAAAAATCTCTGGATTAATTGTTACAAAGTTTCCCTAAATATTCTTCTCTCCATTTCTACTATTTAAAGAAGTGGATATTTAAAGGAATACTTGCAGCTCAAGGTCCTTAGTTTTGTGATGCCAGCTCCTACAGCCCAGGACATAATATAATTTTCCTATCAATACTTTGTTTTATGTATTTTGAATCTGAATAGGTCAGAATTTAAAAATACAGTAAAAAAAAACGACAATACTTCAGACTTCTTTCAGATTATAAAAACACCGTATATAGGATTTTTTTTTTGTTTCAAAACAGGTCTGCGTATTAAGTCAAACACTGCAAACATGAAAAAGACTGACAGTATGCCAGGATTTGTGTATGGCTTGATCAGTCACATTTTCTGTAGGCTTGGAATGATCCTAATCAACTGACAAACTTGGACACGACAAGACACACAGATGCACAGATGAATCATGTATGTAATTAAGAGGCATAGTAATTTTTACACCCTCCCCTAGCAGTTCCAAATAAACATGTCAACAAGGCCCCCCTACCTTTGGTACAGCTAGAGAAATGGACTGAATTGTGGGGGAGGGAACAGCAGGCATCCTCTGAAGCCGAATTGGTTCCTGAATTGTAAAATTGTAAAAAGACTGTAGTTGAGCAAGATTGATCACTTCTGGAATTCAGTGTATGTTCAGTCTGGTAGTTTTTGTTAATTTTTTAAAAGGTTATAAGACTTTATATTATGCAGAAAATGTAGCATGTTGATCCTGCCTTACAAAGAAGCAGGTTTCAAATCAGAAGGACAGGAAAGCCTGCACTCTAGAAAGCAGCAATTGGTCAACAAGAAAGTGGAGTGCAATGACACACTGGAAAGCAGACAAGAGGGGGCAAACCAAAGAGTTCACCAAAGCATGTAACACTGAAACGCTGACATGTGCATACAAAGCATACAAACTGAAGTGAGAAAATCTTGCAGAGCAATGACAGTAACATACATTCTGTTAACTTAGGACACCTCAAATAAAAACAGAAGCTTACTTCTTGCTGCTGTTCTGCAGTCACCACAGACGTTGATGGCAAGACTTCTGGCTTGGTGACTTGTGCGTCCTGCTCACTGACAGAATTCGTCTGCAGAGCGGGAGGAAAAAGGTAGAAGCAAATTGGCCTCCAACAACAGACTTCAAGCAGCAGAGTGAGATCAAGTTCACCAGAGACAAAAGAGGCCTGCCTACTTGGAAAACAAAAATTCTCTGCAACTTGGTAACTAGTTAACACATATTCAAAATGCAAAGCCTTAAAACACCTGAACTATATGGATGGAGGTGGCTGTTGCTGATGAACTGTCATCTCTTACCTCCAAAGACAAAACTAACACTTGATTGCAGGCACCAAGATTAAACCAAACCAGGCTTGCAATTGCTGAGATCATAATGCAGATCATGGAAATGCACATATTTTTTTAATAATACAGTACACTTCCCCATTATGAAAGGTCATAACACCCCATATTTATTCGCATTGGCAGTTTACAAAATGGGTTTTATGATTGAAATTCTAATATTTCAGACTTTCAGTCAGCGACCTGATGTTAAAACTGCACGAAGAGGCCAAAACGTCCAGGTTGATCAGCCTGGAGAAGAGAAAGCTAAGAAGAGACAGGATCACACTGTTCAAATATGTGAAGAGCTGTCATATGGAAGAAGTGGTGCATTTGTTCTTAGCTGCCTCTGAAAGTAGAACTAGAACCGACAGGTACAAACACCAAGGAAAGAGATTCTGGCTGGATATCAGGAAAAAATTCCTGACAGTCAGGATAGTTCAGGAGTGGAATAGATTGCCAAGGGATGTGCCAACAAGGACTCTCCCTTATGGTTCAGCTCTCACAGCTATACTTTACCACAGGGAAAACCATAGCTTTAACTAGACGGATCTTTGTCAACAAGGTGATGTCTTGACTTTTAATTGAGTTGTCTAGACCTGCCACAGCTTTCCTCCCCAGAAGCAGGAGCCTTTTAATTTCTTGGTTGGAATCACTGTCTGCAGTGATCTTAAGAGTCTCCCAAAGAAAACCTCTGTAACTACTTCCATTTCTTCCCCTTTTATTTGCCATGAATTGTTGGGACCAGAAACCAGGATCTTGGTTTAATGTTTAGTTTTAAGCCACATTTTGCACTCTCTTCTTTCATTCTCTTCAAGAGACTCCTCAGTTCCTCCTCACTTTCTGCCATTCGAGTCTGTGTATCTGAGGTTATTGACATTTCTTCCAGCAATCTTAATTCTGGCCTTTATTAACTAAGAAATTATTTCTGGGAAAGAGTATGTCCATTGCAGAAAAGCCCTCTCCCCTGGTGACACCTGCTTGAAAGCAAAGAGATCTGGAGCAGAGCTTCAGGAGATGACCAAGATTTAGTTTGAAACCATATATGCTAGGACCATATATGCAAGAATTCCCAGGTCTAACGGATATGGAATCAATTAACTAGCAGAAGGCATTATTACATTTGAATTGACATAAATAATCAAAAGTCTAAAAAGTTGCTCAGTGAGTCAAATTGTATTATTAGCCATCACAACTGTTAACATTATTTTTATAGTAATTCATAATTATCAGTCTCCAAGAGTGAAGTTAAATTTTGTTTAGTTGATTAATTAGTGGTACAATTAAACACATATAAAAGAAGCTAAAATGGTGGTACTAGTTTAACATGACAGTTTTACACATACAGGTCACAATTAGGGAAGTAAAGCTATGAGCATTAACTTACTTCTTCCCAAAAGGCTAGCAGAGAAGATGTAGACGAGGAAAAAACAGAGTCCTTTATTGTAACAGATATGAGAGGATAAAAAACAATCACTAATCACCCAAAACACCATCAGATGGTTTATTAAATTAACTAGGTGACTATCTGGCAAAGCAAACTGCAAAGACAACATATTGCTAACTCAATAAATGCTTTGTGTGTATATAAACAAAATCAAACATCCCTAGAAAAATATAATTTTTTGCTGTCAAATACAGACACAAGATACCATGAAAACAGAAGCTCTGCCCCAGTTCATAAATTAAAACTCAATCACTGTTTTGATGAATGGCTGTGACAAAGTACCATTCAGTCTCATTTTCTATAATTACTAATTTCTCTCAGATGGCTACTTAGAGGATGAGAGAGGTAAGAAATTTTAAGATAACTGTACCAACAGAAAGTGAAATATCTATTTACATTAAAACATTGTCCTGTGCGCATTGTCCTGTCAATCAAGTAGACTAATTAGGGCAAAATCCAGAGCGGTTATGGGTCCACACAGTTATGGCACCCTCTAGTGTTATCTTAATGGAAAGTCACCGTAACTGCTCCAACGCAAAGGGCTTTTGACTTTAGGATATGGGCCTAAGTGTACTATTCCCATTTTAACTATAATTTGTAACTGTCTGAGACAAATAACAGGCCATGATGGAGGAGAATAGGGGGGCAACTGAGGAGAAAGGTGGCAGAAGGGCAGTTGAGGGGGGCAGCTAAAGAGAGCCATTGAAGATAAAGGAGGCAGAAGAGCAGTAGAGAGGCTGATGAACGCAGTTATATTGTTCCTCTGCAAGCAACAGCTATGGGCTGTTATTTCATAAATATACCCTGCCAATATAGTTATCCAGTACAACTCAACTTCTCTTATGTAACAGGCTTTAAAATCTAGTGTAGTCAAGACCTTGCAAACACTGATACAAATTGAGACTTGGCAATATTCTGTGTTTGCTTTCTATCTAATCTGTCTTCAAGGAGGGGCTGCTGAGTGAGTGGATATTTAGCATAGAGCACATCCTCCTACAAGATGCAGCAAACCAGCATCCCACAGTATAGACAAGGAGCACAAGTGCCTGCTTTATTTGTTCAAAGATTTACAGGCAATTTGCCTTTACCTTGGCAACAAGAAAACAGCTTGAAAATAAGGAAAAGGAAAGCCAGGAAGTTCCAAAAGAGCAATGTATACAAATGCTTCAACGGTAAAACCCAACAAGAAAAGTGAATCTTTGTGTATAATATTCACATACAAGATTTCTTCCTTGTCTACTGTATTTGCTTCATTACAATTTAACAGACACTGAGAGTGCCAAACGCAACATGGCTAATTTTATATGTCCCTTTACTGTGCCTTCTAAATGGGATGTACAAATTACTCTTTAAGAATCTCAACGTACGGTAAATAGCCTATATCAGAGAGGGTGAGTGTCTCATGCCCCAGCTCAAAGAAAAACTGGGATATTTTTACTATTCTGCTGAAGCTTCAATTTGGGGTTAGGGATTTTGCATTGGATCTTCCCTAGTGAGAGAAGCATACAGCATACATAACCCACTTGTAACCTTGCCTCAAGGCATCAGCCTGGCCAATGCTGGATTAAATGATTCCTTGTTAGATCCAGAATGACAATTCCTATCATTTTTTCTTCATTGAGATTGTATATCTCATCATATATTTAAGCAACAGAAGAATTTCCACAACAAACTTTGCCTTTTATTCACGTTCAAATATAGACCAGAACAAATAAGACACCACTTGAAGTTTTGGTAAGCAACTTTTGCATTCAGCATCCTTAAGATTATGTGTTTGGGAAACCGAGTCAAACTATTAGTCTGAGTGGATGAGCTAAAGTAGAATGAATTGTCCTCCTTTTTAATAATCTTCATCTGTCCTGCCAATGCAGAGAAAAGAATCCTATTCTCTCAGTCAACTCACATTTTGTTTCAGTCATCAATTATATAGTGCAGGGGTGTCAAACTCATGACATACAAAGGGCCGCATTAGCATAAATGGTGTCTCCCAAGGGCTGCAATAGCATTTATGGTGTCTCCCAAGGGCCAAAATCCAATTTTTTGCATGTTTACTCAGAAGTGCCCTCCTTTCTCCTGGGCTCTTTCTCCTGCCCTGGGAAGTTGCGGCTGCTGTGCATGAGCACTCCTTCCTCTTGGGCACTTCCTCCAGCTCAAAATCAAGTGTGCTGCCACCACTACTGAGATCACTCGAGGGCCACACATGTGGACTGAGGGGGCCAATCCTTTGGGCCTCCAGCTCAAGTGCTGGGTGTTATAAATAAGCCATAAGGATATTTGCGATAACTAGAAAGGAGTTGTTTTGCCAAATCCTATCCTCCTTTTAGGGTTGAAAACCTGACACTGAGGTTCTCAAATCTGCACTGACAAAATAGCCAGTGCAGACTTGATAAGCCCCGTTGTGGGGCTGGGACCTTCCTCTGGATAAAAGTGCCCTTCACACTAGGAGACTGCTGGCAGGACCGCTGGGTACAGCAGTCACCAATCTGGTGACTGTGCAGCAAATAGCTTCAGGAGTGTACTACGTTGCCCCTCAAGTGTATTTATTATTTTTCCACTGATTGTGCCTCCAACAAATGCAAACAGTATAGGACTCCTTACAAGACAGAAGATGCTCTTTCTGGGTGTGTCAAGAGGAAAATAAAGGAAGCCAAAAGAAGGGATGGGAAGCTTTTCCTTTGTCCAGCCTGAGTTAGAAATGGTTTGGCAGAGGATAGTTTAGGGGAAATGAAGAAACAGGCTTATCACTGCTCATCCATTTAAATATAGAAATAAGATAAAGGTAGGTTTCTTAATATGGAGGAAGGGTAAAGAGAGATATGGACTACAAAAAGAAAGTTGGGCTATTTTCACCTGCAAACCTATTTATTCAACCCTTTCATGTGGCAATTAAATGGATAAGCAAGAGAGAGGGCAAGAGAGAAATAATTTATAATCTAGATCAGGGGTGCCCAACCTTTTAGCTTCCCTGTGCCGCATTGGAAGAAGACGAGTTGGTTTGGGCTGCACATATGATATGTGATGGGCCGCACATAACAATAGTTGATCATCCAAAAAACCATAGAAAACATAGGCCTGCATAGGATTGGCCTAATGGGGCTTACTTCTGAGTAGGCATGCTGTATAGGATGGGCTGCAATCCTCTCCAAGCTTAACCTTGGAGTAAGTCTCATTGATTATAATGGGGTTTTCTTCTGAGCAGCCATCCATATGATTGGGCTCTAAGACTACTTTCCTTAGTTTTACTTCTCCTGCTCCTCTTTACCTGGAGTTCAGTGGAGGGGAAATTCAAGGAGGCTGTGGGTGGGCGGCTTGTGGGTGACGGGTGGCTTGTGGGACCTACAGCAGGCAGGCAGCTGGCGCTGTGAGGTCCACAGGCGGCAGCACAGGTGACGCATGAGGAGTGCACTCCTGAAGGCTGTTGCTTCTAAGCTGCCTGGGAGCGCTCTGAGTGCTGTGAAGCAGGGATGGGGAGGAGCCTCACCCGGGCCCAGACTCAGGAAAAAAGCAGCACACACATTAGCATGCAAAATTTGAATTTGGAAGCTGCCACAAAGCTGGTTTTTCTAGTGGCAACCAGCATTTGCAGGACAGCCACATTAATTTGCACGTGTGGCCTTCCTTCTTCTAGTAGTAGCCATCAAGACTACAGGACCCATCTTCACTCTCACTCACAGCAGTGGCTATTGCAGTGCTGCTTCATACTCAGTTGTCATTTTTCAATTTACTGTGCATTTTCCCTCCGTAATTTTTAAGAGAAACTAATATAACCACTCTATATAATCACAAACACTCACTCTGAATGTTAGATCATGAGCAAGAGGTGAGGTATTGAAGTATTCAAAAATGGAGTCTTGGAAGTCTGGAAGTTTGAGACCTGGAAAAGAAGAGAGCACAGTTCAAATAACATTCAAATTACAATTCAAATTTTTAAAAAATGATGCTCCAATTTTGAATTGTGTGATTTCTAAATTATTACCTGCATCTGTCCTGTATTTTTCTTCCAGCTTCTTCTTTAAAGCCTCCACTTCTTGCAACAGTTCCTGATTTTTAATTTCAGATTCCTTTAGTTTGCTAATAAAGAAATGGAAACAATGAGTTGTATCCTAATGCTAGTTGGTATTTTCTGACCAAGGAAATTGGTCATGATTCAGTTCTATTAAGGTCAGTAGGATAACCCACTGTAATTTTTGGAAGGTAAGAACACCCACATAAATCCATTCCAGAGACACAACTATATTGTGAAAATATTGTAATGTGAACCCAAATGTTTATGTTTTGGTTTTCAGTACCGGTAATTCATTCCAAGACCTCCAAAGTTGATGTTTCTGGCACAGAACTAAGATGTTTCTTTTTCTAAATTAGTGGTCCTCAAACTTGGAGAAAGCTCTACTCTCTCCCTATTTGTGAGGAAGGAGCCTGGGCAGTGACACTAACCCTAGGATGGTGCCCCTGTGGAGGACGGGGGGGGGGGGGCTATTTTTAGGGGGCTGGAACACTTCTCTTGCTTTCATTGTGGCTGGAACTTTCACTATTTCCAAGCCACATGGAACCATGCAAGTGTTCCCAGACCCTGGCATGACTTCTGGGAAGGCTAAAAATACCCTCCCCCCATTTCCCCACAGGGCCATGCTCATGGGGATCTGGGGGAGTGGCTGATTTTCCCTTCTCCCACCACTTAAAGGGAGCAAGGAACCTTTACACAGATTTGGGGAGTGTGTCACAGCATTACAATTTTATTTAATGTGAGTACAAACAAAATTGCTTCTCTTAGAGAAGCATGCATGTTGTACTTCATTCCTGCACTAGAAAAGTAATGTGAAAGATGCTAGAGAAAGGTGTTAAAACATTACCTTTCAAAGGACAGGTTGGCATCTTTAACCTTCCTTAATTCTTCTTGGACTAGCTGTTTGGCACGTATTTCAGCATCAAGAGCAGATTGCAACTCCAGCCTTGCCGACATATCAAGCTTCTGACTACGTCTTACTTTCCAGAGTGGATCCTGGAACAATTGCAATAAAGCAACTATTAGCAACTCTATAAAGGATTTATCCCCTGTTCAATATTACTGAAAAACTTCACTTGGACCCTGAATTCATTAACATTATGAAGAGAAGGAGTTCTTAAAAGTGAACTGCATTCAGATCATAACCACGTTGTCATTTAGCAGAAACTGTCATCATTAAGCAGGCATTGATAAGAAATAAGCACTTTTTCTCACTTAAGAATTCATGAAGTGCAAATGACAGAAAATATACAAATCTTTTCATATTTTCCAAGATACGGGAGAGTCCAATTATTAGACATGTTGGTCTTTTATCAGCGCTCATTCTGCTGAGGAGTCACTATTGCAGTTCAATACATGAGAGGTGCTCTTCAAAGTGACACCTCAGCAGATGTGGCACTGGTGAGAGAGATCTTCCAGCTCCTTGGCAGCTTCTCCCTTTCTCCCTATATACCTATCATTCCTTGCTTTCTGAGGTGTTCTTCTGTCTCTCCCAGTGCGTTGACAGAAGTGGCACTGTTGAAAATGTGGTGTTAGTAGACACATGTGCCATCCTTTCAGCAGTGACATCTCACAAGAAGCAGTATTGCAGCCTGCATAATAAGGATGCCCCTGTGTTGCCTTTACAGCAATGCTACTTCTTGCCAATGCATTACGTCATAGGTCAGCACCTAAGATCAATTCATGGTATTGACAGGAAAGTCCAATGATCATGATGGCTGATTAGAAAAAGAGATTCCATTGATTGCCTTATGTTTAATTAACACACTTGATCTAATAAAGAAACAACATTAATACTGTCACAGTGGAGTCTCCACAAAGTTGGTAAGCAGCTCAGCCCTAGGATTATACAAGAAAGGAAGCCAACTCTGGGATTCGCCCTTCTCCTGACTTCCACGGGAATGAGTTTACCCTTGTGACAATTCTGGACAGAAAACCATCAGCATTTCAAGAGAGTCAATGGCCATTAATTCTTCCCCTGTAGGTCCCTCAGCAAAGAATCCATTCTGATTTGGGACAACAGGTATAACTTCATTATCCACAAAATTGGAGATGTTTTCCAATTCACCATTACATCCACATGCTCACCAATGTTCTTGATCCAAGACTGGAACTCCTCAAAGATTCAAGTTCTTCTGTCATCTTAGAAGCTAAAGCCTGAAGGTACCCACGGGCATCTTTTTCATCACTCACCCTAGTATACAACCATAAATAGTCACTCCTATTAGGCTCTTGTGAAACTTACACACATACACTCAGATGCAACTATCATTCTGGGTTGTTTTTAACGGCATATATGCAATTCACTTTTATTGTCTCATCAGATCAAGAAACCCACTTCATCTTATTTACACCTAGCTTTTCTTAGTGTAACTTGCATATAGATATAGGGCAAAATCCAGAGTAACTATGGGGAGTCCTTGCTCAGGTGTAAGAACAACTTATTCTGGATTCCAATATGAATTTCCCATAGGTTTTCACTAGGTGCTGCAGTAACTACGGGTGCACATAAAGTCTCTTACGTGCTCCCCACAGTTACACTGGATTTGGGGGATAGACAATCTTTCAGAAGAAAACAGAGAAGGCCAAACTTTACTAAGCTTCTGTCACAAAACACCATGCAATTTCAGAAGGTTCTCTGGTACTTCTCTTTAATATGTAAAATATGTAAAATATGTAAAAAAAATGTAAAATATTTACATTTTTCCCAATACTCAAACTGCATTGATTGCTGCATAGTTTCTGCACAGACTAGTAGTTAAAACTGTGTGATAATGATGGCTCACTGTCTGATAGGATTATGATATCATTCTGACATCTCCCTTCTTCTTATGCACCTATAATGATCTGAGGCTGCAATCCTAACCTCCAGTTAGGACAGAATAAGTCCCAGCACAAATCCCGTGGTGGCCTGGGTGTGTGATAAGGCACTTCTGTACCACTCCTGGCGGGGGATAGGCCAGTACACTCATGCAATGACCTCGCCATGCCATGGTGGGAACATGGAGTGGGTGATTTGTGCCTGCCTAAATTGGTTAGGATTGCACTCTAATTTTTAAAAATTGTTTGATGGTTCTATACTATCTCTAAATGTGGCAGAAAGCCCTCATAGATTTTGTATTTAAAGAAACAGAGGTATCTGACAGATAAGCTGCATGCTTCCTTTTGCAATATTATGGAATTTTTAGCTTTATGTCCTAGATCAGGGGTGTCCAAACTTGGGGCCAGGAAAAAAAATAATTTAAATTTCAAATGTGAATAAATTTGCATAGCTGAATATATTAAAGACCGAACTTATGAATGAATTCAAACCAGTTCATAAACACTTTTAACAGAGAGAGCAGAGCTCTTCTCACATATGGAGCATTATAGGGCTTGCCTGTGGGCCACATGGAGGCAGCGTGATGAAGGGTTACAACGGGCCACATCTGGGGTTTACACACCATTTGACCTAGATGTACCTAGTCTGAATAAGAGTAAACTAAACACTAAACTCCTGCAACATGCCCACTTGTGCCAGAACTACTGGCACAAACTACTAAGAAAGACAATGCAATTCAATCAATATTTGTGGATGTGTGTGGATTTTTTGAGAGATGACACATTTCAATTTTCTAAAAGACTTGCCTCTGCTAAAAAGGCTCCAGATAATTTTCAAAGGATCCCCAAACACCACATACCACTGAATAATTTCAGCAATCTGAGCTTCCCAATGGGCAACAGACTCCTTCTTCGCTGCCAAATCCTGAAGCTCATCCTCCAGCTGCCTGTTTTGTGATGTAAGTTTATCCACAAAGGCACAAAGCTGTAATGAGAGAATTAGCAGCTTTCAGATCTTTAATTTAATGCAACCTCCAGACACATGTGCAACATTCCCCAACACTATGTGCAACATTCCCCAACATTTTGGACCATTTTCTATAAAGAAAAAAATCAAGGACAACCCTATAACTAGATGGTAAAAATGCACATGCAGCCCTTCAGGAAGGTGATCAAGCAGCTTCAAATTTGATAAAAAATGTTTCCTTTCAGATATTTACTTCAGTTCTGAACTTTCACTGTGGACAGTCTGAATCTTCAAGCTCATGAACGCTTTAAATAAACGTTTGTGGCCTCCACTGACTCCAATGCTTTGTGGGCAAGATGGCACAATAAACAAAATGAGCAGTACTATATATTAGCTAAACTACGAACCCCTCAGTTTGTATATAGGTCCTCTGGTTCCTGTAAGGGGTGTGGGAAGGGAGAAGGGCAACAATGGAATCCACAGGATCACAACACAAAGGGGGTGAAGGGGATGCTTTAACTTACTTGCTCTATGTATAGGCTGCAGAAGGCTCCAGGAGGTGGGGGGAACCCTATACAGACCTCTGCAAGGCTTGGAATCTCTGCACAGAGTCACAGATTCTTTGAATAGAGGCTTAGAACCTTTGAGTGGAGCAAACAGGAAGTGCTTTGAGACTGCTCTGCTGGAAAATTCTAGACCTCTGTTTGAAGATGCTAAGTCAATACTCAATGATTCCAAGCCCCACAGAGGGCTGTACAGGGCCTCCCCTCCTCCTGGAGTCTGCTGCAAGAGAAAGCACTCTCATTTCATTTCTCTCCTTAGCTATGTGATCCTGAGGATTGTGCCGCTGATCTCCCTAAGAGTTTGAGAGACACTGGAAAAGCAATACTACTCAAATTTTGTCAGTTACCTTTTCATTTTCGGTTGTTATTTTCTTGTTATCTTCAAAAAGCATGGTTCTCTCACGCTCGTATTTCTCTTTCAGGGTTCCTACTGCTTCCTCCATCTCACTGTGCCTAAAAAGTAAAAGAAGATAATATAAAATGACATTTCATAGAAGGTCACTTTTTAAAGGAGCTGCATCCATATCAACTCATTCATTGAAAGGATTTTATCCACACTGGGGCACCATAAAAATTCCATAAAAATTTCCAAAACAGTTTTCAAGAAGCAGATGAATATGCAACTTACTTTTCTCGTCGTGCTTTATCCAATTTATCTTTTAACATCATGATCTCCTTCTGCAATGCTAGCTGATGGCTTTCAGAGTCATGCATCTCCTTTTTTACATTTCTTACTTCCAAGACATGGGCTGCTTCTCTCCTGACCAGCTCCTCTTCATAAAACAAGATTTTCTTCTCAAGCTCTGACTTCATTTTGGCCAATTCTTGCTGATGATGTTCCTGCATAGCACCAGCAGAACGGCCTCCTTGTTTCAGCTGCAGAAGAGCATTTATAGGATGAGATCAGTTATTCTAGTTGGTGTTTAAATTTAGACACAATCTTTAGGCAAATTAGCTTTAAATCTATTTTATACACATATTTCCAAGACAAATTTATAAGCATCCATACAAACCTTTACATTTTTAGGTCTCTTTCCCTAACTATAGCTGAGGGAGTAAGGAACTGAGAGCAGACTACAGTATTTATATACTGCTTTTCAACTAGAAAGTTCTCAAAGCGGTTAAGAAAGGAAATAAAAAAATTAATAGCTAATTAATAGCTAATGGGTACCTGTCCTAAAAGGGCTCACAATCTAAAACACACAAAAGACTGAAACATGCAAAAAAATTTTGCATTTCTCACCCAGGTTTTTTTTTCCAAATGGGACTGCAGGTGAGGGAATTGCACAGCTCTGGTCAACTAGCTGCAACACCCAATACATTCAGCTGATTACAAACTGAACATTCATGCTGCATAATTAAATCTAGAATTTTTCACTAATTCCTTTGTTCTGAGCATTTGTACATATAATAATTTGAAGGTTCTTCAGATCGCAACTGCTGCATACGATGAGCTGGAGACTTTAGTTTCAAGCCATTAACAACTACAACTGTTCTCATATGATTTGGATGTTTTCAAAATATAACATGGATGTTTTCAAAATACTATCACCTTTAGTGTTTCCAGTTCATTTTCCAGCTGCTTAGAGAAGATTTCACTGTGCTCCCGAAGCTTGCGCTCTTTGGATGCTTCTGCAGTTACATCCTCAAGTTGGGCTTCCAGCTACAAAAGCAAAACAAAGACCCGAGAGAGAACGAAAGAGAGAGATATATATATATTAAAAAAGAAGGCCATTTGAATGACATCTAGAAAGTAAAAACTGCACCTGCTGGATCAGGCCAAAGACCCATCTAGTCAAGCTTCCTTTATTTCATCACAGCCAACCTAATGCTTCAGGGAGCATGTAAGACCTGCATCCAGATGCCTTGCTGTGTATTTGGCATTTTGAGGTTGCCTGCATCTACGCATGCATTAATGCACACTCACCCATCATGGTTTGATACATCTATTTATGCACACATACACACACAACCATTTTGGTTTGTAATCTGCAATCGTTTTTCCTCTCAGAATTTGTCCAATCCCTTTTTAAAGGCATTGAGGCTAGATGCTGTAACCACATCCTGTAGCAGGAAGTTCCACAGACCATCTACATGCTGGGTAAAGAAATATTTTTTTGTCTGTTCTAACTCTCCCCATTTAATTTAGTGGATGCCTCTGATTCTGGTGTTATGTGAAAGAGAAAAGAGCACCTCTTCATCTATTCTACCTATACCTTGCAAAATTTTGTATGTCTCAATCATGTCGCCCTCAGGCGTCTCTTTTCTAGACTGAAGTAACATTGAACGAAGAAATTATAACACAGTATATCCCTAGAGCAGCAGGTTCACTAACCCCAACTAACCCCATAAACAAGAAACAGTTTGGAAGTGTTTCTCCAACCAACCCCATAAACTAACCCCAACTAACTAACCCCAACTAACTACCCCAACTATAACCCCAACAACTAACCCCATAAACAAGAAACAGTTTGGAAGTGCTGCACAGACAACAGCTGCTTCTGTGTGTGAACCAAACCACAGCGTAACTACTGCAGTCATAAAGAGCAGATGAAATCCATTATCCTCCATGCACATTGCCAAGATACCTCCTTTCTTGCTTTCTCAGATTTACGAATTTCCTGTCTCATGGAGTCAATTTTCTGCATGACCACTTCCACTTCTTCCTCTTTGTCACGGAGCTGTCGAGAGAGCTTCTGCTTGTGAGAGCGCAAGTCTGCCATCCTCTCATTCAGCTCAGAGAACTCCTGCATCGCTAGCTTTCTTTGTTGATGAGCATCCTTGAGTTCTTTTGATTGAGCCTTTAATCTTTCAGATGCTTCAACGAGTTGCTGATGAAAGGCCCAAGAGAATTTTTAGAACTATGTTCTGAGCATAAAGTTAAATCTTACTTAACAGTACTTTAGCAAAGTGCACAGATACTTTAGCAACACATAAGCCCTAACTTTGGTTTCAATGTTCCTCAAAATAACAAGAATACACACACATGAGTACCCCTGATAACTCAATATAATTACGGTATGTTTCTTCCTCTGTGACTCTTTCACTACTGCTCCTAAAATCAAGCTACATCCTTCTTCACCTCCTATTTAACTATTTTCTCATTTTTCTCTTTATTAAGGGATTTGTATGCCACCTTTCCTTGATGCCTGAGGTAGTTCACAATTTAAATACAACATAAAATACTCTTTTGCTCAGTTGCTCCTTTTCCTCCTCTCTTCCTTGCAGTCATGTCATACTGTTATCTTAATAAAGCATAATTATACACACACCAATTATATATAAGGCACAATAATGTATTCTATAATAATGTATTTACATATTAAACAGTCCTTAGAACCTCTGAGACCACCTATTAATTGTTTCATGACAAACACTCTCATAGGTTAAATACCACAAAGCCCAAGAGATTGTGATTGCCCATTATCAATCTTCCCTTAGACTAGAGACTGTAGCAGAGACTTAAGCAGCCCCTTTGTTGCACCCACATCCTCCCCAAGCAGTGTTTGAAACAGCATGGGCACCTGTAGTTGCATGTGTTGGGTACTACTCCAGATCAGGCAGCCTCATCACTGCAGTAAGTAGTAAAGATGTTCTCTTTAAGTTGTCTTGCTAGCTGTGATTCACTCTAAGAGCAGTGCTCATCCCCATAACAAGACCAAAGAAGGCATTGTCTGAAGATGCCTCCATTGTCATGCAGGGGGCATGTTTAAATGCCAAAGGCACCAAAGTGGTCTCACCAAAGTGGTCCCTATTTATCTATGGTACTTGCTTTGAACTGCTCCATTGGAAAGATCTCACTATTGTCATGTAGTATTTGGGTCTCAAACAACCAAACTGCTGGTCTTCAGGTTGACAGCACAGCATCTTTAAGCATTGATACACAGCAGCCCTAGCAGCAGGGAGAGAGAAATACAATTCTCTTTTCTCAAGACTCAGTTTTCAAGGTGTCTGCTGTGACAGGATTTTTGAATTACTATGACTTATCTTATGGTTTCCATAGAGAAATTGTATGTATACCTGCTCATAAACAAAATACCATGCGAAGCTTTGCAGAAGTGGAACATACAGAAGTGGGTCAGGACAGCAGCGCTAATCTCCAGTCCTTTTACATTCTGGAGAATACATTACAAACTCTATGCCAGATGCTTTCTGGATAATAACATCTGTGTTTTAAAGAATAAAAGCTACCAGCTTTCTCTATTTATAATGTGTAACTCCACAAAATACATACAGAAATTAAATCCTAAAACATAAAACCCAACTCATAAATTACAGAATTAGCTGCCCCAAGATGAGAAGGTGGCCACTAGCTCAGATAGCTTTTTAAGGGGTAAACAGATGTATGGAAGAAGACAGGCCTACCTATGGCTTCAAACAATAATAGTAAAGTAGAATCTCCATGTACTGAGAGGGAGTATACAACAATATCAAATGCTTGGCACAAACAACAGAAAGGAGCTGCTGCCATTCACACCCTGTCTATGGATTACCCAAAGGCATCTAACTGGCTACTGCAGTATTAGATGAACCTGTGATCTAGTCAGGAGCATTTATAATCTTAAAGACTGACTATAAACATTGTACTGGATGACAAATTATGCTTTTTAAAAAGGATTATTAGGCAGGGAAGATAAGGAGAAATGGGACAGGGGAAATTTGGGAAGGCAGAACAGTTGGGCCTTTTTCCCAACATAGTGAAATTGGTTCAATCTAAATTTAGAAAGGCAGCCCTATGGATGTCTAGCTCTGTTTCAAACATTTTTTATGACTGGAGACAGGTCAGATTAGAACAGAGGCTCATATCTGGATAGCCATTAAGTCCTACTGGTTAAGACTGCATCTATGCCCATCAGGACTTGTTCCCCTAATTCTCCAAGATGTTTATAAATGCAGGTGTAAACAGCAATTATTTTCATGAGTAAAATGGGAGCAAGAGGAAGAAAGGCAGAACAGGAAAAAGAAAGAAAAAGAAAAATGAAGACAAGGACTATCTTTGAAGGTGGACGATACAACCAAGCAAGCTTTCCCTGAAAGCAAAAACACTCCACCACCTCCACTTCTCTGAGACAGAAGGAAAGGCATCAAATGGGGAAAAGACTGGTGCATATTCTACCCACTTGGAACATTAAATCATCTACAACCTAGCTTCTCTTTATTTATTTAATTTATTTTTATTTAAGTAATTTTTATCCCGCCTTTCTTCCCCCACAGGGGGGAACTCAAGGCGGCCAAACAATTAAAAAACAATAAAACACCACTAAAATTACATATGATAATAAATAGAGATAAAAACACATTAAAATGTAATTAAAATACAATTAGATTAAAGCTAAAAACGTAGACTAAAAACGATAAAACAGAAAAGATAAAAAAGATAAAAGCCCCCCAACCTCTGCCCCCATTTAAAAAGCTTTTTTAAAATAAAAGGTTTTAAGGCTCCGCCTGAAGCTCTGTAGTGAGGGAGCTTTCCTCAGTTCTAAGGGGAGGGAGTTCCAAAGCTGGGGTGCCACCACCGAGAAGGCCCTATCTCTTTAGAGGGGGAAAACACAACAAGGGTGTGGGGAGGAACAGATCACCTGTGCTTCTGTGTCTACTGCCTGACAGCCTGGGATGGGATAAGCTAGGGGTGATTAGATTATTGTAAGGTGCTCTACGGGGGGCTGCCTATAAAGACGGTCCGGAAGCTTCAACTAGTTCAGAATGCGGCGGCCCGTGTGGTTGCTGGGGCTCGTCAGTTCGACTCTGTCGGGCCACTGCTACAGCGACTACACTGGCTGCCCATTCGCTTCCGGGCTGAATTCAAAGTGCTGGTCCTGACCTTTAAGGCCCTAAACGGCTCGGGTCCAGGGTATCTGAGAGACCGCCTTCTTCTGCACAATCCAACCCTTCACCTAAGGTCATCTGAGGGGGCCCTACTGACTGTGCCGCCACTAAGAGATGTGAGAGGTGTGGTGGGCAGAAATAGGGCCTTCTCGGTGGTGGCACCCCAGCTTTGGAACTCCCTCCCCTTAGAACTGAGGAAAGCTCCCACAATACAGAGATTCAGGCGGAGCCTTAAAACCTTTTATTTTAAAAAAGCTTTTTAAATGGGGCAGAGGCAGGGGGCAGTTTTATTGTTCTATTTTATATTATTGTTTTTAACAAATGTATTTTAATCTGTTTTAATTGTTCTTAGTCTTTCAAATCTAATTGTATTTTAATTAAGTTTTAATCTCTATTTATGATCATTTTAATGGTGTTTTATAATGATGTTAGCCACCTTGAGCTCCCTCTTGCAGGTGAGGAAAGGCGGGATATAAATTAACTTAATAAATAAATAAATAAATCTGTTAGGCAGATACTTACTACAGCTCTTTTCAGATGAAACAGAAAATTGTGGGTCATGCTGAAAATTCCCAGCATTTTCTGTTTTATTCAAAAGGAATCCAAGGAAAATTCCTCACCCTGTGTTCTCATGATGGCAAGAAAAAAGGTGAGGGAAGCTGCTCTATACTGCCCATGTAATTTTCTCACAATTGTCACAACCCGCTTCCCTACACTTCATTCCTTTCTCATCATTTCCCTTAAAATTTAAAATTTAAATTTAATAGGGGAAATAGGGGAATGAGAGAAAGGTAAAGAGATGAACTTCTTCAAGCTAGCAGGTTGTGGCTTGGCCTTCAGAGAATGGAGGGAAGAAGTAGCAGATTCAGGATTGGAGGCCTACTTCAGGGATGGGCTGGCCCTCACCAATCTTATATTTGTGCTTCTGATTTTTATTACTCAAGAGCAAAACATTACATTCATCCCTGTTGATTTTTGTGTGTGCCTTTAAACTTCTGCCTCTTGCAAAGAACATTCTTGATCCTATTCCTTTTAGGGGAAGGGGTGGCCAATATTTCAACTTTAGGGCTCGTGGACTATTTATAACTGTGTAGAAGAGGAAAATTCTTCTGTTAAAAGACAAGAAAAAAATTACTTACTCTACACAAATGTTAAAAGTCCAGGAGCTGAAAAAACGACCTTCTCTACTCTAGGGTACCAGCTAACACTCTCAATGTGTTTTCAATAGCAGATCTGAATATCCTAATTTCTCTCTGAAGTCATTTATGAATACAATCATCACTACTGAGCCTTGAGGTACACCACTGCGAAAAAATTTGTGAAATATTTAGCAACTGCTCCACTGGAGAAATTCAACTTGTAACCCTTTGTCTACTTCCTCATGAGCTATTACAACACAATCAACATGCAGAAAAGTGAAAAAAGGGGTCAGAAAGGGAAACGAACCTGGGCTCTGACTGTTTGCTATTTTCTCATGAAATGTATTGTCTTGGTTGAGACAATTTCCCAGCCAAATCTACCTGACAGGGCTAATTCCATCTGCTCTCTAGAGCTCCATGGACAAGAGCGTAAAAGCATAGTGACAAACTACTATGTGACTCTTTTAACTACATGACTTTTCCCACACTGTTCCATAATGTAGGCCAAATAATTTGTGTTATTTCTGTATTCCACGAGTAATTCACATTTGCTAGGCTGAAATATTAATACCTTATGGAGGTCTTCCTTCTCTTGTCTTAGTATCCTGCACTGTTTTTCAAGTCCTTTTAACTTGTGAGTGGAGTCTTCATGTTCTTGCCGTAGCGTTACTGCATCTTCAAGCTGCCTTTCTAATCTATTTGAGTCTATAAATAACAAAAAGGAATTATTTTGAGGAGCTTTCATGAAGACTGAAAACACAATTCTGCATTATTTTTTGTTACAAAGAATAAAATTAAACTGGATAGCCCAGAACCTAATTGTTCCTCCATCACTGCAAACACACTGGTATAGGCCATTTATTGAAAACAGACTTACACGAAGGCCAAAAATTAAACTCGAAACTGACCTCCAGGTTGACACAGAACCATTTACTAAAACCCTTGAGTGTGGCTGTCAAGCCAATTGTAGATCCACCTAATGATTGCCTGGTCTAGCATATATTTTTCCAACTTTCCAATTAAGATATCATGTGGGACCTTGTCAAATGCTTTGCTGAAGTCAAGATAAATGACATCACCTTTGCCACAAGAATAATGTTGGTTCAGATGTGACCTTCTTGTGAATCAAGAGGGGCTGTTGGCAAAAAGGCACATAGAACTTCCTTTGGCTTGTGAAAGGTCAGGGCACCTGTTCCCTCTGTTCCCTGACACTCAGACCTGGTATTGTACATGAAAATTTTGGAGTTCATTAGGAAAAAATAAGACTACTACTGGGTGATCTGCAATCTGCTAGAATACTATTGGGAGGAGGCTGTCTGATCTAGATTGCAATGACTCATCAGTTGGCCTTGGTGTTCAAGTTTCTCTGTAAGCGTTCAGCCACAAAAAAAAATCAAAAAGAGAATGGTAGGCAATGGTTCATTAGAGTGGTAACAATGCACACCAACCTTCTTTGGTCAATATGGATTTTGGCTATGTCATTGGTTCTGATCAAGGCATGTTGAATAAGTTATGAATGGAACTGAAAAAGGTAAACTGCATTTCTCCAGTCTGGCTGCTATCATAAAAATTAACTGCTTTAGTGAGTTTATAGATGTCTGGAGGGTGTACCCCACCACAACAATAGCAATTTAGGAGCACTTGCAAAAATAAAGATAGATGCCATTGTTCTAAAGTAGGGGTCTCCAAACTTTTAAGTTCAGGGATCCAGGACCTTTAACACATGTGTAGAAGAGGGAATTTCAGCTTGTGATCTAATGAGATGAAAAGCTGCAGCTGCTGAAATTCCCTCCTTTAAAGATCCAGGAGCCCTAAAGTTAAAGGTTTTGAGACCCCTGTCATAAAGGAATGGAAAAAAGAAACCTTGTGCGGTTTCTTGTGCTTTTTGATGTTTTGTCAAAGCTGCTCAGAAAGTCATCTCTAGTCTTGGACATCACAAAACCAAATACTAAAGTTGTTTCTGGGGCAGCCACTAAGGAACAGGGTAATTTGCTCAGGAATGCTGCAAAATGGAAAGCCATATTTTTCTCCACAACAGAGAATGGCAAAACTCTTCTTGTTTTCTTGAATGCTACCTCCATCTGGACTAGTCACAGGGTAGAAAGAAGCAGAGGAATCCATCTTTCTCCGATTACTCACCTTCCTCCGTATTAAATGATAAGTCAAGAAACCTGAAACCAGTCTAGAACTTCATATACTTGGAATAAAAGAATGAAAATTGTGAAGATCTTTAGTATGAAACAGTCTACATCATGGCACTTGGGCATTTCTGGGAAAGGAGAAGAAAGAGGGGAAACCTTGCCAACCAGATAGCTTGGGCCACCAAGCCCTCTGAACAGAAAGGATTGAAGAGGAGCATGAAACTTGAAGACTGTTTCCCAAAACGGTGTTTTCCTGCTTGGTCCGAAGATGAATTATGAAGAATAGAGCCCTAGGAGGAATCTGTAGCTGGCTGTGCAGGACCCTTAGCTACCTGCCTTGGCTATGAAGCAGTGCTGCTGTGTGGGGTTCTCAGTGCTGCTGTGTGGGGTTCTCTTTTGTTTTGTCCTTTGCTCTCTTTGGCAGCATGAGGGGAAGGGTGGAGAAGATCCAGTGATCTTCACCACCTCCCTTCTTGCTGTTTCCCAAGCTGAATTAATTAGTTGTGCCTCTTTAGAGAAAGAGAAACAGAGAAGTCTTTTCCTCAGATTCACAGTTTGTTCACTCTGTAGAAATTGGGTAGTAGGGAAATGCAATTTTATACCATGGTATTCACAACAGGCACGAAAAGAGAAAAGTTCCCCTTTCCCCAGCCTTGAGAACAACCTCATTTGCACAAACAGGTCTATGTGAGTAAACAACAGGAGCAACCCATCCCACAATCCCCTCTTCCACTGTGAAAGAATTATTAACACCACCATTTTGGACATTTTCTCATTTCACAGCATTGAAGAGCAGGCATTCAACTTTTCAAAGACCAGGGTCCTTTGAATTATTATGAGAATTATTATTCTCTCAGAACCTCTCACAGTATCAGGACTTTCAAGGTGATGAAACCTGCACACTTAGTTGTAAGCCCAGGCAGGCTTTCTATTAATTTCCATTTAAGTAATTTAATGCAATGGGAGACTCTAGCCTGAATCTACCCCAGGATGTTGTTCCTGCAACCTCAGGGATAAGATCCCCCAGAGGACAAGGGATATGTAAGCTACAGACAGCCACACCAAGTTCCATATATAAAAGTGGTGTCTCCTGGGGAAAAAAGCAAGATTATATTCTATATTTATTGCAAGGCTAGAGATAGTTCTATTAAAATAAAGAAGCCATGTACCTGCTATTTTGTTTTTCAACCGCTCAATTTCCTCATTTAATTTTTTTATTTCTTTATCCCGGTTTGTGTTTGCTGTTATGCGAGCAGAACCATGAAGAGACTGAACAGTCTGAGTGGATTCTTAAATTGAATGAGAAACACAAAATGTTTAGTTAGCACTGATATACTGTGGCCCTCCAAGACAAGAAGCACTAAAGTGACAAGTGCTCACCTTGTAACTTCCTGCTCAGTTCCAGCTTTTCCTGTTCCAGTCTTCGTATTCTCCTCTCATATGCCTCTATTTGCAAGCTATTTTCCAAGTCACGCTGAACATCCTCATCTTTGGTTATACCACTAGATTGTGTTACACTCTTTAGTGAGCCTCTATCAGAAAAACAGCTGGAATCCAAACACACCAGAATTCATAACTTAATGTACTCATTCAACCTTAAGCAGCAGTTTCCACTTGGAAATTTAACAGAGGCAAAAGCCTGGAGGAAACTGAAAAGTTGATATAGTAGAGATCTTTAACCATTACTTCATCAAGCAAATAGGAAAAATTCAGGAAAAATTATGAGGGGGAGGTATGTAATGAAAATACCTGCATTTGTCTCTTTTGGTCTTAAATAGGGATAATGAACACTTTAGGAACACCACATTTATTTTTATTTATTTTAAAAATTTGTATCCCGCCTTTCTCAGGCTGTCTAGCCCAACCACATGGTATGTTGTTTTAGGATTATGCACCAGCACAACGGCTGGATACAATCTATCATTTCGAGAAAGAGGGTCAGAGATCTTTGTTCTGAACTAAGCGTAAATTGCATCCAATTTGGTTTATTCTAACGCTTGACTTCTATCAAACTGCTACTCATTAGGAGGACTGCACTCAGGCTTTTGTTTATTTATACATTTTAATACTACCCTGCAATCAAGCTCAGGTGGTACACAATGCACAATCCCTTCTTTCCTTTGATCTCACTATGACTCTGTGAGATAGTATGGGCTGAGAGATGGTGACTGGCCCAAAGTCACCCAAGAAGCATCCTTGCTAAGTAAGGATTTGAACATAGACCTTTCCAGTCAAAGTCAGAAACCAGATTCATCATTGCACTGCCTATGCTTTTTGTACATGTCTGCTTAAACTACCTTTTATTCATTTGTCTGCTTCATTAGATTCGTTGGCCATGCCTCTGCTAGCCTGTATGGCCAGACACCTGTGACTGCTAGCCGTATCCTACATGTTTTGAAGATCTCCTAAAAGACTAAAGCTCAGGTCTCATGCTTGGTAGGAAGGAACTTCAAAAAGCTTTTCTAAAATGCTTTTAGCCTTTGTGATAGCAATTACTATTCCAGAACAAGTGTGAGTTGGAGGAGGGGATGGAACAAGAAGGTCATAAGGAAGGGGGCACAGAGTACTATCACACAGTACAAATTTGCACTGCCTTAGCTTTATGCAGGAAGGACAGGATAACAGCATAAGAAAGAAAAGTATTACAGAACTGTACTTGAAAACTTAAATATGCAGTGGTATGTTAACACCAACTCATCCCACAAATGAACTTTCTCACATCTAAAAATATTTACTGGACACCATTGCAAAATTATGTTCATCCTTATTACTGAGGTAAGGGCTGTGGGTGGTGCAAGTGGTTAAAACACTGTGCCTATTAACCAGCAGGCCAGGGTTCAAGACCCAGGTCGGCCCCACAAGACAGGGTGAGCTCCTGTCCTTAGCCCAGCTCTGCGACGCCAGCTGAATCCAATCGTATCGGCTCTGAATTAATTGGACTAATTCAGTTGCGTGGAGAGGGGGGATTTGCTGCTTGGGTAACAGCCTATCCTCCATAACAATCTAACCCAGGCTTTCATGCTTCGCATGCAGCGTATGCAGCACCGAGCACGATACCATAGTCTTCCAAGACTGACTGAGGCCTGCATTACTGAGATGAAGCTTCAATATATACAAAAGCATGTGAATATATTCACATTCTCCTTATTAAAATCTTGTCTGTCTCCACTTCCCACTGTTGAAATGCAGATTGTTACATTCTTGGGGCACAGGCCTGCCTGTTCACTTACTGAGAGTATTTTAAATTGCAATTCAGTCTATTACTCAAATAGAAAGGTAAATTTAAGAATATGTGTGAAGTATTGCTGTATATTCTCTACATGTGGAAATTCTTTCACTTACCTGTCAGTTGTGTAGGTAAAACCAACAAATGGTAAATGCAATCCAGAAAAACCAGTATGAGAACCAGGTGGTATCATTTCCTGCATGTAAAAAGAATACAGGATTAAAACCAAGTGAAATCTGGGAAGACTTGTCAGCTTCTTTGACCCAATTCCTCAAGCATAGGCTGAATAAAATGAGTATTTCTTTGACTACTATCTGCTTCAGAAGCTACTTATCAGGCTATCCTCTCTGATATAGCTTACACTAGATGAAATTATAAAAGCAGTGAAAATATACAAATAAGTTGAAAATTATTTATCTAAAATAAGCTGAGAGTTGATTCACCAGATGCGCCTAATGAGGAAGCATCTAATTAAGGCCCCCACTGTTTTAGGATCCTGCAGAAGACTGGAAAGAGATGCCATCTGCCTTATAAGCTGCCATATAAAAAAGCTGTCCATTCAGAGAAGAATCCCTGTGCTTTCCAAAAGCAGCAAAGTAGTTCTAGAAAAGCTACTTTCTCCTACTATGTATTAAACAAATGGAAGAAGATTCAGACACATGTGCTTCCTAACTCATTAACAAATCAGCCTTAAAAATGGCTTTTGAACATAGGGTAATTTACAGTCAGTGATGAAATACTAGACATTAAAATTTTAGGCTGCACACTGGCTGCTTTCACACCTTGGTTAACATAGTGTCTTAGAGCCCAATCCTATCCAACTTCTCAATGCCAGTGGAACCACAGTGTAATCTTAGGGAAAGAAATGTTATCTTGAGGAGCTCTATGACTCCCACCTACCCACTGGATGCAGCAACACCTTGCTGGCATGGCTGCATTAGAGCTAGGGTTGCATTAGTGCTAGAGCTGTCCAAGAATCACTCTGCCCCAACCCTTAGATGACCTGCCAATCAGGCCTATCTGTTCTGAATTATGTCACAAATTCACCAACTGGCTTTGGAAGTCACTCTCTGTGAGCCTCATTGACCCTGTTGTCATATAGGGATAACATTTCCTACATTACAACATTGTTTACAGTATGGTAAAACAGGAAAGGGCTTTGCACATTCCAAAAAATGCTACAGAAATGTTGTTACATGGTATTTTTGAATGGCATGTCATGAACAAAAATTTCCCTAGACTTACAAGACTGTAAAGGATTGTATTGTCCTGTACAATCAGGAGAAGAGGTTCAGGACAACCCTCTCCTCAATATAATGCTTGATAATATATCAATTGATATATTGATAATAATCTTATAGGTATAATAATAGGTCTTGATAATAATATATTCAAGGAGAATATAATGCTTTCTCGTGTAAAAAACAAATGTTTAAATACTCTTGGCACTAAAATAAACAATTTATTTTAGTGCCAAGAGTATTTAAACATTTGTTTTTTACACAAGAAAGCATTATATTCTCCTTGCAGTCTGAAGTAGTACAGGCTGGAATTCTACTTCCTCCATCTTCTGACAAATTTTATGCCAGATAAAAAATACCAAATCTAAATAGGCAGACAGATTCACTCACTCACCCATCAATGCCCAGACAAAACCTAGAAGCATCAAATTTGGGGAGGGTGACAGAGGGATCCACTAAGAACCAGTTTTTGGAAATTCCAACTGGAGGGGGGTGAAATGGGGCGCAAAGCATTTTCCTCCCTATACTTTCCACTGAAGAATCTCTGACTGAGAGACACTCTGCCCCAACCCTTGGAATCATAACTATGAAATTTGGGGAGCGTGTTCCTTCTATGACATCAACACCCACCAACAACTGATGTTGAGAGATTTAAACCCTAAGGGGATGAAAAGGGGTGCAACACATTTTTGGCCTATACTTAACATTGAAGACTGTTCAGTACCCAGCTCCAAATCCTGAACCTGCTAGATAGGGGTGCCCAGAGTTACTGGGGGTGGGTATTGCACATAGGAGGGGGTGTTGCACATGGGGGATGATGCACCTGGGGGATGTTGCTCCTGGGGCCATTATGTGCCTTGGGGGAGAGGTTGTGCATGGGGGGGTTGATGCCCCAGGGTAGATGCACATGGAGGTTAATGCTCATGGGGGGATGATGTGCAATTGAGGGTATTGTGTAATGGGGGGATGGCATACCGGGGTATTTTACTCCCACGACGCGGGTACATTACGCTAGTTAAATAAAATAAGAAGCAGCATTGTATGTGTTCGTAACATATAGGCAAGCAACTTATAATCTTAGCTCAAAATAGCTTCCCAAACATAACGTCTGGGCTTTGTTTGCTTCATCTTTTAGAGATTCTAAATAGGCTCACAATAGCTTGTTTACTCCGTAAATAATATAAGGTCATGCCTACTGCAGAAATTCAGTGTGGTCAAGGAAAGGAAGCTAGCAATACTGCTATGAAACAGAGGCTTGTGTTGGGCAAGCTAAAATAATCCAGTAAACATCAGTCCAAAAGGTCTTCTAAAGCAGTGAATACAACATTTATTTAATTTATTTATACCCCGCCTTTCTTCCTGAAGGGAATTCAAGGCAGCTTACAACATTTAAAAACACAGAAAAATACATACAATTTAAAAACAGATAAAACAAAAATACATAAAATTCATTAAAATATACATAAACATCTTAAAAACATTAAAAAACACAGCTGTAGTCAGACCACCTAAAAACCAATTAAAAATAAGAAACAAGATTAAAAACATCCAGCCAGATATAAGTTAAAAGCTTTGATAAATAGGAGGGTTTTCAGGCCACATAGAAAGCTGTGAAGAGGCAATGAATATCTGCTGTATTTGAATGATGATTATTTACTGAAGAAAATAATTAGGAAATAATTGAATTAAATATCTTTCAACTTTGATAATTCAATGAATAAACTCAGGGTTTAAGTCTGCATTATGTGGCTGAGATTCTACCTAATTAGGTCCTGAATCCACACGTTTAAAAATTTTTCCATAATAGCAATTAGGCTGTTTAATAAAGGAGTTAATTAAGTAGTTAACATGGTTAAACTTGTTTAATTAAACCATGTTTAATTTCCCCAGAAAGTTGAGATACTTAAAACTTGCTTGTGGCCTTGCCAGTCTCTCAGCTGCCACTTCAAGCAGTTTGGCACAAATCGAAGGAAAGTGCAAACTTCAGGCAAGGAACACTTCCCAATACAAAAAGTAGGAACTCACTCTATTGAAGTCTATTGAAAACAGAAGTCTCTATTGCAGTGGTACTCAAGCATTTCAGCCCAGAACCCCCTTCTAAGAATGAAAATCTGTCCGGGAAACCCTGGAAGTGATGTCAGGGCTGGAAGTGACATTGAAGGTACCAGATTCCAAGATGGCTGCATCCAGGTTTTTGCAACGCTCTCCCAAAATGAAGTCCTGACTTCCCCAAGGGAGTCCCGACCCCCACTTTGAAGACCACTGCTCTATTGAGAACAATGGAGTGCTGGGGCAGGACAGCACCACTGTGTAGTCATGCAAATTACATCTTTTGAAAAAAGTGACAGAACAGTGAGTCACTTCTGACGAAACACAGACTTCCAGGTATATTTTAAGACTGAGGAAAGAGAGAATCAACAAAAAAAATGGACTATCAGAAAGTGGAGGACATCTGTACCATATTCTTAGTTCAAATAAAGCTAAAGTGACGACCAGCATGACTGATCTTCACCTTGTTAAAACCGTGCGTGCACCCCTTTTCAGACTCCATTGCAATGTTCAGAAATTCTGTAGCAGGCAAGACAACCACTATAGAACAGAAAAAATTAAGTGTTACTCACAGGATTCCTTAAGACATCATCATCTACATCAAAGTTTGATGTGTCAGAAGGACTGCTAACTTCTGGAATGTAAGGTGCTTCCAAATTTCGAATATTATCCCAATTGAGTCCTTCAAAAAATGCATGAGATTTGAAATCCTCTATTCCATTCTGTCCCAGACGACGTTCCCTACTGCAGATAAGCCGTTGAATTAGATCTTTTGCTTCTTCAGACACATCTGTAACATGGGATGGAAATTGAAATCTCTCCTGTGGGGGAAAAACAAAGAATCTTTGGGCTCCTATTTCTGTAAAGAGAAAATGCTACAAAATGGAGTTTTAAAAAATGTGTTTACTGGAAGGCAAGACTTAGAATGCAAGGAAAATTGATAAAACTTGACTCATAGTGGTAATTATAAAACACAGGCATTCCCTTGTGCTGGCCTGAGGTGTCACAAAAGTGCCATAAGGCACTTCTGAGTACGTTTAAAGGGGAGAGGGTTTCCCTTCATCTTTAGCTGTTTTCTATACAATAAAACCTTGAACTAAGCATAACTTGGATTGAGGGTGTTTTACAAGATAAGCAAATATTTCTAATAAATTTTAACTTGATTTATAAGTGTTGCCTGGATAATCAAACAAAAAATGGTCCTGGCCAGTATACAGCTGATTTTGGTGCTCTGCAAGGGCCTTCTCAGCCTCTCCTGAGAGACCAGCAAATGCATATCTACTCTAAAGTAAGCCCTATTATAATCACTGGGGCTCACTCTTGTATAAGAGGGGCAGACTGCAGCCTGAGAGACCTGAAAGTCTAAGTGCAAGTTAATTTGTTTTATTTTTCTTTATATTTTGCATTTATTTTTGGGTTGTGGAATGAATCATCTTGTTTCCATTATTTCTTTTGATTAAATTTGATTTGATATAAAAGCATTTTGGATTAAAAGCATGCTTCCAGAATTATGCTTGTGAACCAAGGTACCACTATATTCTTTTACAGTGTGATATTATAGATGGTGTATAAAAATCTGGCAGATATCTCCAAACTACATGACCAGTGCTCAAGAAAGGATGATTGTAGATAGCTTTTTAATGATGGTGAACCAATAATATTTCTACAAGGTGACCAGATGCCCAAACCTCAAAAGGAGGACAGTGTCTTGGATTTGTCCCAGCCTGGCCTTTCCAGCGGAAAATGGCATGTCTGCCTACTCACGAGTAAAGCCGTGATCTTGGGCACTTTCATTTTCCCATAGAGCTCAATGCATATTTTTTTATTTTTAGGTTTTTGGCCATAACTTTTGATAGGAAGGAAATATTTCAAAACTGATTATTTTACATTGGATTCTGCTCTTCAATACAAATCCAACGACATATGACATGATGGGGTACTGCACACCATTGCAAAGTTCCAAAAAAGAATAAAAAATGGAGGACAATGTAGCCCTTCTGGAGGACACCCAGACAGGAGGCTAAAAAAGAGGACAAATCTGGAAATTTCCAGTCATATGGTCACCCTGATTTCTAAGGACATAAGTATTGATTATATTACATAATATTATTAAATAATATTATATATTATATAATCAATCTAGTATTGATTATATTACATATACTACGTAAAGACATAAGTATTGATTGTAATATTACAATCCTATCATTTCTCTCACCCCTACTGGTGTAGCAGCACCAAAAACCAAAGTGCTGTACCTACCAGGAGGAGTCAGAAGAGGCTTTGGAGGGGAACAGTGATTTTAAATCCTCCTATTCCCACTCCACAACAGGATTCCTTTAATCTGGGCAACTTTAAAGTTCTTCAATGCTCTGAAAGCTCGTTAGCTTGCACAAGTTTGAGAAGAGGAGGGATGGAGGAGGCTGTTCACAGCCATCACCACTGGATCCACCACCTTCTATAACCCCATGCCTCCATTCTGTACTCCCACCCCACTTGCTGACTTGCTTAGGCAGTTGGCTAGCAATCCATGAATATGTGAAGTAAGACCCTCCAACCAATGCTTAGACAGCACTCTACTCAACAAGCATCTGGAATGTAATCTATGGGCACTTTGTAGCAACCAATATCAGCAGAATGCATGTTCCTCTGGTGGTGTGACCCAAGAGAACTGGGCCATTAGTCATTCAATTACTGGTATCTAACAAGATGTTTAAAGCTCAAAATCCCATCAAGAAATGCACTCCCTTCTCTTGTAAATCCCTCCAAAAGCATACTGTAACTGTACTATATATTTTAATATACATAACATCCATGTTAAATGAGTGAGTTAAACTTCCACCAGTTTCTAGTTCAATGTATGATTCTTACTTCATGATTCATAATCTTCCCATAGGTTTCCACCAGCGACTCTGCATAAAAAGGTGTTTCACCATATAACATTTCATACATGCAGACACCTAGAGACCACCAGTCGCATTCAGGTCCATATTTTCCCATCCCATCCTCCATGGCTTGAAGTATCTCCGGGGAAATATAGTCAGGTGTGCCCACTGCAACTGAAGACTGCACCTTTTAAATAAAACAAAAATATTAGGTCTTGAAAGAAGCCCTCCCATACAATGGTATAAATGCATTCCTGCATTACTGAGGCTACCAAGACAGTAAGCTAAGGGTGAAACCCAGAGTAACTATGGGGAGTCCTTGCTCCAGAGTAAGAACAAGTTACTCTGGATTGGAATATGAATTTCCCATAGGTTTTCACTAGGTGGTGCAGTAACTACAGGTGCACGTAATGTCTCTTACATGCTCCTGTAGTTACTCTGGATTGTGCCCTACGTTCTATAATGTGAGGTGTAATTGCAAAAATTCTTACAATGCTTGTTTTGAGTGAAGACATTTTATACATTCCATGAAATAGCATCTTGAGTTGTTGTGTTCCTAATCCATAAGAAAATCTCTGGGGTCATGTTTTCACATTTCAATCTCTCATAAACAGGGGAGCCTTTACAGCCACTGTTGCTTTTAAAGCTGTGCTGCCACTTGGCCACATCGCTTGAAGCCCAAGGAAGTCATGCAATGTACAGCTTGGAGCTTGGCATTCCCGTAACTCCAGCGATAATGTGCAATATCACCATCATTGGAAAATGGTGCCAAGCCACTGGGCAACAACATGGTCCCCTCACATTGCTTACAACCATTTTTCTCAGTGAAAACTTATATTTTGCCCATGAAGGAAGAGAGGCAGAGCTCATTATCAGTTGTCTCATTCTGTAGTTCTCAGAGACTCCTATATTCCTGAATTTTCCAGGTTTTGTATAGTTGCAGTGTTAAGATACATGCCAGGTATATGCAAACTTGGTTCAGGGCATAAACAGAACTGCATGACAGAAAATTTTAGGGCAGAACACTGCAGCCACAGTATGGAAGAGACTTCTCTTGTGGGTAAAGCAGTCCTAGATTAAATTTACAGGTGTGCCCCTTTTCTATGGGCCTATCCCCACAGTTTGGACCCATCTGAACTCTGGGGACACTTAAGATCACTTCCAAAAGGATTCCTAAGCTCAACAAAGGCTGTGGATGTCTTTCCATGACTGTGGATGTCTGCCATGCTCAAAGTGAGCATTAATATTTTAATCATAACGCCTTGTCACTGAGAGACTTGGACAGAGAAATATGTGGGTAGGGGGAAGCACAGACCAATTCTGTGGATTTAGAATCTGCAGATATTGCCTCCCCCCACCCCTCCAGTATTTAAAAATGAGCAGCTGAAACAAACTGTAACATTCACTGCAGCCTGCTGAGTTACAGACTAATCCTACAATAAGGGTTTTTCAACCCCCCAGTCCAGGGACCACTGGAGGTCCTTGGCAGCTGCCTGACAGGTCCGTGAGAGGACTCCTCTAAGTGCATCTTCCCCTTCTACAGCAGGAGAGTCTGTTGGAGGATTGCAGCCTCAGAGACCAATCCTATGCCTGTCTACTCAGTAGTAAGTCCCATTGTAGTCAGTGGAGCTTACTCCCAGGAAAGCACGGATAAGATTGCAGCCTCAGAGCCCTATCCTATGCCTGTCTACTCAGAAACAAGTCCCATTGTATTCAATAAGGATTACTCTCCAATAAGAGTGACTAGGATAGCATGTGCATTTTCAATGCATCCTGCACAGAAAAGGGTTGAAAATCCCTGCATGGGTAGACATGCATTGAGACATTGGGCTTTCACCAGTAATCCCATCCACAGTAACCTAGCAATAACTCTATTTATTATAATGGTATTTACAGCTGGAGACAGCTGTGCTGTGCTCAAGGTGGGGAAGACATAGGCAGAACTCTCCTGGTTGCCAGAGGCAGATCTCTCCCCCCACCTCTGGGGGAGTTGACATTCCACCTATGCTGAGTGTCATAAACCTGCAATAAAGCACATTTACGGCCCTAGCACCAGTCCAAAACTAGTGCCAGTGCTCTGATGTTCAGCGGTCATCTGCTCATTGGATGGCAGTGACATTAAGGAAGTGGGGAGGAGGTATGGCATGGGGAAGGAGCAGAAAGGGAGTGGGCAGTGAACAGTCATATAGTAGGGCCTTCTGGTGCTACATGGAGATTTCTGTTGTCACATCTAGTGATGCTGAAGAATCAAATAGTCCCCTTGTTGACATAGAACTCTTCTCCTGATTAGGTGCTGATGGTAGCCTGCAACACTCTGCATGCAACAGCAGCAGGCAGTACTGCAGGAGGCAAAAGATAAGTCTGACTGCAAGTCTTAGTGCAGTTCTATGCATGTCTACTCAGAAGTAAGACCCATTACATTCAATATAGCTTTCTCCTAGGGTGGTGAGTAAAAGATTGTAGGCCCAATTGGTATTGAATTGTTTACATGTGCAGAAGCAAGGCATAAAGTTATCTACCCTCATATTAACACAAGCTGTACAATGCATAAGTATTCCAAGATAAAATTATGAAACATTACTGTTATATTGCTTCTCCATATATTATCTTATTTCTCCCTTGCCCAAATATTTAAATACTGACTCCCCAAATGAATAGCTTAACAAATACTAATTATACTGTCATAGTTTTAACTTTATTCATCAAAAAATGGTTCAGATACATACGGTACCATCCTCGTTCATCTTCAAACATGATCCAAAGTCTGCTAGTCGTATGTGGCCATTCACATCCAGCAAAACATTGTCAGGCTTTATGTCTCTAGTTTTAAAAATAAACAATACTACTTTCACACAGTACGTACATTAGGTTATATCAGAAAGCTTTACAAATTTTGTTAAGAAATGAATCACATATTTTCTGCGTTGATGCCCTCTATTTTCTTGGCTATGAATGTAGGAAACATACTTCATTACAGTAAGTCCCCTCTTTAGTAACAAGTTCTGTTCTGGAACCGCATTTGTAAGTCGATTTATTCATAAGTCCAACAAAGGTATTGGACTTACTAATAAAACTGCCCCAAGCACTGGAATCCCATCCAAGCACGACTTACAGTGTTTGGGGATAGGAGGGCTTTGGGGTCTGGGGGGGGAGGGGTGAGAAGCCTCTGCCCCTGTCCCTGTACCCAGCTCCTTTAAGGTCTGAGGAGAGAAGAGGTGAGGATACTCACCCTCCCCTTCAGACCCTTGCAGCCCAGCACAGGTCTGAGGACAGGAGGCTTGAGGACAGGAGGGGTGAGGCCCCCAAGCCTGCAACGCCATAACCTGTACAGTATATAGCCTATAAGATCTACCTATAGATAGCTTATATAGATAAGTAGGAAAACATCCTGGTAATAAACAAACTGCATTCAAAATTTGTTTGCCTTGCCAAATTACACTGCCTTGCCAAATGCATGAAAGCATATTATAGTTAATGTAGAGGTGTCCCCCGCAGGTTGCCATGCTAGTCACGACTGACAAGTTGGCTGTTACAAAGCTGAGGAGCCAGCGCTATCCAAAGACATCATTGTGGTCACGTGGCCAGCATGAGTACATGAGTACAAGAGTACATGCCTGCCACTGCCCCTTGGTACCCTCTGGTGCCTGCGTGTCTAGTGCTCACTGGTGTCCACTGCCCACCACCCAGTGTCCAGTGACCAGCTCTGCCTGGAGTCCAGAAGTATTAATTTTACTCCTTCAACAGTAGGTTCATATTTCTACTATATAGAACTAAATTTATTCAAATTTGAAATGTAAATTTAAAGAGCCAACCTCATTCACTTTGAGACAAAATAAATTGCATATAATTAGGTTACACCAGTGCAATCTTGGGAGACCTCTCACATTTTTGTTACTTTCAAAAACATAAATATTTCAGTATTATCTATGCCCTCCCTGGTGGCCTTCCAGCAGGAGCTTAAGACTTTTTTCCAGTCTAGCACCTTAAATTTTTTTCCTGCTGCTTTGTCCTTCTAGTTGGCTTTAGATTTTTGTATTCTGCTGCCTTTATTGTCTACATTTATTTTTTAAAAAATAATTTGGTTTTAATATATCTTTGTAAGCCAGTTTGGGGGTCGCCAATGAAGAAGGAAAAGTGGAATATACAGTAAGTTTGTTAAACAATAAACACATTTCACAGGAAGACAGATTGTTTACCTGTGCACATAATGTAGCTGATGTATGGAATGTATAGCAAGCACCATTTCACCAATGTAGAATCGGGCCATGTCTTCTGGAAGTTTGTCTTCAAATTTGCTAAGTAGTGTCAACAAATCGCCACCCACATAGTAGTCCATTACTAAGTACTAAAAACGAAAAAAGCACAGCAAAAAAAATCATAAAAATAGTCCAAAAATATAATATTCAGCCATAATTGATTAAATACAGCAAATACAATCTTATATTTACCTGATCTAACCTTCACCTTTTCCAGGCAAATTCAGTCTCCAAAACCAGAGTGTGCATTATATTCGATGGTTAATTAGATTTGAGTAAATGTGCTATTTTGATTATAAGTATAGGGTGCGAATTAGATTCAATGGCGCATTAGATTAGAGTAAATACGGTATATATCTGGAACATTGGAAATGAGCTATATGATTTTATAGACTTTGCATTTAAGAGCAAACTGCTTCTAAGAACTATAATGCTTTAAGTCTACCATTTGCAATCCTATTGTCTGAATTCACACAAATGGTTTCTTAGAATTCTGTTTCAGCCTTCACTTTCATATTGTACCTGGGAATTACAGTGCAATCAAAAAGTTGGCTCTCAAACCTGTTTGGCTATTTTAGCAGCAATCTTGGAATCTTACACAAACTGACACATGCTGCTACTATGAACAGTAATAAATAACTAGGGAACAGACATTTAAGTAAAAATTATTCACCTAATTAACTCTTGCTCATAATATATAACAGCAAACCAACATAACTATAGAGTTAAATAAAGTAAATTTGTATTTGAATTGTTCTGGGAATTTTTCTTTTAAAACAAATGAACAAACATACAAATACAGCAACTAGCAACCTCTAAAGCTCTGAAATGTCCCAATTTATCCGAGAACACACTTGTTAAGGCATAGATTTTAAAGGTTTACTTCTCATGCGTACCAAATAGTTTTCATCCTGAAAGGCGTAGTGCAATGTAGTAATCCACTGACAATCTCCATTCACCAAAACATCTCTCTCTTCTCGGAAACAAGCAGTCTAAAAGTGGGATGAGAGAAGAATTGTTAAAATCTTGTATTTATCTTGCACAACTGAAACAATTATGATTTACATACTTCCTTGTAGAAAACCTGCAACACTCAAACATCAAATCAATAAATTCTCAAACTAACATCCAGGTTTTCAGAGCTGTTTATTCTCCTAAGGGTCTCGGGGAACCATTTGAATACATGTTCAGTGTCTCTGGGAGATCCAGAGTGCCTTTGCACCCTAATGTGCTGACTAGCACTCTGCTCAACATAAAATACTGGTGAAGAGTTAGAACAGGAGGAGAACAAGGAAAGAGAGTCATGAAGGGAGGTGGAAGAGAAACACAAGCAAGTCAGAGACAGGTGATGGTCAATTATAGAGGTTTCATGGACCTTACGAATGGGTCTTGAGAGTCTCTGGGCTCCCAGAAGCACACTTTGAGAGCTCTGGTCTAAAGAAAGCCATTGAAGACATAGAATGGTATGTGGAACTACTTCAGAACACATGGCTGCAGATCTTTTAGTCATGGATGTCAGCATTATATGAACACCAGTGAGAAACATTTCAAGTGGTCTCGTTCAGGAGGCTCCAAGCCCCGGCCCTGGGCCAGATGTGGCCCTTGGCAAACCTCCATCCAGCCTTCAGCAAACCCTATAATCCTCCAGAGTTGAGTGAGTTCTGCCTTAGGAGTGTATTTTAAGGGCTGAGGAGGCTGCACACAACTCTTCTCTCTCAGCAATTTTCTCTACGAAAATGCTTATGACGTGGTTTGAAGAACCACCCTCTCCTTGTGTGTTGGAAAGTGTTGATGAACTGATTTGAGTTCATTAATAAATTCTATCACTTCATTTATGTAAATTTATTCAAGTGTGTGTGTGAATTATAGCATAACTGACTCCAATAAAGACTGTGTACACTTTCTTTCAACACAATGTATATAAATTACTATCTTGCCTCTGGTTGGCACTCTTCAGCACACAGTCAACTGGCGAAGTTCATTATTTTTCAATTAACTTACAAATTACAATAAATATATCTATATATGGATATTATTAAAATATTTAAAGCCACTGAAGAGATAGAATGGTAAATATAAACAATTCCACATCTTAAAAAATACCCAATTAAACTGGAATAGTGTGAATTTCATACCCAAAAATTCTTCATAATTGGGTGTTATTTTAATTAGGGTTAAACATAGTTTTATTATGCCACTTAGAGCGCAATCCTAATCAATTTAGGCTGGCTTAAGTCAGCCGGCATTTCCTTCTGCTGGGGCATATGTAGGCCTAACTGGAAGTAAGGCACAATGCACTTAGGCTTTCCTATCTGGCACCTGGGCCAGCCTAATGCCAGATATGCCAGCTTACCTTCACCAGAGAAGGCTTGGGCGGGCATATGTCCACTTAGGCTGGCCTAAGACAGATGGACCTGCAGTGGCCTAGAAGGCAGCTCAGCAGGGGTGTGTTGAGGGCATGTTGAGCATGGCCTAGAACAGTGCAGTTAGGCCATATCCAGAGCCTGTTTCAAGGGTTCACAGCTCCTCTGACTTAGGCCACCTTAGGAACAAGAATAAATCTTAGTAGGCCTATAGGGGTTCATGTTAAGCCAGAGTAAAAATGGAAGCAAAATAGAAAGATCTAAGTCTTTGGCCAGCCTAAGCATCACTCTTGCCTTAGGATACGGAACAACTACAGTAGCCTATCTCAGGATATGGTACAACTCTCACAGACCAGTGAGTTTGCTGCCCTTGTGCTGCTGCCTCTTCAGCAGCAGACAAACCAGCCTAGAGGCCTCTGAATCATGTGGATTGTGTCTGTCAGCCTAGAACCTTCCTGGCCCTGCGGATTTGGCCTGACTGCCAGCTCACAATATGGCTGGCTTAGCTGGGCCATTCTCTCTGTCCTAAGTCAGGAGTGTACCCTTATTCACTTTTAATGCATATTCTATTAAAATTATTGATTTGGCATGTTATGCACTCATCTCTTTAAGATTTGATAATTTTTTTTGAAGTATACATAATGTTTCTGATTCAAGATTCATCACATTTTATGATCAATCAACAGTGCCTTAGCATTTTCACAAACATTCTAAATTTTTTTTAACTAACTGAAATTTAACTATCAGTCTTGAAGATCTCATTTTCAAAGACACAAATATCTATTCTTCATCTTTAATGTCTTTTGCATGTGGCTGTGTTTATCATAGCAACCAAAATCCGAAGCTTCCATGTGGTCTTTAACTTGGCTTTACAGTAAACAAATCTAGCCAATATAATTCACAGTAAGAATTAGGGCAGACTGTCTGGTAAATGAATACACAGTAGTACTGAGAACAGATGCCTCGAAGGGACTGTCAGTCTTGATTGCATTAAGCAGCTCACTTAAAATAAATAAAAAGGAAGGTCCTATTTACTTATTCAGTAATTCTTCCTAATCTGACAGAAGTTCACTGTGGATTTTTTTCTGATGCCATTTGAAAAATACACATTATAAAAAATACTGAACTGGAAATATTGTACTTACCTCTGCCCTTTTAAGCATTTCCCATTTATTTAGGATTTTCATTGCATATATGCGCTCAGTGCATTTCATTTTAACAACTGCAACCTAGAATTTAAATAAAATAAATATTAATAAGATACTATGACTAACATATTGGTTAAAAAACACTAGTTGCTGAAAATGCAAATAAAAGAAACAATATGAATATTAACTACAATGTGACAACACAAAACATAAACTTAAGCATGCTACTGATCATTTTTTTGAGACAATACAATGAGATAAATTCACAAGCCTTGTGAATAATATTTGATGTGAAAGTTGAGCATTTCAAAATATTTTTATTAACTAGATGAGGCTTTGTGGAAAAAGAATAATCAGCATTTCTAGACTCTGGATCAATCAACAAAAGAGAGCATTTGAGGCATGGCTGCTGTAAAAATTAAGACAAAAGAAAACCAGTTACCCTGTACACTTCAACCAAAAATTGACCAAAATTAACAATATCATCAAAACACACACACACCATATATACTTTTATCAGATACAAACAGTTCATTAACAAAACTTTTCTGAGAAACCTGTATAAAAGACAGGTTATAGCACATTTAGCTATTCAGGAAGGAATCTGTGTTTCCAGATTCACTTAACTGTGGATAGGTTCCACAGAGGCCCCGAGAGCATGTCACCTACAGAGGCAAAGGGAACAAAGCTCTCCTTGCCTCCAGAGGATGCTCAGCTGGGCTCACACTGAGCCTGAAATTGTAAAAAGAGCACTGTGCCCTATTTCTCTATGAAAAACTGAGAACTTTTTAAACTGTCAGGCTCAGTAGGATCTCAATAGATGCTCTGGATGGACATTTCCAACTTCTGCTGGACTCAGAGGCCTACAGAAGTGAGAGGAGTAGAGTTCCCTTTGATCCTGGAGGTTCAGAGGAGGCATTTGTCCATACCCATGGTTTCATTTAATTATGGGTATGGACAAATGCCTACCCCTAAGGCCCTCACTTAAACACAGGGGGAAAGGTTTCCAAATAGAGCCCCCATGCATACAGGGGAATGCCCGAACAGTCAAGGCAATACTAAGATGTTATCCCTAACTGCTATTTGTATAGCTGCTAATGTAATTTTGAGACTCAAGTCTATATAATTTCAACATAAATCCAGGCTAGTGGTCCTAGATAATGTAACTTCTATCATATATGGCTTTTGGTGAGGTTGATTTTGTCAATCTTTAGTGAATACCCCTACTTTCCCAAGCTGTGGCATCCTGTCTATTTTCAGTCTTGTTTTACTTCATTTTCTCTTTATTATTAAAATATTTACTTGTTGCCTTTCAATCCCATTATTGTCACATCATCAACAAAACTTATAAAAACAATACTGTATAAAAATATGTAAACATAAAATTTAAATCAGAGTAGAACTACACAAAGGCATACTAGTGTGAAACTCTGCCTTTTCATAACTGAGTGCACAATGAGGCTAGGCCACATAATTGAGTGCACAATGGTGCTAGGTCCTCTACTTCTAAATGGCCCAGAAAGAAAAAAGAGCAGAATAATACAGTACAGTGGCTTCCAAATTTTTTAAACTGGCTATTTTTTCACCCTACTTAGCCATTTGCATCAGATCACCATTAGAGCTATAATTCTATACATTATATACAGAAACTGGTTTTTCACAAGCCTGGTTCCCCAGGAAGCCACAGCCCTCAATATTCTCAGCATTAAAGGGGGAAAGCTGCTTTTCAATCAATGACTTCTCTTGCCTGCTGGACACCTGAAGGGAGGGACAAATGCTGCAGGTTGGGATTTGAGGTGGGTCACAGCTCTTGACAGGGTTACGGTGTGTGTGTGTATATATATATATATAGTCATATATAGTCGGGCATAGATCAAGAGTTTGAAAGGGCTGAAATGTGTTTGTGCATAATTGGAAATCATTTCAAAATTCTTAGGGGTCAGGATCAAATTTTTAATTATCTCAGATTACGATTTTTGTGATAGGTATACATACTGGTAATCATTTTTATCAGCTCTAATGAGCAGCGAACAAACCCAGGAACATTAAAATCTAGTCCAGCTGAATAAGGAAGATCTTGTGTATATGATCACAAAAAAGAGCAAAACAAAGGGATTACACATGGGTAACAGGCAGCCCAGAAACTTAAGCCCTCAGACGTTTCCCATTTGGTTCTTAACACTGCCCTGAATTTCATCACATGATTATCCTGACTTTCTAAGAGCCTCTGGCTTTTTCCTTAGAGGAAGTGAATGAAGACAAGGTTCCAACAATGTTTTTGTTGTTGCTTGAACAGAGGAAGAAGAGATTCAAAAATCCTCTGTCTTGGTTTCCACAGGAAATCAGTCAGTGAGAAAATGTGGCTGACCCATCATTCCTAGTTCTATTTAAATTATTATTCAAATTATGAACTAACCAAGTCTTAAAGATGCCCTACTAACATTACAAGGCCACTATGATTATTTCATTTAAAAGAAAGATTGCTCTTAAAATGAAATACATTTATAGACAGAGAGCCTGAGGGGAAATCCTTCTGCTAAGAACAACAGGCATCTTTCTTAGACTAATATGATCATTTCTCCTAAACTACTGTATATTCATTTGGGGAATGAAAACACATCTTGAATCCCTGCAGCTTAAGGAAAAATCAAAATTGCAGAGAATGTTGGTATCTTTTGTTAACACTGCACATTAGTTGATGAAGACTGCTTTAGTTGTTCTTGGGGGTAGAAAGAGGGATATAAATTGAACAAAAACATTTTCTGAAAAATTAAATCAGCAAAGTAAGCAATGAAAAATTCTAAACAAAAGAACAGTTAGATAACTGAATGAGGCCATAATCCTACACACAACTTCCTGAATGTTCCACGGAGTAACTCAGTGGGGCTTAATGTAGAGGACTGCACTGCAAAGCTACCTTGATATTGCTGCAAGCAATGCTTTGGGCATTTCCCTTGGCAAAAAAAGCTGGAGGAATCACTTAAGTGTTTATATAAATAAATTAAACAAATACAGTGGTGCCTCACATAAAGAGCTTAATTCGTTCCAGAGGCATGCTCTTTAAGTGAAACGCTCTTTAACTGAAGCGGATTTTCCCATAGGAAACAATGGAAACTCAGACGATTGGTTCCACAACCCATATTCATATAAAATATATATACTCATATATAATATTCATATAAAAATATTAACTGTATGTAAAAATGATTACAAAACACTGGAATTGAATTCAAAACACTATAATACAAACCACAATTACTGTAATAAAACACTGTAATGTTCTGTACAGTAAAAAAGAAAAGAAAAACCTTTATGGCCAAGGAGGACTAATTTTCACTAAAAGAGTCACTGGTGTCTTTTGGAGCATTTTTAACAAGAAACCTCTCTGTGTGTGACATCTATCTATGCAAACTAGATAGGCAGTCTGCAACAGCAGAGGAGCAAGATCTGATCCTGTCTCCTCAGAATCAAGCCCCATTGAATCCACTGGGGCTTACTCACAGGAAAGGAAAAGTGCAGACGGGTCAGTTAGTGGGGGGAAGAGGGTGGTTGTAGTGGGGTCCAGGCAAGGGGACCTTCTGGGGGGAAAGGGGTTTGTTTGAGGGGTGCTCTAGAGGGGGTGCAGGAGTTTTCCCTCCTACCTGATGGACGCTGCAGTGCACAGGCTGGGCTGGCCACATGTTTGTTGGCTGCAGGAGAAGAGCACCCATCTTTGTTGCTCGACTGAAGAAGCTCAAGAGCTCCCGCTGCTGGCCTCTTCATGTACTGCAGGCAGGAGGAGACGGAGTCCAGCCAATGGGCACTCATTATGCGAATCATGCTCATTATGAGAGGCAGAAGCCTGCACAAATTTTTACTTGTTATGTGGAACACTCGCTATTTGAGGCACTCATTATGTGAAGTACCACTGTAAATAGTTGTAAGCAGGTTTGTCCAGTGAACATTAATATTAATAATTCTTCTCAGGTCTATATGGAATATGGGAATGTAACCTTTCGCTATGCAATAAACGTGTCTTATGACACCAATATAGTACACTTATTTTTAGCACAAACATTAATATAGGCTACAATCCTAAGCTCCAGTTAGGCACTCGAAACCCTGGCATAAGTCCTCTGCTGACCTGGGGGTGCAACCAAAGTACCGTAAGATACTTCTGCCCACTCCTAGGGCAGAGGGTGTTAGGCCAATGCATAGGCATATTCCGACCTCCCAACATCATCAAGGATAGGTCAGGAAAGATAGATCAGGCCTAAATTTCTTAGGACTGCACCCATATATACATAACGTAGCACAAATAACATTACCTTTAATAATAAATGTTTGTCTTGAAGAGGTCACAAGGTTATTTTTGCTATTTAACTTGGTAGAAGTTACTACTTTTTTCTTGTTACTTCCTTCAAATTAGTGCTGCTCCAAATTTAAATAAAGTCTAGCCTTTTCCCGAATTCCACTAAGGAACATATCTGTAAAGGTTTGCTGCCTATGGGGGAGGGTGTCTCACCATCTCTGTAACGGAAAGGCAACATTCACTCCACCCCAGAGATGAAACCTCCACATGCAGGCTAAAAGCAAACTTTCACAGATAAGACCAAGTCTCTGGGGCCTGTTGAGTCTCAGAGGTTTGTTCATATCTGTGAAAGATCATAACTTGATGATTCGTAAATCAGGGACTTGCTGTAAAGAACTGAACACGAGCAACAAGTGTGGAGTATTTTTCCATAGACACTGTCTTAATGTGAGTGATAGATTCAGATAGTCACTACTACTTGAATACATGAAACATTTTCCATCTCATTCATGAACTGTACTGCTGCCCAGTGATTGGACCCTGAAGGTATGATCTCCATGGTTCATTAGCAATTTCCTAGCTGCTGAAATGCAGTCTGGTGAATAGGACAGCATTTCCAAAGCAATCCTCAAATCTCCAAAATGCCTAGACTGACTAATAATAGGAAACTCATGAGTTTATGTTCATATTTGGCATGGAAAGTATTAACATCCTAAATTCAAGAGTGCTAAAGAAACTGCAAATTCAAGTATTTATTCCTTGATTAATTTTGCTCAGCTGTTTGGTCTATTACAAGATACAAGGTACAGTAGTGTGAATACAGTGGTTACATCAAGAACCTTTGAAAATGACAGCCATGCTGCTATAGCCTGTATTCTAAACCAATTTAACTGTATTGACTTTAATATACAAACAGCATCTATTTGGCATTTTTATTTGCTTATGACGGACATCGGGTTAGTGGTGGACTGTCACTTGGCATTCTGTTCCTTGTTCTCTGCACAAAATCAAACACGGCCCTTTAATTTCTTTCTGTGGCCTTGCCAATTTTATGTGACACAATGGCTTGCGTAATAATATATCGTATAATAATGGCTTGCAAGATAATATATCGGCAACTTCCTAGACATCACCAAGCAATATTGGCAGCAAATACAAAACCCAAAAAATTTCCAGGCCCCTTACATTATATAACTGATGGGAACAACCTTAAACACCTCGCAACATTCTGCTTTAATGTATAGATCAGTATATACTATTAACAAAATAAATCTGTTGTTTTTATTTCAAAATCATTCATTACATTAGGCTCAATAGCCTTTTAATGTAAAGTATACCTGATAGTTGGAAAACCAACAACTTTTTGGACAGGTATACTTACTAAACAAAGAGCACAATCCTAACCATGTCCACTCAAAAGTAAGCCCCATTGTGTTCAGTGGGTCTTACTCCCAAGAAAGTGTCTTTAGGATTGCAGACAAAGCTAGATAAATAAATTATAGTTTAAATTAGCTTTAAATTAGCTTGGATACGATTTTAATTTTAATGTAAAATCATAAGCATCCTTCAGTCTCAAAAGACTATGGTATCGTGCTCCGAGTTTCCTCTCCAGAGAATGATGGCCTGGGTAGATTAATATGGAGGATAGACTGTTAACCAAGCAGCAAATCCCCCCTCTGCATGTCACTGAAACAGTCCAATGGAATGGCAGAGCCGATACAACTGGTTCCAGCTGCGTTGCAGGAGTTAATAGAACGTGATTGTACACAGTCACAAACTGCTTCTGGAATTCCGGCTCCAGATTTTGCCTTGAGGTTGACTCCTGAAGCCTTTCCCATAGATGTGTATAGCCACAAGGCAGTGAAGGTTTGGAGGTGGGAGTTTTCCTTCTCCAGACAACCCATGTTCAGTGGGATTTTGGACAGGTTTAGTCTGGCTCCTCAACAAAGACTTGTCTGGCATGGGAGTCCCTGCCAGTAGCTACACTACCGCCAGCATAGCCCTTTCTATCACTGGAGCACACAATCCCACCACCACGAAAAGGTACTGTCCATCATTGGAAATGTAAAATATTATTCCATAATATATCAGAATATTTTCTGTTTCTATCCATTATGGCAGCAAAAAAATCCTTAAAATGTTTCTTAAGTAGAAGAAATTTCTAATAGCTAAACTATTTAAGATTTCAAGGATTATAGATGTTAAGACAGCTTTCCAGATTAAAGATTAATGTACAAGGCACTGCTGTCTTCCTGGATTCATGGGCAGAATGCCAGTGCAAGGTTTTATATAAAATCACTATGTTGAGACTATTGAAATCACAGAAGGGGATGTGTTAGAATACTGTTCCCCCCCCCCCCCCCGAACCAGGGCAGGCAGATCATAAAGGTCTGATAAGCCACAGGAAAGCACTGGGTTTATTTTCTGAAGAAATAACCAAAGCTTATTTTTGGACAATCTGGAATAGCAAAACTTTTTTCTATTTCTTGAGTACCTTATGTAGATGTGAGAGAAAATGTTAAGAAAATAACACATATTTTCTAAACTTCTCATTCTTGTTTTTTAAAAATCCAAAAATCTTTAAGTAAAGATTTATCTTCTTGGTTTATGAGCATAATTCATTCCAGAAGCATGATTGTAATCTAAAATAGTTGTATATCAAAGCAAATTTCCCCATAAGAAATAATGGAAACTCAGATGATTCATTCCATAACCCGAAAATACTCATGTGAAAAAAGATTACAATAATACAAAATAATAAAAATACAAAAGATAAAGAACAAGAAAACAAATTAACCTGCATTTAATGTCTCAGGCTGCAATCTGCCCCCTTACACAGGAGTAAGCCCCACTGATTATAATAGGGCTTAGACATGCAAAGCTAGGTCTCTCAGGCTCCTTTTGGTTGCTACCTATACATAGGAGTGAGTCCCATTGACTTAACAGGCTTACTTCAGAGTAGAAATGCATAGACTGGTCTCTCAGGAGAGGATGAGCAAAGCAAACTGGGCATATCCTGGTTGGGACTTTTTCGCTTGTTTACCAAGACATCACTTGTATATCAAGTTTAAAATTAGAAATGTTTGCTTGTCTTACAAACATTCTTAATCCAAGTTACTCTCAATCCAAGGTTCTACTGTACAGGGTGGCCTGTAAGATATATAAGATATACGGATGGGTAGGGACTTACGGGCCACCCTGTATTTGTTTTATGTAATACCAGCAGAATGAACCTGTCGTTGCAGGAAGAAAATTTCAAGAATATTTGTGGTTTTTGGGCACTGATGGGCAGCAGAGGGCAGAAGGCACCAGCAGGCAGTGGGCACTGACAGGCACTGGAATGTACCGGAGGAAGTGCTGGGTAGCAATAGGCACCGGTAGGGACTGGGCATCTTACCAGGTACCAGTTGGCAGCAGCGGGCACAATTGGACACCACCAGGCAGTAGGCACCAGTGGGCACTGGTTATCCCTAGCAGGCAGCAAGCACCATTAGGCAGCAGACACCACGATGCAGTAGGGAGCAGGTACTAATGGGCACCAGGCATCCCTAATGGGCACCATGAGAGCCAGCCAATAGCACCACTGCCCACCAGCAGAGAGCAGGCACTAGTGGGTAGGGGAACCAGCAGGCACCAGTGTGCATCCCAACTGAGCACCTGGCATCCTTACCGGTTACCACTGGGCACCACCATGCAGTGGACAGCAGGCATTACTGGGCAGTGGGCATGGGGGACCTCTAAAATGCACTTCAATTTAGGGTCATTTATTAGTAGGGCAATTGGGAGAACTTGAGCCCACTACTGACACATTGTGTGGCTTGTCACTGGTCAAAAAACTGATGCTGCACTTTGACAATTTTAGCTCCTTGTCAGTTGCCATGAGATGAGAAAGACTGAAAATCTTTGGTATAAGACATTTAGGGTCTTATAAGTCTAAGTGTCTAAGGCTGCAATCCTAATCCCCAGTTAGGCCGACATAAGTTTCAGCACATGTCACAAAATGTGTCACAAAAGTACCTTAAAGCATTTCTCCACCAGTCCTGGGAGGATTAGACCAGTGCACAGACATGCACCAGCCTCCCCACACCACCACGGAAATGGAGAGACAGGTGAATTATGCCAGCCTAAATTGGTTAGGATTGTGCCCTAAGTGTATTCTAACATCTCCAAGTTCACACTCAATCACATTTCACTATAGAAACAGAAGAGCAGCTCTGAATTTTGATGATACATGGAGATGTGTAATTTACCTAACAAGAATGTCTCCAGCACCCAAGGCAAGGCAGTAAGGAAGGGGAACATAAGAACAGTCCTGCTGGATTAGGCCAAAGTCCCATCTAATCTTGCTTCCTGTATCTCAAAAGCAGCCCATCAGATGCCCAAGGAACACACAAGGTATTTGCATCTTGCTGCCACTTCCCTGCATCTGGCAATATAATTAGTTCTTCTCCAAGAAATTTTCACTTTTCCCTTTCTAAAAAAAGGTGCCCTTTCTAAAAAAAAAGAAAAATCTTATTTACCCAAATTTAACACTCACTTTTTCAGACAAATTTAGGGCAAAATCCAGAGTAACTACAGGGAGTCCTTGCTCCGGGGTAAGAACATTTTACTCTGGATTCCAGTATGAATTTCCCATAGGTTTTCACAAAGTTGTGCAGTAACTATAGGTGCGCATAAAGTCTCTTACATGCTCCAGTAGTTACTCTGGATTTGGGGCTTAGTCTCCAAAACTGAGGTGGCTTTAGATTCGATGGTGAATTTGACTCAAGTAAATACAGGTATTTTGATTGTAAGTATAGGTCAGTATTTAGTTCAACAGTTTACAATATTGTAATAGAAATGTAACAAACCCATTGTATGAAATAGTGCAATGAGGTAACAATCATGACAAATCCATTTCTACTATCATATAACTCATTATTGTATGCAGTAAAATTAAATTTTGTATTTGCTTTGCAGCTGCGCATTACAATTGCAAGTAAACTTTTGAAAAATCTCAAGGCTTTAAAAATAGGAGTGCACATTAAATGGTGCATTAGATTTGTGTAAATGTAGATTTGTCAAAAAAGATTTGTCAAAATTCTTTTTTGAAGAATGAATGAATGAGACCACACAAATTTAAAAAGACCTAAACCCAAGACTTAACCCAAATACACTTCACTGCTACAGCAAAATATTCCACAAGTATTATCACTGCTGGAATAAGTACAAAAGGCAAATATAAATGCTTGCAACAAAGAAGCAGATGCACAAGCAGCATAAGTTCTCTTCAGCATCAGCTCCATATGCGGTCTATCACATCTCTAGTAAAACACTGAGTTTTCTAAAATGACCTCTGATAAGAGAAGAAATCTCCTGCAGAATGGGAAAAAATGAGAAGCCCCACTTCTCATTGATATAAGTATCAATGATATAAGTATCAACTTATAAACACATATCAAAGATTATAAGTTTATAAGTATCAACTTATAAACACTTATCAAAGATTAAATTGCTGTAGTCAAAGGATATAGACTATCTCTGGACTCTTGTAGCATGCAGATCTCCTGGGATCCAGAACCATTAGTGAAGTACTTTGTCTATAAAGACAGAACTACTTATCCAGACCTTCTCTGCTTTCAGTACCCTTCTCTATCTAAATACATGTCACAATATTATATATGACTGAAGAGGCTCTTACAATATTTATTCCACCTTCATTCATCATTGAAGGATCCACTTCTCCGAACATATTATGTTTTCATGTCTGAAAACTCCATTATGTGCATGTGCTATCGTTATACTAACCTTGACTACTGTTTTTAAAAGTGGTATCTGGATAACATGTATTAGAGCAGAACCACTGCTTCATATTCTGCACACAATAATCCCAACTAATAAAAGCTTTGACGCAAAAATGCTTGAAAATTCATTTCACCAGTCACTATAACACTGTACAAGAACAAAGGCGACAGGGGTGATTGTAACAACTACCGTGGCATCTCTTTTCTTAGTGCTGTAAGGAAGCTGCTTGCCCGAATCATACTGAAGAGGCTTCAGGTTCTTGCAGAGAGAACCTATCTTGAATCACAGTGTGGATTTCGAGCCAACAAGTCCACCACTGATATGGTATTTTCCCTTAGACAGTTGCAAGAGAAATGTAGGGAACAAAGACAGCCACGCTTTGTAGCCTTCATAGATCTTACAAAGGCTTTTGATTTGCTTAGTAGGGATGGCCTTTTTAAAATCCTCCCCAAGACTGGATGCCCACCTAAGCTCCTCAACATCATCAGATCTTTTCACGAGGACATGAAGGACACTGTAGTTTTTGATGGCTTAACATCAGACTCCTTTCACATCCGAAGTGGAGTGAAGCAGGGCTGTGTCCTCGCACCAATTTTATTTGGAATCTTTTTTGCAGTCATGCTGAAGCATGCTTTTGGAAACGCAACAGAGGGAATCTATCTCCAGACCAGATCAGATGGAAAACTCTACAATCCTTCCAGACTAAGAGCAAAGTCCACAGTCCAGCGGAAATGCTTGCGGGATTTCCTCTTCACCGATGACGCTGCTGTTACTGCTCACACTGCTGAAGACCTTCAACAACTTATGGACCGTTTTAGCAAAGTCTGCCAAGACTTTGGATTAACAATCAGCTTGAAGAAAACACAAGTCATGGGTCAGGGTGTGGATCCACCTCCCTATATCACAATCTCTGAACACGAACTGGAAGTTCTTCATGACTTTGTGTACCTTGGCTCAACTATCTCTGACACTCTCTCCTTAGATATTGAGCTGAATAAACATATTGGTAAAGTGGCTATCACGTTCTCCAGACTGACAAAGAGAGTATGGCTTAATAAGAAGCTGATGGAACATACAAAGATCCAGGTCAATAGAGTTTGTGTCCTGAGCACACTCTTGTACTGCAGCGAGTCTTGGACCCTTTATGTATGGCAGGAGAGAAAGCTGAGCACCTTATTTATTTACTCAATTTATACCCCGCCTTTCATATGTGCTATACCTTCCATATGTGCTGTCTCCGACGTATTCTTGGCATCACCTGGCGTGACAAAGTGTCAAATGAAGCAGTCTTGGAACGTGCTGGAATCTCTAGCATGTTCACACTTCTGAAACAGCGTCTACGCTGGCTTGGACATGTCGTGAGAATGGCTGACGGTCGGATTCCAAAAGATCTCCTATATGGAGAATTAGTGCAGGGAAAGTGCACTAGAGGGAGACCACAGCTGCGATACAAGGACATCTGCAAGAGGGATCTAAAGGCCTTGGGAATGGACATCAACAGCTGCGAAACCTTGACCTCTGATCATTCAGCGTGGAGGCAAAAGACCCAGCATGGCCTTCTCCAACTGGAAGAGACACTTGTTCGGCAAGCTGAAACAAAGAGACAGACCCGAAAGCAGCAGAACCTGGGGCCTGGGCAGGGGACGGAATTTATTTGTCCTCAGTGTGGAAGGGGTTGCCACTCTCGAACTGGCCTTTTTAGCCACACTAGATGCTGTTTCAGGACCTCCAATCAGAGCACGATACCATAGTCTCTTGAGACTGAAGGATGCCAATGATGATAACAGTGTGTTTTAGGTTAGCCAGCACTTTCTTTTTAAATATAGTACTATGTTCCATAAAAAGAGGTGTTTTCCTGTTAGTAAAACTGGATTATATCCCAAGATTTACTGAACACAATGAATTTACTTCTATATAAAATACTGTTTTCAAACACCTCTGCCCATAAACCATTAGCCTCTATGGGCGCAATCCAGAGTAACTACGGGGAGTCCTTGCTCCGGTGTAAGAACAACTTGCTCTGGATTCCAATATGAATTTCCCATAGGTTTTCACCAGGTGGTGCAGTAACTACGGGTGCCCGTAATGTCTCTTATGTGCTCCCGTAGTTACTCTGGATTGCAGGGTAAGACAGTTAAAGATTCAAGGTAGAAGGCAGCCATGTTAGTCTGGGAAACAACTTGATTGTGCATAAACAGAAGGCACTTCTTTCTGCACTGGTCAGGGGCTTATTAACAATGCCTTTATACTGTTGTAACTCTACAAGCCAAATGCTATCCTGTTTCAGATGATCCCTCAACCTTAAGCAGTGCATTTGGAGGAGAAAAGTGGCTGCAGAGGAAAGAAAAAAGGCTTGCTCCATTAGCAGAAACATTAGTTTCGTTAATTGGAATTAGGATCCAAGTTAAAGTCTACTAAAACAAAATGAAGCCATGATGTACCAGAAACATCTCTAATAACTGAGCCATCTTTTAAAGTGGTGTCATATTTAAGAAAAGAGAATTATCCATGTTCATGGCATCTTTTGAGTGGATGCTCCAAGTGTTTCTTTCACATCTTTTTTGAGATTGTAGGTCCTGGGAACCATTTGTTAGGTGCAAATAAGTATAAGAGTCCTTTGGACAGAGTTGGGGGAATCATAAGCATGCTATAAAGTATGTCTGCAACACCAGTGAGTTGGGGAGGATAGTGCATGGAGTTGCACCAACCTCCTAATGTTGCCACAGGCCCCACAAGCTTTTAGGTTCCACTGGTCGAGCTCAGCCACAGCAGGAATCTGAGTTGGGAGAGGTGGAGGGAGGGAGGCAGTTGGCAAGAGGAAGAGGGAGGAGGCAATTCAGGGTAGGAGGAGGGTGGTATGGAGCAGGAAGTGGGACTAAGACCCAGTACTTATGCCAGATATAAGCCCTGTTCTCAGGCAGCACTGAGCAGCTCCAGGCTGCTGTGTTCTGCTCAGATCAGAGCAACAAATGTGATGGTGCAGCTCCAAGTAGATCCTTTGGGTCTGATGCTGTATTACCCAGCTTTGCACTACCCGACCTAAAGGGGGAAAGTTTCCTTTTGTCCCACAGTAGCACAACAGCAGCCCCAAACCTGTGCTACATACAGCACAAGCAATCCAGCCTATCTCTTCCAGCACAAATTAGGATTGTGTTGGCCATTATAGAGAAACAGCTTGACAGTGCAATTGCTAACAGGTTACACTAGGCAAACAACTGAATTGCAAAGGCATCTTACCTCACCAAAGGCACCTCTGCCAATTACTTTAATTATTTCAAAGTCATCTCGATGAAGCTGCATTTCCTTCACCAGCTGTGTAAATGGTTTTGCTGTTGAAAACAAAATAGAAAGGAATCACAAGTTAAGTCTGGCCATTAATGTAGCCTTACAAGCAAAACTCTTTCAAAATTGTAACATGTCTGTTCACACCTACTTAGGTTAGTATCATGTGGCAAACTAGGTCTAGAAAACAAAGGAATCAGTTCTCTTTGTATTTATCATAGTTTGGCACCTGGTAATTTGAAGGAAATTCATAAACAAGACAAGCAAACTCTTTACAAACCAGAACTAGTCAGCTTCAATGAACATTTTAGGTTGCAATGATTATTTAGTTTGCATTTCCCTTTCAAAGCCTCCAGGGTAGCATACAACTCTCAGTAAGACAATCTTCTGAAGATTGGGCACCACACATGAGAAGATCCTGCACACTCATCAATCACAGTATAGATGAGACCAGGGCCAATACAATCAATCTCAGAGGATAAATGAAGTATTGTTACAGTGTCCCAAATTTTTCCAGAAAGATTACAAGTGGAGGCTCCAGGACCGGACAGCTTACTGGAGTATCTGTTGGTCCGACTCCCCACTCCAGTTGATATCATGAAGCCAATGACATTTATTTGGGAATTTGCCAGGGATGTGCGAGTTACTAGCCTTCTGCTGTCATTCCGTCCCATAAACAGTGGCTGATCATGGCAGTAGGGAAACTAGTCCCATTAGGACTCAAACCTTGCAAAAATAGTGTTTTAAAAGGTGCAATCCTAAGAAACATGATACTGAAATGTTAAGGCTGGCCTAACTCACCTGGCCTATCTTTCTGTGGTGGTGTGAGGAAGTCAACATATGCCCAAGGGTGGGGCAAATACTTTTGTGACAACACTTTTGCGACAGTTCCAGGTCAGTACAGGACTTATGCCGGGACTTAAGCCAGCCTAAGTGGAGGTTAGGATTGCAGCCAAAGTCAGTGACGAAGTGTGAACTGAGGGGCATAATTAATGTTTCAGCTTGTAATATGAAGAGAGTTCCTTTCTTTCTCCCTGGTACAGATATACAAAGGAAGTTCAACACCTTCTGCACTCTTAAAGGGGGGGGAGGGAGTCTCAGGAGGAAAGGCAAGAGCAATTTCTAGGTGTGGCACAGAAATCAACAGCTCACTCAACAGCCCTATCACTGTGTTGTCCTGTTAAAACTTTTCTCTGAGGTTTGTAGGCAACCCATTTAAGAAATGTCATGACAGCACAGTAGTAGACTAGCTTAATTCAGCAATGAATGAGCAAATTATGAAATCAAGATTCAATCACCATGCAAGATATACTTCTGCAACAAATAAGGGAGGTGTTGTTTAAAAGGTATGCATTAAAGTACAGCATACTCTTTGTACAATACTGGTATTTGGCAAGAGGTTTTACAACTAAAGAAGGATAACAGGTCCATTAAATGCTGTCATTTCAGCAACATGTTTTAATTCTCTTCTCAAAGATGAAAGTTAGTTTTAGAATCATAGAATCCTAGAGTAGGAAGGGACCTAGTAGGTCATCTAGTCCAACCCCCTGCCTGCAGCAGGAAATCCTTACAGAGCATTCCCGACAGGTGCTCGTCGAGCCTCTGTTTGAAGATTCCCAGTGAGGGAGAGTCCATCACCTCCCTTGGCAATCTGTTCTACTACTTGAACTGCCCTCACCGTCAGGAATTTTTCCAGATATCCAACCGGAATCTCCTTTCCTGCAGTTTGTACCCATTTGTTCCAGTTCTGCTTTCAGAAGCAGCTGTGAACAAATGAGCCCCTTCCTCCATCTGAACATCCCAAGTTCCCCCAACCTTTCCTCGTAGGGCTTCCCTTCCATCCCACTGATCATTCTTGTTGCTCTCCTCTGGACTTGCTCCAGTTTGGCTGCATCTTTCTTAAAGTAAGGTGCCCAGAACTCAACACAGTTTACTTTCCTTCATGTTTAATTCTCTTCTTAAGAATGATAGTAGTTTAGAACTGTACTGTACAACTGATATATCTGTGGAATTCATTGCCGTTAGATGTGGTGATGGTCACTAGCTTGCATGACTTTCCACAAATTCATGGAAGAAATATCAATAACTACTGGTCACGATAACTATATGCTACCCATGGGCTCACTGGCAGTATACTTCTAATAACAATTAATAAGAGCAAGATGAGAGAGAGAAAGGTGTACCTCATTCTTTTGTTGTGGGCCTAATAGGTAGATCACAGTGGTTTGAACCAACAGCATTTTTTTCTTCCAGATGAAATGGGATGTTTGTCTCCCTAAAGCACAGACTCTTACATGTTGAATAGGAAGCATTGACACTAGACTTTGTATGCCTAAACAGGAAAATTACTTCCCATGAAGATTATGCAAAGCACGAAGGTCTGGGTTAGATAGTTATGGAGAATATGCTGTTACCCAAGCAGCAAATCCCCCCACTCCACGCCACTGAAATAGTCCAGAGCCAATACAATTAGTTCCAGCTGCGTCGCAGAGCTGGGCTAAGGACAGGAGCTCACCCTTGTCTTGTGGGGACCGACCCAGGTCTTGAACCTTGGCCTGCTGGTTAACAGGCACAGTGTCTTAATCACTTGCGCCACCCACAGCATGCTGCGTATACTCACATCCTTGAATTACATGCACTTTAAGTATAGCATATGCTAGTGTACACACTAACCATAAGCATTAAGCTGTGTGTTAGTGTGCCCAATGCTATATCACGTTCAGCCACTAGATGAGGTGAATAATGGAATCTCAACTGTGTGGAAGGCCAGGCTGAGAAAAGGCTAGGTGGGCAACCGAGGAGAGTCACTGAGGACAAAGACAGCAAAAGGGCAGTTATGGAGAGCCACTGAAGACAGAGGTGGCAAAAGGGTAGTTGAAATGGTGGAAAGAGGGATGGTTTTCTACGGATGAATGTTGTTATACTGCACCTCTGCAGTGATAGCTGCAGGCTGATACTGGTTTTTAACAGTGCAGGCAAAAACTGCACCCACCATTCCCTACAATAATGGCTGTATGAGACTGAACCCTCAGTATCTACTTCACCTACCAGCCTTTCCTGATCATTTTGAAATGAGTTTTATGGCCAGGCTAACAACTGAATGCAAAACTGAGAAACTGGTGTGGGAACACTTAATATTTTTTTGCTGAGAAGGCTATACTGAAAGAAACTTCAGTACTCTGGAGGCTGATAAGAAAGCTGAACAGATGCCAGTGAAGTGGATTAATTAATAATGGGAATACCACGTAAAGTTAGCAGAGATTTCTAGGGAAAAAATATGTTCTACTTTCAAAACTAACAACAGCACTCTGCTTTATGCTTTGACTTCTACTATTACTCTTTTAAACAAAACTGAGCCTCCTTAAGATCTCTTGCCAAACCTCTTACTTACCTACATTCTGTATGCCTTCCTCTTAAAGAATGTGAAACAGCAGCATCCATACTACACAAGATTAGATAGTGGGTGGAACTTAAGGGTCTGGCTATTTCCTCAGTAAACAGCATATCTGTTTCATGACGGTACAGCAGTATCTTAACCATTTATGCACTTGAAAGTATCATAAAACAACATGTTTTAAGTACAGCTCCACCTTTTCTGTAATCACAGAATCTTTCGTATAAAACCCCCTACAAATTACAAAATAGTATTCTTTTGTCTGCATAACAGCAGAATAAAATGGAAATTTGATACTGGGATTGATGGGGTGTAGAAAGGATTCATGCTTTAGACTCCAGGAAAGGAATAATATTTTTGAATACTTCTCTACCTATTGCAAAGTTTAAAAAAATCTACCACAGTAGAGGGCTAAATTTTCTCTTCCACAAATTCTTCCTGTATGCAGAATGATTGTTTTTTCTAATGTGCTGTAGCATTCAAAACATGCACACAATCCTGAAACAGGTATAATTCAACCTATCAATAACATCCATCTCGAGCCAGATTTGAGGTCTAGCATATAAAGTGGTAAATCAGTTTTTGGATAGTAAAATTGTTATCTGCAGCTAAGGATCACTTGCTTTACACGTGATGCTGTGAAATCTGCTTTGTGAACTATTTTACTGAAAGGTAGTATATAAATATTTGTAATAATAAATTAGTGTTCCTCGGGACACGTAAAACTAGACATTAGACAGGCTAGACATCTAGCCTATTTTATTTCTGTTAGAGTAGCTCTTAATATGCAGAAAATTTCGTTCAAATAAAATCACAGGATTTAAAAATAGAGGAACAGTTTTGCCATTTCATTCATCTACTGTTTTTGTGAAGTAAGTTAACGTACTATAGAAGTGTAGCACGGCAAGAAAAAAGAAAACATATGCACTAGGGCAGTGGTTCTCAAAGTAGGGTTTGATTCATTTCAGTCACAAAAAGTTGGGAGCTACCATCTTGGAATCTGGCAAGTGAGCCAGGTGCCACCATTTTCAAAGCGTGGCTTCCTCTGCCATCCATGTGGTAGTCATGGCAGTGTGAGCAACTTTGGGGGAGCCCTCTACGAACATGGTATGAAAAGGAGTGGTGGTTGCTGTGCCTGGCTGGGCACCTTCCTCACAAGCAGAGGCGAGTGGAGCCTCCTGGGAAAACCCAAACTCTTTCCCCCTCATGCTTCCACTGCCTCACTCCAGTGAGGCTGCGGGGGCCTGTGTGCAAGAGGCCAGTTAGCTGCCCAGGGCTAGCAGTGGTGGAGGGGCAGGAGGAGTCAGAAGGGGAAGGGTCATGGTTCTCCCTACAGGCTGCCACACCCCTGCCTGCAAGGAAGGGACCTACCAGCCCAGACAGGCCCAACAGTTGCCACCCTTCCTCAGCCACTTTTTCACAATGTCACTTCCGATATGATATCACCTCCAACCATGACATCACTTTCAGGGGCCCTGAACAGATTATCAATCTCAGAACAGGGGTCCTGGTTGAAAATTCTGCATCACGGGAAAAGGTACATGAAGAAAACAATAAACAAATCATTCCAAACACTTTCAAGCAGACTAAACATAGGACCGTCTCATTGCTGGACTGGACAAACAATTTTATCTACCCAATGGTTCATTTCACCAACACTGACAAAAAAACACATTCATACGTTATCATAAGTTTTTTTTTCCATTTGTGCCATAAGGCCAAATTAATTTGACTGTCAAGTGATAACAACGTAACATGCCTAAGTGGCCTGGAACCTATGGTAACTGCTTTGCCAAGCTTAAGTATTTTTTTCTGGGACCTACCTTGCTGTAGTAATCAATGCACAGGATACTGCATTGTGTTCTATATTTATCATGACAACACTCTGAAATTTCAACATATGCAAAATGAAGTGGATGGATGAAGTGGATAGTTTCATGGGCACTACTGTTGATAGAAAAGCACTAGTTACCAACATGTTTCCAGACAGAATTCAACATGCTGATTATTACTTTTAAAACCCTACTGTTTATGATTATGGATTAGCCTAAGATACTGCAGGGATGTCATCACAGTTGCTGCCTCCTCAAATGCAGCTGGCAATGATACACAAGAGGGGATTCTCTGTATGGCTTGAAGTGCTGCAGGTCTTTGTACTGCCAATCTTTCAGCACTTGTTGAAGCATTTATTCAGCAGGCTTTTTGTTTTCCTGCTGTAAAGCTGCCTAGTACATAAGCTATCTCATGTTAATTTTGGTTTCTTAATTTTTCCCACTTATTGTTTGATAACTGCAATTATAATAAGGTTATCTTTCATAATAATTCCGAGAATGACAAATACTGCACATCTTTTGGTTGCTCTCCTCTGCACTTTTTCAAGTTCTACTGTATCTTTTTGAGATGAGGCAATCAGAACTGGACATGTCACTTAAGATCTGCCCCCTGCTTGTCCCAGGTAAGCTGGAGGGGGAAGAGAATGAACTGGAGGAATAGCACAGTCAAGACTGATAAAATTTCTCTCACTTTTATTTTTAAAACTAGAGCATTTTATGAGCATCTATCTTACTTCATCACTTTTCAAGGCAAACCTTGAAAACCTACCTGACTGATTTTAAGCACTCTTATTCCATGTAACTCCAACTTTATGAAAACATCTCTGAGATGAGGTAATCATAAAGGCACACAACATTCCAAGAATACATGCTTCAAGATTATGAATATGCATGTATATAGACTCTGTGATTCTTCCTTACCCTCCCCCACCCCAGCCACCTGTGGTAATAGTCATCTTTGGTGGGTAAAAAAATTCCTCTCACTGCTGCTGAACTGGCGCTGCAAAAACCAGTAAGGATAGGAAGGAGTCCATCACCTCTAGTGGCGATATATGTTCTTCTGCAAAAGCCTAACAAGTCAAATACAAGCGAGGGGAGGAAAGGCTTTCTCATCCTCAATGTGGGGCAAATGTGGAAGCAGAAGCAGGACTGAAAGGCTGGGTCCTTTTGTATGTCTGCATGCTCATATGTATTTGACTTCCATCAGTCCCTGTATAATACAGGATGCAAAGACACATGGCTCTCTCGGGATAGCAAATCAGCAGATTCATAGAACTGCTTGAAGGCTGCTTCCAAAAGAGCTGAGGGGGCTGAATATTTAAGTGTTCTTTCATTTTCATTCAGAGGCTGCCATGCACTCCATGTCCCACCATTTCTACTCAAAGGTACACACACAAAGAAGAAAACACATGGCAAACCATTGGTTAAAATGGTTCAAATGATATTTAGAACATTAAGGAGTATTGAGAAAGATAAATCTGAACAAAAAGAACAACATCTGAAATGTCTTTCTAAGAAAATATTTTCAACTCCTGTTCAACTCAAGTTGAAATCATGTTCAACTCCTCCATGGAGGAGTTGGAATATATTAATACCACTTGAAAAGTAATGACAGGTAAGCAACAGCTAGCAGCACCCAACATTTATGTAAATAGATAAAAGACTTCAAAAGATTTCAGGTGAATTAGAAGACAAAAATATAATTGTTCTCAGTGCTTTTTTCCTAGAAATAAAGGTGGGGTACTCATCATGAAGATTTTATAAATTATAAATAATAAGAATTTTATAATAATACTTTGGTACACCACTGCACAGTGGTGCAAAGAAATAGACCAACTCTGCATCCAACATCCCTTCTGAACCAGTGATGAAAAAAAATTATTTATGCTTGCTTCTGTTTCTTAGGGCAAAATCCAGAGCAGTTACAGGTCCATACAGTTACGTCACCCTCTAGTGTTATCTTATGGAAAGTCACCTTAACTGCTCCATTGCAAAGGGCTTAATGTGACTTTAGGATATGGACCTTAGTCTTAGACTAAAAATATATTAAGGTTATTGTCTTTTCTTCTTACAATTCAGTATTTCAGAGGTTTAAAGCAAAAAAAAATCATCCAACCTATTTTGAAAAAAATCATCTTAATTTGAAAGGAGACTTTTCCTTGAAATGTCATAAGTGAATGTAGTAACTGCTAACTGCTGAAATATTGTATAAAGATTTATACAGAACTTATAGCCACCTAAAGATAACTATCAAGAGGCTATGATGAATTAATATACAGGATAGGCACACCTTTCTGCTCATTCTACTTCCTCTTAACAAATGGTACTATAAAACTAGACTTTTACAACTATGTCCCACACCCTGTTTTACTTCCTTAGAGATTCAATTCTGAAAGGTCAATGAAAGTCAATCCTTTGCCATGGGCAAAAAGCCACAGAGGCACATGACAGGCACTCACCGCTCCCACGAACTACAATACTTGCAGTGAAGCAAGCTAGCCAAATGAGCTTCATTTTTTGCCAACATTTGACACAGGAGTAATAAAAAGTTTCACAAGGCAAAATCCAACTTAGTATCTGTTCCTGAGATTGCCTGTTTATCCATTGCTAACTGTCCAAACTTTTCATGAATTCTTTTCCCAGTAATTTCAGGGGTACTCAGTCCTTGCTTGTGGAAAAAGAATGTGCCACAATCCCAAAACCTTGTAGACCAGTACACGTTAATCCTTCAGCAACTGGAAAACCATGGAGGAAGAAACTCTGGGTCCTATCCAAGACTTTAATTTAAATATAGCATAATAATTCAAATATAGCACAATTTAAATATAGAACAATTTAAATGTAGCAAGTTTTTACTAGCCATGAGTCAGAGCCATCCACAACTTAACTTGTATTTTTGCATGATTCAATTTGAGTAAACCCAAATTGAGTGCACATCGCTGGTTATCAGTGCCACTATGTCAGAATGAAAGACACTCAGGTCACAACAACCGTGAATGAATTCAGGGAAGAACATTTGGTGTAGGAGCAGTAGTATCTGAGCATTTCAATCTGTCTAGGACCCCCTGGAAGTGATGTCATGGCTGGAAGTGATGTCATGGCTGGAAGTGACATTAAAGTGGCCCAGTGCCAACTTCCAAAATGGCTGCACCCAGCTTTTTGTGACCCCCTGAAATAAAGTCGCAACCCCCCCCAAAGGGGTTCTAATCCCCCCACTTTGAAGACCATTGGTCTAGGGGTTAGGCCACTATTTATATGCTCAAAGATTTCACCTGAAGGTTGCCAGCTCGAAAACACCAGATGCTGTACAAGAGACCTTGAAAGTCTCTATGCTAAAGCAAAAACAAAACAAAAAACAGCTAAGAGAGAGATCAGACATTCAAAAGGATCCACCTCAGATTATACGACATTCTTGAAAGAGAACCTCTTTGTGAATTGTAAAAACCTCTCTGGGGTTAGATTTGCCTGCCCATGTGAACTTCCTTAAAAGGAGGAGAAATTCATTGATCAGAAAGGCAATCTATACTGTAAATAACTTTGTTTGTCCAAGGTAACATTATATCAATCAAAACAACTGTTTTCAGGGTCAATTCTCTAAGGGAAATTGTGGCCATAGATTCAACTGGGGGGGGGGGGAGACATTAAGAGCCTTCAGCATCACACTGTTATCCAAGGACAGAATCTGAAATGCAGGGAGAGAGTATGTGTATTGAAACTACCTTGAAGGAATTTGTATACAAGAGTGGGACAACCCTTTCCCATAGAGTAGATGCTGTGACTGCAACCTATCACCTCAGCTCACTGGTCTGACTGGAGGAATGTTTGCTATTGAAATATCATCATATAGAAATTCACTGCTGATCTTTTAGTTTGCTTGTTTTAATCTATCTGGTCATACTGGCCTGACTGGAGAAACTTTAACAAATAACATATAGCAGTTCAAAGGACACCCTCTGCTCCATATAGCACAGACTGAGCTATTGAATTGCCATGTATGGTTCCTAAAACTGAACTGGCTTAATTCTTTATTTGTTTCAGAAGCACATACATGGATAAAAATTAAAAAAAAATTAAAATTTAATTAATAACGTAAGAAGACCCTCCAATGGATCAGGCTAAAGACACAAATAGTACAGCTTCCTGTATCATACAGAGGCCCACCAAATGCCTCAGGGAGCACATAAAACACATGCATCCATGTGACATCCCCTACGTCTGTCATTTTGAGGTTGGTCACATCTACATCTAATACACATACACAACCATCATGGCTTGTAACCAGACTACTTTGACAGCATTTTCCCTTGCCAGCATTAAGATCTTTCTCTGTGCATGTCGAAGGGCTCATAAGCACTGCAGTATATATGGGGCGGCTTGTTCTCCACATCTGCGCAACCCATCTTTCATGGCATATCCCCATTTCCTCAGATTTAAGGACAACCTGAGGAAATGGGGAAACAACATGAATGATCGACTGTACAAAGGTGGATAAGAACAAACCACTCCGCATATTCTGCAGTGCATACAGTGTCCTTCTACATGCACAGAGAAAGATCGTATGGCACCTAATTAAATTTTAATATTCTTTTAAAATTTTTACCCATGTATGGGCTTATGAAATGAATAAAGAATTAAGCCATTTCAGTTTTAGTAACAATACATTTTTTATTGGAACAACATGAAAACAAATACTTTGATTTATGTTCCTATTTCTGTGCTTTGGAGGACTCCTAACAGGCATAAAATAAAATCAATTAAAATATCATTATAATTACATTTCATAAAAATCCAACAATTAAATCACCATAAAACAGTGTCAGATATTGTAACAATAAAACATTATAATAAAATTATCAAAATAAAAAGCAATAAAAGCAATGGTATCTTATCATAACCAGAGCCTATAAAAAAACCAAAACATTTAATTAGAATAAAAGATCAGATAAAAAAAATATGGACAGTCAAAAAAGTCTGGAAACCACTGATGTAGAATATAAACTTGTATATATTCAATGCACACCTGAATTCCAATCTCTTTTCATGACTTTTCATGCGGATGTCTCTGTAAGATACTCAATTTCAATAACATAATGAAATTTGTTTCAGAGGCATGACAATGGCATATCCCAGCCATCTACTGCCTGTAGTGACTGATGAGCATTGATAGTTTCAGGATAATGCAGCAAAAAAATAAAGTCATGAGACAAATGTCTAGAGGCTAACTATTCTTGTAAGTCCTTACAATTATTATGTACTACACATTCAGTGACAGTATGCTTCTAAATATCAAGCTGTAGAAAGCAATGGTCGGAGAATAGCATGCCTTTCATATTTGCTGGTTTCCCAGAGACAGGTGGCAGACCACTATGAGAAACTGAATGCTGGGCTAGATAGGACTTTGGCTTACCTTATGTAGCTTTGTATTAAGAGGGCTTGAAGCTGTTTTATCTCTGAACTATTCATTACTACAGCTTTAGAATCAGTGATGGAGGATTCAGATGTGGTCAAAATTATTCTTAGACAATAATTATTCCACAGAATATCAACTCAAAGATGACTCTCCCTTCTATAAATTGTTATATTCCCCCCCCCAAAGGTATTATGTTGCTAATGAAAACTTGAAGATGAACATTATATAAAATGCATTTGCCATTTCTTTCCTTTTTAAAAGCCAGGAGGAATGTCTGTCCATGAGATTTACAAGAGCTCAAGAGGAGGCTGAAATTAAAAGCAGGCCATATCCATCCACTCATCTTCTCTGACCAAGAAATAATCCATTATCTTCCACCAGCTGTCACCCACTTTTAGTCTCCACCAAATGAGCATTTCAGTAATAGCTCCCTAAGACCTAATTGGTAGAATTATAGTGCATTTCTCCACAATGCCTTCATTTTTACACTTACTTTGCAGTGATTGCAATAATACACACCTCTTGAATTAACACCTGGCCTTACAGAGAAAAATCACAGGCAATTAGGAGATTTACAGTATTAGAAAATATAACAGATATACCAGTAAAGGAATGAAGGTAAGAATCAAATTTATATGAAACTTTGAAATAACTGTGTATAAGAAAATAAGAGGAAAGAGGGTTTTGGAAAAAAATTTTAATGGTTTCTGCACAAGACAGGTGAGCTCCCTGTCCTTAGCCCAGCTATGCGACGCAGCTGGAACCAATTGTATTGGCTCTGCCATTCCGCTGGACTATTTCAATGGCATGGAGGGGGGAATTTGCTGCTTGATTAACAGTCCATCCTCCATATTAATCTACCCAGGCCTTTGTGCTTCGCATACAGTGTTGAGCAAAATACCATAGTCTTTCGAGACTGACTGAGGCCAATACAATACTGAAATTGTTAGCATAATATAGGAAAATGCAAGGTTATGTGGATTGTGCCCTTACATTCAATACATACATTCAAGTTACATATTATTATTATTGGCATCCTTCAGTCTCGAAAGACTATGGTATCGTGCTCTGATTGGAGGTCCTGAAACAACATCTAGTGTGACTAAAGAGGCCAATTTGAGAGTGGCAATCCCTTCCACACTGAGGACAAATAAATTCCGTCCCCTGCCCAGGTCCCAGGTTTCGCTGCTTTCAGGTCTGTCTCTTTGCTTCAGCCTGCCGAACAAGTGTCTCTTCCAGTTGGAGAAGGCCAAGCTGGGTCTTTTGCCTCCACGCTGAACGGTCGGAGGTCAAGGTTTCCCAGCTGTTGATGTCCATTCCCAAGGCCTTTAGATCCCTCTTGCAGATGTCCTTGTATCGCAGCTGTGGTCTCCTTCTTGGGCGCTTTCCCTGCACTAATTCTCCATATAAGAGATCTTTTGGAATCCGACCATCAGCCATTCTCACGACATGCCCAAGCCAGCGTAGACGCCGCTGTTTCAGAAGTGTGAACATGCTAGAGATTCCAGCACGTTCCAATACTGTGTCATTTGAGACTTTGTCATGCCAGGTGATTCCAAGAATACGTTGGAGACAGCGCATATGGAAGGTGTTCAGCTTCCTCTCCTGCCATGCATAAAGGGTCGAAGACTCACTGCAGTACAAGAATGTGTTCAGGACGCAAGCTCTATAGACCTGGATCTTTGTATGTTCCGTCAGCTTCTTATTAAGCCATACTCTCTTTGTAAGCCTGGAGAATGTAGTAGCCGCTTTACCAATGCGTTTATTCATCTCAGACTCTGAGATGAATGTCAGAGATAGTTGAGTGTCAGAGATAGTTGAGCCAAGGTACACAAAGTCATGGACAACCTCCAGTTCATGTTCAGAGATTTTGATACAGGGAGGTGGATCCACACCCTGACCCATGACTTGTGTTTTCTTCAGGCTGATTGTTAGTCCAAAGTCTTGGCAGACTTTGCTAAAACGGTCCATAAGTCGTTGAAGGTCTTCGGCAGAGTGAGCAGTAACAGCAGCGTCATCGGCGAAGAGGAAATCCCGCAAGCATTTCCGCTGGACTTTGGACTTTGCTCTTAGTCTGGAAGGATTGTAGAGTTTTCCGTCTGATCTGGTCCGGAGATAGATTCCCTCTGTTGCGTTTCCAAAAGCATGCTTCAGCATGACTGCAAAAAAGATCCCAAATAAAGTTGGTGCGAGGACGCAGCCCTGCTTCATTCCACTTCGGATGTGAAAGGAGTCTGATGTTAAGCCATCAAAAACTACAGTGCCCTTCATGTCCTCGTGAAAGGACCTGATGATATTGAGGAGCTTAGGTGGGCATCCAATCTTGGGGAGGATTTTAAAAAGGCCATCCCTACTAACCAAATCAAGAGCCTTTGTAAGGTCTATGAAGGCTACAAAGAGTGGCTGTCTTTGTTCCCTACATTTCTCTTGCAACTGTCGAAGGGAAAATACCATATCAGTGGTGGACTTGTTGGCTCGAAATCCACACTGTGATTCAGGATAGATTCTCTCTGCAAGCACCTGAAGCCTCTTCAGTATGACACGGGCAAGCAGCTTCCCTACAACACTAAGAAGAGAGATGCCACGGTAGTTGTTGCAGTCACCCCTGTCGCCTTTGTTCTTGTACAGTGTGATAATATTAGCATCCTTCATGTCCTGTGGTACTCCACCTTCCCTCCAACAAAGGCAGAATATCTTGTACAGTTCAGTGGAAATGGTCCCTCTACAGCACCTCAGAACTTCAGCAGGGATGTGATCTTTCCCGGGTGCCTTGCCAAAAGCAAGGGAATCCAGGGCTTCGTTTAGTTCTTCTAAAGTTGGTTCACTGTCGAGCTCCTCCAAGACAGGCAGGCACTCAATGTTGTTTAATGCTTCTTCAGTTACTACATTTTCTCTGGAGTATAGCTCAGAGTAGTGCTGCACCCAGCGTGCCATCTGTTGTGCTCGGTCCTGGATGACCTCACCTGTAGCGGACTTAAGCGGGGCAGATTTCCTCACTGTTGGACCTAAGGCCTGCTTGATGCCATCATACATCCCCTTGATGTTGCCTGTGTCAGCTGCTACCTGGATCTGAGAGCAATGCTGCAGCCAATAATTGTTAGCACATCTCCTGGCAATCTGTTGGACTTTGCTACCGGCGACTCGCAGGGCTTGAAGGTTGCGCTCACTAAAACAGGCTTTATATGCAGTTAGAGCTCTCCTCTTTTCCTCAAGGGCTGGTGTCAGCTCCTCCGAGTGGGCTTCAAACCAATCTGCTGTCTTTCTAACCTGCTTACCAAAAACTGACAAGGCGGCAGTATAAACAACATTCTTGAAATGTTCCCACCGTTCAGAAGCGTTTGCTTCAGCCGGGCCTGGGAGAATTTCCTCGAGTGCTTGGTCAAATCCCAACACTTTTTCCAGACTGCGGGTCTTGCTGATGTTAATTCGTGGTCTTCCTTCCTTCTTGGAGTGATGCAGCCTCTTTGCTTGCAGTTTTACTCTGCTGCACACCAAGGAGTGGTCAGTATCGCAATCAGCACTCTGATAGCTACGTGTGATCTTAATGTTGGGAAGGCTGGAGCACCTGGTGAGGATCAAATCAAGCTGATGCCAATGCTTCGATCTAGGGTGTTGCCAAGACACTCTGTGTTGAGGCTTTGTGTTAAAGAATGTGTTACTAATGCAAAATAACTTCTGTTATTCATGAATAACAGACACACCATTTAATTAAATGCAGAATTAAATCACCACAGAATTACCTTCTATTACACAACCTACTGAAAAGTGTACTTTTCATCTCTCATTTCAAATATAAGTTTTAACAGAGATATTATTACATAGTGTACTTTAAATTAATATTTAATGTGATTTGTTTCCAATATAATCAGCTATAGTCCCTTATAGTTATATTTTTTAAACACATATCTTAATGTTTTATTTTGATGACATGCTGTGTTGGATGTGCAGCTTAATATTCTGAGCTATTTTATCAGGACGTTGGTTTAAGATGATGCTAGTATAGCCTACTATACTTTTTTTCCAGTTCGTACCTGAACAGGGATTCATATTCTAATATGGACTACATCAACCATGCTTTGTCGAAGAGAATAATGAGTCTGTATTAAATGACAAGTAATAGGTTATGAAACCACAGCAGATCAGAAAACTAAAATTGAGACAAGAGTTACAGCTCTGAAATTCAGAAACCTTTAAGTTTTTTTGGGACTGAGTGTCAACACTAAGAAATAGGCAGGTGTTTGCGAAAAAGTATACAGATCTTTGTAATAAAAGATGCCAGTTACAAAAAAGATAAGATGCATTTCTTAAATAGCTTCACAACTAAAACACTAAAATAGAGTATTTGTTCAAGTTAGGCTATATGTATAAATAACTCAGAGAAAACACAAATGATTACAATGACATGACACTATTTCCTGCCTCCTCTTTCCCTAATGCAGTCTCATGGCCTTCTTGGAAAACTTCACCTCAGTGTTGAAGGAATGCTTAGAAATAGATCAGGCACAAAGGGAAAATGACACTAAAATCTGACAGAGAGTCTGGCTGCCCCTGCCGCATCCCACACCTGACTTCACACGTTTCCTAAAGGTCCCGAAAAACCTAGATGTTTTTCAAGAAGACTACCCAGGGCTTTGTATGCTGAAAACTTATTTTCCTGTGTGGGAGTTAGGATCCATCCCACACTTTCTACAATGCATATTTCAAGTGCTTTTCATATTTCAAGAGCAATTTTAAAAATTATCAGACAGACACTTAGGCATAGTATAAATGTACATTTCTTTAGGCCTCCTGGACTTGGCTGCAACCCCTATGATGCTAACACTGTTGCCTTCAACAAAAATATGTTAAGTTAAAATGCCTTAGTTTAAATGTAGCCATTGGTACTGGTGCAGCTAGAACACCAGATCATAAATAATACCAAAAATGAAAAGAAGTGAGAATTAGTGTTTAGGAAGTGTTTGAAGACAAACCCCCTAATCCAGAGTAACTACGGGAGCACGTAAGAGACTTTACATGCACCCGTAGTTACTGCATCACCTAGTGAAACCTATGGAAAATTCATATTGCAATCCAGAATAAGTTGTTCTTACACCGGAGCAAGGACTCCCCGTAGTTACTCTGGATTTTGCTTAAAGCTTAATTTGTATAGACACCAGCAATAGTTAATTATCTATGCTGATTCAATGGGAACTCTACACAAACATAAGAAGAGCCTCCACTGGATCAGGCCAAAGGCCCATCTAGTCCACCTTCCTGTATCACACAGTGACCCACCAGATGCCTTAGGGAGCATATATGACACCTGCATCCAGGTGCCTCCCTGCATCTGGCATTTTGAGGTTGAACTTTCATGGCTTGTAACCCATGATGGTCCTTTCCTCCAGAAATTTGTCCAAACCCTTCTTAAAGGCACTGAGGTTAGATGCCATCACCACATCCTGTGGCAGGGAGTTCCACAGACCAATTACAAGCTGAGTAAAGTAATATTTTCTCTTGTCCCTCCCAACCCTTCCAACATTCAATTTTAGTGGATATCCCCTAGTTCTGGTGTAAAGTGAAAGGGAAAAGAGCATCTCTATCCACTCTGTCCATCCCTTGCATAATTTTGCACGTCTCAATCATGTCCCGCCTCAAACACCTCTTTTTTAGACTGAAGAGCCCAAAAAGCTGTAGGGAAGGTGTCCCAGACCACCATTTAGGTCGCTCTCCTTTGAACCTTCTCAATTTCCTCTATATCCTTCTTGAAATTTGACAACCAGAACTGGACACAGTACTCCAAATGTGGCCTCACCATCGATTTATACAATGGCATCATAATTTTTGCTGTTTTATTCTCAGTCCCTTTCCTAAGGACCTTGAGCATGATTTGCCTTCTTCACTGCCACCATGCATTGAGGTGAAACCTTCATCCATCTATCCACTAGCACCCCTAGATCTCTTTCCTGCTCTGTCACAGACAGTTCAGAACCCACCTATAAGTAAGGTTAGGATTCTTTGCCCCAATGTGCATAACTTTACAATCTGCTACATTCTTTACATTCCACAGAGTCTGCTATGTATAAACTACATGAGAAATACAAATTGGTTACACTGAATACCTTGATTGGTACGTTTCAGACAGAACAAGTGTACAAAAATGAATTCAATACTTCCAGATCTTTTGTAGTTAACTGTATAGTTTCAAATATAATTGATACATACGATATGTATAGAATGAAGTTAGGAAAATACGAAGATTATACAATCATAACATATGCATCCTCTAGAAAATCATAATATATGCATCCTCAATATTGGATGAACATGAAAAAAGATATCAGAAAGATATTGATGCTCCTATATTCTTGAAATAGAGCATTTTGTCTGAGCAAGATGGGGGTCTCTCCCCCATCTGGCCATGATTGGCAAACAGTGTGCCTACGGCATACACATCATTAGTAAGAGATAGCAATTCAATAGTCCATAATAAATGACATATTTCAGTAGCATGAAGGATTTTATTGACTCTCCAAGGGACAGAAAATCAATTTGACTCACTTTATAAAGACCATGACTTTACTGCAAAACACATTAACACACCTTAAAGTCTGAAACAGATATACAGTAGTATTGATGACTAGCTGCTATAAAGGCTACAAAGAGACACCAGTGACCAATATTGCAACAATGTAATAATTTTAAACTAAAAAATGCACAAACCTGAATAGACTTATAGTAAAGCCCCAAAAGAACTACACATAGCAACTTCCTTCTGACCAAAAACGGTCTGTTTCATTTTTATCTTCATCTCTCTCCCCACCACTAGTTCCTGCATCAATTGGTTTCCACTGTCATAAACAATTACTATTTCAATATCCCTCGATCTCCCCCCAACTTTGACTTTCCTTCCTTTCTAATTAACTCACTAGTCCAGCTCATCAAAACACCCGAAAAACACTAAATTTACAACTGGGGTCTCCAAAACCTGGCCTGACGGCCAGATGCAGCCAATGGCAAGCCTCTGTCTGGCCCTCAGCCAGCCTTTGGTTTCCTGAGAGCTTTGGCTTACTAAACAGAACACAATCGGAGTTGTGCTCGCGTAAGGTGTGTGCTTTATTTCTGTGATGTACATTGGTGCTTGGAGATATCCTGGAAATTAGAGCCTGTTCATTAGAGTTCCATACTTATTTAAAATTCATATTTAAATTTTTCTGGTCCTTCACAATGTGTCAGATATTTGATGTGGCTCTTTACAGACCTCTGATCTAGCTCACCACGAACTGTGGCCCAGACTACATCACCTTCTCTAACCAATTTTCCTTTCTGGCAATATGTGGCAGTCCTCTTCTGACAGCATTAGAAACTGTCTTCACTCATTCTCCTCTCTCAAAATAAACCAGTGGTTTTCAATCTTTCTCATCTCATGGCAAACCAACCAGGTGCTAAAATTGTAAAGGCACACCATAGGGTTTTTTGAACATCGAAAAGGCACACCATGCTGCTTGTGAGGGAGGGGGGTTCAATTCCTCAATAACCCTATTAACAAATGATGTTTATTTAAAAAAGAAATAAGTTGTCCAATCTCCCATGGCACACCTGTGGACCACTCTCAGCGCACCAGTGTGCTACAGCACATTGGCTGAAAATCATTGCAATAAACCAATTTAAGTATTTAGCTATGTATTCTACAGTTAAGTCATCTAATCCACATGAATGTACAATTATACATGCTAAATAGGCCAACACAAGTCCTTTGCGCCAACGTAGGATTGTCATAAAATTGCTGTAAGGCACTCATATATCACCCTATGGGGTTAGGTAACTGTACATCTGTACACTGATCTTTCTGCATGCCCTGCAATTCTGCGTGGATGAAACAGTAGGTTTCCAGAACAGAACAGGTCATGGAGAGGTGGGGGCATTCTGAGGTGGGCAGAGGCAGGCCTCATCTTCCTTGCTGCTGGGGGCAGCCTTTGGTGATCCATCTGCTCAGAGTTAGACCACCTGTGGAGGTGGCCAAAGTCTGAACAGAGCCACTGGAACTGCTACAACCCCCCTCTCATTCCCATGGTAGCACACCAGGAGTCTCAATACATGCACTGGATTCAGCACAAGTTAGGATTTGACTAGCTGATTTGGTACAAAAAAATATTTATGTTCAATCTATTTTTCCAACTTTTACTTTTATAGTCCAGAAACCAACAAAATTCTAGCATAAATAATGTTTCCTCATCCATTTGTGTTTTATAGAAATTCACATAAAGAGTCTTAGATGAGCCAGGTGACTAAATATATATGGACAGTCTTGAGTACTGAAAAGTAATCAACATAGGTTCTCAACAATCTCTTTTTTGGTTGAGTTATTCTTAACTTAATTTACCCATCATTGTGGGAGTAAAATTAAAAAGAATATTTGTGGGCCCTGGACACAGCTGGGCATAGGGACCAGGGGCAAGCACCGGGGGACATTGGTAGGCACTAGGTACTGGTGGCCACCAGCAGACAGCTGGTACTGATGGGCACTGACAGGCACCAAGCATTAAGCACCACCAGATCTTCAAACCAGTTCATAAGCACTTTCATACCCAGAGAGGAGACGTGTGTGCAGCCTCCCCAACCCTCAAAATACCCTCCTAAGGTGTAGAGAGCAGAGCTCCTCTCACCTCTCCTATTACAGGGGATGTCCAAGGGCCAGACGGAGGAGGATTGCCAAGGACCATACGCAGGCATGCAGAGAGCCACATTTGGCTCCAAGGACAGGGTCTGGTCTAGGAACAAGATGCCTTGGAAATATTTCTTTACTCAGCATGAAATAAGATTATGGAACTCCTGGCTACAGAATGTGGTGATTGCATCTAACATCTTTAAAAGGGCAGATTTCTGGAGGAAACGTCCATCACGTAATCTCAAAATGCAATCTCTGCATTGATTTAGGCCACTCTCAGAATGCAAGATGCAGGGATTAGGACCAGCATGCAGGTGCATTGTATTCTCCCCAAGGCATCTTGTAGGCCACTGTGAGATACTGGAATGGCCTGTGTGATACATAGATGGGCCATTGGCCTGAGCCAATGGGGCTCTTCATATGTTTCAGAAGTACTTTCCATAGGTGGACCATGCAAAGTGATTTGGCAAGGGACAAATGCAGAGAAATGCTGGTATTGTTAAGTAGTAGCGTGGTTTCTTCATGATTCAAGCACCTAGTGTGTAATTAGTCTGTGGAACTCCTTTCTCCAGTGTCTTTTAAAGGAACTGGATAGATTTATGGAGTAAAAGTGCATTATAAGCTGCACACCATAAGGATTACATCTAACCATCTGTTTTAGATGTTGTCTATCTGAATGCCAGATACAAGGGAGAGGAAACAGTACAGGTATCTTATTGTCTTGGATACTACTTATAGCATTTGGGGGGCACTGTGAAATACAGAAAGCTGGACTGCATGGGTCATTGGCCTCACCAAACTGCTTACGTTAAGTTCAACTTTAATCCAAAAAGAGCCATTACACCCATCCAAAATTAAAAGCATAACTGTTGAACTGATCTGGGCAAAACTGTGTTGAAGTGTGACACCATATCCAAATCATGTACTATAGTGATTGACAAACTTATAGTACTTTTATAGATTATGTATTCCTTAACCAAAATGCTTGGGACCAAAAATGTTTTTTGGATTTGAGGGGAATTTTGGAATATTTGCATATATATAAATAGATATCTTGGGGTGGGATTCAAATCTAAACATAATTCATTTATGTTGTCACCATGTTTGCATTGGTAAGGTGTGCGTGGAAAGATACTGTGTATTGGGGCTAAAGGAGTCTGGGAAAATGTTTACGTAAGTTGTACACCTGTGTTTTGACTATGACTCATCATATGAGGTGCGGTGGGGAATTTTCCACTTGTGTATTACACTCAAATTTTCAGATTTTGGAACATTTTGGATTTTAGTTTACAGATGCTAAACCTGTACTATGATACAGGATAAGCATATGCTTTTTATGACTAACTCAGTTAGTCTCCATTACTACCAGTAACATTTTTATTTTTGTGGAGTATTCTTAGCATTCAATCCCTTTTAAGTCAATGAAATACGCTCAGCAAATAATCCTATTTTTTACAACTGCTCTCCTGAGAAGGCATAATTTCTGTAATTCAAAATGCATGTGGGCTGCACCACCAAAAGATTTTGAACTACACTCCTGGGTAAGCTCAAAGACTCTGCTTACATGTAAACTAATAAGCTTTAACTGTTTACACATCCAATTTAGTAAGCATGCTTGTTTAAGAAATTAAAAATTAGAAAGCTAGTTTAGAGCAAAATTAGCAAATTAGAAAGCTAAACTTGGTTTAGATCACTGATTAAAAACTCTTGCAATACAAATCAATCCATCCTGATTATGAAACTACTACGGTTTTACTCAGAGCAGTCAGGCCTATAACACCTTTTACAACACAAACACACACAAAATAATAATTAGAATTGAACTATTAAATTGTTTAGGAAAAACACAATGTGCTTAGAAATGTTTTTATTGGCCCTTGTATCAACTTCAAACATTTGCTTTTTAAACTTTACTTCAGCTGGTAAGTTTACTGACAACCAAAAATCCTGCCAGGTACAAATTAATTTGAAATAGAAATTCAAATTGAAACCTGCAGTCTGAACCACAATTACCCACACAGCAAAGCGAATTCCTTGCACCTGTGCCTTTTAAATGACCCATGTAAAGATGAAATATTTCAGAAAAACAAAAACATTTTATGATTTTACTGTATGTTAATAGGTTCTGCAGTAATCCAGCAACAGGTTCTATAAGTGGAAGAATTACAATCACCACTTTGTTATGACATACTGCCATTGCAAGCCTTTGTCCTCCCAATTTTACTTAATCTTTCCTCATATTTTGACTGTTTTATAGTTGGAACCACTTATAGCTTTGTATTGACCTTTGATTTTAAGCAAATAAATGACTGACAACTATTATACAAGTCTTTGAGCTTTTAACATATGTTTTCCTAGTTGAAAATGTACAAAATTTTATTGACCCAGATCACTTTAAAGCAATTGAGTTGCTTGTAAAAACAGTGTGTGTTAGATTTCATTTAGCCTTGAGGCAGGACCAGCAACACAAGAAGTTTGAAGGATAGAACTGAGAATTACTGTGCCTTTCAATGAGACCATGGGTATATCAGTAAATTGTATAAGAAGTAGAGAAGGATGCTGCTTCATGTTCAGAAGAGAAGAGCAAGAGTGGGCTAGCAAGGATGAGTAAATCCCTCTTTTCATTCAGCAGGAGCTCTACTAATAAGAATTATTGTCAAAAACACAAAACAAAAACTTATTTTGAGATCATTATGAAATTTGTACTCCACCATTCTCTCAACCATATCATCAGTATCCATCATTATCCAACGCTAGCTGCAACCTTTTCCCATGAATACCACCTAGTTCCCTTTTCCAAGACTTACTGAGAAGAAACTTTCCACCCTAGCACCTTAGACATTGAAATGGCAGGTGGCTTTGTGACTAAGATGACATTTCTAAATCACAGAATCAGAGAATCATAGAATCATAGAGTTGGAAGGGACCTAGTAGGTCATCTAGTCCAACCCCCTGCCTGCAGCAGGAATTCCCCCTAGAGCATCTCCAACAGGTGCTCATCGAGCCTCTGCTTGAAGATCCCCAGTGAGGGAGAATCCACCACCTCCCTTGGCAATCTGTTCCAATGCCGAACCGCCCTCACAGTCAGGAATTTTTTCCGGATTTCCAGCCGGAATCTCCTCTCTTGCAGTTTGTACCCATTGGTTCTAGTTCTGCTTTCAGAAGCAGCTATGAACAAATTGGCCCCTTCCTCCATATGACAGCCCTTCAGGTATCTGAAGAGGGCAATCATGTCTCCCCTCAGCCTCCTCTTCTCCAGGCTGAACATCCCAAGTTCCCCCAACCTTTCCTCGTAGGGCTTCCCTTCCATCCCACTGATCATTCTTGTTGCTCTCCTCTGGACTTGCTCCAGTTTGGCTGCATCCTTCATAAAGTGAGGTGCCCAGAACTGAACACAGTACTCAAGGTGAGGTCTCACCAATGCAGAATAAAGAGGAACTATAACTTCTCGTGACTTGGAAGCTACAGTCCTCTTAATGTAACCTAAAATGGCATTTGCCTTCTTTGCAGACACATCACACTGCTGACTCATGTTCAGCTTGTTATCCACGGCGACTCCAAGATCCCGCTCACATGTTGTGCTGCCAAGCCAAGTATCCCCCATTTTATACCTATGTTTTTGGTTTTTATTGCCTAAGTGCAGAACCTTGCACTTCTCCCTGTTGAAATTCATTCTGTTCGTTACAGCCCAGGATTCCAGTTTATCCAGATCCTCCTGGAGGTTTCTCCTATCTTCTGATGTGTTTGCTACTCCTCCCAGTTTGGTGTCATCTGCAAATTTGATCAGGCTCCCCCGTATCCCTTCCTCCAAGTCATTGATGAAAATGTTAAAGAGAACCGGTCCCAAGACAGAGCCTTGGGGTACCCCACTAGAAACGGACCTCCAGGTTGACACAGAACCATTTACTAAAACCCTTTGAGTGCGGCCAATGACTGCATCCAAACTTCTCTTGCAAGAGCACAATATCCGACTTGTGCAATCAAGGAAGGAACAAATCTCCCTTTAGTCTCCAACTCCATGTACCCCCACAAAGTCCTCATGTGACTGCTGCAAGTTAGAGTGGTAGCTATATAGAATAGTAGTTGCCACAGCTAGTTGCCTCAGTTAATAATGGACTACTCGCTCCAGTCAAATGATGGCACTGGAGAATCAATTTAATAGATATAGATTATCAGAAGCTGGAGTTTGTCCACAGTTTAATGTAAGTGGGGAATGTATGAAAATTTTATGCTTACAGTGAATTTAAGGGCCATTTATACTAACAAATGCATTCATGTACATGTACAAAAAGTACATTAATGCTGAAAGATTTTAGGCAGAGAGTATATATACCTTTGGTGAGGACTAAACAACATTAAGAATATTTATATTATAAATTCTGCAACAAATAGTGTGAAACTTACCTAAATTCCCTGACAATGGTAAATATGGATTATACTGCCCAAATGGGGTTACCAAGGTAAGCAACGTTTTGGCACTGCAGTGCCAAAGTAATGTTACAATGTTATTCTACATGCTGACATGTTTCTAAAGTTATAATATGCATGCAGTGACTACTTCCTGGGGATTTTCTGTCCTCCAGCCAGTATATGGCTTCCTCTGACCCCTTTCCCCCAGGGCTTTTCCAGCCTTGCACTGCTGTAGGAGCTGGAGATGCTGAAGAACAGCCAGATCCTGTCCTTGGTATGCTTCTTGCAAAGGGGCTTACTTATGCTCCATTGACTGAAAAAGGGCTTACTTCTGAGTGGAGATGTGTAGGAAAGAGTGAGCTTGAATGGGGAAGAGCAGCGAGGTGCTCCTTTGTCAGCACCAAACTGGGCTCTGGCTGCTGGGGTGGAAGGGAGGGCCTCACGCTCCCCTTCTGACCTCCCTGGCACCCTGCTGACATCACCTGCCTGCCTGGCCTCAATGCCTCCAGGCATGCTGCTTCTTGGTTGGCCTTGGGAGGGCTGGTGAGGGATGCCCCGCAGTGAACGAGGATGACCTTTGAGTGCTTTTCCCAAATCCTAACCTAAATCCAAGCCACTACCTTGCTGTCCTGCAGAAGGATCGAGAGGATGAAGGGTCTCTGCCGCTGCGCCTTCCATTCTGATGGCAGCAGAGCAGGATGAGTGCATATTGGCAATTGGGGCAACGGCAGTACTCCCGGCTGTATCTTCCTGGTGTGATTTGGGATGCCAGTAAGCACTGTTCCATGTGCTAAACTTGGCACATGTGCCAGGGGTTGCCTACTCCTACCTTATGATGTGAAATCCTGGCACAAACAAGGATAGTTATTGTTTGTTTGGAGGATAGCAATAACCATAATATGCTCAATTCAGACTCAATTCATAATATGAAAAAAATAACAACAGAAAACCGTGAAATGGAGGGAAGGGAAGTATAAAAGATGACATCTACAATCCTCCCAACAATCATTTAGGGAATCAATATAGCAAAAGTAACTGGGCCAAAGATTATAAGTCATAAAAAGTTAACAGCATGATTTGACTTTCATTTTATGTGAGTTTTTTTAAAGTTAAACACATTAACTCTTCTGAAATAATTAATAGAATCTGTTAAAGAGTTAACAAAAACTGTTGACAGTTCTTATACTTTATGTAGTAGTTAGACTGTCTCAAGTTAACTTAACAAATCATGGCTTTGTTATAAAAGAACATTATGAATTGGTGAAGTGTTTGTCAACTGTTTCCTGTTCTTCCCGCCATCCTGCTTGCTAGCCTCTGTGAACTACAGGATGACATTTGATGATGTCATCTCGCCACAGAATTGCACATCCAGTGTGGGTTTTAATCAAGAGAATGACGAAGAACTGTCATTTAATCAAGAGAATGACGAAGAACAGACATTCATAGCAAAAACTAAAACTGGCATTCTGTTTCTCAGAATGAATAGCTATTGCCAATTATAGATAATTCAGCCATTTATATGAACGTATGATGTTCATATTTAATTTAATTTAAGCCTAATTTATATAATTCTATATTGCCAAGAGGCAGCAGCTCTCCAAGATGGCAGACACAAGTTTTTTCTAAGGTACCCCCCAAGATCCTTTTAATTATAGTTGCTAGGGTCTGGAGTGGACAAGCAATAACTAGTCTGTTATTTAAGGCATGTAAGAAAAATCTCATCACTGCAGAACTGAAGGTGGCTATTACGGCAATTCAACAAAGAACAATGTTAACTACACATGAGAACATCTGCTCTTTGTAAAATGTGTCACAAATATTTCAATTAATACAGGTGTGGCAATGTTGGGGAGAGAAATGAGAACATAAGAAAAATGTTACATCAATAGATTCATGTCAGGCAGGTAGGAGACCTACACCCTTTTTCATTGGTACAATATTGCAACCATAAAATGTGAACATTAACTTCAAGCATAGTACCAAGTGTTAAGACCCATAAAACAAAGAAAGGTGCACTCCCAAAAAACCTAAAAGTGTGTAATGAAGGTAAGTGCTGTCACGGCAGCATATTTTCATCTGGAATTATAGCATTCGCCTACCAGTTATACCAGGATGATGAAAAAGCCACTGTAATTAAATACAGTGGTACCTCACATAACAAATTTAATTCATTCTGGAGGAAGGTTTGTTATGTGAAACGTTCTTTACATGAAGCAGATTTTCCCACAGGAAATAATGGAAACTCAGATGACTGGTTCCATAACCCAAAAAATATTCATATAAAAATATTAACTGGATGTAAAAATGATAACAAAACACTGGAATTGAATTCAAAACATACATTCAATGTGCATGATCCTATAAAGTCTACTTAGGCTGCAATCCTAAAGACACTTTCCTGGGAGTAAACCCCATTTAACACAATGGGGCTTACTTCTGGGTAGACATTGTTAGGAGGCTGCTATCCAAGACACTTTCTTCTGCAATCCAAGACACTTTCAAAGTGTCTCCCCACTTTCTCCTTCTCTTCATCCTGAGCCTCTCTCTCCCCTGCTCCCTTCTGGCTAGCCCTGAGCTGCTTCCCTCTTCTCCGCTGCTCTTCTCTCCCTCTGCCAAGTGAACGCCTGGCCACAGGAGGAACAGCGTGGAAGTGCTGTTTTTGCCATGGGCAGGCACACTAGGCAGCCCTGACGCTTTTGAAAACGGCTGCCAGCCAGCACGTCTGCCCCAACTGCCAATGAGTTTGTTTGTTGCGTGAAGCACAGTGTGTTACATGAAGCAGAATCTTAGAGAAATTTTTGTTTGTTACATGAAACATACCTTACGTGAGGTGCCACTGTATGTGCCCTGATAAGCTGTACTGCAAAGCAGCATATGTATCTCAAATGAGTCTGGAACAGACCAAAAGCACTATTATAATTTTTTTACTTTAACTGACCTTTGGCAGCTAACAATAATCCAAGAAAGAAATTTAACCTATTTTTATTTCAATTATGTATAGTTATGCAAGTTTTATTATAATTACTAACGAAATATACGCGCATTGTGGGAGTAAAATACCCTCCTTACACCATCCCTCAGTGCATAATACCCCCCATGCACAGCACCAACCCCCCTTGTGCACCGTTTCTCCCAATACATTAGGCACTGGTCACCAAATTGGCTGGATGTTTTATCAGTCAGTCTTCAATGTTAAGTATAGGACAAAAACACGTTGCACCCCTTTTCACTCCCTTAAGGGTTAAATTTCGTAACAGAAGTTCTTGGTGGGTGTTCATGTGACATAAGGAACACCTTTCCCAAATTTTATGCTTCTAGGTCCAGGGGTTGGGGCAGAGCGTCCATCAGTCAGCGATTCTTCAATGGAAAGTATAGCTCCCCCTTCTGGTTTGAAATTCCGAAAAATGGTTTTTAGTGGGTGCCTCCATCACAGAAGGCACACTCTCCCCAAATTTTACGCTTCTAGGCCCAGCAGTTTTGGATGGGTTTGAGTGAGTGAGTTTTCAGTTCTATATATATAGATAAACTGGCGAAAAATGTACCCATGTTGCGGGTAACATTTCCCCATATGCCATCCCCACACGGCGCATCAACACCGCATGCGCAACTTCCCCCATGCGCAGGTTCCCCCCCATGTGCAGGTTTCCCCCATGCGCAGAATCCTCGCCAGTGCAACCTCTTCCTCTGAACAGCACCCCCCCCCCCAGTGCACCAGGCACCAAGCACCAAATTGGCTGAATGTTGGTCAGTCTCCCATGTTAAGTATAGGACAGAAACACATTGCCCCCTTTTCAGCCCCTGAGGGGTTAAATTTCTCCGGATGGGTTCTTGGTGGGTGTTCAGGTGACAGAAGGATCCCTCCCAGAATTCCATGTTTCTAGGCCCAGCAGTTGGGGCGGAATGTTGACGAGTCATCAATTCTCCAATGCAAAGTATAGGGAGGAAAACACGTTGCACCCCTTTTCAGCCCCTTCCGGTTGGAATTTCCGAAAACCGGTTCTTAGTGCACCCCTCAGTCACGGAAGGAACACCCACCCCAAATTTCACGCTTCTAGGCCCAGCGGTTTTGGCAGGGCGGTGATGAGTCAGTGAGTCACAGTCAGTCAGTGACTTTTCTCTTTTATATAAATAGAGAAGATGTGTAGCCTAGTATCCATGTACATGGCGTTTTTCAGAGAGTAAAATAATGTTCTTCAACCTTGGGGTCAGGACATAAAATGGATCACAAACCCACAGTTGCAAGGTCATGCAACTTACAGGAATAAAAAAAGATGAAAAGACTACTGGACTACAGCACTACCAGCTAGAGAAAAAACTGGTACACCCCTTACGGTACAAGGAAACATAAACATACATAGCTAAGTTAGTTTAGTTACATAGCATAATTTCCAGCCAAACTAGTAATTCAAAAGCATGGAAGTACAAAAAGGAAGCGGACTAAGATGTGATGCTAAAGACTTGCGGAAAAGGCAGGCATTAAGGAATTTCACAGGTATTCCATTTCAGGCAAAAGGGGGAGAGGGAGGAGTCAAGTGAGAGAGCAAGGTACTTCTGGACAGCTGAAGGTTGTGATTAATGTATTATTTTTTCTAAGCTGTTAAAACAAAAGAAGTAATATGTGGAATTAAATATTGTAAATAGCAGCGGGGTCTTTTTATGAGTTACCAAGCCATTTTTGCTAATGCAAAATGAAAACAATTAACAAAATTGTTGTTAATGAAAACAATTAACAAAAGTATGAAAACAATTAACAAAATGAAACAATTAACAGAATGAAAACAATTAACAAAAGTAATGGCAATACACCTTTCTTATAAAACATATATCCCAAATTTCGTTGTACTGTATATTCATGAACAACGACAATAAACTTTCCTTCTTTAACTTGCTCAGATAAGTACTTACCTCCACAAATACACCTACATTATATCAGCATTAACTGGCGTAGGCAAATATAATAATAGGATTCACTTTCATAGAAATATCTCACACTTTTGCCACAAAACAACTAATCAATAATGCGGAGTTCCAAAGCAGATGTTGGACAGTGTTTAATTATTCAGTGGGCAATCTTATTACTGATGTCAATGGATGACTCCAGGAAGTGAATCCTCTTAGCTGGTTAATGTATAACAAAGAGCAATCGTCCCTAGAAACTAGGTACCAGCTGTCTGCACATTTTAGAGCACTACTAAATATTAAAAAAGAATAAGTGTTGCTTACGAAGCGTAAGCAGCAGAAACCACTCCAATGAAATTCACTGACAATTCAGGAAGACAAAAACACAACTTTTACTTGGGACCAAGTGATTATTTGAGTGTAATATTTACCACTGATATTATTTCCTTTTCCCACAACTTCTTAGTCTATAAAAGCCAGTGTTTAAAATCAGACAATCAAAGTCATAACCATTTCATATTTATTTTGGAATGCCAGTAAGTTCATAAGCCCCGCTGATCAGGCCAAAGGCCCAGTTTCCTGTATCTCAGTGGCCCACAAGGTGCCTCAGCTAGCACACCTGCATCCTGGTGCCATCTTAAGCATGTAGCAATTTGAGGTAGCCTACGGGAAAAATCCAGAGTAACTATGGGGAGTCCTTTCTCCGGTGTAAGAACAACTTACTCTGGATTCCAATATGAATTTCCCATAGGTTTTCACTAGGTGATGCAGAAATACGGGTGCATGTAAAGTCTCTTACGGGCTCCCATAGTTACTCTGGAGTACACCACTTGCTCATTTTTTCTTTACTTTCTGCTCCTTTCAGGTAGAATATATTATACTAAGAAAGGTCATTGGATTAACATGCCATTTCAGGCTAACCAGAGCCTGGCATCAGGCCAAGAATAGCTTAATGGCCTGTTTTCTGCTTACATATTTATCTACATACAGTATCATCCAAGACTGCACAATAATAAATGGAGCACCAAAAAACTGTATTATCAGAACACAGTATGAAAACGCAGCATAAAAGTAGTCATTTGAAAGCATATTTACAGTTTTCATAATTTTCACAACATTTTCATGTTTGGACTGCAGCAGATAGAAGCCAAAACTAAACCAGCCTCTTATTAACCAGCCTTATTCCAGGAATGGGTTCACTCAACTTCCTTGTTGGCTTGCCTTAAGGACAGCTTAGCTCATGCTTGTTTCCAGGAAAGTCTAGTGAAGAGAGGAGATGAAATCACTTGTCACATGACCATTTTACACAGCACCTTTTTCCAGATGGAGAGCCTATCAGCTGTAGACTCAAAACAAGCAGAAATCTGTTACTAAATTCCCATATTTATAGATACAGAGAAACTAGCTAGTGTAAACTCACTTTGTGGCCAAAGACCACAGCCAATCTGCACAGTTATGTTCCCATACTATCTAATTTAAGCAGTCACTGGGTAGAAAAGGATTGCAAAATTCCACTGTTCAAGTCCTTTGAAGGGTTTTCTGGGATATGCTGCAAATCGAGGTAGTCCCAGGCACTCTCCACCACTTCCACATAAAGTAGTCTAAGGTGCTTGAAGCTACTACCATTTCCAATATCCTCACAACACTAATCAAGTTATGAAAAAGTCTTCAAATTCTTTAACATATTACCCAAGAAAGCAGCAACAGCTTAATTTCAAAGCTAGAATGTTAGCCATTCAGCATCCCAAATCAGCAACTGCACCATAAAGAGTGGGATTTCCCCAAATCCCACTCTCATAGGAGGGAAAAATATCAAACTATCAAAATGAGGCTCACATTCTGAACTCATCCTTATCTGTCCAAATTAGATCTCTTCTGTGACTGAATCAGGTTCAACACTAACAGCGTGAGTGTCACTATTTAACGTTTTTACTTTCCTTCAGGAAAAAATCTTCTTCCTTCAGTCCTAATATAAATACCGTAAATGCTCAGTTGGTTTTTCACCACAGATCAGTACTGCAGCAGAAAAATCTCCTTACTCCTTTACTGTGTATACTACTCTGAGTATTATTCTTATGAAAGGCCATTTCAATACAATAATTATTTTTTTCTGATTTCTACACTAGGCCCCACTTACAATACTAATGGCATCAATTACTTTAAACAAAAACATATAGCCCAAACATTGCTGAATTTTCACAAACTTCCCAACATATAATAGGATGAGACTGACTTCATCTTCCTCTTCCTGGATCTGCTCTGGGTTACACATTGCTCCTGCTTAGATCAAGAACTATTGTTCCACAGCTGCTCCACAATTCCAATTCTCCAACCCTCACTCCAGCAAAGTTCCTGTTCTGGTCTGTATAAGCAGCTTTATCTCCCTGTCACATCCTTGCTGCTTCTATTTATGAGTCAATGCTCTCCCTACTCCACCCTGCTTTCCAACCAATGCTAATCAACCCTTCCCACCTCATCACTAGTAACAGAGCCTATTACAACAAGGCCCATTCATTCAGCACCTTACTTCGAAGGCTGGGTCCATCTAACTCAAGTGATCTTACACCCACCATCTACTGATAGTGAACTCAAGTGATCTTACACCCAACATCTCCCTCTAGACATCTCCTAGGCCCAAATTCTATTACCCCCTCAGTTGATGTTTACCTCATTTCTAAACCTAAAGAAGTTAACACTGTTCTTAACAGGCAGAAGATGCTCCCTTCACAGATATGCTTCAACTTTTCACTTTTATCTATTGCAGAGCATAGAATCTGATGCAAACCCAGCTTGCTAACCATTGCTAAGTACCTTTCCTTCATCCACACTGTTGGTGCTCCCAGGGTCTCATAACAGGAATACTAATCAGTGATGCTCCCCCACATTACCATCAGTACCAACTACAGTCTGATCTCTTCTGGGTCCTGTGAAAGGAATAGTTTTCCTCCTTGTCTTTATTGTAAGTCCTCCCCACACCCAGCCACCATGTACAGTGGTGCCTCACATAACAGGTTAAATTTGTTCCGGAGGCATGCTTGTTATGTGAAATGCTCTTTATATGAAGCAGATTTTCCCATAGGAAATAATGGAAACTCAGACGACTGGTTCCATAACCCCCAAAATATTCATATATTAACTGGATGTAAAAATGATGAGAAAACACTGGAATTAAATTCAAAACATACATTCAATGTGCATGATCCTATGAAGTCTACTTAGGCTGCAATCCTCAAGTTACTTTCCTGGGAGTAAGCCCCATTTAACACAATGGGGCTTATTTCTGGGTAGACATGATTAGGAGGCTGCAATCAAAGACACTTTCTTCTGTAATCAAATTCACTTTCAAAGTGTCTCCCCACTTTCTCCTTCTCTTCATCTTGAGCCTCTCTCTCCCCTGCTCCCTTCTGGCTAGCCCTGAGCTGTTTCCCTCTTCTCCACTGCTGTTCTCTCCCTCTGCCCAGCGGACGCCCGGCCACAGGAGGAACAGCGTGGAAGTGTTGCTTTCACTATGGGCAGGCGCACTAGGCAGCCCTGACACTTTCTAAAAGGGCTGCCAGCCAGCGCGTCTGCCTCAACTGCCAATGAATGTGCTTGTTAAGTGAAACAACACTTGTTATGTAAGGCAAAATCCTAGAGAAATTTTTGCTTATTATGTGGATCACTTGTTATGCGAGGTGCTACTGTACAGGCCCAGCTGTGGTAGTCTCTTAAACACCATGCCAGCTCACTCTCACTTCTATGGTTATCAAGAACTATACAAGGAGGACATAATACCTATACAGTATCTCTAATCACTGTATAGAAGTGGCAATTACAGCATGTTCTGCTTAAGGTGGAAGGGTTTTTTAAGCTGCACTTGCCAAAATTTCCTCTTTATTCAATGGTTAAAAGGCATAGGCACTGTTACCCTTTGTATCTCCTATTCCTACTCACATCCCATCCCCCAAACTACACCAACATCAGTATTATTCACCCTGCCCAACTGAAAAGACAGATGCTCCTTTCCCTGCATCCTTCCAACTATCAAAACAAATGTTCCTTTTCTTACCATTCCAAAATAAAAGTGTGTTATCATGTTCAATCTCTGTTGACAGATCCACAACCAGCCCACTCTTACCCAACTCCACACCCATTGGCCACAAGACTCACACATACCAATCCAGGCCCATATTATTCATGACTGACTAGGTTGTAGCTGAGAGGCCCTGCAGGGATTAGGAGCCTGTCTTTTTTAAATGAAGCACCCTAGGACTCCAATGATTTATCAGATAGACCCTCAAGACAGGCTATGTACTACATTCTGGTGTACATATATATATACACATATATACATACATATATACTGTACCAGAGTGAAGCTGTCAGATATAGTGGGGGTGAAAGTGCTGGAGGCGGCCCTTGAAATACCTGAAAGCCTAGTGGCATGACCATGGGTTAGCATAGTCCTGCCCTGATTCCAGGATCCCATATGCAGATGTCTGCTCTTTCCACCAAGTATTGTATGCACCTGAGAGTTCAATCACATATTTCATTTGCCCGTTCCCCATCACCATTCTACACATATCTATGCAGAAAGAAGTCCTACAGAATTCAATGGTGTTTACTTCCAAGAAATTTGTTCATAACATGCATAGGGTTTGGGACTCCATGGTTGCACCCCATAAGCATTACTTTATGCATGTCAACTCAGAAGAAAGTCTCACTGAATTCAACTCAGCTGACTTCCAGTAGGAAACATATACATTGCAGCCCTAAAACACACAAGTTGTCCTTTGCATGAATAGCCTCAGAATAGCCTTAGCCATATCAAGCTGACCCTTCCCCACCCCAGTAAACTAGAGCCCAACTCTATGCATGCCTCCTTAGAAGCAAGTACTGGACCATAAGAGTCAATGGAGCATGCTCCCATGGAAACATGGGAAGCATCATGTTAGCCATGTCAAGCTGAGCTTCCCCGCCTCCAACAAGCTAGAGCCCAACTGAATTCATCTCTACACAAAAGCAAGTCTTATTAGAGTGAATGGGGCTTACTCCCATAAAAGTGGGGACAATATTACACCATTAGCCACATGAAGCTGAGCCTCCTCTCCCTCCCTGCAAACTGGAACCCAATCCTATGCATGACTCCTCAGAAGCAACCCCAATTAAAGTCAACTGGGTTTAACTCCCAGGAAAGTGTGGACAAGATTCCTTAGAGCAGTGGTACTCAAACTCTAGGGTTGCAACCTCAAGTTGGGAGGGTTGTGAGAAGGTTGGATCCGCCATCTTGGAATCTGGCACTGGGCTTTCCTGCAAGTAAGTTTCATTGAACACAATGGAACTTCCTTCCAAGTAAACATGGAGGTGCTCTGGCGTCATAGTGATGTCACATCCCAATAAGTTTGACAGGGAATCCCAGATAGATTTTTAAGTTTGAAAGGGGGCCCCAGGCTGAAATACCTGAGTACCACTTCCTTAGAGCATCACCCAATGCATGTCAACTCGGAAGCAAGTCCCGTTAGAGTCAATGGTGCTTACTCCCAGAGAAGTGTGAATAAGATGCCTTAGAATCCAATCCTATGCATGTCTAATTAGAAGTTCAATTAAAATCAATGGTATTTATTCCCAGGAAAGCATGGACATGATGCATCAGAGTCCCATCTGTGCAAATCTACTCAGAAGCAGGTCTCATTAGAGTAAAGGGGCTAACTCCTAGGAGAGTGTGCACAGGACACAGTCTTAGCCATGTCAAGCTGAGCCTCCTCCCCTCAAGCAAACTAAAGCCCAATGAGTGTCTGCTCAGAAGCAAGTCCCATTAGTGTCAATGGAACTTACTCCCAGGAAAGCGTGGCTATGATGCCAGCCTATGCATGTCTACTCAGAAGCAAGTCCCATGAGAGTCAATGGGCTTTCTCCCAGGAAAGAGTGGCTGTGATGCCAGCCTATGCATGTCTACTCAGAAGCAAGTCCCATGAGAGTCAATGGGCTTACTCCCAGGAAAGTGTGGCCAGGATCCAGCTGCAGCCCTGTGAAGCCTGCCCCATCCCCGGCGCTCACCCCATTCGAGGAAGTCGGAGACGAGCCTGTCCCTCCGGAGGGGGGAGTCTCTGCTGCACTCGGTGTAGAGGCCGACCAGGAGGTCGAGCAGCGCCTCCACGCTCAGGACGTTCTCGCTGCGTCGCGGCCCCTCCAGGAGCAGCTGCTCCAGCCGCTTCAGCCGCACCTTGGCCGACATGGTGGTTCTCGGGGTGGGAGGGGAGGCCGGGAAGGGAAGCACAGCCGCCCTCAGGGCTCTCCCTCGGCGTCCCGGGCCCCGCTGCTGCGACGCCCCGCTCCGCCCGCCGCTCCCCAGGCCTCTCCCAGCTCCGGGCCCGGCTGGCCCATGGGCCGCTCCCTCTCCTCAGGACCGCCTCCCGCCCTCCCTCGCCGGGCAACGACCACGGGCGTCCCTCCCCTCCTCTCCTGCCCTCCCTTCAGGCCGTCGACGGGCGCTCCCTCTCTCAGCCCAGCCACGCCCACCACCTCGCGACCCCCTCAGCCTCGCGCACGGGCGGTTAGGACCCGCGAAAGGCTGCTCTGAGGGGATTGGCCCTCCACGCTCCCCGTAGCCTAACTCTATAAGCTCTCCCTTCGCCGGCGCCTGCTCTCGGGATGGGACGGGCAAAAGGAAGGAATGAGGGGATTGGCCCCGCGCGCTTGCCGTAGCCGGGCCTAACTAAACGCTCTCTCTGTCCTGGCGTCTGCTATCGGGATGGGACGGGCGAAAGGATGGCGTGAAGTGATTGGTCCCGCGCGCTCGCCGTAGCCGGGCCTAAAGAGCAGCTCTCTTTGACATCGGGATGTATTGAGAAAATTGGGCCTGATCGCTTGCCGTAGCTCAACTCGTTTTGGTGTCAGATTGGGATAGACTGAGGGAATTGAACGTAAATGCTTGCCGTAGAATAAACTCTCCCTGCTTTCGCTTTTAGGGAATTGGGCCTAAACGCTTGCCGTAGTCAGCCTGGACTAAGCTAACTTGGTATCTGACAGCGGAGGGGATTGAGCCTAAGCGCTTGCCGTAGCCGTGCCTCGGACTAATCTCTCCTTGCCCTGGAGTCTGCGATCAGGATGGAGGGGGCTAGACCCAAGCGCTTGCCGTAGGAATGACAGAAGGAATTGAACCTAGGTGCTTGCCGTAGCCTTGTCTGGGAATAAGCGTGCCCTGTCCTGGTCGCGACCATCTGAGGAACAGGAGGGGGGGAGTACTGGATTGGCCCATTCCAAAGCCTGGGGTGGGGTATGAAGAAAAGTGTCTTGTGTTTCCAAAGCGCAGATTCCGCCCTCTGGGTGGAGAAAGCGCTGCTTGGGATTCTCATCGGCAGATTCCTCTCACTCCCATTGAGTTCTGTCCAGGGATTCCCACACTGGGTCATGGCCTGACTGCGGGTGGGTCCCCAAAGGGTGACGGAGAAGAACAGTCCTTCCACGACCCACTTCGGAGCCATTCCAGGCGGGGGGAGCAAAATGGAGCCGTCACCCTTTGGGGACCCACCCGCAGTCAGGCCCTAATGTGTCTACTCGGAAGTAAGCCCCATTCCGTTCAATGAGAATTACTCCCAGGAAAGTCGGGGCTGAGGCCTCAGTCCAGATTCCAAGATGGCGGCACCCACCTCTTCATGACACCCTCAGGGGGGTCACGACACCCCACGTTGACAACCTCTGTTTGGCCTCTCAAAAAGAGCACAAGACACTCCAAGAATGCAGGACACGCCTGAATAAAGCTCAAAAACAATCAGATATACACACAGTGCGTGTGTCTTTATATAGGTACACTAGCGAAAAGCATACCCGTGCTGCAGGAGTAAAATTCCCCCATACGCCATCCCCCAACAGCACAATGTCCCCCATGCGCATCAGTCCCCTATGTGCATCATCTACCCATGAGCATCAAGACCCCATGCGCATAAATCCCCTATGCACATCATTTCCCCATGCGCAACAACACCCCATGCGCATCATCTCTCCCGTGCATATCATCTCCCCCATGAGCATCATCCCCATGCACACCCCCATGCGCAACTTCCCCCCACGCACAGCATCCTCCCCAGTGCAACCTCTTCCTCTGAAAAACATCCCCCCAGTGCACCGGGCACAGAGCACCAAATAGGCTGGATGTGGTTCAGTCTCCCATGTTAAGTATAGGAGAAAAACCCGTTTCCCCCTTTTCAGCCCCTGAAGGGTTAAATTTCTCCAGGTGGTTCTTGGTGGGTGTTCAGGTGACAGAAGAAACTCCCAGAATTCCATGCTTCAGGCCCAGCAGTTGGGGCGGAATGTTGCTGAGTCAGCAATTCTCAATGCAAAGTATAGGGAGGAAAAAGTGTTGAGCCCCTTTTCACCCCATTCCGGTTGGAATTTCCAAAAACTGGTTCTTAGTGCACCCCTCCATCACGGAAGGAACACCCACCCCAAACTTCACATTTCTGGGCTCAGCGGTTTTGGCAGGGCGGTGATGAGTCAGTCGGCAACTTTTCAGTTTTCTGAAATATATACAGTGGCACCTCACGTAACAAATTTAATTCGTTCCAATGGCTTGTTTGTTACATGAAACATTCTTTATGTGAAGTGGATTTTTCCATAGGAAATAATGGAAACTCAGATGATTGGTTCCACAAAACCCAAAATATTCATATAAAAATATTAACTGGATGTAAAAATGATGACAAAACACTGGAATTGAATTCAAAACATGCATTCAGTGTTTGTGATCCTATGAAGTCTACTTAGGCTGCAATCCTAAAGACACTTTCCTGGGAGTAAGCCCCATTGAACACAATGGGGCTTATTTCTGGGTAGGCATGGTTAGGAGGATGCAATCCAAGACACCTTCAAAGTGTCTCCCCACTTTCTCCTTCTCTCCATCCTGAGCTTCTCTCTCCCTGCTCCCTTCTGGCTGGCCCAGAGCTGCTTCCCTCTTCTCCACTGCTCTTCTCTCCCTCTGCCCAGCGGACACCCGGCCACAGGAGGAACAGCATGGAAGTGTTGCTTTCACTATGGGCAGGTGCAAGGCAGCCATGACGCTTTTTAAACAGGCTGCCGGCCATCGCGTCTGCCCCAACTGCCAACGAATGTATTCTTTACATGAAGCACAGTTTCTTATGTGAAGCAGAATCCTAGAGAAAATTTTTGTTTGTGACGTGAAACATACTTTACGTGAGGCATTTGTTACATGAGGCGCCACTGTACCATATACGGAAATATATAGCATATGGTAAATTTCAAATAGAGACACATAGAACTCTGCACTTCTAAGTGGAGCGGGAAGGTTGTCATTTGTTGCTTGAACATGCCCAGACCAGTGGCATAGCTAGAGGGGATACAAAGCATCAAATTTTGAGGGGTTAAGGTTCACCTCTGTTTTTCTCCCCCACCTCTATAGGGAAGATGGAGAACTGCTCGCATACTGAGTTGACACTCCCTGCATAGTTTAGTGCTTTCCACTCTTTTAAGTTATGACACTGGTCCAGTCCATTTTAAATACAGAAAGAACACAAAGAGCACAATCCTCAACATGCCTACTCACAAGTGACCCCTACTGTGTTCAGTGGGTCTTTGAGCACAATCCTAACCATGTCTACACAAAAGTAAGCCACACTGAATTCAATGGTTCTTACTCCCAGGAAAGTGCCTTCAGGATTGCAGCCTTTCTTGTAAGTAGGCATGTTGAGGTTGTGCTCTTTGTGTTCTAGGAAACACTGCACATAGGGGTGGCATTTGGTAATCTGCCTTGGGCTTAAAGACCTAGGGACACTTCATGGGCTGCCCCATAGAACAGGAAAAACCAAAACTTTCCCGAGTCTCAGTTTTACTTCCCTACTTTTTTGCTGTGAATCTTCAAACGAGACATGAATCTCACCCGCTGTGGGATCTGTGAGCAAACAACCTATGAGCAGGTTGTCTGCAGCTCACAGATAGGACCACAATTTATTCAAGGCAAAAAAATAATAATGAAAAATTGCAATTTTAAAATACAAGTTTCCAAACTGTAACATTCGGTTCCCCATTAACAACAGATGGAGCAACAGTTCTATTACACACATCATCACCAGAGCAAATCACCAGCTTGGCTCCGGCAAAATAATATCAGATAACATAACCTGACAGTACAACACAACCTGGTGAATTTAACCTTCTCTGCTTTTGAATAACAATTTCTAAGTTACTGAAAGATATTTTACTTAATCCCAGATCAAGAAATCTGTGCTTTTGGAGTTGTGTATCGGTTGTATACTAATACATAATGAGTCAGATCTTCTGTTAGTGATGCTCCTTGATACACAGTGTACCTTCAAGCAGGGTTTTATTGAAGAGTCCATCCTAATCCATCTACATAATTTAAAATGATATCCTATTTTTCAGCACACTTCTAAGTACATAGGATATGTCAGTGTCCCACCTAGTTGAATCTAGTCCACCATCCATAAATAGATGATCAACTAAGGTATACTGTATCTTAATATTTTATTTAATAATAATATTAATATTGAAATAATATTTTATAATATTATATATCTTAACAATATTATCTATATACAGTATATAAAAGAGAAAAGTCACTGACTCACTGACTGACTCACTCATCAACGCCCTGCCAAAACCGCTGGGCCTAGAAGCGTGAAATTCGGGGAGGGAGTTCCTTCCGTGATGGAAGGTTTTCAGAAATTCCAAACAGAAGGGGGTGAAATGGGACACGATGCATTTTCCCTTTTCATTGAAAATCCCTGACTGAGGGACGCTCTGCGTCAGCCCCCGGACCCTAGGGACGGTGTGCATGGGGGAGGGTCTCAGGCACAAGCTGATCACTTGAGCCAATTATCAATTTTGTGAGCAATAGCTACAGACCAGAGGCTCATTAGAAACTGGGGGTTCCCTTTGGACCGAATAGGAGGTCTCTGAGGGCTGCAAATTACCTACTTGATGGGGGTTTGCCCATCCTTGCCCTAAATACCGTGTTTACTTGAATTTAACATGCATCTTTTTCAGCTGAATTTAGTCTACAAAATCAGGATGCACGTTAGATTTGAGTAAATATGGTATTTTGATTATGAGTATAGGTAAATATTTAGTTTAACAGTTTGCTATATTATAATAAAAATGTAACATTGGGCACAATCCAGAGTAACTACAGGGAGTCCTTGCTCTGGAGTAAGAACAATTTGCTCTGGCTTGCAATATAAATTTCCCATAGGTTTTCACTAGGTGGTGCGGTAACTACGGGTACACACAATGTCTCTTACATGCTCCCGTAGTTACTCTGGATTGTAGGGATGATCATATAAAGTATTGCAATTAGGAGAAAATCATAACATAAACCTGTAGTCATGTTGTTATTGTCATATAACTTGTTGTATGCAGTAAAATTAAATTTTGTGCCTGCTTTGTAACTGCACATTACAATTACCAGTAAACATTTTTTATAAAATCTCAGGCGTTAGATGGTGCATTAGATAGGAGTGTATATAAGTAATTTGAGAATATCTGGGTTCAAACAGCAAGGAGCAACTTAAAGGTAAGAAGAAGGAGAAGCCGAAGAAGGACCTTGCGGTTCTGTGCTCCTGTTCTGTCCTCTTCTGGTTCCTCTTCCACCCTGCTGCTTCCCTAAACAACTGGGCAGGCGAGGAAGAGGAAGCAGTGGCGGACACATGCACGCACAAAAAGATGGGAGGGAGATTCCAGGGGGTGCATGCACTGGCAAGGGAGGCAGATCTGCCCCAATTCAGGCAACAGATGTGCCCTGATTGCCCTGCCAAGGTGGACTGGGGAGCAGGCAGCCAGTTTCTCTTTCCCCTGATGCTATTTAACCATTTCCTGGTGGACCGACCCCTGACACAATGCTTGGGGACAGGATATCCAGGAATTGTAAAGTGGTCCTGATGGAGGAAGAAGATATTCTGTTGCTGCCAGTGCCCCCCCCCCACTCACACATTCACCTTGATAATCACCCTCATGGCCCCCAGCTTGTGGGGTGGTTGTGGGGACCTTTGCTTTTTCTGGGGTTGCGGGTCCTTATGTGGGTTTTGGCCTCTTATATCCCACCTATGAGGAGCCATACTGGTCAGCTGCATTTAGTGGGTGATAAGTTGCACAGGCCTGGTATAAGGTATATTGCAATCCATACTAAAAATAAATGTAGCTGCGGCAGGAGGTAGGAATTTGTCCTTACAATTCCTTTTTCCTGCCTGATGCTTCAGTGGAAAACATATACTGGTAAATATCCAAACAATTTCAAACATTTAATTTCCCCAGACTTAAAACATAGGGCGTCGTAAGTAAACTTGCTCCTGTTGATGGGTTTTCCCTGAAACTGTCTAAGAGCAAAATGTATAAATTAAGAGCATTTTCAGAAGGATTTCCAAACTCAGAAGCAACTCAAGTCCCCAAGTTCTGTGTTGTTGACTTTATGCCAAGCAGTTCAGGAGATAGCCCAAGAGAGATATCCTGTGTGAAATTTTGATGGCAACAGGAAACGGCTGTGTCACCACTTTATGGCTTCAGGAAAATCCACCCACAGATCAGGTTTTCTGGATCAACAAATTGAAGAAACGATAGGCAAACTGAGCGAAACAGCAACAACACTTCAACCGCAAGATCTTTATGTCCTGAAAAGTACTGAGAAGTTCTGTATTGAATTATGGTGGAAACCTAATCAATTTAGGCCAGCATATCTCACCCATTTCCCTGTTCCCAGGGTGGTATGGGGAGGCTGGTGCATGTCTATGCAGTGGTCTAAATCCCTAAAAGGGCTTATAGCACTTTTGTGACATCCCCAAGCCAATATGGGACTTCAGTCAGACTTGTGCCACTCTCACCAGGGCAGTGTCGTCAGTCTCAAAAAACAATGGGATTAATTTGAGTAGTGGTTTTAGCTCTCTGGTGATAAAACCAAATGCTTTGCATTGAAAAGATTCCTGGCTGAGCATATGAAGCTGCCTTATCCTGGGGTCAGAACTGTGGCTCAGAAAAGCTATAGTGAGAGTCAGTTGCTCCCTTGTGTTAATCAGGAATGGACTAAAAAAAAAAGAGGGCCAATTCTTACTTGCATATTAAGTAGTGCTTAGTTAATTCTTCGGATAAGGGCACAATCCTAAGAAATTCAGGCCAGCCTAACTTACCTGGCATATTTTTCAATGGTGGTGTGGGGAGGTCGACATATGTCCCCAGGAGTGGAGTCGGCACTTTCTGACACACCAGGTCAGCAAAAGGGCTTATGCTGGGCTAAGTGGAGGTTAGGATTTCAGCCTTAGTTCATCAAAATCCTTTTAATCAATGAAAACATAACATATTTATTTGAATCTAATGCACACCCTATACTTACACTCAAAACACTGTATTTACTCACATTTAATTAACTATCAAATCTAATGCACACCCTGATTTTGGAGACTGAATTTGGCTGATAAAGATGAGTGTTAGATTTGAATACAGCACTTCCAATTAATTGAGGTATTGAAAAGGCCATCGATCATTCCTTATACAAATATTTACAAAAACCATAATGCAGACACAGAATCTTAGAAGAAGGATTCCTCCCTTGATTTCACATGGGAAATCTAAGACATGGACTTCTAGGACATGCGTATGCATCAAGATAACATAAAGGTGCTAACACAGTACCCCCTGAGTCCTCTGTGTTGGAAGAAAGATAGGATATAAAGTGGATATAAATAAATGTAGCACCTTAGGAGCAACCTTTCTATACATGACTGATGTTCCTTCATCATCTTTAACAGGTCTGTCTTCACCAAAGTGTGAAAGCCCAGCATGGTGCAACATTGAAAACACTGTTATTCAGTGGGAAACACCGTCATTGAAAAACAACACCATGAATACACAAATCAAGAACACACACAACTCACTACAACATTGCTGAGTATTTCCTTTAAAAGCATAATGAGTTTAAGTGCCTTCCTCAACAATGGATGGTCATATGCCAGACACAACAGGAGACCAATCAAGCAAGTAATAGTGGTTTTCACACAGTGTCTCCTACTGAGTTTTTTTGGCCGAAATGCAACAATTTTTTCCCCTTGGTGCAGATGGAAGAAAAAAAGCCACTTTTAAATGTGCTAAAGAACCTTTCCCGATTTAAGCTTATCGTTAGTATTAAAAGCTTATCTAGGGGTACTTTGTTACAATAAAAGCCTCAGTATTGGAACAGATTAATGTACGGTGTGTCTTCTTAATTTAATCAGATGGCCAGCGTGTGAACAGAATATTTTGCCAGAGAACTCTCACAAAAGAGACTGTATCTCAAGTGACCATTCCCAAGAACACTAGACGCTAACGTCTCTCCCCAGGGTGTTTCCACTCTCTTACATTGATGCATGTGGTTTTTTCCCCTAGGGGTAACAGCACTGCTTGTGGGAAGCTCCTGACTATATCAGATCATTGGGCCATCTCAATACTGTCTGTATTGGCAGGAAGGGTTACAAATAGGGGCCTTTCACACAGGGGGAAGCGCCATAAGTATTGCAGGCACTACACTGTGCCATATAAGTGCCCCTGCTTCCCGCATTGGCATCACTAGGGTTTATTTCTTTCTTTATTTCTTTAATTTATATCCCGCCTTTCCTCACTTACAAGAGGGAGCTCAAGGCGGCTAACATCAATCAGTTTGCATACATTTGCCATAATTCTCTTCCACAAAATCACACTTGCTAGTGTGATTGGGACTGTCCCTGTTTTTGGGACATATGGCAATCCTAGGTTTGCATCACGCAATGCAGGAGGCCAGCACATCACCCCCATGACGGACCTCCTTCCATGCAATGAGTACTGAGTATTGAGCAGTGATGTACTGTCTCCTGCTGGATTTTTGGCTGTAACTTTTGATAAAATAGAGAAATTTCAGTGCAGTTTGTTTCATTGCATTCCGTATGAAATCACACATTGAGTGATAGTATTATTCAAAAACACCAAGATTTCAGAAATTTTGGTAGTAGTGGTATCACTCCTCCATGTGCTTCACCTGATGCAGCCTGCATCAAGTGTTGCACCCTTCATGCTACCGCTGACACGCTGTTCGAGCAATTCTGGGCAGTGTTGGCAAGATACAGGCACTTGCCAAACTACCGGTAAATGGCATATGCTGTGCATTGCCATCACTGCCCAGAATGGCTCTGACCTCAAGTAGGAGGGGCTGCTTACACATTGCATTATGGTACCTGCAATACTTACCACCCCTTGTAGCTGTTATGGCTTTCACAGCCCTATCATGAAATGCCAACAAAGGAACATGGGATTTTCTGCATACAAAGTATGTGTTCCACACAAAGCTATAGCCTCATTCATTCTGAAGTTGCAGCCCTACACTTACAATCATCCAAAAATTCCAAGGGCACAATCCAGAGTAACTACAGGAGCACATAAGAGACATACCTGTAGATACTGCACCACCTAGTGAAAACCTATGGGAAATTCATATTGCAATCCAGAGTAACTTGTTCTTACTCCGGAGCAAGGACTCCCTGTAGTTACTATGGATTTCACCCCTATTTACTAAGGGACATCCCTATCTCTTGTAAATCCACTTCCCATATTTGAGCCATATTTTTGCTTTGGAGAAATGTCTCCTTAAGGTATTGCTATTAATGGTTCTAATGGTTAATAGGTCAGGAGGCAGGAGTTAATGTTCCTTAATGGCCAATAGATGTTTCTTAATGGTTGTCTCTAGGTACTGTCCAAACATTGCTCTGAAATGTGGTTTCACAGAGCTTGGAAGAAATGCCTATCCTGTTAGGGCAGTGATTTTCAATCTTTTTCATCTCATGGCACACCATCAGTTGTTTTTACCATTGACAAGGCTCACAATGCTGTTCAAATCCCCAAATTTTCCTATTAATAAATGTCCCCAAATTCCCATGGCACACCTGAAGACTATCCGCAGCACACCAGTGTGCCATGGCACACTGGTTGAAAATCACTGTGCTAAGGTGAAGAGGTGGTGTAGGGTGTGTGTATAAAGGAACTGCAGTTTGCAGCTTCTGAGAAACAGCTTCCTATGGAGACAGCCAAGCATACATCATCTACCACCTCCAGGAAAATAATGAAAATAAGCTCTCCGGACACTACTGGAGGCCACACTAAATTTCTGCAGACCACGTCTTCAGGAGCAGCAGAAAAACATTTCCAATTTACTTCTGAGTCCATGAGAATGACTTCAAGTTGCTTCCAGAGACCCATGGAAGTTTACGGAGGCCGGTGAAGACAGAGCGCTAATTTACCTTAAAGAAAAGCTAGAGAAGATCTTGATATGTTCTAAACACCTGGGACATTCTACACACCTTTCACCAAAGATATTCTGATGATATTAGTTAAATCAATGGTCTGACCATTGACGGAATCAATGGTCCGACTCCATAGAATGCAGTTTCATGTGTTCCTCACTGTCGGTTTACTGATTTTCTTTCATCTCTATCCCATAACTAGATACTCTCTGCTAAATCCAGCCTGTCATCACTTGAATACTTGATGGGGAAAGAAAGAAAGAAAGAAAGAAAGAAAGAAAGAAAGAAAGAAAGAAAGAAAGAAAGAAAGAAAGAAAGAAAGAAAGAAAGAAAGAAAGAAAGAACGAACGAACGAACGAACGAACGAACGAACGAATGATATCCCAATCCTTAGTGCGGCCTAAATATAAAACTGGTTTTATACTTCCAGTACAATGAAGGGCTTTCATTAGAAACACCAAAAAATTGTGTAACATCTGGTTTTATCCATAGAGAACCATGCAGTCTTTTGGTTCTTACCAGAAGTGTGGGTTGTGCATCATTTCTATCTATTTCCATTTTTGTGTGGGAAAAGAGGTTTTTAAAACAACCAGAAGGGAGAGATTTGCAGGTTCTGCTTTCTGCTGATTTTCCCTTGCAAATGTCCCCTTGCCCTCACAATGTCTCATTCCATCCAGAGGGCAACCATTTCAAAATTTACTTCCTTCTCTCCAGGAGGGCAAAGAATATCAAATCCAATTGCCCTGAGGCTCTAGACTTTTAATGATTTTCATTCATTAAAAATAAACATTGAAGTTCAGCACCTAAATGGCATAGTTAGGTCATTTGACACCTCGGGCCCATATATTTTTGACATCCCCCTACATTAAAATTAATTATTTATTATCGTTATTTGCTTACTTAAAACAAAATATTAATTAATATTTGCATATTTTTATATAGTACTAATCTTCCTCAATGAAGCTCAGAGTGGTGCACATAGTTCCACGCCTTCTTTTGTCCTTACAACAACCCTGTACTAGATGAGGCTAAGTGATAGTAATTGTCATGACATGAAATAAATAATAATAATGGCCAGAAAATAAATGCAGTGAATATTTCCCCACGAGCAATGGATGAACATCAGTGCCCTCTCCTGCTATCGCTCCCTTGTACATAGTACTCACTGACATACTACCTCTGCATTTGACAGTTCAATAAAACCATTATGGTTAATAAGCACTGATAGACTAGTCCACCATGAATATTTAGAATCCAGATGGTGCCTAGTTGGGAGCCCAGGTGTACCTGCCCAGGAGATTCCAGAGGATAGTCTCAGAAACTGGCAGGTAGATCTGGGCTTCAAATCTAGGCAGCAGTTCAGGACTACCCACCTGGAAGTTGTGGTACCAGAGGGCAGTATCAGAATGGGAAGTTAGGTCTATCTGGAAAGGAGATCAGATCTTCAAGTTGAGGTGGAAGCCCAGGTCTACTTATCTGGTTGATTTGAGCTCTGGATTTAATCTCATGCTTAATGCCCCCTCCTCCCTCCTGGGGAACACAAACACTGGAGCCACCCTTGGGTCACCAGGATGACCAGATGTCATAACCCCAAAAGAAAAGACACCCCAAAATGTAAGAAATCCAATAAAAATACAGGACATCATGAAAACAAAAACTAAAAACACATGTGTGCTCATATCCTGTAGTTAATTTAAACACTTTATTACTTATTTCATTTTAACTACATTCCTTATAGCTGTGCCAAAATGCATGTATCCTTTTGTGACAGTCATGAAGCCACTGTAGATTCCAACAGTGCAGTGGCCCTGTACATTTGGGTCCAAATGCATGTATTTGTCATGCTTGCAAAGTTGTGTTACAGGTTTGTCAGATTTAGTTGTAACAATGGTTTTACTGTAAAACAAGTCCAGCCATAGCATTCTGATCTGGTCTTGTTTTATTATGAAGCCACTTCAAGGTAAGCTTCAGAAACCTGATTCTGGAACAGGTTTAGCAAATCAGTCTGTCTTGATTAAAACCAGTGTCTTCCAAATAACCATAAGATATTGGCGCTAATGCCAATGACTTTCATTTCCCTTTGATTTGGTGTTCTATTTGATGTGTAGAGCTAATCATCTGGTTTATTGCACAATCCTGTCCATGTCTACTCAGATGTAAATCCCATTGTGTTCAATGGGTCTTACTCCCAGGAAAGTGGATTTTGGATTGCAGCCTTAGACATAGGCTGCAATCCTTTACACATTTTCATAGGAGTAAATCTCAATAAACACAATGGGATTTGCTTCTGAGTAGACCTGCACAGGATTGTGCCTATAAAGCCAATCCAAAATTTTGTCATTGTCAGCACTCCACAAATTTATAGGCTTTCTCTATCCACCCACCTCCTTTATATCATCTTACATGTGAATTTCACTTCCTTTCTCTATTTTCTGGTTGCCATAATGGGAAAATAGTGGTACAGACATTATTAGTTTCACGTGTTATTTTTTTTAAAAAGCAACACGTTTTTATTTATTTATAACAGTTTTATTGTATTTTATTAGGAATTTTACTGATTTTTAGCTGCTTTGGGTACTATTCTGAGAGAAAGATGGCATAAAATGCTAACAAATACAAGATAAACAAATAAATATCTCAAGAACACAAAAATTTTAAATGTTTTTATTATAAGAATTTTTATATATAGTACACATTAAGGGAATCTGTTCCATGTGTCCCATTATCATCAGAGGGTTTTTTCCCCACTTGTCCCTGAATGAGCACTTTTATTTATCTTCACATCACTATCAAATGGTACAAACAGTGCTCTTATTCAAACCAAACAAGTGGCCAACATCTGATACATGCTTTCCTCTCTGAAGGAGGTTAATGACATTTAATTTCACATCAATTGTGATTGCTTTTCATGCCTTTTTAGCTTTAGGCTCCCCAGAGAAAGCAGATGGACATTTTCCAGAGATGGTTGATGGAGAAAACAGAATTTCACAGCCAAAGATTTGAGAGCATGCAGAAAGTTTGACTGAGAGCCCAATCCTGGTGGAGCACTCTAAAGCAGGGGTGTCAAACTCATTTCATACAGAGGGCTGCATTCGCATTAATGGTGAATCCTGAGGACCACAATCCAATTTTCTCAGAAGTGCCCTCCTTGCTCCTGGGCACTTTATCTGGCTCAAAATCAAGTGTGCTGCCACCACTACTGAGCTGCGTCTGGGGCTGGGGAGATCACTCGAGGGCCACACATGTGCCCGCAAAGGGCCACAAGTGGCCCTCAGGCCGCCAGTTTGACATGCCTGCGGTAAAGCACTTTATGACAGAGCAAGTGTACCAGTTAGAAGGCAAGGAACCCACGTGTACCAAATCCCATGTGTGTCAAATCCAAATCCTCTTCCCAGCCTGATCTACCCACACAGATCAACTTGAACTTTCAGGCCTCTGTCAGTCTTGAAAGACTATGGTACCGTGCTCAATGCTGCATGCGAAGCACGAAAGCCTGGGTTGGATTGTTATGGAGTATAGGCTGTTACCCAAGCAGCAAATCTCCCTTCTCCATGCCATTAATTAGTCCAATGGAAAGGCAGAGCCAATACGATTGGATCCAGCTGGCGTTGTAGAGCTGGGCTAAGGACAGAAGGTCACCCTGACTTGAACTACTGCTAGTAGTATCACTGGTGCAGGGATTGATCCATTGTGGCTGCTGGGGCAAATGTCCCCTTATGCCAAGGAGATCTTTAACAACCATAATTCCCCCATCCCACATGCGATGTAGGTAGATGGTGCTGCATCACTGCCTGGGGATTTGTTATGATTGGGCTGTGAACAGGTGATCAGATGTCACAACCACAAAATTGGACAAGGACATCCAAGGAAAATGTAGGACATGACAAAACAAAAGGTTAAAAACACTCCTATAGATTGCTTTAATGTGGTTAATTTAAACACTGTATTACTTATTAAATTTAAAGCTATTGCATATAATTTATTATATATAATTAGTTGCTAGTGAAATGTACCTGCATTACGGGAGTAAAATACCCCCCTTTCTGTGCCATCCCCCATGTGCATCACCCCCGTGTGCATCACCCATATGCGCATCATACCTCCCATGTCTATCATCCCCATGTGCAGCATCCTCCCCTGCACAACATTGCCCATGTGCAACAACAGCTCATGTGCAAAATCCCATGTGCAACAACCCCCATGCACATCAACCCCCATGCGCAACAACCCCCCATGTGCAACAACCCCCATGCACAACATCCCCCATGCTTATCGCCCCTCATGCGTATCATCCCCCTGTGCATTGTCCCCCCGTGCATCGTCCCCCCATGTGTATCGTCCCCCATGCGCATCAAGTCGTCATGCACAACATCCACACATGGATATCAACCTCACATGTGGATCAATACCCCATGTGCATCAACCCCCCATGCACAACATCCCCCCATGTGCATCAACCCCCCCATGTGCACCCTCCCTTCCAGTGCATCAGGCACCAAATTGGCTGGATGTTGATCAGTCAGTCTTCAATGTTAAGTATGGGACAAAAATACATTGACCCCCTTTTCAGTCCCTTAGGGGTTAAATTTCTCAAAATAGTTTCTTGGTGGGTGTTCGGGTCATGTAACAAACACTCTCCCCAAATTTCACACTTCTAGGTCCAGCAGTTTTGGGGGGCATTGATGAGTCAGTGGAAAGGAGGACTGTGAAGATTTTTTTTCTGGGTCACAAGGCTGAAAAAGAAGCCATAACCTCTAGAAAAAAAAAAAGCATGGTCACACTTGCTGTGGGTTACTACAAAAATTTGTGAGTGTAAATTATGTTTTGGTATGAGTTAAACAATCACAGTTTTCCGAAAATGCCTAAAAACAAAACATATGTAAATGAGTTTCTATCCTCCTAACCAGTCACTGCTTCCACATCATGAGTTACAAATGCATATTTGTAAATGGGGGGAGGTAATGGTAACCATAATTTCCTGGATTTGGAAATCAATACAGAAAGTGATGGTAGGAAAATAGGGAAAGCAAAGACAAATCTATATGCAAGAGGCCAAAAGGGAATCCACTGGCCCAGAGAATGTCCACAGCAGCCAAACCCATCGTTCGGTTATGAAGTCTAAACCAGGCCATTGTGATTGTCACAACACAAAATACTCTCTGTCCCTGAGAACACTGAATGTGTAGGTTTTCTTTCAGTCATGGAAGCTTCTTAGTATTGTGTTTTCTGTTCTCCATGAGATCAAGATGTGACTTCTCTGGCTGGATGACTTTTATTTCTGATTCAAGAGGACAAAGCCCAAAGAAAGGACAGCCATAAATCTCCAGGAGAAAAGAGGGGAGACTACACAAAGACTTCTTTTCCAACAGCCATCTGTGTGTGTAAGATTCTCGTAAGACTTGCCTTCTGCTTTTTTATACTATTGCATTAGCAAAACAGTGGACAAATATGATTGCTGAGTTTTTCCCAATTTGGTTTTACCCCAAAACCTCGCAACCAAAACTAGATGAGGAACACCAAGATTCTTCGGCACTCTGGCTGCAATCCTAAAGACACTTTCCTGAGAGTAAGACCCATTGAACACAATGGGGCTTACTTTTGAGTAGACATGATTCGGATTGTGCTCTCTTACTCTTAAAGGCTTTTAAGTTACAGTATAACTTAAGTGTGGCTTGGAGGCCAAATTGTGCCTTGTGAGCCACATACAGCTCTTTCAGATATAACATATGGCTCACAAAAGCATGTCAGTTGAGCTTTTTGTATCACAATTAATATAAATAACAGATAACAAATTTTCAAATTTTATAATTACCGGTATTTCCTGGGTATAAACTCAGAGTCCACTAGATTAAAGAACAAGTTTAACACACATGGTAAGTGAATACATTTCAAAAATTTAAATGCTTCTTAAATGTTTCAGCTCTCAATAATTTATTTCTCTTGTGGCTCCCAAAGAGCTGAATGTTATATGGTAAGCAAATTTGGCCACCCCTCTAATGCAGCTTCTCAAAGACTGGTGAAAAGTTGATTTGTGTTACCATTTTTACATGGCAAACACTCCAAGAATGTACTTTCTTCATTTATTATGCTCTGCTTTACCCCCTGAAAGAAGCACTCAAGGTAGCTTCCAAGCAAATAGCAGCAGGCCTCCTTCAGTCTTGAAAGACTATGGTATCATGCTGCATACGTTGCATGCGAAGCATGAAAGCCTGGGTTGGATTGTTATGGAGGATAGGCTGTTACCCAAGCAGCAAATCCCTCCTCTCCACGCCACTGAATTAGTCCAATGGAAAGGCAGAGCCAATACGACTGGATCCAGCTGGCGTCGCAGAGCTGGGCTAAGGACAGGAGCTCACCCTGTCTTGTCACCCGGGTCTCGAACCCTGGCCTGCTGGTTGACAGGTACAGTGTCTTAACCGCTTGTGCCACCCACAGCCCAAGCAAATAGCAAAGTGCAATAAAAACACTAAGATCAAAGCAGCACCCCAAAAATAATAGCAGCGATGAGAACTAGTGAGAACACCGTTATGAAAAGGATGGGGATTTCTAATGACCATCCTGTGCCAAGCGTTCACTCCTTTCCTGTCCCCCACTCATCCAGTCTTCCAAACGACCTGCAGTTTGGTGGGACAAGAAAAAATCAAATTGCCCCCCTGTGGAGTGCGTGCCCCATGCTGGGAACCAGGGGTCTAGTCATTAGCTCTGCACACTTGGTCTTGTAACTTGCCACAGCGATCAAGGTTACAGTGGGGAAGGCTGACACTAGGAAGTGTTGCACACCATGCTCCGAAGTGCTGTGTCCTCCCACCCTGGGTGTTGTGTCTGTCTGGGTACCCCAGAGTGTGTCAGTTCCAATAAGAATTCTCTCCAAACACTATACCAGGGAAGAGTGGGGGCAGGGCTATTTAGCCCCACTAAATAGCTTATTTCGCTAGTCATACTAGCGAAAGAGCTTTCTGATACCTTCCCAGCGTGGACGTTGTCCATGGTTACAGCAATGAGTGAACAAGTCTGGTTTGACTCAGTATAAGCCAGCTTTAGATGCTCAACTGCTACAGTCACAACAGGGCTTTTGATACACTTACAGCACAATCCAGAGTAACCACGGGAGCTCTTACGTTGACATAAGAAAAATTTACTCTGGATTGCTCTATGACTTTCCAATAGATTTCCACTAGGTGGTGCTGTAACTACATTGACATAAATGTCTCTTAAGTGCTCCCATAGTTACACTGGATTGTGCTGTTAGGGTGGAATCCTAACTTATATTGGCACAACAATCCTAACTTAGGTCAGTCCTCTCGTTCTTGAGGTGATGTAGGAAGGAAATCACATGTCTCTGCACTGGCCTAACACCCCCCCCCCCCAAAGGAGTGGTGCAGAAGTGTCTTACGGCACTTATGTGACACTACCAGATCAGCACAAGACTTATGCCGGGGCTTAGTCCAGCCTAACTGGAAGTGAGAATTGCAGCTTAGTAGCCATTCTGTTCCATTGATGTAGCAAGCGATTGAACTGTCTTAAATTTTTCCAGATTAAATAGCATTCTAATACTATACTTCTAATAATTAGAAGTACTATACTTCTAATTATTGTTTGTGATGAGTGATGGCAGTTTCAGGAAGACAAGAGTCATTCACCAATGTGCATGTTTAATTGCATTTTTATTCCACTTCTTTTCCTGATCCAACGTGCTGATGGATCTTCCGCCCTGATGTGAATGTTTCAAGGACTGAGTGGTGGGAGGGGTGGGAGTAGATCCAAAACAAATGTGGGGCAGATGAGAATTTGGGGCTAGACTTGTCAACAAAGAAAAAGCAGAGGTGCTGCCCACCAAAAAAAATTCCTGAATATTTTATTGTGTGTTTGTTGGAAAAATTATTTCAGTGAGAAGCATCAATCCCTAGACTGAGAGGGAATATGGGATTCTCTTCTCTTTCAAGGACAGGCCTGTTTCCGGAGCACTTGAGGCATCTTTGGCTGAGTGCATATAATAAGGCTAATTCACAGAGGGAGGTCGAGGTGGGGGGCAGGGGGTGGGGGAGAGACAGAGACTCTGAAGCCGCATGCTTATGCAATGCGATGTTTGCAACTATGCAGACATAAGTCAGTGCGACAGTTGTACAGTGTGATGTTATCCACAGGAAAATATCATGGGTTTTTTTTTGTTTCTTCTGAAACCACCCATAATGTTTCTTCTTGATTACACTGGAGGAACTAATTTGATAAATACCAGTACCAATTAGTGACAATGGCTGGGCAGCTGGTGTGTGGGGACCAAAGCTTACTAAGCTAATCATAATTGTCTTGCTGTTACCTTGTGGTCCCCCATCTCTTTGTTCTGTCCATCTGTTGTCACTCCACAGCTCTCAGAAGCTTTTGGGGAAGTGACCTCAGTGCTATTCATGTACGGTGTTGAGCACAGTAGGAGACTTGGACTGGGGCTCTCAGGTGCCATACCAGCTCATTTTGATATAACAACTTATTTTATTTATTCCAAGGTCTTTAGCTTGCCTTTTGGTCCAAACTCCAGCAAGGCTGATAATCAGTAAAACGAGATTATATTAGAATCTAGGAAATAAAAGGAAATTAGAAAACAACCCACAGGGTCCCCAATATTAATCAAGAGACTAACCAGTTGAAGAAAAAGCCACAATAATTTGGCCATGAATCTGAGAGACCCAGGCTACAATCCTAAACTGCATTTAGGCTGGCATAAGCCCCAGCATAAGTCCCGTGCTGACCACAAGACCACAGAGATATTTTCAGAAAATGTTGTGATGAGCATTGCCCTTAGAGTCAGTTATAGAGTCAGGGTGCAATCCTGACCAATTTAGGCCAGTCCAACTTACCCAACTCTCTGTTCTCACAGCAGTGTATGGAGGCCCAAAATGTCTGTGCATTGGCCTAACTTTTCGCATGTGTGGAGCAGGAGTGCCTTATGGCATTTATGACACCCTCAGGCCAGCACTGGAAATGTGCTGGGACTTGTGTTGGTCTAACCTTGTGGCATTTATGATACCCACAGGCCAGCCCTGGAAATGTGCTAGGACTTGTGTTGGTCTAACCTGATGGCATTTAAGATGCCCTCCGGCCAGCACTGGAAATGTGCTAGGACTTGTGTTGGTCTAACCTTATGGCATTTATGATACCCTCAGGCCAGCACTGGAAATGTGCTGAGAGTTGTATTGGTCAAACCAAGGGGTAGAATTGCACTGTCAGTCTCAGTCACAACTAGCAGGGCAACCTGTAGAGGACAGTTTTACCATTATGAACGTTGGACAAACTCTGTGAGGAAAGGACAATCACAGGTTACAAGCCATGAGGAGTGTGTGTGTACGTGTGCATAGATAGATGTAGATGTGGCTTTCATACCAAATGGAGAAAAATAGGAGCACAATGCACTCTGAGCATTTCTGCAGACATCCCCTACAATCCAGAGTAACAATGGGAGCACGTAAGAGACATTTACATCGACGTAGATATGGCACCACTTAGAGAAAACCTATGGGAAATTCATACTGCAATCCAGAGTAAATTGTTCTTATGTCACAGCAAGGACTCCCCATAGTTACTCTGGACTGCACCCATCATGTAATAAGTAGCTGAATACAAACATTGGGGTTTCTCTGTCTCTCTTATTTGGTATATAACCTTTCCATTTTTTGATGACCTCCTCAAAAAAGAACTCTGCTGGACTCCAAAGAGTGCCAAACCGTTATTTTGTATTCTTTGCTAGATCACACTTGGACTTCCATACAACTTCCTCTGTATTCAGGCTTATGTTGTCTTTGTCACTACTTCTCTGTTCCAAAGTAAACAGTTCTGAAAGAACTCCAGTGACCCCAAATAAGGCACGTTTACAGCTTGGTGCTATTTCTTCAGCATTTATACTTTGGAATGAATGGGCTGGAAAAGATAGAAAAATTAGAGTGCCCTCTTGTGGAATCCAAAGATAAGCTGGAAGGCATATACAATACAGTATAACCCATAAAAACTGACTTCAAATACACAGCAGGATAGTCTCAAGAACTCAGAATATGCTTTCATCCTCAGTTCCCCTACTGTATTTGTGGTTAACATATTAAGATGAGAAAGGGTTGTTGAATCCTTCTTCTCCCAAATATCTTTCCCCAAATCCCCAACAAAGGGATGGTGAATTCTTCTTTTCCTAAGAATAAGATTCTTCTTTGATTATCAGCTCCTCCAATATAATTTAGCTACAGTGATGTAGCTAAAAAGCTGCAGAGGGGTGGCAACTGCAGCTGGCAACAAGCTTTCAAGGGGCAACAAGCTGAGCTTCACACGAGTGGCCAGAATTATGAAAACTGTGGTATGTACAAATAATATCATTGTATTATATATCATTGAAAAGCTAATTTAATGCTGAAACACACTGTGTTGGAATATGTGTTTACTATCAAAAGTTGTGTCCAATTAATCAGAAAACATTTATTTATTTACCTACTTATTTACTTACTTAATTAAGGGCACAATCCAGAGCAAGTTCAACCTGCTCTGCCCGAACTGCTCTCTCCTAATTATTCTGTATCCAGAGCAGAAAGTTAAGCTGCATCCAGAGAGTCAAGAAGCCTGGGCTGCCCTAACTGCTCCAGAGCATGCTAAGTCAGTGACAGCTGGGGAGGGCTTGCTCCTGAGTAGACCCTCCTCAGATCACACTGAAGAAGGAACAGCTGTGGTGCCTACATTATAAGGAAGCCCAGCAGTTCCTGACAACCAGTTACAGCTGCAGTTCTTCCAGTGCAAGATGGATGCTTGGAGTGGCCTGCTGTATCCTGAGGTTAGTGGGCTGCCATAGTTGTGCCATATCCTGAGGTTGAGAGGCAGGGATTGCAGCTAGGCTGGCCAAGAACTCAGATTTTTGGTCAACACTGCCATTCTTACTCAGGCCTTATCATGGACCCCTATGGGTCTACTCATTACTATACCTGCTCCTGAGGTGGTATATCTCTGAGGAACTGGAAGAGGGCATTTCTGCCTTGAAACAGGCTTTGGATACAGAGTAACTGCTCTGCCCTAGGCAATGCTAAACTTGCCCTCAACTTGCCTCTCCTGAGCTGCTTAGGCTGCCCCAGTTAGGGCAGAGCAGGTCCACCTCTCTTAGGGCACCCTATGTTGCCTTGCTCTGCCCTAAGCCTCTTCCAGAGTAACTGGGGTGGAGCATCTTGCAGTTGCTCCACCCTAGTGATAGATAGGGCACCCTAAGGCCTCTTATGTGCAAGGAATAGTTGCTCTGGATTGGGCTGTAAATTTGATATTGTTGTGGAAGGGGTGGCTTCAAAATCCTGCTTCCCAGGCATCCGGGGCAGCCTCTTGCTGCTCCCGTCAACCTAGACTTTGGCTATCTCTGGAGGTGGCCCAAGTCTGAATAGATCTATTGTGGCAGCTAGTACCCTTCTGCATGGAAAGGATTGAGCCTACCCTTCCTTGAGGTAATGCAGTAACAGTCCCAAGATGTGCGCTGGATACACTTTTTGGCTCTGGCAAACATTATTAATGGCATATCATCTGAGCAGGAAAATCTGTGCTGGTGCTCTTAAGTGCCTAAGGGTGCAATCCAGAGTAACAACGGGGAGTCCTTGCTCTGGTGTAAGAACATTTTGCTCTGGATTGCAATATGAATTTCCCATAGGTTTTCACTAGGTGGTACAGTAACTACGGGTGCACGTAATGTCTCTTACGTGTGCCCATAGTTACTCTGGATTGTAGGGTTAATCTTGCCAATCCTTATGGATAATTTGACTTTGGACCCCTGACTCATTTGGCTTTGCCAGTAAAGTCTTGATGATGTAGAAAGAAATAGAAACATTTTGGAAGATCCTGCCATTCCTTGTATTGGGCAACCGACAATCAAAGACAGTTCTCGGAAACTATTCCAGCACTGAGCACTTCATGTGATGTTATATTCAGGGCTCTTACATAAAATTGTCCAGAGAAGCCAAGCCTCAAGTCAACCATCATTCATTCATTTACTCATTGATTCAATCCTTTGATATACCGTATTTCCCGGTTTATAAGACGCCCTTTTTTTTCTTCCCAAAGGGGGAGAAAATGTCTGTGCATCTGATAGAGTGATAGGGCCAATCCTGGAGCACCTTACCCCATCATGTCATATGTCGTTGGATTTGTATTGAAGAGCAGAATCCAATGCAACAATCAGTTTTTAGATATCTCCTTCCTATCAAAAGTTATAGCCAAAAAAGTAAAAACCAAAAATATAAAAAAAATACATTTTTTGGCAATTTTTTAAGCAGGTAGGAATTTTGCCCGGGGGGGGGGGGGGAGAGGGTAGGAATTTTGGCCTTGGGGTTCAGGAATTTTGGGTTTGGCATCTGGTCACCCTGGCACAGTTGCAATCCTAACCAGCCTTCCCTGGCTTGGAGACTTGCTCCAAAGTAGACATGCACAAGACCTGGTCCCTCCTGCTCCGTGTCCTCACTCTTCCCTATGTATCTAGATCCCCTCACCTCTCCCTACCTACCCCCCGAAAGAACCCCACAACTTACCTGCCTTCCTGGACTATTTGCAATGAGATTTGTGCAAAAGTTGCAAATCACTGACACTAGAGATGATGAGTTTTTGGGGTTACCAGAAAATTAGAAGAGTGCTTGAAGCTTAAGTCTTTCCTCATTTGTTAATGACAGTGATAATGGTTCTTAATACCACTGCTGACTTTACATGGTTGAAATATTATTCTGCTATATTTTATTAAATATATTAGTACACCATTTGGTTCAGAATTTTTTCTTGTTTTGCTCCTCTAAACTTTGGTGCGTCTCATGGTCCGGTGCGTGTAATAAGCCGGGAAATACGGTAGGTACCCAAATCAATAGGAAAACTGAGTTCTATGATTCTGAAATCCTTGAAATGCAAAGGCTATTACTTTAGCAACTACGGAGTTACTGACCTTCTTAACATATGCAAAAAAGATGTTGACCATCTGCAAAAGCTGAAAAGTATCTTTAGAATTGCAGCCTATGTGTTCCTTGACTGAGGCATCTGGTGGGCCACTTTGAGATAAAGGAAACAGGACAAGATGAGCCTTTGACCTGATGCGGTGGGGCTCTTCTTATGCAATTATGTTGGATGTTTCCCTAAAAGTCTCTGGATTCAGTGCTGCTGCAGAAACAGTGCATCCAGGTCATTTTGGCTGCAATCCTAAACACACTTTCCTGGGAGTAAGCCCAATTTTGTTCAATGGATCTTGCTCCCAGGAAAGTGTATTTCGTATGGCAGCCAATGGCTATAATCCAGAGTACTATGGGAGAATGTAAGAGACATTACTTACTGCAGCACCTAGTGAAAACCTATGGGAAATTCATATTGCAATCCAGAGTAACTTGTTTTTACTCCAGAGCAAGGACTCCCCGTAGTTACTCTGGATTGCACCCTGCTATCCCAAAGACACTTTCCTGGGAGTAGGACCCATTCAACACAATGGGGTTTACTTTAGAGTAGACATGGTTAGGATTGTGCTCAAAGTATCTGTCTGGCAGAGAGTAAGATTTCTCTGTTATGAGTTAAACAATGATAAAGTCATCATGGAAATTGCTCCCATCAAGAGTTGAGAAATTAGATCATCTCAGAGCCCAGGGCAGAATTAATTTTTAGCCTCTAAACCCATGTTTGATGCCTTGTCACCTATAGTTAGCTCTTATAATGGCTGCCCTGAGTGTGCAGCTCCACGTACCAATTCCAGCTTTCCTCTTGCTCCTTGATCCATTTTGCAGTCCTCCTCTTTGCTCCTTGACAGCTTTCCTTTTTCCAGGGCAGCCTGCCAGCTCTTCTCTCAATAGTCCACCCAATTTGTTTCCCTTCTTGCTTTGGACATTATCCTTGTCAGATTACACAAGGCCCAATGTTAAATAGGAGATACATTTAAGCAATGCAACAGTCCTCATTTCCTGGCAGGTGTGTACATGTGATGGCACACCTGGCAGCAGTCAGGTGCATGTTGAAGGGTGTTCTCTAGTGGAAACAGTACATGGGCAGGCATGCTTTTTATCTATCAAGTTAGGCCAATAGTTCACCTTGCCTAAAGTTTGACAATTTTCCTTTGGGTCTAGAAGGCAACAACAAAATTTAAGAGCTTAAAAAAAGTTTGCATTTTCTTTTCAGGCAGAACCACAACTGATTAATTTTACATCCCCTTGTACTCCAGACTGCAGGAAGCCCCACCTTGTCCACCTCATCTTCAGAGCACAAACGTTTCTGCCATCCAATATCAACAAATCCCAGTGTGGTGAATTGGACAGGCAGTGGCGTCAGTAGGCTGGTGTGGTCCACACCTGGTGACTTACCTGCCCAAGGGGGGGTGATGCACACGGGGGGTCCCACCCCTGCCCAAGGAGGGTGACGCACACGGGGGTCCTAAAAATTGCAACTTTGTGATTGTGTATCAAACCCCATCATATCATATACTGTTGGATTTGTATTGAAGAACAGAATCCAATGCAAAAATCTGTTTTGAAATAGCACTTTCCTATCAAAAGTTATGGCCAAAAAACTGAAAAAAACCAAACCTAAAACATGCATTGATCTCTATAGAAAGTGAATGACCCATACTGCAGCTTTACTCATGAGTAGGCAAGCGTGCCATAGTTCTTTGGAAAGGGCATGCTGAAAGGAATCTAAGGACACCAGAATTCCAATGAAGGCAGCCCCACAAATCACCCCAGAAGGAGGTCCCTGATGATTGCATTGAAATTCATTGAAAATTGATGTGAACTGCACAGCTGTGTTTACTAGCGAGTAAGCAAGCATGCCTTGGCTGGAGTGGAAGGTCAGTCCAAGAGAGTACAAGACTTCCAAAATAGTCCTGATCACAGACATTACTAGGGCATTAGAAAGGGGGCACCCTTGAATGGCAAAAATCATGATTTGTAGAAATTATCCCATCATGTTATACACCTTTGAATCAGTGGTGGGCTTCAGGGGGTTCTCACAGGTTCTATAGAACCTTCGCTAATGAGTGTCTGGTTCTGAGAACCGGTTACTAAAGGGACATAGAACCTGTTGTTAATTTATTTGAATCCCACCACTGCTTTGAATGTGTAATTTACAGCAGAATGCAGTGAAACAAACCACTTTGAAATATCTTTATTGTGTTAAAATGTATGGCTAAAAAAATCAGTGGAGGCAGGGCTGTGGTACATAACCACACCCACCATTCATATTGTTGCCCCCCCCCAATGTATGGGGTGACAAGCTGGCCTCCCACACCAGGTGAAGCGAACCCTACTGTGACCCCTGTGGACAGGTAAGGGAATTCTATTTCCCAGGGTGATAGGCTCAAGTCGTCTGTTCTTGGACAAGCTGCCAGGCATGTGGTTTCATATGTAGTCTCACTACTTCTGAAATGATAAAGTTCAACAGGGAGAAATGCAAGGTTCTGCACTAAGGCTCTGAACTAATCCAGGTTCTGCACTAAACTAATCTGCACTAAACAAGGTTCTGCACTAATCCAGAGTAACTACAGGATCTTTTACACTAACATAGTTATGGTGCCACCTAAGGGAAACCTATGGGAAATGCATAGAGCAACCCAGAGTAAGTGCCTCTCACATCTTCCCATAGTTACTCTGGATTGTAGGGTTAGTAAAAAATAACCAAAGATATAGGTATAAAATGGGAGATATCCGGCTTGACAGTGGAATATGTGAGCAAGATCTTGGAGTTGCCATGGATCACAAGCTGAACATAAGTCAGTGTGATGCATCTGTGAAGAAGGTAAATGCAGTTTTAGTCTGCATTATGAGAACTGTAGCTTCCAAGTCACAAGAATTATAGTTCCTCTTCATTCTGCACTAGCTAAATGTACCCACATTGAAGGAGGAAAATGACCCCATATGATATGTCATCCTCCATTGTGCATCATCCGCCACAAGCTCATCACCTCTCCAAGCGCAACACCCCCTATGAGCACCATCCCCCCCAGTGAAACACCCCTCCCACACAACATCCCCCCAGTGCACCAGACTCTGGGCACTTAATGCTGGACAGAGGGTCACTGTCAGTCTTCCATGTTAAGTATAGGACATGAAAACATTGCACTCCCTTTTCACCTCCTTAAGGGTTAAATTTCTCAACGTTGGTTCTTGGTGGGTGTTGATGTCACAGAAGGAACACTCTCCCTGAATTTCATGCTTCTATGTCCAAGGGTTGGGTCAGAGCATCCCTCAGTCACCAATTCTTCAATGCAAATTATAGGGAGGAAAACACGTTGCGCCCCTTTTCACCCCCTTCCGGTTGAAATTTCTGAAAACTGGTTCTTGGTGGGTGCTTCTGTCATTGAAGAAACATCCTCCCCAATTTTCACACTTCTAGGTCCTGCAGTTTTGGCTGGGTGTTGGTGAGTGAGTGACTTTTCAGTTATATATATATAGATTGGTCAGACCTTACCTAAAGTGCAGTTCTGGGTATCACACTTTAAATAAAGTTGCAGTCAAACTAGAGCAAGTTCAGAGGAGAACAACAAGGATGATCAGTGGGCTGGAAGACAGTCCCTACAAAGAAAGATTAGGAGAACTTGGTCTGTTCAGCCTGGAAAAGAGAAGGCAGAAAGGGGATATGACAGCACTCTTCAGACACCCAAAGGGCTGTCATATGGACGAAGGGATGCATTTGTTTTCACAGGACTCTGAGTGCAGTACAAGAATCATTGGGTACAAAACCCAAGAAAGGAGATTCTGAATAGATATCAGGAAAAAAAAAATTCCTGATGGTGAGATCCCCTTCTCTGGGGATCTTCAAGCAGAGCCTTGACAAGCACCTTTCAGAGATGCTCCAGGAGGATTTCCAGTTACAGGCAGGGGGTTGGACTAGATGACCGACTAGGTTCCTTCCAATTCAATGATTCTATGATTCTACATTTTAGACATAGGCTACCTCAACACGCCAGGGGATTGTCAACAAGACGCAAATATCTTGACTTCTGTGCTCCCTGAAGCATCTAGTGGGTCACTGTTAGATATAGGAAGCAGGACTAGATGGGCTTTTGGCTTGATCCAGTTGAGAAAGCTGTGAGAAGCTGGATGGGGTGAGGAACTGAGGCCAAAATGACATTTCTAGAGACCATGACAGCCTGCCATCTAGGGTTTGTTGAACCCTAGTCTATTTCTCTGAAGCTTCTGGTAGGCCACTAATAGTAGGACTAGATGGGTTTTTAGCCTTGTCCAGCAGACTCCTCTAATGTTCTTATTAGTGGCTCCAAATGGGAAGAAACAGCGGGACTCTTTGCACTGCACATTCAGGTGCCTGCAAAATGGAGAGCTTTGCATGTATTCTAGCTGCACTACAGGGTGGCAGTATGTGCTGTGTTTCAATCTGCATTAACTCTGCCTCTTCTACAGTGAGTTATTCCCCCAGCTAATATTTGTATAGTACTTCTTTGTAGACTCAAAGAGACTGGCACTGGCAAGGCATAGAAGAGATTAAATAAACATTTTGCTTTACTTGGCGCACAAAGAGGTTTCTGACTGTTATCATTCAGGTTTTGGCCCTTGTAGTTCATTCTGGCAGTTTGGGTGACTGCCCTGTTTTCTGCCAGGTTGTTTAACTGACAGATTCCCACAAGTCTCCAAATAACATGTTGTCTATTTTCTGATGGGCTCAAATTTCTTACGGCCCCAAAAATGTTGTTTTGTGAATTTCTCTTGCTGGATTTTGAAATTTCAACCCGCTGAAATAAAACCTTGTTCTCAATCAAACAGTGGTCACATTTCTGCCCTAAGAGAGAGTTTTTGATGAGTGGAGTTTTTGTGGCATAGAAGCTCAGCTGGATTGATTCAGGTGCATCAGATTGAGCCACAAAACTGGATGGGTGCTAAAGAGAAGGTTCTGGATTGTGCATGTGTGAATGTGAGATTGAGAGAAATAAAGAGCTCTATCCTAACCATGTCTACTCAAAAGTAAGTCCCACTGTGTTCAATGGGTCTTACTCCCAGGAAAATGTCTTTAGGATTGCAGCCATAGAGAGATGGAGAGATTGAAGACAAAAAATGACGGGCAGTAGTTTCTATTAACTGAGGACCTCAAAATCAATCAATCAATCAATCAATCAATCAATCAATCAATCAATCAATCAATCAATCTTTCTTTCTTTCTTTCTTTCTTTCTTTCTTTCTTTCTTTCTTTCTTTCTTTCTTTTATATATAATGGATTTGTATTCTCTGCAAAACGGAGGTGTCTAACAACACCAATTAAAAACATATAGGGTGCAATCCAGAGTAACTACTGGGAGTCCTTGCTCTGGTGTAAGAACAATTTACTCTGGATTGCAATATGAATTTCCCATAGGTTTTAACTAGGTGGTGCAGTAACTACGGGTGCACGTTATGTGCACCCGTAGTTACTCTGGATTGTAGGGTTAATCAATAAAACATTTAAAAACATTCACAAATTATACTAAAAACACAACAAACCACCATTAAGATTTACTTACTGGAAATCTGGTCCATTCAGCTTCCACTATGGATTATAAACCCTTCTTTATGATATGTAGTGACAGAAAAAAGTTATGTTTAAAAATACTGTTAATCAACTGCTCTTATACGTTGGAATGGTAGTGGGCCAACTCTTCTGCTGCTCTTTGTGCAAAGCTGGGCATTCATGGTTTTTGATGATCTTTAAAGACTCCCAGGGCCCACCCTGTTTTGTGAAAGACTCCCAGGAACCACACCATTCCTGTGAACATTAATAATGCACTCAGAGACCCTTCTGAAGTGGAGGTCTCCACTGAAAAGCTGCTAAACTAGCTGCTCAAAGCATGCAGGTAGATGCATGACAGAAGGGTACCAGCTTCATTTTGGTTTCCTTCCTTCATTATTATTTGTTTTGTTTCTGAAAGAGAGAGCAAAACTGGATAAGGACGTCCCCCCAGTTATTAGACAGGTTAGGGATCAGAGCACCATCCAAAAGTGAAAACCATCAAAAAGTGGAACCCAATCTTTTTTTTTAGTTTATAAATGTTGCTTCCAAGACTTTTTTTTAGCTACCAAATTGCAAATGACCCTTTTGTCTTGCAAATTCCGCCGTCACACAAAAATGTCTGCAAATGGATTCTCATTAACTCCATCAAGAATGGGATTAGACCAGGAGCTACAAGACGGGGAGAGAAAGGGCAATTTTGGCCTTTAGAACAGCAGAGAAAGAGCAGGTTGAAAGAGTGGAACACACATTAAATGAATGGGTTCTGGGTATGAATGAAAGATGCTGAAAGAGTGGATTGTCAGAAAATGAACCATCAGAAAGAGAGGGATACCTGTATAAGAACCTCCTGGTTTTGGGGGGGATTCTTGTTGCCTATCCTATTCTTGAACAGAACCTATTGTAACAAGAACCTATTCTTGTTCCCTATCCACAAGGGCAGAGAGGAGATAGGAGAAGAGAAACTCGAGCATGCTGTTTGGCTCCCACTGCCTGTCATGACCCCAAAAGAGAGGGGAGGAGCCACTTGCAAAACTTAGTACTTTGACCCCCCTCAAGCTATGCCACTGTTCCCTATAAATTTACCTCTCTCTTTTTTATAGTCTCTTTAAATAAAACAAAAAATGTAGGATATGCTAGGAGTGTCCAGCATGACTCACACTTCCTGTTTGGTCAAGGATTGGAAAGGAGCAAGATAAGCAGTCACATAATTGATTTTTCTATTATTTTTGGAGGAGTGTGCAAATAGAGGTGGGTTGGGGCAGCTTCACATGGCGAATCTGGATGAGCCATCCCTGGCTTAACTCTCTATTTACTCAAACTACTGCTTATCATGTTAGGAGGAGGAGAAAGCATGTGCATGCAGCCAGTCTTCATGTACCATTTTCATTAGCAGGCAGTTTGGGCGTGATACATGATGTAGGGTGCAATCCTTATCTGAGCTGGCACGTGAGTCTTTTTGTTCCTATGGTGTTGTAGGGACTAGGGAGGCAAGTGCATGTCTGCACACTGGCGTAACCCTCCTCCAGGAGTGGCACAGTCTTATGGCTCTTTTGTGACACCCCCAGGTCAGCACTGGAGTTATGCTGGGGCTAACTGGAGGTTAGGTTTACAGCCGTACTAACATTGACTTGTTTTAGCAGTGCTCAGAAAGGACTGATGCCTCTATGTTGTTTGCACTTCCATAGTCCCCTTTCGAGAAGAAGAAAAGAGGGATGTCAATGTATTGTATCCATAAGGCCATGCACAAGGACTCTAAATGGTCACAAATTGTATTTTGAGAGAGCCAGTGTCGTTTCTTAATAGGAGAAAACGCCACTGCAATGATGAAAGCCTCTTCCTGAGATCCACAAGAGGGAGCTACGATTAAACATTTGCACCACTTTGCCGAGAAAGGTTTGTATACTTAAGCTACCAGTATGTTTCTCCCAGTAGTAATGTATGGCTGTGAGAGCTGCTGGACCATAAGGAAGGTTGACCACCAAAGGTTAGATGCCTTTGAATTATGGTGCTGGAGAAGACCCTTGAGAGTCCTTGGACTGCAAGATCCCATCAGTCCATCCTCCAAGAAATCATCCCCGACTGTTCACTGGATGAACAAATACTGATGCTGAAGCTCAGATACTTTGGCCACATCACAAGAAGGGAGGACTCCTTAGAAAAGAGCCTGATGCTGGGAAAACTGAAGGCAAAAGGAGAAGCAGATGGCAGAGGATGAGGTGGTTCCACAGGGTCACTGAGGCGATGAACTTGAATGTGGATAAACTTTGGAAACTGGTGGAGGAGAGGGTGGCCTGGCGTGCTGCAGTGACTGGCTGACTGAACAGCCAGCCAAAACCGCCAGGCCTAGAAACATGAAATTTGGGAAGGGTGTTCCTTCTGTAATGGAGGCACCCACTAAGAACCAGTTTTCAGAGATTCCAGCTGGAAGAGGGTAAAAAGGGGTGCAACACACTTTACATTGAAGAATCCCTGATTGATCCAAGTCCTACCCCAACCCCTGGACCGAGAAGCATGAAATTTGGGGAGGGTGTTCCTTCTGTAACATCAACACCAACCAAGAACTGATATTGAGAAATTTAACCCTTAAGGGGCTGAAAAGGGGTGAAACATATTTTTGGCCTATACTTAACATTGAAGACTGATCAATACCCAGCCTCAAATCCTGAACCTGCCAGATAGGGGTGCCCACCTTTGTGAGGTGGGGGGTATTGCACATGGCAGGGGGTGTTCCACATGGGGGGTTGATGCACGTGGGGGTTTATGCTGACGGGGGGATGTTGCACATGGGGGATATTGCGCGTGGGGGATATTGCGCATGGGGATGATGTTGTGCATGGGGTGATGTCATGCCTGCGGGTGATGTTGCACATGGGGGTTTATGCTCATTGGGGGATGTTGTGCATGGCGGTTTATGCACATGGAGGTTGATGTGCATAGGGGGTTGATTCACATGGGGTGTTGCACATGGGGATGATGCACATGGGGAATTGATGCACATAGGAGGATGTTGTGCATGGGGGTTGTTGTGCATGGGGGATGTTGTGCATGGTGGTTTATGCACATGGGAGATGTTACACATAGGGCGTTGATGTGCATGGGGATGTTGCGCATGGGGTGTTGAAGAGCATGGGAGATGTTATGCATGGGGGACATGTTACACATAGGATGTTGATGCACATGGGGGCATTGATGTGCATGGGGGCGTTGATGCACATGGGAGGATGTTGTGCATGGGGGACATTGTTTGGGGGAGGGATCTTCCTCCTGGGATGATTGTGGGGGCTGTAGTTCTTGCATCAGGACTGTTGAGGTGTCCTTGGCTTCCTCTCAGCCTGCACTTTCTGGCAGACTATGGCACCTTCACCTATTCACGAGTAAAGCTGCAATATGCAAATTTTGGTGCTTTTTCAGTTTTTTGGCTATAACTTTGGCTAGGAAGGACATATAATTCGAGGGGGTAGTGTACACCATCGCGAAGTTGGTTTTTGGGGTTGCCACAGCCCCCAGTGTGCGTCACCACCCTTGGCATGTCACCTGGTGTGGGCCGCACCCCCCACACCACCCTAGTGGTGCCAGTGCTGGAGGTGATGGATGACAACTGGAGGGAGTATCATCACAAAACACTGGAAATCTAAGCTTTCTTTAGCCACCTGTAATTCAATTATTGGCATGAAGCACCCAGCTTTTTTGTCGCTAGCACCCAGCACAAGCTATGTACTTTTATTCCTTTGAAAATGAAAATTTTCTTCAAGCTACAATCACTAATATTCAACAAATCACTGCTAAACATGAAGCTGTCTCCTTTGGCCAATATGTTTTTCCATATCAGTTAAGTTTATTATTATTTTATTAAAAATTATATAGAACACTTTATACAGATTATTAATAAATATAATCATTTTATTACTGTATATTGCAAAACGAATGAATTTCTTCACTTCCACTCTGTCTGATGGGACTGCTTCTCTAGTTTCAATCTGCACAATAGTTATAAAACAGCTGTCTTTCATTTTTAAAAAATAACTTTTCCAAAAAAAGAAGATTGTTGGAGGTTGACATGTTGCCCCAAATTATGTGGCTGGATTGAAGAACAATCCTTTGGGGAACTGAGGCATGGTGTTGGCCAAATGGACGATGCTATTGCAATACAGGTCACAAAGGAGAATTTGTCAAACTGATTTTTTAAAAAATCAGTCCATAATTCTGCTGGATGCAATTGACCCTGCAGTAAATGATTTGCAGTCAGTGCCTTTCAAACTATCAGGGCTAATGGACACAACGGAGTACCTGAATATCAAGTGGAATCTGTGAGTATTCTTGTATAAATGACGCTGCTTTAAAGCTTAGACTAAGGGTGCAATCCTTAAGACACTTTCCTGGGAGTAAGACCCATTGAACACAGTGGGACTTACTTTTGAGTAGACATGGTTAGGATTGTGGTCTAAGTCAAGCTCAGGATTGCCTACAAAACTGAAATTGGCTATGCAAGGATTCAGGCAGAGCTCTTTTCTGATTCTACATAGAAGTACCAAGGATGGAATATGGGGCTTTTTACATGCAAAATATGGCTGTTCCAACATGACCTACAGTGGTGTCCAGTTTAGGCACAGAGATTCCAATTGGGACAACCAGGGGTTTCAAAGCTGAAGTGCCACACAACCAAGAGGGTCCATTTTTGGGGAAATTCCCTGATTTTGCCTCTCTACTAATTCCCCTTTTCTGTAATGCCAAGAAGCTTTGGAGTCATTAGATTGCAGAGCCATTGTCCTGAGAAATCTTCCCAAGGCATGTTGAAATGGGCTCCATTGATGAAAGGTTGCATGTCAAGTTGGCAGCCATATATCATATATGTCCAATTCAGACAGTAGAGCATGGTCAGACCTTCTGCCAAGACTGGCATGAAACAACTGATTGGTAAGCAACAAACTCTACCTGACCAGAACTAGTTTCAGGTAGGAACACCCATGTGATGGTAAACCATGCAGTCAAATGGATCCATGATATCATGAATCCTAGATTGTTTAGGGTTACCTGACAGGATGCTTGAGAGTGAATTGCCTCCAATCGTTCCTTGTAAGCAGCCCCCACATTGTGTGACTAGAGGGACCAGACCTCCGAGAGTTAACAAAATAGAGACAATGTTCAGTTAGTTTAACCAACTTGTATTTTAATCTACTTGTCAACTTTGCCAACAGTTCCCTTTATCAGTCCTGTTTATTTGCTTTTTGATACATGTTTTGATTTTATCCTTTACATTCTCCCTTTTATTCAATTGCAGGATAATCATATAACCAGATTTTCCCAGATTTTTTTAGCCTCCTGTCTGGATGTCCTTCAAAAGGGCTTCATTATCCTCCATTTTGGCTTCTTTTTGGAACTCTGCAATGGTACCCCATCATGTCATATGTTGTTGGATTCCTATTGAAGAGCAGAATCCAATGCAAAAATTGGTTTTGAAATATCTCCTTCCTATCAAAGGTTATGGCCCACAAAACTAAAATAAAAAATATGCATGAAGCTCCATGGGAAAATGAAAGTGCCCAATATCACAGCTTTACTCTTGAGTAGGCAAATGTGCCATTGTCTGCTGGAGGAATCCAAGACTGTGTCCTCCTTTTGAGGTTTGGCCATCAGTCACCCTGTATGTTAATTCAGCTTTTTAAACTCCTTATACTCTTTAGTGATTTACTTTCCTGGCCCTGGCTTAATTCAGGAGGCCGCAGGTTTCCATCGCTACCAAACCACTTAATTTCTGCCTTTGTATGACTTCAATGGAAGCCCATCAAATCCCTTGGTTCACTTGAGAAAGTAACCTTTAATCTGACCAGCAGGAAGAGCAAAGAGTCACTTACCACTAGGCACTGGGCTCAGTTTGCTTTTCACCTTTCACATCCTCAGTTGGTGGTAAGTCTGGAGGTGATAAATCTGGTGGTTAACCTGTGATGCATGTGCAGGCTCATGTGGATGAAGATGGTCCTTCAAGTGGCCAACTCCCAAGCCCATTTAGGATTTTGTATGTAAGGATGAGCATAGGGCTGTGGGCGGTGCAAGTGGTTAAGTCACTGTGCCTGTTAACCAGGAGGCCAGGGTTCGAGACCCGGGTCAGCCCCACAAGACAGGGTGAGCTCCTGTCCTTAGCCCAGCTCTGCTACACCAGCTGGATCCAATTGTATTGGCTCTGCCTTTCCATTGGACTAATTAAGTGGCATGGAGAGGGGGGATTTGCTGCTTGGGTAACAGCCTATCCTCCATATCAATCTACCCAGGCCTTCATGCTTCGCATGCCATGTCAAGCATGATACCATAGTCTTTCAAGACTGTCGGAGGCCTGCTTTGAATTGTGTCCATATTTAGCTAGAACTGAGAATTTAAGTATGGAATACAAGGGTTTGGTCTTGAAGCTGTATTGTGTTTTTTAAAGGATCAAAATAAAGGAGCAAAGTGTGTTCAGATGACATTACAATCTAAAGAAGTGATTTTCAGTCTTTTTCATCTCATGGCCTGCCAACTTGGTGCTTAAATTGTAAAAGCACCCCATCAGTTTTGTTTTTACTGTTGACAAGGCATACCATGCTACTGGTAGGGGCTCAAACCTCCCAATTGCCCTACTGATAAGTGACCTTCCCCAAAATCCCAGGGCACACCTGCAGACCATCTATAGATCATTGATCGATTCTAGAGTAAGAAATGGCAGAAATTGAGAGGAATCCTGGCAGAGATGATCGAGGTGAGAAGAGGCAAAGTGTGAGCAAATGAATGTCACAGGGCCATACATGGCCCATGAAAACTTTTTGATCAAGGCTGCTTGACAATTGGGCTCTTCCAGTGGCAACTCAAATAACTGAATTCTCTCATCACCATTCTTTCATGAGTGCTGGTTCTGCCAGGGTGCTGGGAGAAAGATCAGGAGGAAGACTCAGAGGCTGAAATGCTGCCAAGGTGCTGGGAGCACCTAATTTCCATATGGACTAAACTTTCAGCAGTGCTGTGTCCAGTGGCGTTGCTAGGAGTGTGCAGGGGTATAGTTGCACTGGGCTACAAGCTTTAGGGGGGCTACAAGCTGAACTTGACACTAGTGGCTAAAATGGTGGAAAAGGGTATGTATGAATAATACCATCATCTTATATATTGCTGGAAAGATAATTTAATGCAGAATACAATAAAAGAAACTGCATTGAAATATCTATATTCTATCAAATGTTATGGTGAGTTAAGCAGACTAAAAAAATAAAAGCCTCTGGTAGAAAAAGTGGATTTTGTTAACTCAACTTTCCCATAATCTTGATTGCTCTGAGAGCCAATGAGATGAAATGCTGATACTCTATGGAACAAATAAGATGTTAGTATGAATGCTTGCCCAGCATGTTTTCCCCAACCACTAAGGGACACAATATTCATTTTTTTATTTAATTAAATTTGATTTTGTTGTGGAAGAGAGGGGGCAACAAAATTTTTGACACAAATAGGTGCTTTAGCTATGCCACTTGCAGACATGGGAAGTGAACTGCAGAGGAGAAGGAGGCAGGTTTTTCTCCAATTTTCCTTTATAAAATACCCAGGGATGACATTACTTCTGGTTGTGACATCGCTTCCAGAGCAACATATTGAGCTTTGCACTGGGCTACATGATCATTAGTCACAGACCACTGGCTGTGTCTGCAAAGCATCACTTTGCAGACTGCCTCTCATCTGTTGAACTAAGTGATGTGTTGGCCAGGGTGACCATATATCCAGTTTTCCCAGAATGTGTTCTCTTTTTTAGCCTTGTGTCCTGGAAAAAATTCTTCATTGCCCTCCTTTTCCTCGTGAGCAGGCAGTATGTAGAATTCCTTTAATTAATAAATTTAACTGGCACAGGTGGCACTGGCACTAGGCAGCAGGCACCAGTGGAAACCAGGTACTAACGGACACTGACAGAGAGCAGGCACCAGCAGGTTTTGGGCACCACTGGGCACTGACAGGCACCAGGAGCAGCATTCACCAGTGGGCAGTGTGTACCACCAGAGGGCACTAGTGGGCAGTGGGCACTAGACATTAGTGAGCACTGGACACCACTAGGCAGCAGGCACCACTATGTACTAGACACCAGGCACCACAAAGCACCAGGTATCCCTGCTGAGCACCAGCCACCACCACACACTGGGCACAACCAGGCACCACTGAGACTATGAGGTGGCAGTGGACACCACCAGGCAGTGGGCAGCAAGCACCACTGGGCAGCGAGCACCACTGGGCACCAGTGGGCACTGGAAATCCCTATTGGGCACTAATAGGCACCACCAGACACCACTGGGCAGCAGGCAATACTGGCCACCAGTTGGCACTGGGCAACACCATGTAGTGGGCAGTGGCCATCACTGGGCAGTGGGCAACAACAAGCACCACCAGGCCCCACTGACCACCACTGGGTACCATCAGACATCAAATTGGTTCTTAGTGGGTCCTTACATCACAGAAGGAATATGCTCCACAAATTTCATTCTTCTGGGTCCAGGGGTTGTGGCTGGATGTTGATCAGTCAGTCTTCAATATTAAATATAGGGATGAAAACATGTGTCCCTTTTCACTCCCTTCTGGCTGGAATTTTTAAAAATTGATTCTTATGGGTGCTTACATCACAGAAGGAATACGCTCATCAAATTTCATGTTTCTAGGTCTGGTAGTTTGGGCTGGGCATTGATGAGTCAGTCAGTCAGGCTGTAATCCTAACCCGGCACAGGCTAGCATAAATCCCGGTACAAGTCTGGTGCATAGACATGCGCTGACCTCCCCATGATACCACCATGGGAATGGGGAGCAGGTGAATTGTGTTGGCCTAAATTGGTTGGAATTGCACCCTCAGTGAATCAGAGACTCTTCAATTTTGTATAGTGTATAGACTACCTCAACCTGTACGCCTGTTGTTGTGGAAGTAAAATAATATTTTTGGCACTAGTGGGCATTGGGCACTGGCAGACACAAGCACTGATGGGCACCAGTCACCAGCATTGGGCCCTCCTTTTTAAAAACAAACAAACAAACAAACAAACAAACAAACAAACAAACAAACAAACAAACAAACAAACAAACAAACAGAAAAACAACAATTTAAATAGCAGGAATTGCCAAAACCAGCAGGGTTTGACTTGAGTGGAGTCCACAGTCACTATTCCTGTGACTCAACTAGAAAATGAGTTATAACAGGGGCATTTTCTAGTGGCACAAGACTAGTGGGTCTAACTCCCAGGAAAGTTTCTTTAGGATTTTTGCCTATCCTTCTATGCCTCTAAAAGGCTCGAATTGAGTACTGAGTTGAGTTTTTCTTGAGTTGGGGAAAAATGGGGCTGCTGCCAGGCTCTGTGTGAGTGTGCATGTGCATGTATATGTGGGAATTAACAGTAATCATATCTAATGCTCACCTTTTCCAGCCAAATTTATTGTTGGCAAGCTTGGCAACTGATGAAGATTTCCTTCCCAAGTAACAGTGGAACCCATAGAAGTCATGTGGTTGAAAAGCATGATTGCTACAAACCACCTTCCTCGTTGCTTCCTCACCTTCTTTTTCCCTCTCCAGCCAAATGTAAGGCAAGAACCCCCTTGGATTTCTCCACCTGCCCTGTCTGTCAAAGAAAATAACAATCAATCAATCAATCAATCAATCAATCAATCAATCAATCCACAGTATTTATATACCACAATCTAACCTCTGCATAAGATGCAGACCGACTGTACTGACCACAAGCCATGCTAGCCTGATGTAATACAACAGACTGTAACCAGCATTGAGTGTAAAAGCATTTGGATGAAATAATATGTGACTAATACAATGCAAAAAACCTGCTGGGAAAGAATACGGCAGCTTGTCATAAAATGTGTAGAGATGCTAAAATTTCAGAACGACAACACGATGCACAAAACAGCCTCGATGTGGAACACGTACTGGCCCTTGCAGGCGTTAATGGATCTGTTGAAGGAACACTGTCAGGGCAGGGAGACATTTGGATTCTGAAGCAGCCACAAACTGTCAGCAGATCCACTAAAGTGATGATTGGGGTTAAGGTTGTAGTGGTGATAATTGCAGTGAATCCTAAAAAAAACAACATTAATGGCATAAAACAGCATCTTCAGAGAAAGAAGAAGAAAAATACACCATTTCCCCCCTTCCTCAAAACAACCTACATTTAAGGCTGTTCCCTTCTCCCCATCACCCCTGCATTTTCTGGTTGTGAGTTGGCTTCTGAAAAATTCCAGAGCTGTAGTTAAGGGATAAGTGGAATTGTATTACACTGAAGCATTCCCACACTGTGTTCCTGTGGGCGTCACAAATTGCTAAGCAGATTTCAAGTGTTCTTTTGAGTTATGAGCTGCAGAATTTCTGCACATACTGATTAAATCTCTCCCCCTTACAAAGCATTGTGGGCCTGATCCTACAATTGTTGGCCCTGTTTAAAAAAATCAGGGTAAGGGCAATATGCAGTATATTTTTTTCTGGATTAGGGTTGTAGGATTAGGTCCAATTAGCAGATTTATAGGATGTAATTTCAGAAATCTATTGAGTGCCGCCGCTCTTGGATATACAGAGATCAGGCAAGAGGGTGTGGAAGAGACAATAGATGTCCCATTCACACTGCCCACACAATATGTACACAATACAAGTCAAGGAACATGATATGAAGTTGTGCGTTCAGGCACATTTGTGTAGAGTGGCTAAGGTGGAGATGACTGCTTAATTCTTGTAACAAATGTTTAAGCTGCTTAGAACTTGTCATCACTGATCACTGCCTAGAAAGGAAACTTTTGGGGATTTCAAAACTAATTCCTCGATTCACATTTGTGCCATATATTGCCATGTGGTGGGTTCCACTGAGCTCCAAGGACTTTTGTGAGTTTGCCTTTCTGGCAGGGATTCTGTCTCACATAGTTGTAACTATAGTTAATCCCCCCCAACAGATAATACCCCCCAACAATATAGTAAAAATATACTGCAGTAACCACCTTATTAATGGAATTAGGAACTTTTGGATGGGAGCCATTTAAATTCTCTCTAGGCTAGAAGTACTCATAGGAATTAATTGTAAAATATCAGATTTTTGCATATCAGGTTTCTGATTGCCGGTTGCCAATCTGGCACGCCACATCTCAAAAAGGATATAGAGGTAATGGAAAAATTTCAGATGGGGAGTGATCAAAATGATAAATGGTTTGAGATATCTTCCCTATGAGGAAAGGCTACAACGTTTGGGGCTCTTCAGTCAAGAGATGAGGCGCCGACATGATTGAGATGTACGAAACTACGCACAGGATGGACAGAGTGGATAGAGAGATGCCCTTTTCCCTTTCACATAATACCAGAATTAGAGGACATCCACTAAAATTGATATTTTACAATGAATGTATTGAACACCACTTGTATTAGAGAAGCATTTTCTGAATTAGTCACACGCTGGCGTGATGACCCTCTCTTTCAAGATAATAGCTTGCTGCCACAAGTATATCATGTTGAAAACAATGAGCAAGAAGAGAGGTGAAGGTCTTCTATAGAAAAAAAATATTTTTAGTTAAATGCTTATTCTGTAACTGACATGTAGAGCCTGGATGGTTGAGCTGAATTCTCTTGTTACTAAGCAGCTATCACACAATATTGAATGCTAAGATAAGGTGATCCAATCTGGGGTGGGGAGCGAGAGCAAGAGAGCGAGAGAGCTGATCCAGGCACAGCCAGGAAGCCTTTCCAACCTTGCACTTCATAAACTATTGCAAAACTATTGCATAAAACTATTGATGAGAAAAACAAAAAGGGTGGCCTTTTCCTCTTTCTCTTCTGGACAACTATCTGTACACAATGCCTGCCTGTAAAAATCCTCATTATTGTCTGAATTGAAAGTTAACTTTGTTGGTCTATCAGGAAAAAAAATCAGAAGTAACAATGGGACCTTTATTTGGGCCAACTAAAAGATCACAAGGAAGCAACTAAGCTCATGTATATTTCAAAACTCTTTATCCAGCTAGATGCCAAAGGCCCAAGACAGCTACTGGTGCTTGCTGCAGATCTCAGGTTCATATGTTCAAATTATCTCTATTTACCAGGGAACTGTTTTGTGTTTCTTATGGTCTGCACCTTGGGGTTCTTCTGGACCCACACTTGCTCCCCTGGTCCATACTTCATCCATACAATCCTACCCATCCGCTCAGGTAATCAGAGGGGGCCCTCTTGACTGTGCCGCCACTAAGAGAAGTGAAGGATGTGCCGCCACTAAGAAAAGTGAGGCGGCTTGGAACAGGGCCTTTTTGGTGGCTGCACCCTGGCTATGGAATTCCCTTCCCCTGGAACTGAGAACTGCTCCCTCCTTGGAGAGCTTTCAGCGGAGCCTTAAGACTTTTCTTTTTTTAAGAGTTCTTGAGTAATGTTGGGCTGGTAAAATGATTTTAGTTTATTGCAAATTGGAACTGTTTTTAATATGGTTTGTTATCTTTTATTGTTTGTTATGTATTTTATTGATATTATTATGTATCTTTTCCTTATTATGTATTTTATTACTATTGGGTCCATTAGGGGAGAATGGAAAATATAAATTCAATAAATAATAATAATAGGGCAAAATCCAGAGTAACTACGGGGAGTTCTTGCTCCGGTGTAAGAACAACTTACTCTGGATTCCAATATGAATTTCCCATAGGTTTTTACTAGGTGGTGCAGTAACTACAGGTGCACGTAAAGTCTCTTACGTGCTCCCGTAGTTACTCTGGATTTGGGGGATAGTCTCTGGATAATCATTTTTTTATTTTTACCTTTTGGAATGTCTTTCCAAATGCTATATTTCCACTTGGGAACTCTATGTACATGCAAACCCTAAGAACAGCTGAAATAATATCAATTTTGTGATAGCCATAGATGTGGGTATGTTAGCAAGTGCCCACTGCTCCCCCCCTTCTGAATCATGTGTCTGGAAAAAAAGGCAAATTATAAATGTAATAAATGCACATTAGTTGAACTGATGAGTGTTGCTCCACACTTTTTAAAAATGTAAAGCATCCAGATTGCAACCTCCAATGGGAGATTTGTGGTGTGTATTTCATCCCCACCAGCGACTGGGATACACGCACCATTCTTTGCTCACCTTAGCCCTGCACACTTAATCAGTCCTTCCCGTTTCAGGAAAGGGCTATAGCTTTGTGGTGGGTTGTGTGTTTTGCATCCAGAAGGTTCTGTCTGATATGTTGATGTGTGTTCTGAGTACGGTGACATTTGGAAACCAAAAACCAGCACAGAAAGAGTTAAGATGTCACTCTCGCAGGAGAGACTGCAGGTTGGGCGGCTGCTCTAAGCCTCAACCATTTGGATTTCCTGTCCAGGTAATTACAGAAAGCCATGCCTCAGCACAGCTCTAGTGTCACAGCAATTCTGCTGCTGGAGAGAAAGTACTGATTATTCTTCCATGAGATTGGCAGAACTTTCCCATTATCCTATTTAATAACTGCAGTACAAATAGGAACACCTTGCCCATTTGACTGCACAGTGTGTGCGTGTGTCTGTGTGTAATGGGTTTCCGTTTGGGCATGTTCCAAATTTCTCCTAAACATGGAATTGTTGAGTGGTTTGCCAGAGATCTGTTTCTCCTTTATAACTTTAGAGCACAATCCTAATCACGTCTACTCAAAAGTAAGCTCCTTGTGTATGCTCTCTCTCTCTCTCTCTCTCTCTCTCTCTCTCTCTCTCTCTCTCTCTCCTGCCACTCAAAATGCCAGTGCCTTCTTGTATGTTCCTTAAGGTCAATATGTAAACGCAATCTCTGAAAACCTGGGCAGTTCTGGTTTTCTGGGACATATGGCAAACATATTCAGCACTGGCACTAAGGGAGTTCAGGATTGGACCCAAAGGGTCTTCGATGAGTTATCAGCAGAGGGAAGGTTCATATCAAGGAAATCTTCAATCACAATGGGCAGCCCATTCCTGAGCAGTCCGAAGTGCAAGGCTGCCATATCAAAAATGGGTGTTGTGGCGAAAATGCACGCCATGAGCAGTCACTGCTATTTCCTTGGGGGAAAAGTATTTTCATTGCCTTCCTCTGGTTAAGAAAAGTTGACCTGGAAGGGTAATATTGGCCCAGTGACATTGGTCCAGTGCTGGTTCTTGACCACTGCAAGCTTGTACTAGGTTAGCTCCTGCACAGGGACCACAGTAAGGGTTCACAAATGTGCCTTGACACACATTTTTTGCAATATGTACCAGTGATAAGCCAGCTCACAGGGCTCAGGACACAGCACAGGAGCACAGAGCACACTATGGGCGCAATCCAGAGTAACTACGGGAGCCCGTAAGAGACATTATGTGTACCCATAGTTGCTGCACTACTTAGTGAAAACCTATGGGAAATTCATATTGCAATCCAGAGCAAATTGTTCTTACACTGGAGCAAGGACTCCACATAGTTACTCTGGACTGCGCCCTATGTCTCTTAGGCTGCAATTCTAACCACAGTTTTCTGGGAGAAAGTAGTACTGAACATAATCGGACTTACTTTCAAGGTTCGGATTGCACTGTTAGCCATTATACTACTTTAGCATCACTTCCTAGCTGTAACCTCTGTGCTTTTGGGCAGCCTTTCACATACAAGAATGGAGAAGGGCAGTGTTACCCCCATTCTGGTCAAATCCCTGCAGAGCTGCTACTGCTAACCCACATTGGCAGTACAGTACTGACTATCATGTGTTATGGAATAAGGCAGCTTTTGAGTCAGCAAGTGGGAATACTATTTATTTAAAGAGTAAAAATACTGCCAAAAGCAAACTTTGGTTTCCTCGCCATAGAACTGCTTCCAAGGATTACAATTGGACTGCTGTAAAGGAGGTGGCACAGATCAGATGGCAAACATTTCCAAGATCCAGAGCAAGCCTGACCGCAAGACTTTTCTGGGACAAGGAACTTTTGAGGGCTCACCCTTGACCCAGTCCGGGAACACAGTCTCCTTAGACTCACTGCAGCTCCAGCACCCTTAAAAAAATATCTAAGAGCATCTTGTGATAAGCCCTTCACAGTGCACCCTTGGAGAGTTGACTAGCAACCATTCATAACTGCTCTGAATGAGGCAGATTCCTGTTCTGCCTCCCTGGAAGCACACTGGCTCAGCTAGGTAAAAGCAACAGAAATGGCAGCAATGTACTCCTTAGCCATCAGTGGGGCCCATGCTTGAATTCCAGAAACAAGAGTCCCCCAATACCTGCTTGGAACTTATTCTGCTGGCCCTCTCACCTATTATTAGCTTCCATTACTAAAATTATTAATAATATTTGTTTAGATCTATTTCCTTTTGAACTACGGTATTTTTATAGTTCATGGAAGCTTAATGGTGGACACTGAAAATGGATTCTCAGTGCTATAACCTTAGATAAAGGTCTTATATTAATATGATATAGTAATGATACATGTCTTATTATTACTCAGTGGACCTCATCAGCATTTGAATGAATGCCATACAGAGGACAACTGAATACGGATACATTTTTGGATATTCCAAAGTTTAGATATACTGTACAGTGGCAAATACATAGACATACAATAGGTGACCCCTCCATAATTTGTGGACTGCATATCTACGGATTGTCTTATCCATGCATCAGGGCCACAATGTCCCTCCAGCTCATCTCCTCTACCTCCACGGGGCCTTCTGTGCCCAGCACAGAGATTTAAAGAAGTTACTTCCAGGTTTTTTAATTTTGCACTCACGGGGTTCCTGCATTTCTCTGCGCACGGTTTCAACCAACCCTTGTTCTCCAGGATGACAGGCTGTAAGTAATCCTAATTCAGTGGTAACCCACCAATATGCTTTAATTGCTTCATGTCGAGGAACACACACTTCTGAGGGTATGCCAATGTTAATTCAACAAATAAAAAAGAAGAATGAATAATGCATTGATGATTCAGTTGAATGTTCCCTTACATGAGTTATAAAAGGCCCATGGAAATGGCCTTGAAGAAATGTCTCCCATTTTATGCATTTTCTCTCCAAAGGAAGGACTGCAGCTGAGCTTTCTCCTCTTGCCTGCATTCTTGCCTTGGAGTCCAGAGAAGAGGAAGTCTATAAAGAAATATCTGCTAATAGATCTTTCTTTCTTTCTTTCTTTCTTTCTTTCTTTCTTTCTTTCTTTCTTTCTTTCTTTCTTTCTTTCTTTCTTTCGTCCCAAACAAATATTACAGGAAGGCCCTCTAAACAGGCCCTCTAAAAGAGTGGTTGGAGAGGGGGCAATGGTGGTGCCCCCTATCAGTTGGCACCTAAAGGCATTTGTCCCGTAATGCCCTCTCCATTAAGTACGCCAATGCCTCAGAATCAAGTTAGGTAGCTCTCATATGGCTCGTCCTCAGAGACAAATGTGATTGCTTCTGGAAGTCCAGGGAAAACTCTCTCAACCATATCCATCTCATCAACCATATTCATACCACCAATGGAACTTGAGGTGGTGTCCAGTGGTACACATGTGATCCCCAGACCCCCACTGCCTGGACACAAGACCATCAATGCGAGAAGCAGCTGTGGGAGGCTTGGCAGGCAGAGCTCCAGCATATGCTTGTTGCATGACTGAAGAAACCCTCTGGTCTGCTCGGAAGATCTTACCAGTGTTTATTGTGGTGCATCTGGCTTCCCAATCTGAAAGTAACTGGCAATGACAACATCACCAGTTACTTTTGGTGGTACTTTCAATATATGGTACTTAATAGGTGGCAAAGCGGTGCAGGAGGTGACAGAGAAATGCTGCAGTAGGGGATGGACTCATTCCATAAGGTTATTTATCTTTAACCTTAAAGAAAAATGCTCTATTTGCATTTAAATTAGTGCAGGATATTACTTGAAGCTTGTGATTTGAGGCTAGTGATTGTCTACAGCATCAGAGACACAGTTTCCATTTCACCTCCCTTTCCCTTTTCCAAACCAGGGAGAGGAATAACATAGGCCAGTACATGATGGAGAAGGGATACTGTAGGTAGATAGGTAGGATTCCTCTATGGTTGCCATATGTCATACGTGATTGTGTTCACATACTGGCAAGTTTGATGGTGGTCCTATCCCGATTTTGTGGAAGATAAATATGGCAACCCTAGATTCCTCCATTCCTAATTCTGCCAGCCCCCTCCAGAAGTGCACACACTAGCACTTCACCACCCTCAGCACATACAACCTATCCTACATTTTTATGCTGCTGCCTGTTGACCAGATTCCCCTGACCAGGGGAACGTATGATGGTGACCACCCTTACCAGAAAAAACTTCTCCATCTCCACTGCAACAGTCTTTGACAACAGCACAGGGAAGGGAAGAAATTCTCCCCTCTCCTGCCATAATTGCAGCCATAATCCACCATGAGAGGTTGGGGTTTTTTCACTCAGGGTGCAATTCTAATCAATTTAGGTTGGCACAACTCACCTGGCCTAACTTCTTGTGGTAATGTGGGGAAGCTGGCACATGCCCTGCCCCATTCCTTTGGGGGAGATTAGGCGGGTGCACAGGGATGCTCCAGTCTCCGCACCACCAAAAGACCTTAGGCCAAGTGAGTTATGCTGGCCTACATTGGTTAGGGATGCACCCTCATGCACAAACAGTCCCTTCTTCTTTTCTTTCCTTCAAGATCTTTGCCATCCTGCTTTTAAAACAGAGCAGTGGAGGAAATGTTATTCTTTTTCTGAAAGTGAAGCAAATGTTTCTGCAGAGGAAGAGAGAGGCAGTGCTCATGGCTTGTAACATGGATGGCTTAGAAGAGATGCCTCCTTCACCATCCCTCATTACAAGACCAACTCTGCACGATCTGCATGATCGAAAACGTTGTATTTCCAGGTTCCACAACCACATGAGAGAGACATGCCACATGTTGCAGAGCTAGATTTACCTAGGAGCAAAAGTTGCATTGCCCCGATATAAGGTTGCCTTATGTCCCGAAAAACAGGGACAATCCCAATTTTGGGGGATTGTGTTCACATAATGGCAAACGAGACAGAGGGTCCTGGGACTTGTGCTGGGGTTTAGGCTGGCCTAACTAAAGGTTCAGATTGCAGCCATAATCCACCATGGGAGGTTGAGGTTTTTTTTCCTTTTCAGAGTCATTTAAAATTGTATTAAATCTTCTTTTGTACCCAATGAATTTGGTGGGAAATGGCTTAAAGCTCTATTTAAGCAGGCAAGTGAAAGAATGTGGGGGAAAAGGGCATTGTATGGAAGGAAGACTATTATGGAGGCATTAAGCACCAAGACAAAAAGGCCATGCTTGCACCAGTTCATTGGTAAAGCTGCAAATCACTTGGCCTCCTCCAGGCTGGTGGAGTTCATAGCTTTGTTGGGTAATTGCTCTCCTGTGTTAGAGGCTAAGCTGCTAAATAGTATTTTTAAAAGAAAGAAAGAAACCTGTGCACATGCAGTGCACACAAACCCAACCACAATGAGCAGCCAGAAAGCCATCAAAAGATTGGTAGTTGAGAAAATAAAACCTCAAATGATTCCACAATAGTAATTTAATGTTAGTTTTAGAAAATTTACGTCTTTTTAAACAGCCGGTTCTCATTGGCCAGAGGCCTTTTTCCAACCCTGAAACATTGACTATTGAAATCATCAAGAAAACATAGTGAACGCCCCAGCCTTGTGAATTGCTGCACTTAGCAATGTTAAGAGCCAGAATTGCATAGTGCTTTGGAAGGTAGACTAATGCTGCCATTCTAAAGAAATTTTCTTGGGAGTAAGACCCATTGAACAAAAAGGGGCTGACTTCTGAGTAGACATGCTTAGGATTGAGCCCACTTGTGGCTTCATAGGGAGAATAAAGACTATAGAATAGAAAGGGTGCCTGTGTAGAATAGGGTTGGGCTATAAGATTCCCCACCCCCCAAACAGAAAATGGGAGATCATGGATTGGGAAGACAGCCCTGTTCCACCAAGTGAATTTATACAAAAATCTAAGGATAGTTAGTTCTCCTTAAAATTTTTTTTCCATATACCTCTTTTTGGAGGTCCCCTAAAACAGACGCAAAACATTGGATGTTGTTTGGAAATGTACCATTAATAGAATCTGGGTAAGTCTGCACCCCCTTAAAGTGGTGCCCGGGGCAGATCTCTCTACTTGCCATCCCCTACTAATGCCACTCAGCCACAAAATGTCCTGGATGACTTTGGGACTTTCAATATCTTTCAGCCTCATTTACCAAACAAGATGCTGTGAGGACAAAAGGAGGGGGCAACTATGTACACCACCCTTAGTTCCTTGGAAGAAAGGAAGTTTAACAATGTGGCAAATAAATTCTAATTCCCTGAAGGTGAAGCCAGCAGAACCTCATAGGAAGAGCCAGAGCCAGGAGGAAACTAGTAACCATTCAGAATTTGGGAAAGATGTTACATCTGCTACTGGGATCAAAGTTATCCTTGAGGACCTCAACTGGGCAAAGACCTGCATGTATGAAGATGCCTTATCACGGGGTCCATCTAACACACTGGGGTGAGCTCCAACTAGTAACAGGTCTTCAGGATTTTTCCTAGTCCTGTAGTCTGAAATTCTCTTAAGTAGAGATGTCAGAGATAAACCTTTCCACATGCAAACCCATGGAGCTATTGCTCTATTGTTTTGTTATTTTATTATTTAATTTGTGCATTTAGGAAAACTCCTTACAATTTTTATTTGCTAGTTGCAGCTTCTGACCTTATCTTGATGTTTTTCTACTTTGAGTATTATATTTTAATTGAGCACTTAAAAAAAAAGTCACATTACTGCAAATTGTTTTCAGTGTTCTAATGAGTTTTCTGAGTGGAAAACTCAAGTGTAAAATTGTGAATTTTCATTTTTATGCAGAATGTACAACTTTTAAACTAAAGATCAATGTCAAAATAATCTATGACCAGGAATTTTACAAGTTAATTAATTAATTTATTTACCGAAGGGCTGTGGGTGGCGTAAGTGGTTAAGACACTGTGCCTGTTAACCAGCAGGCCAGGGTTCAAGACCCGGGTCGGCTCCACAAGACAGGGTGAGCTCCTGTCCTTAGCTCTGTGATGCAGCTGGAACCAATTGTATTTGTTCAGCCTTTCCATTGGACTATTTCAGTGGCATGGAGAGGGGGGATTTGCTGCTTGGGTAACAGCCTATCCTCCATATCAATCTAACCGAGGCCTTCATGCTTCACATCAGCGTATGCAGCGCTGAGCACAATACCATAGTCTCTTAAGACTGGTGCTATTTACCGAGTCCAGAACATCTTACATTTAAAAAAATTACATTACAATTTTAAAAATTAATAATTAAAATTAAAAATTGAGGTAAAAACTAAACAATACATTTCAGGACTATAAAAAAACTTGGATTTCGCTCAGAAACACTTATTTTCCCTTTGAGGTCCAGAAGATAGTGGTCTGAATGGCTTTTTCACTGGCCTTTTTCACTGACCATACAAGTTAATAGAATCCATGAACTGGATCCATTTCAACTGCAAAGTGTAAGAGTTAACCCAGAACAGTGCCACAGTTCAAATTACCCCACCCAAGCCATGGCTGCTATTTAAAAAAATCACAGGTGATTCTGATCTAGGGTTGCCACATGTCCCCAAAAAACAGGGACAATCCTGATTTGGGGGGGGATTGTGTTCACATACTGGCAAATGGGACAGAGGGTCCTGTACCAATTTTGTGGAAGAGAATTGTGGTAACCCTATCCTAATTAAAACTCTATGTGCTATCCATATGTGTCTTAAGCCATAAGGTGGAACCAGTCTCAAGGCAAGCAGAATGAGAGAAGGAAATTTTTAAAAATCCTTTTAATGCACAATGTTTTGTGAACATTGGCTTCAGAACAGACCAGAATAGCTGTGCGAGTACAAGCAGCAACAGAACAGAACTGTGTGCAGATAACATCAGATGTTATCTCGATCAGTGGAAATTCTGCTCCTCACAACACTCAAGCCAAAAAAGGGGAAAAACAGGAAAGTTTAAAGAAATATCTTCTCATGTTTCCAGAACAGTAGCCACGTTGATGTATTTTAAGTTGTAAAAAGGCAAAATAAAGCATTCTCACCATAAAAGCTGTGAGTGCGAATTTACTCTTTATTCAGAAAATTGTGACAAATTTTCATAAAGATTTCCCCCTGAATCTTATCATGCCAGGCTGTAGAAACATTTTACATGCTGTAATGTGCCCAGATAAAAAGTAAAGGTATTGCAGCCAACGTTGCACGGAGATACGTTGCTTATCATTTTTTTCATCATTCAAGTTTTCAGCTGGAAAAGTAGAATTCCTTTTCTAAAGAGTGTATGCCAATATGGACTCACCTTTGCTGCCAGAATTACAGGTGAGGGACCACACTCAATGACACATTTGATGACACTCTCTGTGTGTGTGCAACACCACCACTGCCAAAATTGTAAGATCTTTTGAAAAATACCATACAAAATAAAATGCATAATTTAATCAAGGATGCAATGAAATGAACTGCATTGGAATATCTGTATTCTGTCCAAACTTATGGACAAATAACCAGTAAACACAACTGCCTTATGTAGCAAAAAGGGGATTCTCTTGACTCAAAGCTGACCAATGAGGCTTTCCAATGCTGACCAAAGCTTAACAGCCAATTGGTCCCCAACAGTAGGGATCCATTAAGGTGTTAGTATGAGTTAGCTTTCTCCTTGATAATATTTTTAACTTGATCACTATTTTATACTTCACTAGCGAAAACATACCCATGTTGCAGGAGTAAATGCCATACGCCATCCCTCCATGCGCATCAACCCGCATGCATATCAACCCCACATGCGCATCATCCCCCATGTGCAACAACCCCCATGTGCAACATTCCCCTATGCACATCATCTCCCCATGCACATCATGCCCCTATGCGCATCATGCCCCCATTCACATCATGCCCCTATGCGCATCATGCCCCCATTCACATCATCCACCCATGTGCATCATCCCCCCATGTGCATTGTACAACATCCCTCCATGCGCATCAATCCCCATGTGCATCAACCCCCCATGCGCATCATCCCACCATGCACATCATCCCCCCATATGCAACACCTCCCATGCACAGCATTTTTCCCAGGGCAAGCCCTCCCTCCGAACAACATCCCCCCAGCGCACCAAGCTCTGAGCACCAAATTGGCTGGATGTTGGTCAGTCTTCCACGTTAAGTATAGGACAAAAACACATTGCACCCCTTTTCAGCCCTTTAAGGGTTAAATTTCTCCACATCGGTTCTTGGTGGGTGTTCATGTGACAGAAGGAACTCCCTCCCTGAATTTCACGCTTCTAGGTCCTGGGATTGGGGCAGAGTATCCCTCAGTCACCAATTCTTCAAAGCAAAGTATAGGGAGGAAAAAGCATTGAGCCCCTCTTCACCCCCTTCCGGTTGGAATTTCTGAAAACAGGTTCTTAGTGGATATTTCCATCATGGAAGGAACACCCTTCCCAAATTTCATGCCTCTAGGCCCAGCGGTTTTGGCAGGGCATTGATGAGTCAGTCAGTCAGTGACTTCAGTTTTTTATATATATAGATTTTTAAAACTCTGTAAACCACCTTGAGCATTTTCTTTGGCATGGGATAGATGGGGTATATAAATAATATAAATAAATAATATAAATAAATCAGTTCTCATGCCTCAGTGCTAATACATGAACTCTAATATTAATATTAGAATTTGTGTCATCAATTTGGTCACTGGTTTTTGTTTTTGTTTGTTATCAATTTGTTGAATGGGGACTGTGGGTGGCACAAGTGGTTAAGACACTGTGCCTGTTAACCACCAGGCCAGGGTTTGAGACCTGGGTCGGTCCCCAGAAGACAGGGTGAGCACCTGTTCTTAGCCCAGCTCTGCGACGCAGCTGGATCCAATCATATTGGCTCTGCCTTTCCATTGGACTATTTCAGTGGCGTGGAGAGGGGGGATTTGCAACTTGGGTAACAGCCTATACTCCGTATCAATCTACCCAGACCTTCGTGCTTCGCAGTGTATGCCTCGCCGAGTCGCCGAGCACAATACTATAGACTTTCAAGACTGACAGAGGCCTGCTGTTGAATGATCTCAAGGTTATAAATTAAAATGAATAAATAAAGTTAATGGAGGTACAATCCTTTCAATGTCATTGCGTTTAGGCTGTGCGTCTGATTTTGTAATATAGGCTGCAATCCAAAACACTCTCCTCGGATTAAGACCCATTAAACCCAATGAGGCTTACTTCTGAGTAGACATGGATAGGATTGCATCCTTATTCTATATGGTCTGGTTCAACATTGAGGAGATTCATGGTGGGAGTGATGCAGTGAGGTCGTGCATTGAGTGACACTAACCCTAGTGATGCCTCTGCCTACAGCCCTGAAGTGGCTGATGCTGCTGAATGTCAAAGGGCACAGTTCTAAGCATGTCTTCTCAGAAGTAAGTCCCATTGTATTCTATAGGCTCTAACTCCCAGGAATGTGTATATGGTACCTTTGGCTGCAATCCTAAAGACACTTTCCTGGGAGTTTGTGTCATCAATTTGAACCCATTGAACCACAGTGGAGCTTACTTTTGAGCAGACATGCTTAGGATTGCACCTAAACGATCGTAGGCTCTCTCTCTCTCTCTCTCTCTCTCTCTCTCTCTCTCTGTATGTGTGTGTGTGTGTGTCTGTTTTTCTGCAGTAAGGGAAGAAGAGGTCACCAGGCCCCCGTGTATTTGCTAATGTTGTCTTGCAAACTGTTGGAATATAGTGTGATTTTTAAGTACATTCCTCCCAGCCTCCACCACCACCCACAAGGAAATGGGCTGGTGGAGGGAGCTGTACAGATTGCTTAGAGAACTGTGCAGCTAAAAAAGTCACATCAATTTGCTGCGGCGCTACAAGGTCACACCCACATCCGTTGCCAGAGTCAGCTCAGCATGACTCCTTGCGGGCCAGAGGATCAGAACAATACTGCCAGTGCCCCTCTTTCCCCTTCTCTTCCCCCAAACCCGGATGCAGCCTTATTAAAGGCTGAACCTGGAAATGTGCCGAACTGTCAGTGTTTCCAGAGCCGGTGCTGCTGAGACAATTTTGGAGAAGCATTATATGGGGCAAACCTGCAAGAGGGATTGAAATACAGAGAATATTAATCATATGCATTTTTTTCCTTGATGCTTCTTTTTTAATTTTTCCTTTTTTGGGGTGATTACTTTAGCAAGTCACCCTAGCTGCAGTCTTCAAAGTGAAATTGGAATGAGCAGGGGGAAAGGGGATCACAACATTTTCTTCTCGGCTATGTTTTTAGCTCTCCCAAACAGCCATGAAAGGAAATATATGTGTTTTATTTCTTCATTTTTATGCCTACTTACACATTCAGGTGGCATAATTAAGGGGGGGGGGCAGAACTCCAGGATGTCTTGAACAGCAAGAGCGATGACTTCATCAACAAGAGTGTTCAGGTTCTTCCTTTGAAACTTCTTTACAAGGACCTTAATAAAAAAGAAATATCAGGCCCATTAGAAGAGAAACTTGGCCTAAGCACATAAATTAATACTGAAGCCATTTTCTTTCCCAAGGACTACTCGTACTTAAGAGGTGGTTGGGAGCTAATGTGGTAGTCCCCAAAGTGTGAGCTGTGGAAACCAGCCAGGGGTTGCAATTCCTCATGATATAATATAATCACCCTATATATAATGTATAGGACTATAGCCCTAAAGTGAAGCCATGGCTGGTAGATCAGTAGGTCAAAGGAGTCACCAGTGGAAAAAGTTTGAGCTAATGTAACATTTAAGCTGCAATCATATACAAATATCCCGGGAAGAAAGTCCTACGGAATAGATTGGAACTTATTTCTGTGTGAAAATGTTGTGGAAGAAAAACTTTAGATCACTTTAGAATCTAGTCCTATCCTATTTTTCTTCCACAACCCCCAACCGTGCTAAAATGGCTACTGCTTCATCCTGGGGGAGGGGAGCACATTTATGGATGGCTCCTCTGGATAAGCCTCTGTGGCATGAGGACTCTATTTGGATCTGGACTAGTAAACTAGCTGGCATTAATCTGTGTGGACCCATTCCCTGGGGTCGGTTCTGGGAACGTAGACAGGATTCAGTAGACTTAACAGCCCAATCCTGAACCCTGTGATGCTTAGAGGACCAATGGTGCCAAAATAATGTTACGTCCTGTGGCACTGAGGCAACTTCTGGGGCCTTCTTGGGGGTGAGGGATAATTCTTTCTGCCCCATTCTGCCCACTTCCACCTTCCTGCACCACCCCTAGAATATTAACCGCTGGCTGATGCTGGAAAAACACTGGCTGGTCGTGCATCGCTGAGGTGCTCCCTTCTCCCTGGCACAGCAAACATTCTTCACGACAAGTACAGTTCGCACTATATGTTTACCAGTAGTAATGGAGACCACAGGATTGGGCTCTTAGGATCCCATCCTAACCATGTCTGCTCAAAAGTAAGCTCCATTGTGTTCAAAGGGTCTTATTCCCAGGAAAGTATCATTAGGATTAAGAACATAAGAAGAGCCTCCACTGGATCAGGCCAAAGGCCCATCTAGTCCACCTTCCTATATGACACAGCGGCTGCCTTAGGGAGCATATATGACCAGAGGTGGGCAGATACCCGTACGGGCCTACACGCCCGTACCGGGTCTTCCACCAGGGCGGACAACAGCAAACCGGCCAGACCCGCAGCTGCAAGAGCCGCGGGGACCGGTACGCCAGCGTCCACTGGCGCCGGGTCTCCTGGGGCTCGCCACAGGAAGTTTAGTGCGCGTGCGTCCAGCTCGACGCACGCACACTGAGGGTCCTGAGGCTAGGTGCCAGGACACTCAGCGCATCTGCGTCCAGCTCGACGCAGGCGCGCTAAGCGTCCTAGCGCTGAGCCCTAGGACACTCAGTGCGCGTGTGTCCAGCTCGACGCACACGCACTGAGCGTCCTGAGGCTAGGCGCCAGGACGCTCAGCGCGCCTGCGTCCAGCTGGATGCAGGCGCACTAAACGTCTTGGCGCCAAGCTCCAGGACGCTCAGTGTGCCTGCGTCCAGCTGGACGCAGGCGCACTAAGCGTCCTGGCGCCAAGGACACTTTAGGGGACGCACTGCGCATGCGCCAAGTCTGGCGCATGCGCAGTTCGGCCTGGTTAGGGCCCGCCCCACCCCCTGACTCCGGCCCCACCCCCTGACTTCCGGCGTACCGGATCTTAAGGGAGGCTGGGCCCATCACTGCATATGACATCTGTGTCCATGTGCCCTTCCCTGTATCTGACATTTTGAGATTGTCCATGTGTACGCATGCCCCTCATGGCTTATAACCTGTGATAGTCCTTTCCTCTAGGAGTTTGTCCAATCCCTTCTTAAAGGCATTGAGGCCAGTGGCATAGCTAGCAGAGTGCAGGGGGTGCAGTTGCACTGGGCTACAAGCTTTAGGGGGGTTACAAGCTGAGCTTGACACTAAAACCTAAAATTGTGAAAAACAGGGTATGTATGAAAGATAATACCATTATGTTATATATCGTTGGAAAGGTAATTTTATGCAGAATGCAATGAAATTGGAATGAAATCATTCCAGTGCAATTGGAATAAATATATTCTATCAAAAGTTATAGCCAATTAATCAGAAAATGAAAACACAAAACTGGAATATGCCTATGGAACAAAAGTGGATTTTCTTAACTCAAACTTTCCCATATTACTGATGCCTCTGACAGCCAATAAGATATAATTCTGATAATATATGGAACTAATAAAGTGTTAATAGGGAGCCGCCATAGGCTCCCTCTTGTAGGTGTGGAAAGGCGGGATACAAATCAATTAAAATAAAAATAAAATAAATTAATATCAATCAGTTGTCAATACAAATATATACAGTACATATATCAAAACTGTTACCCATGCTAACTGGGGATATAGGCACTTCTAAGTAGTGCTCCTCTTGTATTTAGCAGGGAAAGAAGAACCGTTCATCTTTGCCCCAGCACAATGTCCCTGACCAATAAAGAACACAATTTTCATTTTTTTTTACTTAATTAAATTTGATTTTGTTATTGCGGGGCTGGACAAGGGCAACAAAATCTTCTTTGACTCCAGATAGTAAATAGGTGCTTTAGCTCTGTCACTAGCAGAGGAAATGGTTGGTGAACGGCTGAGGAGGCGGCAGCAGATTTTCCCCCAGTTTTCTTTTAAAAAATACCTGGGGATGACATCACTTCCAAGGCTACATTTTAAGCTTTGCATCGGGCTACATGATCATTAGTTATGCCACTGATTGAGGCTAGCTGCCATCACCACATCCTGTGGCAGGGAGTTCCATAGATCAACTTCACGCTGGGTAAAGAAATATTTTCTTTTGTCCATCCTAACCCTCCTTACATTCAGTTTTAGTGGATGTCCCCTAGTGCTGGTGTTATGGGAAAGGGAAAAGAGCGTCTCTCTCTATCCACTCTATCCATCCCTTGCATAATTTTATATGTCACAATCATGTCCCCCTCCAGGCACCCCTTTTTCTAGACTGTTTTTCTTGCACAAGAGGATGCACAAGCCAGATTTTCCAACAAAAGTCCTGTTTAAGGGCACCCTAAAAGCCTCAGGAGGCTTTCAAATTAATGTGATTTATCAGTTATTTCATCGGTCTGCGACTCTAATTTCTGAACAATACTAAGATCTTCAGTTAGTAATACTGTAGAAACTGCAGCTAGATCTTTGCCAATCCCAATAGTTTAGAAACTAACCTTCTTCCTTTTGCACAAAAAATGGGAAGTGTTGGGTGTTGCCTCAGAATAACGGGGTTTTTGTTTTGATGCCTTTTAAAAGGCACAGTATTATGCTCTCATATAATAAGGAAGTAAAGAAGTGAGTAGTTTATTTAATATTCCCATGCAAATGCCCTATATACTTTAATAAACTGAGGACAGCCAACTATATTTGATTGAAATGCCATGGCATATATCTCCAAAAATATCAAAATATTCCCAAACTCTGAGTCTACCCTCTCAACACACTAACCTGGGAGTGTCGACACAATCTTACTCAAAAGGATTTCAATCCTACTCAATCCTATTTCAAAAGCCTACTCAAAAGTAGATTTCCTTTGTATTTAATGGGGCTTCCTCCAAGGAAAGCATGCATAAGGATTGCCATCTTTGGGTGCAATCCAGAGTAACTACAGGGAGTTCTTGCTCTGACGTAAGAACAATTTACTCTGGATTGCAATATGAATTTCCCATAGGTTTTCACTAGCTGGTACTGTAACTGCGTTGACATAAATGTCTCTTACGTGCTCCCATAGTTACCCTGGATTGTAGGGTTAGCCTCATTGAACTGTTAGGTCTTACTGCTGAGGTTCTGTATATAATTGCAGTCCTATGTCTACTCAGAAGTAAATCCCACTGTGTTCAGTGGAGCTCGCTCCAGATAAGTGTATATAGGGCTGCTTTTGAATTCTTTTGAGACTCACAGAAAATCATCTTGTCCTTGCAGGTTTCTCTTTTTGGTATATTTGTAAAGTTGCATTTTTAACTCTTAACTGTTTTTTAAACTTCCTCATTACCAGGAACTCTAATCATATCGACTTGTCCATCAAGTAACTGTTGATTACATTTATATTTATAGCCTGCCTTGTTTCCATGATGGAACAGATAGTGTTCCTTCCTGGACAACCCCATGTCCAAGAACTAACAATACTCAACCTGTTTAGCCCCGGCAAGGCTTGCAACATATTCTCCACATGTAAGGTTGCCATATGTTCTGAAAAACAGGGACAATCCCAATTTCGGGGGATTGTGTTCACATACGGGCAAATGGGACAGAAGGTCCTGCTCCGATTTTGTGGAAGAGAATTATGGCAACCCTATCCCAGCCACTTGATCTCCACACCTCATGAACTGCCTTCAAGTCCTACTGGATCAGGTGAAAGACCCATCAAGTTCAGCTTCCTGTATTTCACAGACTCACCAAATGCTTCAGGGAGCATAGATAAGAATAAGAGACCCACATCCTGTTGCCACACTCATGCATCATTCAGGCTAATCCCAAACCCTAAGCTGGATAGCCATGTGGCCATGCACCTCAAAATCAAGTTCCACAGAGCTCAGCAACCTGGAATTTTAGTGATGACACGTGACATTGTTGCAGACATAGTTGTGATATTTGAGCAAGAGAAGGGGGTCCATGCACTGGTGCAGATCCGTTACAGCAGGGGTTCTCGATCCCCGATCCGCAGTACCTCACCCGTCATGCCGCACCAGGGGAGGCCCCTAACATATACCATGTTTGCTTGAATCTAATGCACCATAGAATCTAATGCACACCCCAATTTTGAAAGGATTGAGATTAGTCCAGCTTAATACCATTCCCGAAAGAACGAATTTCCAGAAATCTTTGTGTGGCATTTGCAATTTGCCAGCTAAAAAAGCATTAGGAGCAACACTTATAATCAGGGTAAAAATAGATTTCACTTTTCAAGTTTTCACTTTTGTTCCTATCCCTAACCCATCCAATAAGTGGGGGATGCCTGTATCTATAATCAAAATACTGTATTTACTGTATTTACTCAAGGGCTGTGGGTGGCGCAAGCGGTAAAGTTGCTGTGCCTGTTAACCAGCAGGCCAGGGTTCGATTCCTGGGTCGGCCCCACAAGACAGGGTGAGCTCCTGTACTTCGCCCAGCTCTGCGACGCCTGCTGGATCCGATCGTATTGGCTCTGCCTTTCCATTGGACTAATTCAGTGGCATGGAGAGGGGGGATTTGCCGCTTGGGTAACAGCAGATCCTCCATAACAATCTAACCCAGGCTTTCGTGCTTCGCATGCAGCGTATGCAGCGCCAAGCACGATACCATACTCTTTCAAGACTGACGGAGCCCTGTATTTACTCAAATCAGTTAAACTAGGGTGAAAAAATTAGGCATGTACTTATCAAAATACTGTATGTACTTGAATCTAATGCACCTTTGAATCTAATGCACACTTCAATTTTGGATACTAGCACAATCCAGAGTAACTACGTGGAGTCCTTGCTCCGGTGTAAGAATAATTTACTCTGGATTGCAATATGAATTTTCCATAGGTTTTCACTAGGTGGTGCAGTAACTATGGGTGCACGTAAAGTCTCTTATGTGCTTCCGTAGTTACTCTGGATTGTAGGGTAAATCTGGCTGGAAAAGGTATGCGTTGAATTCAAGGGAAATACAATAATTTATCACATTGAGGCTGCAATCCTAACCACACTTTCTTGTGTGTAAGCTCCATTGACTATAATGGGACTTAGTTTTGAGTAGATAGGCATAGGATTGGATTCAAAATGTATTAATTACTACAAACTTACTATTCATTACCATAAAGCTACATGTTGCCTGCTCACAAGGAAAAGGAAGGCAATGAAGGTTTTTTTGTTCACCCTGTGAACAGGAGGACAATGTAGATTTTTTAAAAACCCAGGCTAAAAAAAGAGATCATGTCCTGGAAAAAAGAGGGCAATGGAGATCTTTTTCCAGGACACAAGGCTAAAAAAAGAGGACATGTCCTGTAAAAGGGAGATACCCACCCCTCAGCAGGGCTCTGGAGTTTCCCACCTCTGCAGTCCCACTTTCCAAACTGGGCACAGTGGGGTGGGTTAGGGGTGCCAGGACACCTCCAAGTGCCAAGGGGAGCATGCCTTCTACCGGGGGGGGGTGCAGAGTAGGGGGGAGGGGAGGAGGTGGGAGGGGTTTCTTTCCTCCCCTGCCCCCTCCCTGGCAATCGTGGGAGAGCTTTGCATGCCATCCTGGAGGTACAGCGATGCCAGCAGCAGCAGCAGCAGCCCCTGATCGGTGCCTGGAGATGTGGAGCTGTTGCTGCTGGTGAGGCTCTCCTTCCCTCTTGCATGCCTGATCTCCCCAGCAGCACCTGGGCAGGTAAGTGGAGGGAGGCTGGTGTGGTCAGAGGGGCTCCCAAGGCTGCTGGGGAGGGGGACAGGGGTCCCCCTGTGGGGCACCCCAGAGCAGGAGAAGAGCCACTGGAGTAAGTGTGCAAGGGGGTGGGTGCCACAGAGGATGGAGCAAGGAGCAAGGGGACAGATGCAGGGCACAAGCCCCATTGGCTTTAGTGGGACCTACTTCTGAGTAGACAGGTATAGGATCAGGCAGGGTGACCATATGCCACAACCACTAAAAGAGGATACCCCCCCCACCCAAATGCAGGGTGACCATATGTCCTTTCCACCCCCCCAGGACATGTCCTGGATTTTAGGCATGTGTCCTGAAAAAACAAACTTCAGTGTCCTCCTTTTTCTTGTAAGCAGGCAGCATGTAGAATTCTTGTAATTATGTGTAATAAATTATATGCAATAGTTTAAAATTTAATAATAAATAATCCAGAGTAGCTGCAACTAACCACACTTTCCTGGGAGAAAGTACATTGGACACAATATGACTTACTTCTAAGTAGACATGCTTATGATTGCACTGTGAAAGCAATATATATCAATGTTTTTAGCTTTTATTTGGTCATGTCCTACATTTTACTTGGGTGTCCTACATTTTAGGGGGCATTTTCCTTTTTTTGGTTATGGTATAACCTGCCCCAAATGTAGGACACCTAAGAAAAAGGGAGGACATAGGATATATATAATTTCTTACATTTAAAGAATTACAAGAATTCTACATGCTGCCTGCTCACAAGGAAAAGGAGAATAATGAAAAAAATTCCAGGCTACAAAAGAGGACATGTCCTGGAGAAAGAGGACATATGGTTTACCTTGGTGAGATGGGGGGCTCTGGGACAGGGAGGTGCAGTGGTGTAGCCAGAAGGGGGTGCAGCAGTTATTCTTGAAGGCTCCTTTATCCTCCCCCTGCCTGGAAAGAGTGAGGCTCCCTACTAGACTCTCTGCTGTACCCCCCTCTGGCTATGCCACCAAGCAGTGGTAAGGGGCTGCCAGAAGAGACTGGCATGGAAAAGGGGCAGAAGAGTGCCATCTCTCTCCCAGATGGATCAGGCTGAGGTCCCTAACAGTGCCCAGCCTGACGCCTCCATGGGATAGAAGTGTTGGCTACCACATCCAACCAGGTAGGCTGCTCTTAGCTCTGGAGGTTCTGTCCAACCCAAGCCTTCCCTGAGCCTGATCTTTGCCTTGCTTGAAATCCTTTAGTGATGGGGCTATAGAAGTTGAAAGAATAGGGGGGTGTAGATGTGATAATAGGATGGGTAACTGCATCCTATCCACACTTTCCAGGAATAATCTCAATTGACTAAAATGGGACTTACTTCTGAGTGTAGATTCATAGAATTGGGATCAGAGAGCCTGATACAAACCATATTTGCCAATTGAGGAAATGCCATTACTGTCAGTGTGTTTCCAGTCCTAACAAGAAGGAATTTGGGAACAAGGTATGGGGTTCTATGGACTCAAAAAGGGTGCCAAAACAGTCCATCCAGAGCAGTGATTTTCAACCAGTGTGCCCCAGATATTCCTCAGGTGTGGTGTGGGAATTAGGGAACTGACATTCATTAATAGGAAAATTGGGGGATTTCAACAGTCTGGTATGCCTTGTCAATGGTAAAAACAACTGATGGTGTGCCTTGACAATTTCAGTCCCTTGTTAAGTGTGCCGTGAGATGAAAAAGGTTGAAAATCACTGATCCAGAAGGTGGCCATATGTTCTCTTTTTCAAGAACATGTCATCTATTTTAACCCCTTGTCCTGGAAAAAAAGTCTTAATTGTCATCTTTTTCCTTGTGAGCCAACAGCATGTAGCTTTCTTTTAATTCATAAATAGTTTGTAACAAATTATATGTGACAGTTTTAAACTTAATGATAAGTAATATAGTGTTTGAATTAACCACAGAAAAGCAATATATTTGAGTGTTTTGGCTTTTATTTTGTCTTGGGTGTCATTTTTCTTGGGTGTCCTACATTTTGGGGGGCCTTGTCCTCTTTTGTGGTTATGACCGTGATTGTTTTTTTTTCTGGGGGTACTCACTGGTTCTCAGTACAGGTACCTTTTTCCACCAACCCCCCAGTAGCTAATTCATAATTAACTAGTCATAATTAACTAGTCAACCACTGTTGTGTGTACCAGCACTCCCCCACCCCAGGAAAAAGTCCTGGTTATGACATACGGTCACCCTGGTCAGATGACACCCTATCTGGTCAGCGGAAATTGATGGGGCCAAAGATGAAGAAGTGTCAAAGGTGGAAAAATAAATTAGGTGGGGCAGTCAGAATTTGGAGGACTGGGTTGTTCCCCTCTTCCCTACTCAGTGCCTTCCAGTAAAACAGCTGATTTCCTCCACTGGTTATATTCAGTGGCATAGCTAGAGGGGGTGCCAAGCACTAAATTTTAATGTTTTAGGCACTTGGTGTACACCTAAAAATGGATATGGTAAGCAGTTGTTGTCCCCCAATGGTTGATCCTAGTCACTAGCATTGCTACTAAGCACTAAGTTTTGCAGGGAGCCTCATTGCAGTGTGCAAGCGGTCCCTCTCCCTTCCTTTGAAACAATGATTTTCAACCAATGTGCCGCAAGAGTTCCACAAGTGAGAGTTTGGCAAATTTAGTTTTTCATTAAATAAATATCATTTATTCATAAGGCCATTAAGAGATGTGAACCACCCAGCAGTAGAAAGGTGTGTATGGCCAGTTGTCAAAAGACTGATGGTTGTGCTTTGACAATTTTAGTGCCTTGTCACTGTGCTATGAAACGAAAAAGGTTGAAAATCACTGCTTTGGAGCTTTCAAAGGGAGGCTTGAATGCCACTGGTTAGACATGCTAGCTTTTGTGCCTTACTAAATAATACAGAGTGATGTCAGAGTTTTAGCAGATTTCAGCTTCAGTGCGCAAACCAGAATCCGTTGGTGTGTGCAAGACATGATAGAGTCATAAAATGGAGCATAGATGTGCAAACAGGTATGACGAACGCATCATTATGTGATGGGGTAAGGGTGGTGGAAAGAAGCCTCGATAAGGAAACACAAAACACTTGTGGGTCACTGCACCAGTTTATGGGAATAGCTTTTTATTTATGGAAAGAAAATGCATACCTTTGGGAACATGGGCTTCTCAATAAGAATGCTCTTCAGATAGAACTATTCCCTTTGGGCAGCAATTTTCTACCTTTTAAATCTTATGGCTCACTGAGAAGATGGTGAAAATGGTCAAGGCACTTCACTGTGGGCCAGAGGCTCACAAGGCTCTTCCCCAAACCCCCATGGCACACCTGCAGGCGTTTGTGGCACACAAAGTGTGGCGCACAAAAATCAGATGGTGTCTCAGTCTACAGCTTTTCTCAAACAAATCCTCCATGCCGCACAGACAGGAAAGAGTGGAATGAAAAAGATTAACAGTTGTAACAGATCTATGATTATTTTTGAGGGTTGCATTGACTTCTGAACATGTAGGAGTAAGCAACAGCTGCCTCTACGAGCCTCTGTGAAATATTTGTATATCTTTAATCTGCTGTCGTTCATAAGATCTACAAGATTCTGCACTTCCTTTAGATCACTTGTTAATACCCGCTGTTCTTGTGAAACATTTGGTTCCACAATTTAGTCCATGCAATCTACTAATGGTGTAATTCTGATGTAAGTACCACTGAATACAATGGGACTCAATCCTTTGTAAGTGTGTATAAACCAAAAGCCCAGCCTTATACTTACCTCTGGGAAACTGCTGGTGCAGGTTTCCTGTTTGTGATGGTTCTGACAGCTGTAAAGTCAGGGAAGATGTCAGGAGGCACTGGAAAGGGTGGCAGGAGGGCTGAACGGGGTGGGGAAGGGGCAGGGATGGACAGATCAATTCCTGGTAGGGGAGCTGGCTCAGTGGCACCAAAGTGGTATATACTGTATTTACTGGAATCTAATGCACCATTGAATCTAATGCACACCCTGATTTTGGAGACTAAATGTCAGAGGTGGGCTGAGCCTCCCCCAAGATCCGGTTCGCCAGAAGTTGGGGGGGCAGGGGTGGGGCTGGGGCTGGGGTCAGGGGGCGGGGCTAGGGGTGGACCCCAACCCGGCACATTGTGCATGCGCCAACCCAACTGGAAGAGACACACTACGCACGTGCCGACCTCAAGGGTTGGCGCATGCACACTGCGTCTCCTCCAGCGGGGGAAAAAGATGGCGGCCGGCGCAAACCGGTCCGCCCTCTTTTTCTTTTCCCTGCTGTTGGCGGTTCACCAATGGCAGGGAAAAAGCAAGATCCGGTTCGGGTGAGTAGGCCCGAACCGGCATCTGCCCACCCCTGCTAAATGTGGTTGAAAAAGATTCGAATAAATACTGTAAATACTGTTGGTTGGTTGATTGATTGACTGATCTGTCTAGAGTTGACCTCTGGACTGCCCTGACCATAGGATTCAGTGGTTGCCATTTTGATGCTGCTGCATCAGCAAATGGTGGAGTGTCAGGATTGGGCCCTAAGTTAGTTCCCAAACTTTTTTGACTGGATGCTCCCTTGAGCTATTGGGCCATTGGCTGCAGCTCTCCATTAAAGCTATAGTCCTATAAATTTTATAGGTTTGCATGTTTTTCAGGAGGATTCTGTGACTCCCCTGGCTGGTTTTCATGGCTTCCCAGGAGCCATGGCTCACAGTTTAGAAACTACCCTAAACTGTAGTACACATAACTGAAACTGCAGTGCTACCTAAATTTACATGAGTGTGAGCCCCCTTGGCTTCAATGGGACTTACTTCTGAGTAGACAGGTAGAGGATCAGAGCACAAAACAATTGCTAATACTTAGCCAATTTACTTCCACCCCAGTTGTCTCCCCAGTATCAGTTGTTAAGTGGGACAGAAACATGTTGTTTTAGAACGGAATCATAGAGTTGGAAGGGACCCATTGGATCATCTAGTCCAACCCCCTACCTGTAGCAGGAAATCCTCATCTTGTGGGGACCTGGGTCTCGAACCCCGGCTTTCTGGTTAACAGGCACAGTGTCTTAACCACTTGCGCCACCTATTGCTCTATGTTAAATGCTGTATACACTGTTGGTGCAACATAAATAATAATTAAAAAAAAACTTTAGCACTTTTATTGCAGAGATTTAGCAATCGCTAGTTCAGTTTATTTGAAGTACCTACAACCAGATCTTTCAAGCTGCAGAGCAACTTCAGTGCTCAGAATGATTGGCAGTAGGGCCAGAGAGGAAATGTCAAGGACGTTAATGTGGCATCCTTACAGTCCCATCTCATTTGTGCCATTGGTTATCACCTTTATTTTCTGAACAGTATATTCCTCTCTCCTTTAGCCTTGCATGAGCAAAAAACAGTGGGCGTTGATCTGTCTGTATTGTACTGCAGATGCTTTGAAAATGAATTTTCTGTTTTTTTCCAAGTTGATAGGTACAGGATGTATTGAACATGATATGTGAAAGAACAATGGATGTGAATTACATTTGCCATAGTCTTAGAATGTATTACCAGCAAGGAATACAAGTGGGGAGAGAGAGAGAGAGAGACTTGACAAATAAGTTGATATGAGAGGTAGTTGTAAAAAAGGGCATCATTTTGTCACATGAAGATCCCAGGTGCCAGTGCAGCTTGATGAATGACGATAGTGTGGAGAAGATAGTTTTGGCATATCCTTGAATGCTGGGGATGCAATCAGTGTGCATTATTATAGTGGGCTGGTAGGTACACATGTGCCTTGACTAATGACATACATCCACATACTAGTGGATGAGAACGTGCATTGACTAATGACATACATCCACATACTAGTGGATGAGAACGTGCATTGGAATGCACATCCCGTGAAATGTAATGCAGCACTGAGCATGGTTCCCATCTCCAACTGGCTTATGAGGAGTGTCTTGAACAGCTGATGATTTTTCCCTGAAGGAAGGTACAGTATCTTGGGTTGAAGTGGGCATCAGGAACATTCGGAATAACTGCCTGCATCAATTGACCAAGAAGCACTGCAGCCCCTATACTGGATGCTCATCTGGCCTGCCTTTTCCCAGTACAGAGATGTCAAAGAATCCAAATTTAGTTGCTTTTCTAACTTCAGCACAGTAATGTTCTCTCTTTATCCTTTTCAGTTAAACCAGTGGTGTGAAAAAGCAAGTCTCCCCCATCCCCCCTTCTTGACATTTTTCCATCAGGTTGGCAAATGTCACACTTACAATTACATTTATAGAAATAATGAATCCACTGTACCCTGTAAAACCGGCAGCAGGTACATGTTGACCTTAAGGTGCAAACGTTTCCCTGTGGAATCCTGGAGACTGACTGGTGACCAGAAAAAAAAACCACAAGAATGTTCATCTTGATGGGTACAGAGATGTGCTTGTCTCTCCTCCTTTGGTAAGAGAAGAAACTGTCGTGTTCTTGTACAGACAGGCACAGACTTGGGGAAATTGGTTGGATGACAGATTAAAATGATGTCCCAATCCTATACAGTGCTTACAGAGGTGGATCTTGAAATCTATTGCTATAAGTCCCAGTCCAAGACCACATAAGCTATACTGCTGTTGTGTGCATTGGTACATAGATGTATGGCTGGGTCCTGCATAGACAATAGGAAGAGACCTAATAGGTCTTCTAGTCCAATCTGCTGCCTCTAGCAGGAAATCCTCCTGGAGCATCTCCAGCAGGTGCTTGTCAAGACTCTGCTTGAAGATCCATGCATGACATGGTTCAGCCAGCTGGTACTGGTATGGGCAAGGTAACACTGGGTGTGATTTAAGAGTGGTTCAGGGAAGGATCAGAGTAGGAGAAGGCCAAAATGTGCTCAGAAGGGTGAGGATCTCCGTGGCAGCAGCACACTTAATATTCCCCCTTTCTACAAACTTTGTAAATGCAATTGTTAAATTTGTAGGTTTGTGTCTTTTTATTTCAGGCTGATGAATTGCCCAGTGTTGGCCGCTCATCCCACTGTTATTCTCCAGCCATACAATTTACTGGCCATCAACACCTGGGAGGTAGAGAGTCCTCATTATAAGTCCATCATTTCCTTTGCTTCAAGGCCAAAATTTGCTGAGAGAAGCCAGAGACTGAAATAACAGATTTTTTTCCTGATATGTCTTGGGAAGAGGAGAGGTGGAGGAAGGAAATGTGTGCCTTGCCTGGACAAAGGCCATGTTTTAGGCCCTGATCTTGAGCAATAAATGGCAAATACATAGCAAAAGGAAAAGCAATAAATGGCAAAAGGAAAAATGCAACATAGCCCTACCTTTTTGATAACCTTTCCACCCTAAAAAAAACTATAGAGCTTTAAAATTACTATTCTAAGTATGGAGTACAGAAAAAGTGGCTCCTTGAATGCTCAGCCACTTCAACTTTGGGTGACTTTTTAAATTCTCTATTACTGCCCAAACTTTTAAACATGAGTTCTACTTTAAAAATTGCACCATATTGTGACCCACTAGACAAAAAAAGATATCTAAAAAGAAATCTTTTTATTTATTAATATGTTATTAATTAATAATAATGAGTCCTATTCTCCCAAGATTGCTAGAGGCCTTAGATTGCTCTTGGTCCTAAGACTGCTAGAGACTGTGTCTGTGTGTATCTGTCTCTGTGTGTAGGCATTTGCTTGACTCATCCTAGAAATGGATTTCATGGAATGTTCCCCCCAAAACCGTTTTACAGTCATTCAAGGTAATTCAAAGGAGAGTAAGGGTGCAATCCAGAGTAACTACGGGGGAGTCCTTGCTCTGGTGTAAGAACAATTTAATCTGGATTGCAATAAGAATTTCCCATAGGTTTTCACTATATTGTGCAGTAACTACGTGTACACGTAATGTCTCTTACGTGCTCCCGTAGTTACTCTGGATTGCGCCCTAAGATTTGCAGTTAGGGGCTTCCAGGCCAGATAAAAGGCTGAAACTGGAGTCATATGTGATCTATTGCACTCTGATTACGTAGAAAAAAATAATGGAAAAATGTGATTTTTTAAATAGGGGGGCATTAAGTGACTTTTTAATAGGGGAGCATGACTATGACTTTTTAATAGAGGGCATGAAGGACTTTTTAATAGGGGGCATGAATTCTAGCTAATAATTTTCTTCTGAATATTGAGCAAGTATGTTTGCAAAGTTTTAAAAAAATTGGTCTGAAAACTGCTTACAACCTGCCAAAAATCAGCTCAGGTGGTCCAGACCCACAGATCACAATCCAAACCATGGTTTGTCTAAAGTAAGCCCAATTGTGTTCAATGTGTCATACTCCCAGGAAAGTGTCTTTAGAATTGCAGCAATAGTTCCAGAACGGTTGCTGTAACGCAGCAACCGTACTATAGCAGGTAACCATATGTAATCTTTTTCCAGGACATATCCCTGAAGGATGGAATCAGTAATTGACCCCCAGTTTCATACTTGATGTATTTTGGGGGTATGTGTGACCCAAAACATATTGAAGACTATTGATCTTTCCAATAATTCAAGGCTGCTTTGACAATCTGATGTGTGTACTGGTAACAAAAAAAATCAACTTTCACTCAGCCATTATTTTGTGTTATCTTAAATGCCTTTCTTTCTTTCTTTCTTTCTTTCTTTCTTTCTTTCTTTCTTTCTTTCTTTCTTTCTTTCTTTCTTTCTTTCTTTCTTTCTTTGCACAAGATGCACAAGATAGCTGTGCACAAAACAGATACACAAGACAGCTTACATTTGTAAGTAAAATCATACAAATTATAAAAACAGTGATTAAAATCAGAAGATAAAACCAACTGGAGGAGGGAAAATACTGTTTCTGCTTAAAGTGCTACAGAGGCAGAGGAGGACACAACCCACCACCCAAATGCTAGACGAAACAAAAAAGTTTTGGGCACCTGCCACTATACCCACGAGGCAGGGGCTAGATTTCAATTTCCTCGGTATGGTTTTCTATCATGGCACCACTACTGAGAAGTCTCATCCCCGTGTCACCATCCCTCTCCATTGGGAGAGAGACGGCACTTTATTAACAAGTATGAATACATACAACATAATATGAGGTCCAATCCTAAAGTTGTGTTACACCTGCTTTCGTTGTTTAATTACGTTTTATCCGTGTCTCGCACCTAATGCTCTTTCCTTTGAAAGGAAGTGGTTTGCTGTTACTAGACTAGCCTGAAAAGAATGCGGGGTCCAATAGGGCAAACTGATATCTTGTGGTAGGGAGTTGTCCTCTTTCTTGAAAAAGGAAGCAACAACACACATTTTGTTGATTTGCTTGTGTTATTTGATTTTAATATATGCACTTCAGTTATCTATTGCCTTGCAGCAGGCTGACCTAAAAGAAACATTTGTGAGAGTTGATAAAAGCTTTAGTGCATAAATGTAAAACAATTCCAGGTGGGACCGGTAGAGCTTTGCGCCACTGGGGCCTTTACTCCAAGTCGGTCCAGAAGGCCTGACATGGAATCTCTCAAGTCTGCTCTGCCAGAATAGGTGAGGAAGATCTGAGAAGGCCCTTTATGTGTCTTGGGGATTCCTCCAGGGAAGGGACATCCACTGAGGAATCCTCTGATGGCTGCTGTAATGCCGAGATGTAGTGGTTGCCACTTTGGCACCACTGCACCTGATAGCAGTGTTGCCTTTAATATTGGGCCATTAATGCCCATTTTATTCTTATGAGTATAAAAATAACATATGTTGTTCTTCTATATTGTTCAGTCGTCAAATCATGTCGGACTCTTTGTGACCCTATGGACTGCAGGATGTCTGGCTCCCTATACCCCACAAGCTTCCAAAGTTTCTCCAAATTCACACTAATGGCTTGGGTGATACCATCGAACCACTTCTACTGTCCCCTTCTCCTTTTGCCTTCAGTTTTTCTGAAGACCCATCAGGGACTTTTCGAAGGAGTCCTCCCTTCTCACGATGTGGCCAAAATATTTGAGCTTCAGCTTCAGTATTTGTCTTTCCAATGAACAGTCAGGGTTGATTTCCTAGAGAATAGACTTGCAGTCCAAGGGACTCCCAAGCGTCTTCTCCAGCACCATAATTCAAAGGCATCCATTCTTTGGTCCTCAGCCTTCCTTATGATCCAGCTCTCATACCTATACATTAACAGAGGGGAAAACCATATAGACACTACTAATGGAAGAGTAGTGATAAGTCAGTCTCTTGTGTGGCAGAACTTTGTCCTATTTCCACAGCAACTGCAGCATCTCCTTTGCATAGGGCCATCATTTCTGTGCCATTCATGTGTCTACTGCATGGTTAGCATTGCACCACAAGAGTCCAGTAAGCAAGTCAAGTAGAATTTGGCCCATTAATGTGCAATCATCTGAGGTCTGACTTCTGTAAAGTGTTGCCTTCTGCATGTATTCCAATTCCAATATCTGTCAAAATTTTGTAATACTTATAGTAAGTTATGTGTATTCCTTACATGGTAAGGTATACCATAGTATATGGTAAGTACCAACACATTGTCAGAGAGCAGCAAGATTTGCCACCTAGCCCATTTTCCATGCCAATGCACATTGAAGTTACACATCATGCTCACAGAAAGTGTTGCTGCAATTCAGTATTCCACACAAAGGGTACCAGGTTTTTTATAGCCTACACATCTTGAATCACAAGCTTGCAAGGTGGGGATTGGCTGGTAAGACAGTTGCCATAATTCTCTTCCACACAACTGGGATTTAATTTTCTGCCACATATTCTACTCAGTGGCAAAGACTGTGGGTCTTACCAAGTGGTAAATTGGTTGTCTGTACAAGTATGGTAATCTACCAGCAGGCTTCGGGTGGTGGCCAGTCCACAACACGTGGTTTGTCATCTGTTGTGACAGCCATAATGGATCTTATACCAACAGAACAAGCATCCCAGGGGCACAAGTCCTAAGCATGGGGATGGCAGAGCATTCGACACTAGTGGCATTTCTGGGCAACTAGAGCATCCTTTTGGGAATCTTTCTAGTCTGGTAGTCTCAGACATGGCAAACTTTAATACAAAACTCAGTTTGCTTTTTCATTTGGTCAGATATTTATTTGAGTTTCCATTTGGAAAGAACTTTGTTTTGCTTTTTTCCCGAAACAGAAAAAGTAGCAGTAGCAATTATTGAAATCCTACCAGGCAAGGAGGAATCTTTTAAATTTTTCCAGCAGAGAAAAGATGGGGTAGAAATCATTTAAATAAATAATACAGTGGTGGCAGGCAAGAGAAGACAAACCATTTCTAATCATATTATCAGAATATTGTGTCTCTCCTGTTGGCAGTAGCCATGGGATCAGCATGGTAGGTATTGCAGGAGCTGCAAAGTTCTGTGTAAGTGACCCCTTATACTTACCATCTATGACTAGAATGGCTCTGATGGCCATTGGGAAGCATCATGGACACTGTGTGTTTTGGTCCTGCACTACTTACCATGCCTCCCTGCTCTGGAAACGCTAGTGACCAGTGTCTGTATGCTGGTGTCTCCCCTCTCTCTTCCTCTTTTTGATTAGATTTTGAGTGCTTTTAAATTTCTCCTACTCTTGCTCTTTACAATGGCATACCCTACAATCCAGAGTAAGTATGGGAGCACGTAAGAGACATTTACATCAACATAGTTACGGCACCACCTAGTGAAAACCCATGGGAAATTCATATCGCAATCCAGAGTAAATTGTGCTTACGTTAGAGCAAGGACTCCCCGAGGTTACTCTGGATTGCGCCCATATACCCATGTTTACTCAAATCTAATGCACCATAGAATCTAATGTACCATATCATCCAATGTGCACCCCTATTTAAAAGAATAAAAAAACTAGCTATTGTATTGCATAACTGCAAAGCAGGTGCAAAATTTAATTTTATTGCATACAACAGTGAGTTATCTGATAATAATAATATGACGAAGGTATATATTATCATTTATACCTATTTGCTTTGGTTTATACAATGAATTTTATGTTACATTTTTATTACAATATAGTAAACTGTTAAAGTAAATTCTGAACTATATTTATAATCAAAATACTGTATTTACTTGAACCTACTGTGCCACTGAATCTAATGTGCACTCTGATTTTAGAGACATACCATACAATCCGGAGTAACTACAGGAAGAAGTAAGAGGCACTTACTCTGGATTGCTCTATGCATTTCCCATAGTTTTCCCATAGGTGGCGCCATAACTAGATTGGTGTAAAAGCTCTGGATTGTAGCCTAAACTTGAATAGGTGAGCATTAGATTTGAACAAATATGGTAAATACGAGTAGTTTTAATAATAATGGAGCCTTTAAATGGCATCTGCATTTTGAGTTTTGGTGGGGTGCCATAATTCTTTTCCACAAAATCAGGTCAGGACCCTCTGTCCCATTTTCCAGTATGTGAACACAATCCCCCAAAATTGGGATTGTCCCTGTTTTTCAAGGTCTATGGCATCCCTACATTTTGGTCCCCTACACTCTCTACATGCAACAGGAAAAGTGCTCTAGGACCTCAAAATGCCTTTTAAAAGGCATGAAATCATCACTTCCAGTTTTCCTTGAAGAACCAGAAGAAGCTCATTCTGGTTCTGAGGCATTCAGAAGCTCATAGAGGCCGTGACCCACATGCATGGCCTCTGGAGCTTCTATCACCTTCAGAGGGATCAAGTTGAGTCAGGTCTGGCTCATCAGGGGTCCAGGGGACCTGTGTTGCCCGATCTACAGATAGAAGATCCACAGAAAAGTAGGCTCAACCTGTATCTACAGTTACTTCTGGACAGAACACATCTGCTCATTAAATAAGGCTATGCTTTGAGATTCATCCATGTTTTTTAAACTTTCATCATGTTCTGGTCCCTAACCAGATGAAAGTGCAGGGTATTGCTGTCAACAGAAACAGAGTCAGAGTGTCTATGGCAAGCTCTCCTAAAGCTGATTCAGGTTTTCAGCCTGAAAAGAGGCCATTTGGATGGGCCAATTTTTTTCACTGAATAGGCTGAAAAAGTAACTTTGTGGAAAAGAATTGGCTGCCTTTTTAGTACAGCGATTCCCATCATTCATTGAATTTTAAGTGTTTTTAAGGGACATCATGATTGTTCTCACAAGATGGACTTGTAAAATTGCCCACATTATTGTAGGGATGACATTTCAAACAAATGAAAAACCATCTCTTAACTTGTGTGTATTTTAAAATGAACGGTTTAAAGTTCTAACACATTTACATCTGGATGGTGTTTCTTTTGAGAGCTCTTAGCTGCTTAAGATCTCTTAAAAACCCACCCAGTCCCATATACGATCTTCTCAAAGTAAGCCCCAGAAACCGCAGTGGGTCAACTAAGGCCTGCAATGGTAAAACTGTTGGCATAAGCTCATATTGCAGTGGATCAGTTCCTGGAAGGGGGATAGGATATGGTGTGAGTTGGCACCTCTGATGATTTGATCCTGGCCCAATCTATCCATCACCCTCTCCATCCCATTTTGTCCCCTCCCCATATTCCCCCCACCCCTGCACTGCCTAGTGGGAACATATCTGCTTCAGCGCATACGCCTCCTTGCACTGGTATTAATGGAATGGTATGAGCCTACTGGGTGAACGTATTTCAGGGTGATCAGGGTGAACGTATTTCCAGGACATGACCTCTTTTTTATTCTTGTGTCCTGGAAAAAATCCTCATTGTCCTCCTTTTGCTTATGAGCAGGCAGCATGTATCCTTTTGTAATTAATTAATTAAACTGTATGTAATAAATTATATGTAGTTTTAAATATAACAATAAGTAATATGATTTAATTAACCACATGAAAGCAAAATATGTGAGTTTTTAGTTTTTATTCTGTCATGTCCGACACTTTTCTTGGATGTCCTACTTTGGGGGGAGGCTTGTCCTCTTTTGTAGTTATGACATTTGGCCACTCTGGACAGGCCTGGAACCTGCAATTTTGCAGTGCGCTTCTGGCAAATTTGTGACAATCTACATCAGTGGAGTACATGCTCCACTAGGCGGAAGGGGAGGGATAGGATTGTGTCATAAGTGTAGATAAAAGCGCATGCCAAAGTTAAGCACATTCTGACCCCTCTGATTTCAAAAGTTGTTAAAAGTGCTGAAGTTCCCTGCACTGTATCATGTTTCATAATTGCACTGTTAGGAATTTGCACATCAATAATATTATCTGCTCTTTTCATACTGTAAAATATTAAACTATGTAATTGTGGTGTGTGTGTGTCGGACGTAATAAACGGAAATTTTTTTAAATGAAGTTTTCTTGATAAGAAAACCAAGAGACATTTTGGACTTTATCTCATGTTTCTTTTCTTCCTATTTTATTTATTTTTTGTTACTCTCTTGATAATTGTCTGCTCTTTGCTCATGTTCCAAAAGACTTGCCCACACATCCTTCTGTTAGGGGGAAAAATCATGTGTAGACATTTGGTAGTCGGTCTTCATGCTCAGTCAGGAACAGTGAACATGCTTCTCAGTTTGATAGATTGAGAACATTCAAATCTAAAACACTGTCAAAAAAGTAGCAGAGATGGGGGAAAACCACAATGTTGCCTGCTATTTGCTCCCACAACTACTAAAAAATGCAACACACAGTCCAACCCGCAATGAAAGAGATTGACGACTTGGTGGAGTGACATGAAATGACAAAAAGAAGGTAATGGGAGGCTCATTGGGCAATCCTAACCACCAGGTAGGCCAGCCTAAGCCCTGGCACAAGATCCTTGCTGGCCTAGGAGTGTCACAAAAGTGTTGCAGAGCATTTTGGCCCCACTCCTGGGGGATTAGGCCTGTGCGCAAACGTATGCCAACCTCTTGACCACCACCATGGAAAGACATGCCAGGTGAGTTATGATGGCCTACATTGGTTAGATTTGTGTCCTTGGCTACACAAATAATAAATACAGTACATGGAAAATAGAATTGGATTTGTTATCTAGCTACTAACAGCCCACATCTGTCGCATGCAGAAGTACGATATAAACAACTTACATCAGTAAAAAAACATCCCACTTTCCAATATCTCAGCTGCCTTTTTGCCACATCTCTGTTGCCCCCTAGCCTTTTCTCAGCCTGGCCTGTTATCAGTTGATAGTTGGAATGTTGGCTGTTGCATCTCCTCAGTCTGCTTGATTGACATGGACTGTTCGACAGTAGTTGAGGACACCCTTACACACAGGTATAAGGCTAGTTATAGCTATTTTTTTTTAAAGAAAAGGGTTTTTTCTTTTTATTTTTTATTTTTTACATAGAAAAGGAGTTCTATGTAATAACCATTCAAAAGATAATATTAAATACAAAAGAAAATATTAAATACTCACAAGTAAACACGGCTGTGCAGTTCACTTTCATTTTCTTTGTAATCATCAGAGACTTCCTTCTGGGGTGATTTTGGGGCTGCATTCATTGGATCAGGACAATTCTGATGTCTTTGGATTCCTCTCAGCCTGTGCTTTCTGGTGGTCAATGGCATGTTCGTCTACTTGCGAGTAAAGCTGCAATACAAATCACTTTCACTTTCCATATAATTCAATGCATATTTTGGGTTTTCTTTTAAAAAATGGCCTTAACTTTTGATTGGAAGGATCTGTTTTGAAACAGATTGTCACATTGGATTCTGCTCTTAAATACACATCTAATAGTATAAGACATGATGGGATTTTCTGCACCATTGGGAAATTCTCTTTTGGGGTGTCACAGCCCCAAGGTGTATCACCTGGTGTGGGTTGCACCCTCTAGTGACTTCCTTGGGTCCGGTCCTATCCTGCAGTTCTTTATATACTTACCAACAAGTAAGTTCCACTTAAGTTCCACCAAATTGTCTTATGAAATATAAAAACCGTATAATAACATACATATGAAATACAGAATAGTATATGTTGTAAGAGCAGCAAAAGCTCTTTCAAACCACTCCCATCGCACTTAACTTGTCATGACTGTTTTCACTTTAACTTTTCGAGAACAATTCAGTTCTGTGACTCATAATTTAACCTCACTAGAGTTTTTTGTTTGCTATTGCAAATCCCGTAATTTTAACAATATGCTCCCATTCTTTATTTTCTTGCAGTCCTACCTGATGTCACTAGAAGTGAATATGATCAGGTTGGCAATGGTGGGTAGCAGTAATTTGGAAATCTAACCCCCACCTCCAGTGATGGGATTCAAAGAAATTAACAACCGGTTCTCTGCCCATCTGGCAGCTACTTTTAAATGGCTGTTTTTAAGCTTTATATGTCCTATGTCTTGTCAACAACCGGTTCTATAGAGTAGGTTCGAACCTGCTGAAGCACACCCCTGCCCACCTCCAGATATACAGACCACATCCAAGTTAGTCATCAAGCGCATGTGGATGAAACACTGTTTAATTCTTTAATGGTGTGGGTCCCCTTCCATTGCATATGCTTATCTATTCAGAAGTAGTTTAATGAGACTTGGAGGCCAATCCTAAGCATGTCAACTCAGAAGGAAGTCCCATTATACTCTATAATCTAGAGTAACTACAGGAGCATGTAAGAGACATTATGTGCACTAGTAGTTATGGTACCACCTAGTGAAAATCTATGGGAGATTCATATTGCAATCCAGAGTAAATTGTTCTTACACCGGAGAAAGGACTCCCCGTGGGCTTCCTCCCAGGTAAGCATAGTTAGGATTGCAGCCTTACGCCAAAGTGAATATTGGATTACAGCCTATTAGTTGTCTCCAAATAACCCTACATAAAATCTTTTGACCTCTCAACCTCTGAAGCATTATTGCATTGCATGCAAATTTTCAGAAGGCTACTTTTATTAAAAATCCAGGATTTAATAGTTCTACTCAGAGTAATATTGCCTGAAATTAAAAGAGAGAGTTGAAGAAATGGCAGATCTAGCCAAAATGGGCTCACGAGTAATTCATTAATCAGAAATTTACTGTATTCAATACTTCTTAGGAATGTACAAACTGCATTTTAAAGATCTGGATCATTTTCCAGTTTAAAAAAGCATACAATAATAGTTCTGCAATTCATGTCATATATTGTGCTTTGTGAAATATGCAGTTTTCTCCAGGATCTGACCCAGAGTTGAAAATTAGCTTCTGTTTTTGAAACAAGCCTTATTTTTATCTTTATTTCTCGAGTGTGTGTAGCAGAAAGGCTCTTCTGTTTTCTCTACAGTGGAAAATGTGATGTTGCCTCCCAACTCCAGAAGATCAGTGTGGCCCGTAAATTTTTTTTTAAGAAGCCTGCATGCCCTCCAGAACGTTGCGTTTCATTCAAAGATGTCACGAACCTTCACATCACAAAGTCACTACAATCTCATTGCCTTTGGAGAGAAATCAACACCTTCTAACCAGTCTACACCTCTGTGAAGGGGAAGGCAGCTCTGGTCCTGTGAAACATTAGAGCCTGGAGTACAGCGTGGGTGGGAAGGGACAAGATCTCCTTCTGGAAAGAGCCTCTCTAATTTGTAGTCTCTGACATGTCCTGCTTTCCTTGGTTGCTTAGGAGAGAAGGAAAGAAAAGATTTCCATCCAAAAAGGAGTGGGAGGTTTTAAACAGGATCCTCACACTCAAGTGAATTTCTTTTTAGTGGGTCGTGTAAGAAAGAGTCATCTGCACATTTCACGATCCTACCATTAGTTTCATAGAATGCTCCAAGCACTAAATATTCACATCTACCCTCCCATCCCTCCTTGATGTCCAATTGAGTAAACTACTCAACAGCATTTAAGAATTAAATTGAATCTCTCTGACATTTAGCAGAGGGGAGTTTAGCTGACTTAAGGGTGCAATCCAGAGTAACTTCGGGGAGTCCTTGCTCCAGTGTAAGAACAATTTGCTCTGGATTGCAAAATGAATTTCCCATAGGTTTTCAGTAGGCGGTGCAGTAACTACGAGTACACGTAATGTCTCTTACGTGAGCCCATAGTTACTCTAGATCAGTGGTTCTCAAACTTCCTAATGCCATGACCCCTTAATACAGTTCCTCATGTTGTGGGGACCCCCAACCATAAAATTATTTTCGTTGCTACTTCATAACTGTTATTTTGCTACTTTTACAAATAGTAATGCAAATATCTGATATGCAGGATGTATTTTCATTGTTACAAATTGAACATAATTAAAGCATAGCGATTAATCATAAAAACAATACGTAATGATAGATAGATAGATAGATAGATAGATAGATAGATAGATAGATAGATAGATAGATAGATAGATAGATGTGGCATAGCTAAGAGGGGGTGGCTGGGAAGGAAGGAAAGAAAGAAAGAAAAGGGAGGGAGGAATGGGAAGGTAAGTACCTGGTTGAGAGGAGGCCTCCACAGGACTGGGATCTCAGGCAGCAGAGCCAGCCACTGTTTCCTAGGAGTAAGTCCCATTCACTATCATGGGACTGACTTCTGAGTAGACATGCATAGAACTGGGCTCTAAGGCTGCAATCCTCCCTGCACTCAAGGCTCTGCATTGTCTCACAGCTGCTCAGAGGCTCCTTCTGAGCTGCTTCTTATCAGCTTCTTCCAGCCGCAGTGGCTCCAGCATTTCTGCCAGGTCTTCCCACCTGGCCCCCTGCACCAGGAGTCTTTAGGCGACCCCCCAGGAAAGCTCCAGACAACCCCCAAAGGGGTCCCGACCCCCACTTTGAGAAACGCTGCTCTAGATTGTAGGGAATATGTTGCATAGTATACCTTTTGGTGGTTGTTTCCTGTGTTCTTTCCTTAGATCAGGTGTGTCCGTACCCTGGCCTGCTCCCACCTTTCTCTTTAAAGACACAGTAAAGATGATAATGATGAATAGTTTCTTTAACATATAAGTTCAGATGCCTGTAGTAGCTCAGATGTGATACATGAGCACATCTATTTGCACATGCAGGATTATCCTACTGGATGGCATACGGTGTGCAATAGATTCATTGATCCCAAATCTTGACTAGCCATTTTGCACTCTGATACTAACTGCTGGTCTTCAGGATTCTAGCAAAGAAGGTTCTACAACCCAACATCCTTCAGTAATATTGGGCTCTACCATTGCTGGAACTGGTGTTGCAAACTGTTCAGGATTGTCGCTAAGGAGTCCAAAGAGGTCCAGCACATGGTTAGACGGTGAAGAAAGCCCTCTGACCCCAGTAAGCTGGCAGAGTCAGCATAGTGGGGCAGGGGGAGATGATGGAGGTGAAGGGGTGACGTGGGGCATGGGAAATTTGCACCAATAGTAGCAAACACTTCATCTTTGTCTCCTTGGATGTGTGCCAGCTAAAGAGTTGTATACATAGGTCCAAGGAAACCCATTAGTGACTGAGAAACTTATTGAAGGATAAGGGAAAATCCTTCCCCCTATGCTTTGCGTCTCTATGCCCTGATGGTGTTTTTTGTTTTACTGTTGTATATGTTTTGGGTTTTTTTTTTTGTTAAAGTCTGTAAGTATAAGCTACAAAAATTGTAATGAAAAGTTATATCATTAATAGTGAGCACTTTATGGGCTACACTAAAAAACTTGGATAAACTTCTGTACTCCTTGGTTGTAGATCACTTAGCAGTATGGGGAGCTGTACATATTCTGCAGAAACACCTCTACGTATCAAAGATCCTTGCAAAGAATTCAGTATTTAGAAAACACCATCACATATACAACAATTGACCCTACAATCCAGAGTAATTACAGGAGCACGTAAGAGACATTTATATTGACTTAGTTATGGCACCACCTAGTGAAAACCTTTGGGAAATTCATATTGCAATCCAGAATAAATTGTTCTTATGTCTGAGCAAGGACTTCCCGTAGTTACTCTGGATTGCGCCCTAAGCCTAAATTGATGATGGTGATGATGAAGATGATTGAGGGGATAGGGTTGAATCCTGAAAAAGTCTATTCATATGTGTCTATACTGTTATTTGTGCAAAACATTTAAAAAAATTCCAACATCTTTCTAAATGGCAAACTAGGGAAAACTAGTAAAGGTAAAAGTGTCTCCTGCAGGTTGACACCTATTTGTGACTGACTCTAAGGCTGGTGGTCATCCCTGTTATGAGGCCAAAAAGTATTATTATCTGAAGTATTATTTGAAGTATTATCTGAAGTCATATATCTCTGTGGTCATATAGCTGGCATGAATAAATGCTGTTACTTTCCCACTGAAGTGGTACCTATTCATCTGCCTGCATTTATAGATGTCCCTCATCATCCACTAGTGTTCCATTCCGGAACCTTCCATGGATAAAAAAATCAGTGTATAAATAAAACAATGGAAAAATAGGTTTAAAGACCCAGTTCCAGGTTTCTTGGTCCTCCATTGCACCACATGGAACAAGATAGTGCCTCAGTAATTACAGGGGCTTTGATTCTGGGGCTGAAGAATGGAATGACTGCTTGCATGACTACCTCTCTACAATAATAGAAAAGCAGTTTTAAAAAACTGTAATTTGCAGTGATCATATGTGTTGAGTCAAATCCGTGTATAAAAATTCTGTGTATAACAAGGTATGACCTGTACATGCTTTCAAACTGATAGATAGTGGCAGGAGCTGGACAAGTTATAGGCGCTCACTCTGACATGCAGTATATTGATCTTGAGCTGCCAATCAGATGATCTTTAGGTTTAGGGGTAAGCAGACCTAGGGCAAACTAGGAACAGCATTTTTCAGGAAAATAATAATAATAATAATAATAATAATAATAATAATAATAATAATAATAATAATATTGCCCTTGTGAATACAAAGTATAAGATGAGTGTAATAAGTCAAGTGTGATATGTCCAGAAGTCCCGAGCCAGTGGTGTAGCTAAGAGAGGGCAGGGGGTAGCAGTTGCCCTGCATAGCAAGTATTAGGGAGCACTGGTGGCCAAAATTATGAAAAATGTGGTACAGTATGTATGAATAATACAATCATGTCATATATCAATATAAAGGTAATTTAATGCAGAATGTAATGAAAGAAACTGCATTGGAATATCTGTGTTCTATCAAAAGATATGGCCAATAAACCAGAAAATGAAATACCAACTGCTTATGGAAGAAAAAGTAGATTTTCATAACTGATGTGTGAAACTGATGTGTGATGAGCTGTTGGGAAGGAGGAGGCAGTTACCCCCATTCTTCCCCCCCCCTTGGAATAATGTCATTTCCAGTTATGACATCACTTCGGGGGCAACATTTTGAGCTTTGCACCAGGCTACATGATCAGGCAGGCTATAGGCTACAGGCAGGGGGTTGGACTGGATGACCTACTGGGTCCCTTCCAGCTCTAGGAGTCTATAATTCTATGATCATTAGCAACACCACAGCCCTGAGCTGTGTGGTGAGGTACTCTGACACCCGTTTGCCTTTTAACATTCACAAGTTCCCATTTGCTACTTTTTAAACTATCCCTGCAGGGCAGGAGCTTCTCAAGATATTTGCCATGATGCAGATTCACTTTCCATTAAAGGAATGCTAAGCTTGGAGGAATTAGCTTGAGACGTTGAGCTGTGAGTCAGGTTGGCCCTGCTGTCATTAAAGTTGCTGAGAGATCAGATGTTCTCATAGTGAGCAAGGCAAATCCTTGTTATTTTTCTACAACTTGTCACAGGAGACAGGCAGGGTGTCAGAGAAGATGTTCACTATCAGTGGCATGTATCAATATCAATAACATACTATTCAATGCAGAATTTACAGCAGAATGCACTGAAACCAGAGTGCAAAATCTCCGTTCTATCAAACATTATGCCCCAAAAACCAGAAATCAGAAACGCAATTAACCAAAAGTGCATTTCGTCAACACAAAACAGATAGAGACTGTTTGGAGACTCATTGAAGACTTCCGGTGCACCCCTAACCAATTTAGGCCAACATAATTCACCTGTCTCCTTGTTCCCGTGGTGGTGTGCAGAGGCTGGCGCATGTATGTGCACTGTTTTAACTCCCACAGTAGTGGTGCAGAAGTGCCTTATGGTACTTTTGTGACACCTGCAGGCCAGTATAGGACTTGTGATGTGACTAACTGGGGGTTAGGACTGGGGGTTAGGATTTGTGCTGGGACCAACTGGGCCTAACAGGGGGTTAAGAGTGCAGCCTGAGTGTTCAAAGAGCAAATGAGATGCAATTACAACACAGCATGGAACCAATAATATGTTAGTAAGTTGGTGACACTGCTAGTGACCCAAGTTGTGAAAATCATGATTTTTTTTATGGAATATACTTAAATATTCTTTTAAAAGGAACATAGTGTTATATACTATTCAATGTGTAATTTGCAGCAGAATGCAATGAAACAAACTGCTTTGAAACAATTTCATTCTATCAATATATATACATATTTTAAACCATCAAAAAACCAGTAGGGACAGGACAGTGCTACATCACCACCTGGGTTGTTGGCCCATCCACTGCATAGGATAAGGTCCATCATGGGGGTGACTTGCTGATCTCCCTTACCCTGGTGACGCCACTGATCAGTATTCACTGGAGAGTAAGGACCAGTTGCACCAAAGCAATGAACATGAATTTGGACAAACTTCAGAAGTTAGTCAAAGATAGGGGATTAAATAGTGTTTAGATTGATAGAAGTGTTGGACAGATCTTAACAACTGAACAACAACAAAGGACCAGTTGATAAAATGAGCAGCAATAAGTGTTAAAGCTTTTTTTGGGCTGGGCATATCATTTGCATGGCATAGCAAAGTTCTTGGGCACACAGGGCACCCAGAATGGCCATCAGTCCACCAAGGATTTAATACCTCCACAGTTAGCAAGATGCTCAACCAATATCCAAGCTAGAAGAAGCACTTAATATACTGTATTTAATCTAATTTACTTAAGTCCAATGCACCATCAAATCTAATGCGCACTTCAGTTTTAAAAAGTTTTGAGATAAAAAATGTTTACTGGTAATTGTAATGCAAAGCCGGTGCAAAATTAAATTTTACTGCATTAAACAATGAGTTATGACAATAATAATATGACAATGGATTCATGTTATGTTTTTTACCTCATTGCACTACTTTCTACAACAATGGTTTTATACTACATTTTATATTACAATGGAGTAAACTATATAATGCTGACATATAATCAAAATACTGTATTTACTCAAATCTAATGTGCCATTGAATCTAATGTGCACCCCAATTTTGGAGGCTAAAACTGCAATCCTATCCACACTTTCCTGGGAGGAAGTGCCACTGACTATAATGGGAATTACTTCTGAGTATACAGGCTTTCAATTTGGTTAAAAAAAAGGTGAGCATTAGATTCAAGTAAATATGGTATATTTCAGAATTGGCTTTACTGGCTCTGGTACATTGTGCCTCCATCACCACCAATAAAATGCACCTTACTGAAAGGGCCTATGCTTAGTATCCAGAGATAAAATGGAACAGTGTGATCCCTGTGACACCGTTGGGCTGGCCAGGTCTCTTGTTCTGGCCCGAAAGTGTTGCAAAAGTGCCTTAATCCATGCACCATCCTCCTTGTGCTAGCACAGATACTGTGCTGGCTGTGCTTCCCAGTGATATGCCAGATCCCAACCCATTTCCCCAGGTTGCGCAGAGGCAGGTAGACCCATTAGGACTGCTGCAGCCCTACTTCCCCAGTGTAGCAGCAGCGCCACCGCTGCGCTGGGTACAAACCAGCCTGCCCCGTCCATCGCAAATCAGGATTGCACAGTTAGCTCTTCTTATTATAGTATAACCTATCGATTGGTATTTTTCTTTCACGATAAATGTACCTTTCACAATATCTTTGAATACTTGGAATTCCTGATATCTTTCACAATAAATATAAGGAATCTGAAGATTGTGATGAATTTCATTGGGAGGGTAAAAGTCATCAACTTTGATCTGATAACTGGAGCTGAGGATTAAAATTGCCGATAGCTTTCAGCTGAATCCTGGAAGGTGGTGGAGTGCCCCTAGGAGGGACAGGGTTAACACTGATTTGGAAATGCAAAGGTAATTGCTATGCCCCCGAACAACCCTGGCATAGCCTGCTGGCACTCTGTAATTGCAATGGCTCCGGGCCGTGGTCAGAGAAGAAATATGGGAAAAGAAGGAACAATTTTGCCTAATCACTCTTTTTGAATGAAAATCAGTATGTAGTTAATCTACTATTATGCATTCTGGCAGAAAGGCTTCCTAAACAAGAAAGTTTTTTAATCACTTGGGCTGGGATCCAAGTCACCGGCGAGTACTCGGTGCGCACACACTGTTGCCATTCACTCCCATGAAAACGCCTTTTTCATGTCTGAGGAAATAACTGTGGCTGGCATAAAAATATTTTTGGCAAAGATTCCTTGCAAAAAAAAAGTGTGCTGGGCCCAGATGTTTACTGGCTTTCATAACTGTGACTTTTCAAGGTCTTTTTCTTTTGCTAATACAGAAATTCTAGCATAAGAGAGCTATATATATTCTGCAACACTGTCGGGAAAGTGGTAAATTGGGTACTTGAAGATTTTTAAAGGCTGGCTTTGGGGGCGGCTGTTGGAGCCCGGCTGCCACTTTATGTGTCCAGAGTAGGCATGTGTAGGATTGTGGTGTAAATAACGATTTATCTAGAGTTATTTAAAAATGGTATTATTTATTTTATTCAGAAATCAGTTCACTCTGTTCAGTAAGATGTACCCTGCAGTCCTAAAGAAACCATCCTGGGAGTAAGGGCACAATCCAGAGTAAGGGCAGTGAGGAGAGCTCTAGCTGGGCTGCCCCAACTATTCTGTATCCAGAGCAGAGAGTTATGGTGGATCCAGAGAATTAGGAAGCTGACATCAATTAAGTGACAGCTGTAAAGGGCTTGCTCCCGAGGAGACCCCCCCCTCAGATCACACTGAACAAGGAACAGCTATGGTGCCTACCTTATAAGGAGTCCGTGATGAGACTCCAGTACAGTCTACAGTGGATACAAGGGGCTTCTTGGAGTGGCCTGCTGGATCCACAGGCTGCCATAGTTGTTCCATATCCTGAGGTTGAGAGGCAGGGGTTGCAGCTAGGCTGGCCAAAACTCAGATTTTTCATCAACACTGCCATTGTTACTCTGCCTTATCATGGACCCCTATGGATCTACTCATTACTATACCTGCTCCTGAGGTGGTATATCTCTGAGGAGCTGGAAGAGGGCGTTTCTGCCCTGGAAACAGGCTCTGGATACAGAGTATCTGCTCTGCCCTAAGCAATGCTAAGCATGCCCTCAACATTCCTCTCCCAAACTGCCTAGGCTGCCCCAGTTAGGGTAGAGGAGGTCCACCTGTCCTGGGGCAGCCTATGTTGCCTCAGGCGGCCCCAAACCTTTTCCAGAGTAACTAGGTTGGAGCATCTTGCAGTTGGGTCAGCCCAATGGTAGATAGGGTAACCCAAGTACACTTCTGGATTGTGCCCTTAGACCCACTAAACACAATGGGGCTTACTTTTGAGAAGACATGGTTAGTACAGTACCGTTAGGATTTAATCCTATCTTACCTGAAACAAACAGCTCTACATAGCCGTAGATAGCATGTAAATTTACCTTCAGAATTGGCCTCCTGATTCCTCTTACCTAAGATCACTGGAAATTCAAAATTTCACCAAGTCCAGGCCATCCTGAGCACAGATAAGCCTATACATACTTATCTGAGAACAGGTCCCACTGAATTCAATGGAGCCTAATCTGGAGTAGGCTTAGGTTTGTCGTGCTAGTAGTGGCATAGCTACTGCTCCCATCATGTAGCATTTCTATAAAACTGAAAAGTCACAGACTGACTGACTCATCAGCGCCCAGCCAAAACCCACAGGACCTTGAAGCGTGAAATTTGACGAGGGTGTTCCTTCTGTGATTGGACTATCCACTATCAACTAATTTTTAGAAATTTAACTCTTAAGGAGGTGAAAAGGGGTGCAACATGTTTTCATCCAATACTTAACACTGAAAACTGATAAAACCCAGCTGTTTTGCTCCCTCCATCTGGAATGGCTCCAAACAATGGCTTTGCTCCCTCCATCTGGAATGGCTGCTGAAGCTCCCTGCAAGACTCAGTGCTTTGCACCCCTGTAGCTTCCATATGCTCAAAAGCATTCCTGATTGATCATAAAGGTCATGATGGAACATAGAAACCGAGATAATTTCATAAGTGTTGTGGGCACTACGATATTCAGATTGGATAGGTTATCATCACCTCTTTACAATGAGCTTGGAATGGAATCCACCCCTGGGTTTTAAAGGTAGCCATATATCTGAATGCTAAATGTAAGGGAGCAACACCATGATGAGGCCTCTTGTGGTCTTGTGTTCTTCCTGAAGCATCTGGGCAAGATACAGGAAACTCACTAGGTGGGACTTTGATCCTGCAGGGCTCACCATATGTTCTTAAGCCATTGCTTCAAGTAACTCAGGGTTGTTGAGATGATGGGAAGTTGCTTTCCAGGATTTCAGATTAAAGCCTTACTTCCTGGAGATACCAGAATTGAACTGACATGTATAGCAAGGGCTCTGCCATGAAGTGATAGTCCCACGATGTGACAATCAATTTCCTAGAAATGAGAGATGAATTCCAGTTGAATCAGTAGCCTTCAGGTGACATGAGGCCCCACTAATTTTATTAGATGTTCTAAAAGCTTTTTCATGCCTAGGATTTGCAAATCCAGTTTTCTATTTGGCACTGGAAATGTAACTTCCAAAGTAGGGCTTGCTGCACCCTCTGGCACTTGCTCACCACCATCATCCTTCATCACAGCTTCTTCCAGCTTTGCCATTTTCATGATATCCTCTGATTCACGCCAATGTTGTCTTTTTCAGATACGCTCTGTGTTTGACGCAATTTGCCCAACACTTCCTTGGCAAAGGGAACGCTGGCAGCAAACGTAGTTTTTTTCTGGAAACAGCACCCATTCATGTGATTAAAAGGTAAAAGCGGTATTCATTATACGGTCTCATTTCCCTTATTTACCCCCAGCTCAGATGCTGTGGCTGATACCATGTGCTCAGCCTCCCTTTCCTGTTTTTGTCAGAAGGATCAAAAGATCTGCCTGGAGGTTTCAGATTTTTGGTCTTCTTTACAGGCTGTGTTGCCGCTAAGCATATTCATAAGGGAAGGAAAGTAGCATTTCTTTACTCAGTTTGCAATCCTAGGATTGTATTCCTTACTTTTCACCCCTGCAAGCAAGCCTGCATTTGGGGTTCCCCAGTGCACCCGAGGTGCGTTACCTTTTGCAGGCCGCACCCCCCAGACTCCCTTAGCGATGAGCCTGGTTGTGCCTCAGTATCTGCAAGTGTTTGATTCTGGGACTCCTTGATGGGACAAAAATGTGTAAAATGAAAGCAGTTAAAAATAAAAGTGTGTCCCTTTACCATTGTTTAAAAACAGTTTTTCTTACTGTTGTAGAGAGGCCTTTGGAATTAAGGCCCCCTCCCTTTGCCTGGTTCAGCTGGAATGATTGCTTGCATGACTGCCCCTCAACAAAAGAAGAAAAGAACTTGTGATTTGCAGTGGCCATTTGTGTTGAGTCAAATCCATGTATAAAAATCCATGTATAACAAGATTGGGTCTGTAAAGTGATAGGTTACCTACTTAAGTACAAGTTAAGTACTTAAGTCTAAACATATTTAAATTGATCCAATCAGGTAATTTAATGACACCATCAAACCTCCGCACCTCTGGAGATGGCACAGAACTGAGAAGATGCAAGCAGCCAGAGACTGCTCTGCAACACTTGGGGTCTGGGGTTGGAATCCAGCACATGGCTGAGTCTCAGCCCCACATCCCTTTCACAGCCTCCTTCACCTGGGCCCACCCTCCACCCACCCTCCAGAACGCCTTCCCCAGGATCAGCCATCACAATGTAACCATTTGCACTTGCCCATGTTAATGGGTAGGTCAGTGGGTTGCCGCATCCAGTTGCTCACACAGACCTACTGTGGTTTTTATTTTAATAGGAACTGTGGTTTAGGGCTTATAAGAAGGGTTCCTCCCCATATAACTATTTTCTGCCTGATCTCTGTAGCCTGATAAATCTCTGTAGGCAGAGTAAAGGAACTACTAGTTTAGTTGCATGCATAGGGTTGCCATAATTCTCTTCCACTAAACTGGGACAGAACCCCCTGTCAAACTTGCTACTAAGTGAACACAACCCCCCCCCCCATTTATTGTTTGGATTCACTGTCATACTGTCCAATCACCACTGAGCCTGGATCCCCCAGATAATACAATCCTAACCAATTTAAGCCAGCACAACTCGCCCATCTCCCCATTTCTGCAGTGGTGTGGGGAGGCTGATGCATGTCTGTGCACTGACCTAACCCTGCTCAGGAATGGTGCAGAAGTGTCTTACAGCACTTTTACGACACCCTGAAACCAGCACCGGACTTGTACTGGCCTATACAGAGGTTTATTGTGCTGAAACAGACATTTATGGCACTTCTTTTCAAGGTTCTATACTAGTAAAAATGCAAACATGTGTGAACGGGAAGAATCAAGTGCACTTCTGTCGTTTAGGGTCTGCAAAGACATGAATAATAATTGTATGGCTGGCATTTCTAGGCACTATGGCGACCTGGCATCTGAGATGTGTTGAGCCTTGCATTATCAGTAATTGCCTTTCCCTAATGACTGATTTGGCACTCTCATTTACAGAATATTTTTTTAAGATTTATCTAATTTGATTTCTATAAATTTGCTGTTGTGTACTGAAAGGTAAATAAAAGATATAGAAAAAGAAAGCCAAAACTCACTTCCAGGGGTGAATGCTTCCATTTTGCTCCCCACCCAAAAAGAATGGGTCCAAAGAGGAAAACTTAATGCTTAACCTGCAGAACTTAATTCCTTGCCACCCCCACTAGCTATTCCACTGTTTACTTTCACCGGATCATGTCTCACTCTTCAAAGACAGCACTAGATTGGATGGACGGTGATTTGGGGCAAAGGCATATATCTTAGCCAAGCTGTGTTGGTGAAAGTGGTTAAGACACTGTGCCTGTTAACCAGCAGGCCAGGGTTTGAGACACGGGACGGCCCCAGAAGACAGTGTGAGTTCTTGTCCTTAGCCCAGCTCTGCGACTGAGTATTGGCTCTGCCTTTCCATTGGACTAATTCAGTGGCATGGAGAGGGGGGATTTGCTGCTTGGGTAATAGCCTATCCTCCATAACAATCTAATCCAGGCTTTCGTGCTTCACATGCAGCATATGCAGCGCTGAGCACGATACCATAGTCTCCCAAGACTGATGGAGTCCTGCTTTTTTTTTAGTCCACCTTACAGGATTGTTGTTTTCTTCTCCTGGGCTCAAGAAATGGAGAGCATCACAAATTTTGGATAAACAGACGGGAAAATAAATAAATGATTAGGTGTTATCATAATTATTTTTTAGGCAAATTAGAATAAAAACAGCAATTACTAATTTGCACTTTAGTCCTAAATCACTGTTATTGTGCCATGACTGGCAGTGAAATCAGTGTAACTTGCTTTTAGGATTGGCTGTTAAGCTACCGTGCCTGATTAAAGCCTGTCAGCCCATTTTAATATCCTGCTGGTGTACAGGATGCAAGGATGAGTATTCTGTGTGCCAGCAGGGGACCAAGACATCTAGGAGAGATACGTAAATAATAAATGTACAGCGGTACCTTGTAAGACAAATAACTTGTAAAACAAATGCTTTGTAAGACAAGCAAAAATTTCTAAGGCATTCTGCCTTGGAAGACAAACAGTTTTACAACAAAATTTCATTGTAAAACGAACAAATTGATGGATCTGCATTGTGATCTCCATCATTATGGAGGAGATCTCATCTGCAGAGGAGGAGAATAAGGAGGTGGAATCCCTCACATCAAATGAGATTAAGGACATTTGTAAACATTGGGGGAAAGTGCAAATTTTTGTTTTTTTACACAGCCACCCAAATAAGACTATAGCAGTGTAAGCAGTGAATCTGTTTAATGACAATGCAACGTCACATTTTCATGAAATCCTCAAAAGGAGACAAAAGCAAGTGACATTAGAATCATAGAGTTGGAAGGGACCCAGTTGATCATCTAGTCCAACCCCCCTGTCTGTAGCAGTAGATCCTCGTCTTGTGGGGAGCTGGGTCTCAAACCTTGGCCTGCCAGTTAACAGGCGCACTGTCTTAACCAGGGGTGGGCCCAGCCCGCCCCAAGATCCAGCTCACCAGAAGTTGGGGGCGGGCCTGGGGTCAGGGGGCGGGGCTGGGGCAGGGCAGGGGCGGGCCCCAACCACGCCGCACTGCGTCTGGCTGGTTTGCCAGCGGTCACCCTGTGGGAAGATCCGGTTTGGGCAAATAGGCCCGAACCGGCATCTGCCCACCACTGGTCTTAACCACTTGCACCACCAGAGGCCATAAGAAGGTTCCTTGTGAAAGTTGTTCAAAAAGACACCAGTGACTATTTTAGTGAAAATGATAGTACAATCCTAACCCTGTATACTCAAAAGTAAGACCCATTGTGTTCAGTGGGTCTTATTCCCAGGAAAGTGTCTTTAAGATTGCAGCCTTAGTCATAAAGGTTTTTCTTTTCTGTTTTACTGTACAGTAATTGTGTTCTGTATTATATTACAGTGTTTTGAATTGGATTACAGTGTTTTCTCAACATTTTCACATGAATATTTTTGGGTTGTGGAACCAATCGCCTGAGTTTCCATTATTTCCTATGGGAAAATCCGCTTTGTAAGACAAACATGCTTCCAGAATGAATTATGTTTGTCTTACAAGGCACCACTGTACTTACCTGTCTCTGGTTGCTGCATTGACTCCAATGAATCTACTCAGATCTCCGCCAGCTCCTTTGCTGGTAAAGATCTGTTACATGGAATGGATCATGCCAAGACTGCCTTGCTCCACCTGAAAGAGGGGTGCTCGTAGCTTCACATTCCTTTTCCTTCCCCTGTTGAGGCTCCCCTTGAAGATAAGCCAGCATCCTCCACTCTGGGAAGAACTTAGAAGTTATGTCACAACATAGCATTATGTGACGATATCACGACCTAGGCACTGGGCACCATGGTATGCCACATTTGTGGTCCCCTCCTGATTGATGGTAAATCTTTAAGGCTTCAATCCTATCTAGACTTTCCTGGAAGTAAATTCCATTGACTATAATGGAACTTCTGAATAGACAGGCATAGTTTTAGGCTCTAAGTTCACTAAAATTATTTGTTAACTTCCAAGCACACATTTTCAATTGTTTTCTTCCTGCGCAACCTTCTTCAAGAGATACCTTAATGTTTGTGCCTTGCAGCGACTGCATTTGGGGTTATCACTGATGTTCTTCACCCAAGGTGACCATATGGCATAAGCACACAAAGAAGACAAAAGCCCACTCCCCCACAAAAAACATAAGACACCCAGGAAAAATGTAGGACATGACAAAATAAAAGATAAAAACATACTTGCTCGATTCTAAAGCTCACCTTTTTCAGCTGAATTCAGTCTCCCAAATTAGGGTGTGCATTAGATATGATGGTTAATTAAATTTGAGAAAATGCATTAAAGTAAGCGCATTAGATTTGATGGTTTGAGTATTTGAGTAATTAAATTTGAGTAAGTTTTTTATTATAAGTGTAGGGTGTGTATTGGATTCGATACTACATTACATTTGAGTAAATACGGCTATATTGCGTTCATGTGATTAATTTAAACACTATATTACTTATTAAATTTAAAGCTATTTCATATGATTTATTACAACTAAGTTACATGCTGCCTGCTCACAGGGAAAAGGAGGAGGAGGATGATTTTTTTTCCAAGACACACGATTGGAAAAGAGGACATGTCCTGGAAAAGAGGATATATTGTCACCCTGTCTTCACCACCCTTTCTCTGTTAGCATTTCTGTGGAGTTTGTCTAATTTTGAGGCTTTCCAGCTTCAACCTGGTTTTCTGCCACACGTCTGGTTCTCTGTTCTTTTTTTGAAATGGCATAAAGTACAATCCGTTCTGCCATCTTTTGCCACAAAATCCCCCCTTACATTCAATGGGGGAAAAGGTTTTATTTCATTAGCAGAGAAGTTGATTCATTGAGACATCTGTTCTGACACCGGCAAGGCATTCTCTACTTTTTCCCCAGCCAGAGTCATTTGTCTTTCTGATTTGGGGAAGTCTACACCAGCTGTTTTTATTTTTTAAACACCAGCTGTTTTTATTTTTTTATTTTTTATTGTTTTTATTTTTTATATTAAATATTTTTTATATTTTTTATTTTTTTATTTTTAACATCTGACCTTGAATATACCATGAACGGATTACTGAGACAATATTATATCACAGCCTATGTATGGGACCTTGATTGGTTCTACTTTCAGGTTCTGTTCATGGGAAGGTCATGCCTCATTAATGCATTATTATGGATTGGGCTACTTGTGAGTCATCAAACTGAGTTTAGCCCACCAGCCATGCCTTCTCACTTTCCAGGTGCTTGATACCTTCACAGACCTGGGCAGATGGCGAAAAAGAGCACAGTCAGGTGCATGTCTACTCAGAACTTACCTCCAAATCCAGAGTAATTATGGGAGCATGTAAGAGACTTTCCCTACAATCCAGAGTAACTACGGGAGCACGTAAGAGACATTACGTGCACCTGTAGTTACTGCACCACCTAGTGAAAACCTATGGGAAATTCATATTGCAATCCAGAGTAAATTGTTCTTACACTGGAGCAAGAACTCCCCATAGTTACTCTGGATTGTACCCTTTATGTGCACCCATAGTTACTGCACCACCTAGTGAAACCTATGAGAAATTCATATTGGAATGCAGAGTAAGTTGTTACACCGGAGCAAGGACTCCCCGTAGTTACTCTGGATTTTGCCCTAAGTCCCATTTAGACTCACTCCCAGGTCAGTGTGTATAGGATTGCAATCTAAGACCTTATATTGGGTTGTGCTGAAAAGTGGGTTAGGATTTGGGCTTCTACCATAGTTAGGATTTGGGTTTCAACCATGGTTAGGATTTGGGCTTCCCTTTAAATGACAGCTGCCACTTCAAAGGATCCATGGGGCACAGCACCTCTCTTTCTGTCCCTCCCCATCACTTGGCAAACTGATTTTTAAAAGGGGATAAGGAATGTGTTCTTTGCAATCACCATTTTTTTCTGCAAATAGTTTATTCATTTATTCCTTTTGCATGAGGCACTGCAGCACTGGGAGAAAACTGTGCGCCAAGTTAGGAAGAGGAAGATGAGTGGAAACCTATGCCAGGTGCCTGATTTCCCATATAAATCCCACATGCAGAGAAAGGAGGAAGCCCCCCAAGACGTGCTTCACAGAGCCCATGGCAGTGGAACGGAATGCATATTGGCACTGTGAACAGCCTGCTAGGCTTGACAGTACAGTACTTTATTATTTGTACCAAAAACATTTTGCCAGTGGAATCAAAATTACTGTATTTTCTGTACAAGGATCTCATAAATGCAGAATGTTGCTTGGGAGACTTGGGGGCTGAATAAAAAGCAGCACAATTTAGTCTATGCAGACGCAAGTCCCATTGCATTCAGTGGGGATCAGGAAAGTGTGCATAGGGTAGCCTACCTGCAACCTTATATACACTTTCCTGGAAGTCAGCCCCACTGAACATAATGGGACCCATATCTGAGTAAATAAGCATAGGCAGTGGTGGGCCCGACCTGGCCCAAGAACCGGTTCTCTGGAAGTGGGCGGGGCCAGGGGTGGGGGCGGGGAGGTTTTTAATTTAAAAATTAAAAAAAATTTAAAAATAAAATTACTTACTTCTGAGTAGACCTGCTTAGGATGGGGCTCTGAGGCTGCAGTCCTTTCTACACTTTCCTGAGAGTAAGTCCCATTGACTATACTGGGATGTACTTCTGAGTAGACCTGCTTAGGATGGGGCTCTGAGGCTGCAGTCCTTTCCACACTTTCCTGGGAGTAAGTCCCATTGACTATACTGGGACTTACTTCTGAGTAGACCTGCTTAGGATGGGTCTGTGAGGCTGCAGTCCTTTCTACACTCAGCCCCCTCCCCCGGCCGGGGGAACAGTGCTGGTGTGTGGAGGAGCGCGCGCGGGGGAATCAGCCCCGGCCGGGGGAACAGTGCTGGCACGCGGAGGAGTGCATGTGGGGGAATCAGCCTCCTACCCCAGCTGGGGGAACAGTGCTGGCGCGTGGAGGAGCATGCTAAAACAAAGATGGCGGCCGGCGCGAACCGGTCCACCCTCTTTTTGGTTTTCCCTGCCAATGGCGGTTCGCCAGCGGCAGGGAAGTGGCAAGTTCCGGTTCGGGTGAGTAGGCCTGGACCGGTGAGTGCCCACCAGTGAGCATAGGCTTATACTGTTGGTGTAGGAACAATCTTATTGGCCAACAAAACTCTTGGTGATAGATGGGAGACATTATTAGACTTATGATGCAATCCTAAAGATACTTTCCTGAGAGTAAAACCCATTGAATACAATGGGGCTTACTTTTGAGTAGACATGGTTAAGATTGTCTTCTTTATGGAAGTAGAAGAGGGTTGCCTTACCACCTGGGGTTTGGATTCCTAAGAACTAACTACAGTATAGCAGTATAATTCCAGTCCATGTCCTACAGCCTACACCTCACCAGCTTTCCAAAGCTGAAGCAGCCATGACAATGGGGTATGCACGCATCCATTGGTCACTGAAGCCTCCTCAAGGGATTTGTTACCTACCTTGGGGGCTACATTGCAGTTGAATCAGCACTGGAATATGAGTTAGGATTGGGCAAGAAACAGATTAAATAGAAATATGTTTTTGGGTGTAGTCCTAAGAAATTTAGGCTGGCCTAACTCTCCTGGCCTATCTTTCCATGATGGTGTGGGGAGGTTGGTGTATGCTTGTGTGCTGGCTTAACACCCCACCACCCAGGAGTAGGGCAGAAATGTCTTTTGGCAATTTTATGATACCCCAGGTCAGCATAGGACTTATGCCAGGTTTTAGGCCAGCCTAAGTGGAGGTTAGGATTGCAGCTTTTATCTCTCTCAAGCACACACTGACCATGTCTCTGCAAAAGGCACAAAGTGAAAGAGAGAAAGGCCCTTTGCATGCTGCGGTAAGCGTCCCTGCAGAACTTAGTGATTTGCAACCCCCCCTAGCTACACCACTGGATAAAACCACTCCAAAAACAAACAGAGGAGGTGTTATGTTGGCTGGACAGACCTACAGAACTTATTGCATAACACTATGCATATTTACATATGCACAGTCTAATTTTGTGCTATAATGCTTACTCCCCAGGAATTTTATAGGATTGGAGTTCTATGCATTTATTACCAAGTTTCTATATAACCTGGAGTTAATTTACTCCCCAATCCGAATGGAATCTTATACTGCTGAGACTAGTGCTGTTAGCAATTACACTTTTTCTGTAAACCACTTTGTGAACTTTCGTTGAAAAGCAGTATACAGTGGTACCTTGGTTTATGAGCATAATTCTTTCCGGAAGCATGTTTGTAATAAAAACTTGTATATCAAAGCAAATTTTTCCATAAGAAATAATGGAAGCTCAGACAATTCATTCTACAACCCAAAAATATTCAGATAAAAATGATTACAATCCTGCAATACAGGGGTCTCCAAACTTTTTCGCAGAAGAGCCACATCATCTTTCTGACACGTGGCAGGGGCCTAAAAATTAATTTACATTTCAAATTTGAATACATTTACATAAATTTACATATAATAATGTATTGGAGTGGATTAAGGGCCAGATAGAGGGGTCTTGCCAAGGATCACATTGAGGCTCACTGAGGGCTCACATCTGGCCCCCAGGCCATGGTTTGGAGATCCTTGCTGTAATAAAATAACAAATAATAAAGAAAATACAAAATATAAAGAAAAAACAAATTAACCTGCACTTAGTCTGGTGAGAAAAAGGGTGAAAAGAAGGAGGACCTTAAAAGTGAAGGGGCTTAACCCTATCCCCTGCTACAGCAGCTCTGCTAGAGGCTGCAGCTCCTGGGATTGTGATGTTCTGACATCATGTAACAGCATGACATCATTTTTGGGTTCTTCCCAAATCTCCTAAATCTAAGTCTCCTCCTTTTCTATTATATGCCATGCTTGAAATACGAAGTATCTATCTGAATTCTTCCAAATGAATTCATCAGTATTGGCAGTAAGACTTGTACAAATCTCTTGTACAACACCTGCCGATTGTTGATTTTACTAGAAGTAACAATTGTTTCTGGTGACTGTATTATTCATATATGACTGATGTGATATGTATTTAGTAGCATTTCTAGGAAGGTGTGTGGGGTATGGAATGTACCAAGTGATACACACAGAGGGGATGATATCACTATTGGCCAAATCTTGGTACCTTCGAATAACACCATCATGTTAGATACATAATGTGTAATTTCATGTAGAATGCAGTGAACCAAACCACATTAAAATAGCTCTATTCTATCAAAAGTTTTAGCAAAAAAACCATTGGGGTAGGCAAGTGGTGCATCATCATGCCCATCACCCAAGACATTGCCATTCCCACTGCATGCGAAGAGGGCCATCATGGTGGTGACATGCTAGACTCCTGCACTGGGTGACACAAAACCTAGTTATGCTACTGTATATATTACAGTGCAGTGAGAGGAGGGCTTACTCATGGGGGTTTATGTCGGTTATACATATACATATTGTGTTTATATAGATTATGTAGTTATTTATCATGCCTAACCTCCATAACAATCCATAGGTAACAACCTAACCTCCAGAACAATCCAACCCAGACTTTCATGCTTCTCATGCAGTGTATGCAGCACTGAGCACGATACCATAGACTTTCAAGACTGATGGAGGCCTGCTTTATCATGCCTGATGAACATGTAAACATACCACCTGGTCAAACAGGTCATTGCCCAGTTTAAGGTTATGGTGGTTATATATTTCTTGAATTGTTCCAAACAGTACTGAAAAAAAATAGTGACACATTGCATCCCCCAGTCCCAGGTAAGGGGGGGATCAGCATTTGGCACAAAGTGACAGAGATCTGGCAGTGCCATGAATCACATTGGTTCAGGAGGCGTCAGAGTTATGTGAAAATTTCTTCCACTGAAAGCACCAGCTATCATCATATTCTGTTTAAAAATTCTAAATGGAATTGGTTCCAATCTCTTCTAATCCTTGCAGCATGACAGAAGTAATGAACACACGTGAACCTGTGATGGAGGAATTTACCCTGACCCAGCCCGATGAAGAAGGAGGCACTTCTAGCCAGGTAAATGCATGCAAACCATATTCAGTCAATCAATTCAATCAATAATTGTTATTCAACCAGTAATTCAACCGATAATTGTTATTCCTCTATTCTGTGTCAAAGATGTTTTGCTCTCTAGAGAAAGCGAGGGAGACATATTTCAGGTAAAACAATATAGAGGTTGCATTATACATTTTATACATTTAGTATCTATTGGAAGGAATCTCTTGGTGAAATCTGCTCACTCAATAAAGGGAACATAGATTTAAACTTGATGAACTAAACAGGACAATCCTATATGTGTCTACTCAGAAGTACGTTCCATTGAGTTAAATGGGGCTTACCACCAGGAAAGTGCTCGTAGATTAGACCGGTGATTTTCAGCTTGCGGCAAGTAGTTCATTAGTGTTCCATGAGAGTTTGGCAAATTTATTATTTTTTAATTAAAAATAATAGTCCATCTATTTGCCATATGCTAAATAAATAAATAAATAAATAAATAAATAAATAAATAAATAAATAAATAATGGGGTCATTGAAGGAAATGAACCCTCACAAGTAGCATGGTATCTCTTATCAATTGTCCAATATCTGCTAATATACAGCAGATATCCAGCAGAACCTGACAGTAATTCATTTTACGTATTTTGCACCCTGGTTTAAATATTTCAGCTGTCACGAGTTCAGGACGTACACCATGGTCATAGGCATGTCTACTCAGAAATAAAATCCACTGGGTTCAATGGGACTTACTCCTGCTAAGTGTGTATTGGATGTTGCCTGACACATTTTCATGTGTACTTGGTGCTGCCTGCATGCCAGGTAAGCATGATGCAGGTCAGTTTTATGACATGATAAGAATCCATAGGCCTTGGGAAAATGGCCAGAGTTTGGTTCTTTGGTTCTGCACTCGCTGGCTGGCGTAAGATTGGACACAGACCTTCTGTCATGTTCAGTTTCTCCAAAAGTCCTATAGGAGGTGACTAACAGCCAGGTGTGACTAATCAACCCTTTTGATTAGCAAGCTTACCTCCTTGGGATGTGGCCACCACTCCAGTGGACATAAAAATATATCCATGGGTAGCCATGGGTCATAATGGTTGTGGAGAGCTTTCTGGTTCAGAGGCAGTAGACATTTGACTGACAGCTGCTGTCATGTGAGTGACAGCTGCTGCCAGTGCTCCCCAGAGGCAAAGCAAGATACAGAGCTACATGGATCTCTGCTCATCCAGTGGAACTTTCTTTGCTGTCCTACAGTTCTGAGATTGAGAATTACTGTCACTGCCACTTGACAGGTGGTCAGACAGACGACACATACTTATTTACACTAGGCCAGTGCCAGAAATGTGCTTGACGCTTTTTAGACATACTGAATGAGGCATCCTCTCTCTGGCAGAGCAGCCTGTAGTCTCCAGATTGACTGGTGGTGCCAAGTAAGAATGATGGTAAGACAGGGAATGAAGGTGGTGGGGGAGCAGTCTTGGAGAAGGTCGTCATCACATCCCCATCATGACACCATCAGAAATTCAGGGATGTTTGCTAATTCAGAAAAAAAGATTTCAAAACAATTGGATACACTTCAAGATGGACATGATAAATCTTAGTAAAGCTGTAGCTGTATAAGAGTTTGTAGCAGTTAGATGGGCCAGTGACATAGATTGTGGGGGACTTACCGTAGCATGCATTGAGTCCCTAACCCTCAATTTTGGAGTCATTCCAGGCAGTGGGAGCGGAATGGAGGCATATGCTTCTGTGGACCAATCCTGAGCGCATATACTCATGGGGTCCAATTCTGAGCCTCACTTCAGCATGAAGGAGGCTGTTCCTTTCTCCTTTGGAGTCATTGCTCCCATTCCCTGGAATGGCTCCAAAAGAAAAGGGCCTCTTGCATCCTATGATGAGGTTCCTTACAAAGACATAGTGCTGTGTACTCCTTCTAGCTGCACCACTGGGACAGACAGGTGTGGGTTGCGGTGCCTACAACCGACAGTCACATTTACATTTACATTTACATTACATTACATTACATTACATTTAGATAGATGGATAGATAGATAGATAGATAGATTGATTGATTGGATTGATTGATTGATTGGATTGATTGATTGATTGGATTGATTGATTGATTGGATTGGATTGATTGGATTGATTGGATTGATTGATTGATTGGCCAAGTATGAACTCCATACCCGGAATTTGGCTTCGGCAACGGCTGCAGACATACAAACACCAACACACAAATGTCAAACAATACATACAGAGCATACTGTATTACATTTATTTATTACATTTATTTAATAATAATAATAATAATAATAATAATAATAATAATAATATTATTTATTTATTTATTTATTTATTTATTTATTTATTTATTTATTTATTTATTTATTTATTACATTTATAACCCACCTTTCTCTCCCACCAAGGGGACTCAAGGTAGCTAACAGTAAAACATGTATACAATAAAAGTAAAAATCAAGTATAATTGAGTCCATTAAAACATTTATCATATTTTAAAACTGGTACATCTTGTTCCAAAACTGGGTTTAACTGGCACTGTAGATTGTTGCCACTGTCCAGCCCAGAGAAATCAGACAAAATCTTCCCACCTAACTCAGTGGGAAATAAAAATAAATAAATAAACAAATAAACAAATTTATAAATTTATAAATAAATAAAATAAATAAAAGACATTAAAAATCTTATTTTTTATTTCAAAATTCTTTGATTGTTCTAACAAGAATGCAATTACCTAATTTTGAAAATAATAATTATATATATTGTTTTAGGCTTTTCCAGAGGCACATGAAAAGTACCCTAAGCTGTCCAAAAGGTTGCCATCCATTGTGGTAGAGCCGTCTGAGATGGGGGATGTTGAGAGTGGAGAGCTTCGTTGGCCACCAGATGATTTGAAATCTGCAGATGAGAAGAAAGCTCTTGCTGCTCAGAGGGCTTGTGCTCAGCAACAGCAAATGGATCTTGAAAGTATGAATAACTTTATATTTTTAAAAAGTTGTTTTTTCAAATTAGTGCAAGGATATGTTTGTACCTACCACCTCCATCACTGAAAAGGATATGCACTGAAATAGTCCAATGAAAAGGCAGAGCCAATACAATTGGTTCCAGTTGCGTCGCAGAGCTGAGCTAAGGACAGGCGTTCACCCTGTCTTGTGGGGACTGACCCGGGTCTCGAACCCTGGCCTGCTGGTTAACAGGCACAGTGTCTTAACCACTTGTGCCACCCACAGCCCTCCTGGTGTTAGGCAGACCCGGAACAATACAGGTTTTCCCCTAGGATTCTGTTGCTAAACCTCTGTTGATTAAAAAACCCAGTAGAAAAATTTAAAGAGCTTTTTCCAGAGATCTTGATCGTCCATTGCTCTTAATAGAATAAGGTTGTGTCTCTATAACTGCAGGGGTTTGATTCTGGGACTTGTCTGCTGATACAAAAAAAATGTGTTAAATAACATAAGTTAAAAGCATGTCCCTTTACAGCTGTTTTTAAAAGCTATTTTTAAAAAGCTATATTTAAAAGCCTTTTATTGAGGCAGAGGATTATTGTTGTTTTTCATCTATGTACATTTTAAATGTTTTTAAATGATTATTAATTGAATGTTTTTAATAATGTTTTTACCTGTCAGCTGCCTTGAGTTGGCTGCAGACCGACAAGGTGGGGTACAAATTCACCAAATAAATAAAATAAAATTAAATTAAAATCCGTGGAGAAAAAGTCATTGTATAACAAGGTTGGACCAGTATGTTCATACAAAAGTAAACACCAGGGAACTATTTCTCTACAGGTGCTTCACCACATCAAGAAATGGGTGACAGTACAGAATCTACAGAAATCAGAACTGAGCAGGATGACTAAGGAACTTCATTCAACATGATGGAAGTTGAAACTTTGGTGTGAATCAAATTGGAAAGCTGGCACATTCTGAAGACATGTCAAAGCGATCTATTTTAATACAACAAAAGAGGCTTTTGTGATTAAGTTAGTACGGGACAGGAAGTACATGGGCTTTAGAACTGTTCCTTTTGACGTGTACCTTTCAGGCTGGGATTCATATCATTTAAATTTCCTTTGGAAATAATGGAGTATTTTAGGAAATACATTCCAGTTACTATTAAGAAACTTACAAGGGGTGGGAGAAAACACTCAATTAGTTGAAATTAGCACTTTTAAGTGAAATTGCCTTATAAAGGTAAGGCTGCTGTTGGGTTTCAGCAGCTACGCAAAAGGTTTGCATTGCTACAGAGCAGAGCTCCTTAAAATTTCTTACGCTGCTCTCATTTTAGCCATCTGAAAAACTAGCACTGTGATATTATGGATAATAGATGTAAAATAATGTCACCATCTGTACCTTCCTTTGTATAGAGACACAAGTTTCACTTTTGAATCTGGACAACATGGAAATTCAAGACTGCCTTATAGCAGTGCAGAAGAGAGACCTCCTATTTCTCCCTTTGCTCAATCTTTTTCTGTGCAAAATCAAATCAACCAGCCTTTAAGTAACTCAATGTATTTAAAGAAAAATGAGACAAAATTTAAGGAACTCTTTACTGATGTACATTTTTTGGATGGAAACAGCTACTGTATTCATCCATGTTTGTGGAATCAATTTTGTGTTCATTGGATTGGCTGGGCTTTGCTTATGTTCATGTACATGATCTATGGGCCAAATTCCATCCTGGTCTGAGCAGATGCCAACTGCAAAGAAGTTAAAATGGTACTATTTACATCAAGGCTGAATTTGCTCAATATCAGAAATATATTGTTGCTGTTTTTATGAGATTAAAGTAAATTTTTAAAATAGATTTTTTAAATTAAAAAGAGAAATTCTGTTTGCAGATTTGTGCACAAATCAGCCTGATTCTGCTGAGAACTTACATACATTTCTGGGCCTGAAGACAGGGCAGGAACTGTCCAAACTAAATAGATTAATATTAATATTGTCCCTTATACCATGCTTATTTTGACTGCTGCCAAAGGTGTTTATGGAGGTATAGTATATTTGAGGTGCATTTGGTGCAGTGATGCTAGTGGGCTTATCTACTGTACACTGGTTTAGCACCTGCTTTATATGCTATTTGCCAGTCATTCCCTTTCCTTAAAGAATCCTGGGAGTTTTGTACAGACTTATGTCAAAGGATCTTTATTAGTTTTGTAGCTTCTAATGAAGAATTGCCAGCCCCGTTACCAAACTGCAATTCTGAGGATTATTTGGGGAATACCATGGCAATTTAATGTATATAAAACCAATAAACTATTCAATGATATATATTTCCAGAATGGATCCCAGTTAGTCCTAATTCTTGTTTTCAGTTTGATGCTGAAAAGTGATCCCTGTTTTTTACACAAAGAACCATTCTCCTTAATGCCATCCCACGAATCTAGTATTTGGAAATCCATTGAAAATTAAAGTTCTCCAGGTCATGGCAAACACCAGAATTCACTCTGTGGTCATTGGTAGGGGTCGGGTTCCAAAAAAAGTAAAGCTTGTGGAAACAGTGGCAAAAAGATTTTTTTTCTCCATAAAGAAATGTACATTGAACCAGAATAATTCTAAAGTGAATGGGAGAATCAGGTCTTAATAATCTTAAATCCTGATTTGTAGGAATATTCATCTTTTATGTCCCATCCTGATAAGTTTCTGGCACCCATTTAAACAGGTTTATTTCTTTTCTGTTTTATGCAAGTCCTTATTAGCTGGAACCAAAATACTATAAAGATCAAGCTTAATTTACTTGTTGAAGTTGAATGTCAGTGGGATCCCCCCGGATCTTCTGGGCCCACTGTATCTGAATCTGGACCTCTTTACCCCAGAGTCACCGAGGTCAGGAGCTGGAGCCCTGAATTGCAACAGACACAAGAAATACCAGAGTGACCAAACGACGGTCACCTGTATTTCTACCAGTCCTTCCCTACAAGCAGCTTTTCACACATATGTATCAGATAATTGGTCCAGGAATCTGCATGGCCAGATCTGTGCCACAAAACACAGAAGATTCTACACTAGGACACAACCACCTTTAAATATACATGTGCTTATTCTTGTAAATCAGTAATTTAATTTGGCTCATCATTAATTTGGCTTTGAAAATCCCACAAACAAGTGATTCCCAATCTGTTTAGCAACAGGACCCATTTTTCAAAAATGAACTTCTATTTAAATGAATGAACCCCCACTTTTAAAAATGAACTCTCACCAATGTTATCCAAACTTTTAAAAAAGGAGATCCTTAAAGAAATGTTTTACTTACAAATACTAATAACTAGGTTAAAATGTTCAAATTTTTATCTTCCCATTTACTCATGCTTGCAAACTGCAGAATCTTACCTGCTTTAAGGACAGCTATCAGGTGTCTTGCAAATTTGCAGGTGTTGAGTTCTTTTCAGGATAATAAGCTATGGCTGCAATCCTAAAAACGCTTTCCTGGCTGTAAGACCCACTGAACACAATGGGGCTTACTTTTGAGTAGACATGGTTAGGATTGTGCTCTGTGTTTTTAAAAATAGCTTTAGAGCCCAAGGCAATTTGTTATCTGAACTTTCCATCACCCTTACATGACTCACCAAGGATCATGTCGTAACCCACCAGTGGATCTTGATTTTCAGTTTGGGAACCACTGTTCTGAACCGAATACAGATAAAAATTCTGCAATATATTGTCCAGCAGAATAAAGCAGGACAGGTGAACAAGCGCTTAGTAATGGGTCTTTCTGGTCCCAGAACTGTGATTTGCAGGGTTTCAGATCCCTCTTCACAGCATGTGGCACTGTCCAGCTTCCTTTCGAGGGTTAAATTATGGCCTTTAAATTTCCTTTCTAGGATCCTTTCTAGTATTTGTAGATCATAATCAATATATATGATCACTGCCATGTTGGACAAATATTTTTAAAAGGCAGTTTTATATATGTTCTTAGAAACCAAATTTGAATATGCTTAAAGATTTCTGTGCAGTTGATATTAAATAGTAGAGTGTAAAGACGCTTTCATCAAAGCAATCTTACTGTATGTGTGAAGATGCAATTCTTTATTTGTAGATCTGCAGGTAGATGCCTCAATTTTATAAATAACTATATTAGAATGTGAATTCAATCTATTGCAAATCCCATGTGGAGGTGTGGTGGTGCCAGCACAGGCTATGCAGATCTCAGGGGAGATTTTTGCCTGCTGATGTTTCCTTGGTTAAGGGAATAAGCTGTGAGCCCCAACAACCACAATGGATCAATTTGGATCTGCATTAGTGTTATTGTTGATCTGTACAGGCGGGTTAAGCCAAGGGTGATAGTTTGAACATGGCACTTGCTGGTGCTGCCAGTACCCCTCCCATGCCTGATCCTACACCCCCCTCACCATCGTTTTCCCATTCTGCACTCCCTTCCCTGAGCTGATTTACCTGCTTTGGTGGGCTTCCTGCCAATTACTGGCACCAGCTAAGGCCTTCCCACTGCGTGCCTGGCCTTTGTGCATTACAAAGTGCTTGATAGCGTTTTGCAAAATATCGTCTGACAATATATGCCCATATGATGGTTACATTAGAATTTCCTGTTCAACTTGGAGCCTCATCTTCTCTGTCTCCCGGTGAACTTTCTTGCTGATATAAAGAATATCTGGAATACACAGGCTTAAGTGATAGGTCAAGAGTATCTCAGAAGCTTCTCTGGCAGCTATCTTTAGTTCTCCTTTTTGGTGGGTGCTCAGAGGGACTTAGCTCTGCCAAAAAAGGGGGCAACATAACGTACCAGGAAATCCCTTCAGCTCCCAAAGTGGTCAGCTGAAAAGATATGGTGGTCCCTGGAAGCCAGAAGGTCCTAGGTGCTTCTAGGCGTCAAAGGGTTTTCCCTTGGTAGATGCTCTTCTACCAAGCACACCTTGGTAGATGCTCTTCTGCTGGAGCATATCTCGGGAATCTCCCACTTTCTTTACCTTGGGTGGCTAAATGAATACTCTGTTGACCAAGAGCTGGAAGCATTTGTGCAAGGAGGCTTGGAGCCACTCGGTATTCTTGATAGGAGTGTCTTTAAACCTCCACAGCTTTCCTACTCCCATCCTACTCTTTGCCCTTTGTTATGGACCAAGGTGGCACCAACATCAACTGGAGAAGGACTGGTTTGAGTATGTCCTTCAGAAGTGGTGGACAAGGGCTGAGATCAAGTTATGAAAAACACACCTGTAGGCACAGATTGCTTGGCCAGTTTGCTGGAGAAATAGATTGGGACCTAGATGACTGCGCTGCTCTGAATGGTTTAATCTTAATACTTTTTTTCGATTAAAGAAAATGCATGAAAGTTACAGTTATTTTCACATATGTGTCTACATTCAAAGCAGCAAGCAGTGTTCTCTTTATATTTTACACATCTGTCTCCACTGATGCTGAATTTATACTGTTGCTGAATTTATTTTGTTTCATAGCCTATGCTTTGCTTCCTTTCAATGGCAAATTGTTTTAAGTGTAAGGATTGATCTGCAAAATAATTCCCTTTTCACACAACAACAAAAAGAATGAGATTGTGTACAAGCGTAATGGAAAGAGGGAAACAATCTTTTCATTCAGTGTATGTAGCGGCACATCTTTATCTGCGTACAGCTGTATTGTCTGTCCAATAAATCAAATGGTGGTATATGTAATTTTTTCTGGAGGAAAATGCTTTGTAGAAACTTAAAAGGAGAAAAAATAAGCTCAAGATGTTTTGTCTTATTTTTGTAGTATATTACATGCAGCGTGCATGTGTGCAGGATTCTGCTCCTTTGTAGTTCTTTCAATTTTTTGTAAATTACCATCTGTACATAACCTTTGACTAGTGTGAGCCCTGTAGATGTATTTAATCAATTAAAAGCCTAAAATGGATCAGATTTGATGAGCTGGTATATTAAAATGTTTCTTTTTTAAAAGGTGTTTCTTGTTCTACACATATTAAATGTAAAACATAAAGTTGTCTCTGCAGGAAGCCTGTGAGGTGTGACCGACTTTAAGGGTTGGTGCTCATCTCTGTTTCTAAGACTGAGAGCCAGTGTTGTCCATGTTTATATGGCTGGCATGACTTTATCTTTGCAGATACAGAACGCTATTACCTTTCCAGTATGTTTTAAGTGCAGTTTATATTTATCTATTTGCATTTGCATGCTTTTAAACTGCTGAGATGATAGGAGCAGGAGCTGGAATGAGTGATGGGAGCGCACTCAAATCTCAAACTCCTGAGCAGTCGACCGTAAGGGTCTTCCTTCTCAGTGCCTTTAATCACTAAGCCACTGCATTCCTATTTCTACACATACTATGCATGGATTTTTTTTATTTGTTCCCTGCTTTTATATCCAGAGGCCTGTAACAGAAAATGCAGTCAAGAATAACCTATATCAGGGTTTCTCAACCTCCGGTCTGGGGACCGCTGGAGGTTCTCAGCAGCTGCCTGACCAGTCTGCAAGAGGACTCCTTTAAGGGCCTCTTTCCCTTCTCACAGCAGGCGGGCTGTTGGAAGATTGCAGCATCAGAGACCAATCCTATGCCTGACTACTTAGTAGTAAGTTCCATTGCAGTCAGTGGAGCTTACTCCCAGGAAAGCATGGATAAGATTACAGCCTCAGAGTCCAATCCAAAGCCTGTTACTCAGAAATAAGTCCCATTATAATCAATGAGGCTTACTCTCCAATAACCCTACAATCCAGAGTAACTATGGGAGCACATAAGAGACTTACATGTACCCATAACTACTACACCACCTAGTGAAAACCTATGGGAAATTCATATTGCAATCCAGAGCAAATTGTTCTTACACCAGAGCAAGGACTCCCCATAGTTACACTGGATTGCGCCCTAAGAGTGACTAGGATGGCTTCGTGCATTTTCAATGCATCCTGCATTGAAAAAGGTTGAAAATCCCTGCTCTGAGTAGACATGCATTGAGATGGGCTCTCACCTGCAATCCTATCCACAGAAACCTAGCAATAGCTCTATTTATTGTAATGGGATTTACAGGTGGAGGCAGCTGTGCTGTGCTGTAGGTGGGAAAGCCCTCCCTCCAAGTTGCCAGAGGTAGGACTCTTCCTCCACCCCTGGTCCCTGGAAATGTTTTCCCCACAGAACCGGTCCCTGGGGCAAAAAGGTTGAGGACCACTGACCCATATGATCACTAAATGCACTGTTCAGTTAAACAGGCTGCTGAACCAGAAATCCATTGCACCCATTAAACTCCTGCACAAAGTCATGCCAGGCTTTCTGGGATGGCCATTACACACATGTGGGTAACTGAATTTGAAGTTGAGACTTTGCCTGAGCTGATATCATGTTACCCACCATGTTACTCACCAACTTTGCAGTGCCAAGGTTGCTGGAGCCCTAGGACTATGCTCTGCAGTGACCATCCTCTAATGGAATTTTTGGTCCTACTGCTGTCACCAAGCCAGAGAATCTTGGCTGTCCAATTTCCCCAATCACAGTATTTTTCTGACAGTGACATTTTCTATCCACCTTGCTTTTCTCACCTTGACACACTTGCAGTCTGCATTATATGAGGCAAAAGGGTACACAAAGAAACCCCATATTCTCCTTTGGGGTGGTGTGTGGTCTCCTTTTCTCTTTGTGATGAGGCCAATCAAAGCAGATAATGGATACAGGAAATTATTTTAAGATTCAATTCACTGCACCTGAATATTTGGGGAAATAATTAATTAGAATGAAATTATACGAAAATGAATTAGATCTTGAGTGCCAATACATGGCAGGCTTTGCATAGTGCCAAATGGGAACCAATTTGTTACCGAGTTGAGAAGATAAGGGGGGAAAAAAACGAAGCAGCTTCTGCTATCACTAATAATTATTTCCAAGAACTGGATAAAAACATCTTTATTGGCTGATCTATTAAAAAAATCAGCTCCCTGTGTCCTTTCACTAACAGTTTTGAGACCCTTTATTTGGTCCATGGAATGGACGTGTTATTATAAGTATGTACTGTATGCATTCTTTTACTTCCACACATAGGGTTTTGAGACAAATGTAAGAACAAGTCCATGTCACAAGAGGTTCACAGATAAAGAGGAAGGAGTGGGAACTGGACATCGGAGTAAAGGGGAGGAGTACAGTTACTCCAGTTCATGTCCTTGGATTGGGACTAGTGCCTTGCAAAAAAGTTGAGTTTTAAGATTTAAGACAATGATTCCCCAAAGGCTCATGAATTTTGACAGGTTTTTTTTTACAGAGCCTCTGTCTGTTGCAAGCTGCCCTGAATTACATGAGATGGGCAGAAAATTATTATTATTTAAACAGACTGCTCTGCCCAGTGATGTTCCTAGCCACTGTGGCACTAAGGATCACACCATCATGGGTGCTACCCCCTCCTGGAGGTGCTTCCCCTTGGGCCACCTATGGCTTCCCTGGCCCTTGAACACCTCTGGGGAAGGACCTCAGGACGCAGCCCAATAGACTGGCACACCAATACTATCGGCAGCTGACTGAGTGGTATAGGAGGGCACTATAGAGGGACAGTGGTGGGCTCCAGCAGGTTTGCACCTACTCTATAGAACTGGTTGTTGACAAGAGATAGGACATAAAAAGTTTTAAAATAGCCATTTAAAAGTGGCTGCCAGATGGGCATAGAACCGGTTGTTAATTTCTTTGAATCACATCACTGGAGTGGATGGTAGCATGGCACCCCCTTATACTATTGGAAAAGAATAGAACCTTTTACAGTGGATCCCTCACAAACACAGCTTTTGATTTATTGTATGGCCTGATCCTATGGATTCTTTACAATGGTGAAAATTTAAAATAGAGAAAAGGAGACCCACAAACGAAGGCAGGGTGACCAGATGCCCAAACATCACCAGATGCCCCACTTTTAGTTTTTTGGCCATAACCTTTGATAAGAAGGAGATATTTCAGAACTGATTTTTGCATTGGATTTCACTCTTCAATATGAGTCCAATGACATATGACATGATGGGGTACAGCACACCATTGCAAAGTTCCAAAATGGAGCCAAAATGGAGGACAATGAAGCCCTTTTGGAGGACACATGGACAGGAGGATAAAAAAGAGGACAAATCTGGAAATTTCTGGTCATATGATCACCCTGAATGAAGGCCACTCAACAGGAGAGAGAGAGAGAGAGATAGAGAGAGAGAGAGAGAATTCTTGATCTTTGTTTCAAACATATTGCAGGACTCTGTTCCTTCCATTAAAAGAACATGCATCTATTTTTAAACCTTTATGAATTTAGAATACAATGGGAGATTGTGATTTAATACAAGAAGGTCTATTAATTATGACAGATAGGATGGCATACGAAAGGAAGCCAAATCAAAATCTTCTCATTTTTAATAATGGGTTACAACAGCCCAGGCTATTTTGTTTTATTCTTAGGTTTTTTAAATAAATGAACTGGTAATTTAATGTATGAGTTGTGTAAAACAGTGACCCCAAGCATGACAAAAATTGTGAGTCATGACCAGATTTTTGGTGGGTCGCAAAACTGATAGAGGATGAAAATGTACATAGCCCTATGGAATTTGAAATGATGTAGCACATGTGTTTACTCATAAGTAGGCAAATATTCCCAGTCTACTTTGAAGTTCATACCAGTGATATTTTGATTTAGGGGATTCAGGTGCTACCAGAATGGTCCTGATTCACAGAATCGAGTAATCCCATCATGAGGCTTCTCCGCTTACTCAGAGTGGCCCCACTACTCTGCTTACTCCACATCTCCAAAAGTCCCTTCACCAGTATAGGATGCCACAGCAGACAAACAGAGGCTGTATGAGATTGTCTCTTGGAATACTGTATTTACTCGAATCTAATTAACCATTGAATCTAATTAACCATCGAATCTAATTAACCATCGAATCTAATGCGCACACTGATTTTGGAGACTGAATTCAGCTAGAAAAGGTGACTGTTAGATTTGAGTAAATAATGTAATACTTGTGAAAATCACCCTGAAAAATCAGTTTATATTCAGCCTGCCTATGTAAACTGCTTTGAATCTGTTGAGAAAGGCCATGTATAAAAATTGTTATCCATCAATCAATTCTGCCATTATTGAACTCTAAAATGATCATACATGGTGGAGCCAATTGGAAGTAAGCATCATGTGCAAAGCTTATAGATCCTGTAAGATAGGGGTGGCAGAGGGAAGTCTAGGTTTTGCACCTACTCATGTACCTACTGATCTAAAACACAGGGGAAATGTTGAGTAGGCTAAAATTGTAATGGAGTTTAGGGGACGGTGGGCAGATTTCATTAAGGGCTCTCTTATCTCTACACACTTGCCCTCAAATCCAGAGTAACTACGGGAGCACGTAAGAGACTTTACATGTACCATAGTTACTGCACCGCCTAATGAAAACCTCTGGGAAATTTATATTGGAATCCAGAGTAAGTTGTTCTGACACCAGAGCAAGGATTCCCCGGAGTTACTCTGGATTTTGCCCATAGTTTAATCCAGGGCTATTTTTCTGGAAATACTCACCTGTATTCAGTACCAGCACTTTTTTGCCCACCAGAATACTCCTGAATAGACCTGCCTAGGAGTCTTCATGGTGAATACCGGCACCTTTTTTCCAGAAAAAAATACTGGTTTAATCACTGAAGGAACAAACAGCAACCATTCTTGTTCAGAGGGAATGAAACAGTTATTGGATTGTGTCTGAAATTCATGGGAAGCTGTTTGGATTCACCCCAGTGATATTTTGATCACTTCCCTTCTTTCTATAAGTGAAATGCTGCTTTCTAGCCAAAGAGCAGCTTGTGCTGATGTGGCAAATCACTTTCCTTTTGAATCACTCTGGGAACAAGACAGGGAGGCATGAAGCATGTGTTTAAGACGGGAGAGGAAGGAACGGTGGAGACACTTTTTGTCCTCTTTGGAAGTCAGCTCGTTGATGAATAAGATACTTTATTTAACAGAGCAAGACTAAAAATAAGCATTGGTTCCTAAGACTTCATTTAATCTGCCTGGTCCTGAAATATCTCCTTACATGACCAGCATGCATCTACACCTGGAGGCAATAAAAATGGAATAAGGGGTGGCCTGAGATCTTGAGATTACAGGCCCCCAGTGAGACCAGAAGGGGAGAAGTCATACTGTGGGGCTGGGAAATCCATAAGGAGCCCATGCTGGGACTCCCGGAGGACAGCAGGGGTAGTTACCTGGGGAAGCACCAGCCAGGGAAGGGGGTTGGTGACCATCCGTGGCAGTAGGCAGGTCCACCACCTAGGGAAACGGGAGACCAAGGAAAGGAATATAAGGATATTGAAGAGCCATTGTGTGATGCAGTGGCATAGCTAATGATCATGCAACCCGACGTGAAGCTCAAAATGTTGCTCCAAAAGAGATGACACAACTGGATTTTTTTTTCAAAAAGAAAAGTGGGGAAAAACCTGCCTCCTTCCCCCCTCTTCACCACTCATTTGTCCATTGCCTACCCACAGCTAGTGGCATTGCTAAGGCACATATCTACTATATGGAGTCAAAGAAGTGTTTGTAGCACTCCCTTCTTCCCGCAACAACAACAACAAAATCCATTCTAATTAAGTAAATAAATAAAAAGTGTGTCCCAAATTGTTCTGGAATCAAGAGGGATGGTTAATCTCTCCATGTTACAAATGAAAGGCGCACCACTTAGAAGTGCCTGTATACGCAGTTACTAGGGGTAACTGCATTATGAAATATGGAAATGAGAGAAATCATATTAACACCTTATTTGTTCCATACAGCATCATAACAACATCTCATTGGCTCTCAGAGCAATCAGTCTCATGGGAAAATTTTGAGTTTAGAAAATCCACTTTTTATTCAATAGGCTTTTGTGTATTGATTGATTTGATTTGTATCCCGCCTTCTTCCCAAGAGATTAAATAGCCATAACATTTGATAGAATACAGATACTATAATTCAGTTTGTTTCATTGCATTCTGCATTAATTTGCCTTTCCAATGATATACAGTATTATGATAGCAAGGGCAGGTACAGCCTAGACCCACAGAAAGGCAGGATGGATCCCATTATGGACACTACACAAGGAAGGATAGCAAAGCAGCTCACTCTTGCTCACGTAGGATTTTTTAGAGGGTTGTTGAGCTGCAGTGAGCTTGTTCTCTTTCTTTGCTCCTTTCTTGTGCAGTCCAAAGGGGAAAGAAGTGAAGATGGTCATTAATAAGCCTTACAACTTCTTTCATGGGATGGAGCTAGATTCACCCTTAGACTTTTCATTGTTATTACTTTTGCAGCCCAGTCTAAGAGATAGAACCGGAGCCGTCTTCTTGCAAAAGCGTATTTTTAGACCAAAGGTTCCTAGCCTCGATCGCAACCACAGTGTAAGATAAGCCTATTAAAATTTCAGGAAGAAGACCCTAAACAATGGAGCCTTCTCAAAGGCACTGCACAGCATGACACAGCCATTTTTCATTAACAGGCAGCAGGATGAGGTCCTCCGGGAACCTTACAGCACACAGAACTGTCTTTTGCATTTCCTCTGCCAGCCTGATTCCTGGTGAACTTTGCAAACCACGTGAAGGTGGTCATAAATGTTTCAAAAGGGTCTCATTAGCCAGTGAGCAAGTGAAGCCTGGGTAGCAATGATTTCTACTAAGATTATTTTTGCAAGATTTTGGCCTCCATCTACAACAACCAAATGGGCACAAGATTTTTTTCTCCCCTGCTGTGGCCAACTCCCTTGTTGCATACAAGGAGTAGCAACTGCATCGGGCAACAAGCTTTGGGAATGCAACAAGCTGCGTTTGACTCTTCTGGCCAAAATTGTGAAAACGTTGGTGTGTAGAACATTCATTCTATCATTAGAATTTCTATCATTAGAAAGCTACTTTAATCCAGAATGCAATGGAACAAATAACATCAGACTATCTGTATTCTATGAAATGTTATGAATAATTTGAAATGTTCTCCAGTGGCCATTAAATTCCATCTTGTTATATTCTAGGAATTCAATTTATTGATTTCTCATATCTGCAATCGTTTTTGCCATTCCTTCCAATTCTTTACTCTTCTTCAGACCTGAGAAAATATTCTTTACTCAAAAAATATCATAGGGATCTGGGATATCATTGATCCACCACAGACTTTTGGCACTACCTTCCTCTACTTATGCAAGATCACCACAGGGCAGGGAATTGAACTTTTTATTCCTGTATCTGGACCTAAAAAGCAGGCCTCCATCAGTCTTGAAAGACTATGGTTTCGTGCTTGGCGCTGCATACGCTGCATGTGAAGCATGAAAGCCTGGGTTAGATTGTTATGGAGGATAGGCTGTTACCCAAGCAGCAAATCCCCCCTCTCCACGCCACTGAATTAGTCCAATGGAAAGGCAGAGCCAATACGATTGGATCCAGCTGGCGTCGCAGACCTGGCTAAGGACAGGAGCTCACCCTGTCTTGTGGGGCTGACCCGGGTCTTGAACCCTGGCCTGCTGGTTAACAGGCACAGCATCTTAACCGCTTGCGCCACCCGCAGCCCTGTATCTGACCTAATGATTGCTTAATTAACAGGTAATAATGTTCGTCTCCATGCTGTGAAAATTTTATTTTGCAATTGGAGCTGCTGTTATGAGAAACCATAGGATCAAAACATTTCATTACATTCAAATGTTGTTAATAACAAAAGGAAGTGACCCCAAAATGCTGGGAAAATCTAGTTAAATATTTATCTTGCCTTTTTCAAATTTGTTGAAGACCAGTGGGAACTGGAGAGCAAATGTATGACTGACTGGCAGTTAAACATGTCCCTGCCCTGTAGTAGTCTTCAATGCTCAGAAAGCTCCTAAGCAACTTTGTATACATGCACAGTGTTCCTGTTATCACAAGCCTTTCAATGCAAGCCTCTGAAACTGACTGGCTGTGGACAGAGACAGTCAACAGCCACTTTCACATGGAAATCAAGTACAATATGACATTAAGTGGGTGGGAGATTTGCTTTCCAACCACATATCAAACTGGATAAAAACATGATTTTTAAAAAATCATTTTTTAAAGTTTCAGCTATAATCCCTTATTAAAATAACCTGGTTTAAAATAAATGCTGAACTTACTGCAAACATATAATCACTAAAAACTGAATCTATTATTCTTTTTGGGAACTTATGAAAGGCTGTTTTCCTTTGTAAAGAAAGAACTGTAGGGAAAACATCTTCAACAGTCAGCACACATGGTAATAGTTCATTTTGCAGGCCCTGTCAGTCTTGGAAGATTATGGTATCGTGCTCGGCGCTGCCTAAGCTGCATGCGACGCACGAAAGCCTGGGTTAGATTGTTATGGAGGATAGGCTGTTCCCCAAGCAGCAAATCCCCCCTCTCCATGCCACTGAATTAGTCCAATGGAAAGGCAGAGCCAATACGATTGGATCCAGCTGGCGTCGCAGAGCTGGGCTAAGGACAGGAGCTCACCCTGTCTTGTGGGGCAGATCCGGGTCTTGAACCCTGGCCTCCTGGTTAACAGGCACAGCGACTTAACCGCTTGTGCCACCCACAGCCCAAAGGGTGACAGTTAGGCTTAGTGCAAGTTTTGGGGTTGCTGCCACACTACCACGGGGAAGATGAAACATTTCCCCTTCCCTTTGGTATGTCTGGTGCAGCTCTATTGGGTCTACTCGGCAAATCTAGGGAGCAAGGCTGGATCTGGAATAAAATCTAAAGTAATAAAATTACTGGCAAGAAGCAGAACTTGTTTGTGTTGATTTCATCAGTTAATGACTGCGTAAACTTGAAATGTCTTCAGGTTGTAAACAAGATCCTGTTTGGGAATTTTGGGAAGAAATTCCTAATTGGGAAGCAGCCATTAGTCAGTCATCAATGTGTCTTTTCTGCCTTTGAGATCAGAGATTTTTCCCTGTATGGCCTGAGAAAGGTCATAAAAGGAATTTAGCATCCAGGTCAGCAGCACAGAGTCCAAGATGTTCCAGCATTTAAGTTCTGGCTTAAATTAAAACTCTGGCTTTTACACTTAGCATTCCCAAAATATATAAGATGGTAATAGAGTGCAGAACAATCCTTGTAATGACTAGATAATAGGACTTGGAACGCTGCCATTTTTCAAATTAGGAAGGATAATTAAAGGTGGCGTAGGGATAAGTTCACAATGGCAGCATTATTACCTGCAATTCTTTGCCCAAAATGGTGCAGGTTTGAATAATAGGTAGCTGGCAGATTTATATGAATATACAATATGAACATACCAGTCTGTAGATTTCCAACACAAAATGTTTAATAAGGAGGTGCTGGTATAAAGTCACAAATTGATTTATTTTGTGTAATTCAGCCATGAAAGTCAAATTAAACAAGAAAAAGTATCGGTAGATTCTAAATGCATGTCACTCAAATCAAAGCCATCAGATTCAGTACCAATTCACATATTAAATTCTTAAGAGGTAAATAGCCAAGATGGTTTAAGCATAGATGTAAAAAAAAAAGTATGAATTAGTTACAGCTCCTCTGCAACCTGATTCTTCCAGTGGCATACAAAGGTCATTTGATTCCTGAGGCCCAAAAATATCTGGTACCCTCGCCATGATAAAATTAATTTCAGTAATAATCATGATATGATGATGATGGTGGGGATCATGATACTAAGAATGGCCACAAAGAAGCTCAGTCAGTGAAAATTTTCTTTTATTGAACTTATATATGATTGGTTTCACATCTATAGTGAACATCAGATATTATAATGCATATCAAAACAGGGAAGGAATGCCCATCAACATAATATTCAGTGGGCTTGTACATGCAAAAGTGGTTTTATCATAATACAGTGGTACCTCACATAACAAGTTTAATTCTTCCCAGAAGTATGCTGGTTATGTGAAATGCTCTTTATGAGGAGTGGATTTTTCCATAGGAAATAATGGAAACTCAGACGACTGGTTCCACAACCCCAAAAATATTCATATAAAATATTAACTGCATGTTAAAATGATGACCAAACACTGGAATTGAATTCAAAGCATGCATTCAATCTGCCTGATCCTATGAAGTCTATTTAGGCTGCAATCCTAGAAACTTTCCTGGGAGTATGATCCATTGAACACAACAGGGCTTACGTCTGAATAAACATGCTTAGGAGGCTGCAATCGAAGACACTTTCTTGAACACAATGGGGCTTACTTCTGAGAAGATATGGTTAGGAGGCTGCATAGAGGATAGGGGGCTTAACTGGGCTGCCGCTGGATGCTGGTGGGAGAACTTGGGGGCAGTTGCCTGTGGCTTGTTAAGTGAAGCGGGCTTCTTAAGTGGAGCACAATCTCAATGGAAATTTGTGCTTATGTGAATCACTCTTTATGTGGGGCACTTGTTATGCGAGGTACCACCGTATAGATGAAAGGCAAAACAAATGTATAAAAAATACATTGTGTTTTTTAAAATGCTTATTACAAGCTATTTATTCCCAATGGTAATGCCCCTTTTGTCAGGGCATACATCTTTTGTTACAGGATTCCCAGTGTAATCCAATTTTTGTTACATAAAGCCGATGTGTTTTCCTTTTCTGGTTTTTGGCCATAACATTTGATAGAACAAAGATATTTTAACAAGGTTTGTCTCATACACGTTTTGCATAAAATTATGCATCAAACAATATAACATGATGATATTATTTGAAAATACTATTTTAAAAATTGAGAGGGAGCCTCTGTCACCATTCTGCAACTTGACTTCCCAGCCCTGAGCCTCGCAGCCCTTTCCATTTGTATGCCATTGTAGAGAACATGCATTGGCTGTGGCTCCTTGTTTAATGGCAAACACAGATTTGCCACAAAGTTCAGAGCAGATTTGCTCTGCTTAATGTTTCAGTTCCAGGTAGAGAAACTATGAAAAATAATCATTCTGGCAACTCATCTGAACAAAATTAGGATGAAATATGTTCCAAAAATTAGAGACCAACAAGGTCAAGCAACATGTGAGTCAGGAAACCCATGATTGAATTCATGATTGGTGTTTGGCATGGTGTTTGGCATGGGGTATATGGCAATAGGGCATTCATCCTCTTCGAATACATTGTCTACCATTAGGTCATATTAAATGAGAAGGGGGGAAAAGATGGGACTCCAGTTTTGGGGAACTGCATTCACATAGTGACAAGTTTAACAGGTGGTCCTGTCCTGGTTTTGTGGAAGAGAATTATGGCAATCCTACAACTACAATACTTATTTTTCCTTCCCCGCACCTACAGCCTATACAACTGTCGTATCCAAAAAAGGGACTGGTCCTGGTAAACAGGGATAGCTGGAGCACATGAAAACAACACAAGACTGGTTGCTGTTGAAGCACATTATTGATTTGTGCCCAAAGGAGCGAACAAATCAATCAACACAGATCTTCCAGCTTATTGAGCACTTAAGCAAGGCTAGGCTCTCTGACAAGGGCTTTCTGCCATCGCATTCGACTTTCTTCCTACACCTTTGCAGTCAAAAACCACCCACTTTGAAATCTATGCTGTTCCAAAGACGTGTCTAAATATTGCCTTGCATTTTGTCATGGTCATTTAAGGTGGGGGTTTCAGTATCGGCGTCTCCTTTCTTCACAGTTTGGATAATTATACACTGCGCTGAACAAAGTCGTCGGAGACGAGTTGAAGGCACAAAAATAGCTGTTTGTTCCTAATGGGGGGTTTGCAAGAGGGAAAAAAGAGAGAGGATCAGCAAGGCAAGCAAAAAATGTCAATAATGACGATAGGATGGCTGAACGTCAAGTGGGGCTGACCTTTCCATCCAACTCAGCAGAAATAATTAATATAGAGATATTTCTATACTGTGTACACAGCACCTGGTGCAGTTCCCAGGAGTGATCTAGTGGTCTATGCAAATATACGACAACTCTTGGCACTTGTGCTTTAGAAGTGGCTGACATTTTCTGAGCCAATTGAGACTCCTTATTGCAACACTCCACAACCCTCCTCAGATTAAATCAGTGCATTTCCATTTCTTTTCTTTACCTTCAATGAATTCTTCCCTTGAATTCCTACTGTAATGTAGGAATTCTAAGGAATCCTTTAGGTTACATAGTCCATTTGTGTGGAGTCCTCACCATGACTCCCTGAAAGAGGGCATAGAACATGAAACTGCAAAAGTGCGCACAAAATTTTGCAACTTCACATCGTAGCAGAGAATCAGTGATGGTGGATAAACCATAATTAAACCACACACAGTCAGGGTTACCATACAGAATAGAGGACAGAGTGCTTCTACCTTTAAGCATTGCATAGTAGCAGGAATTTAAATAGGTGTGTGGTGAGTTCACCTGGGAGGACTACGAGAAGTACAATGTAGAACCTTTGGGGACTTATATGGGAGAGAGTCCGTATGTGAGCCGACGACCCAGGTATCCCCCCCTTGATATAGACCTCTTACCGGACTCAGTGGAGGTCTGGTCCATGAAGGACATGGTTGAACTGCACAACAGAGGACGGGAGAACTTCAGGAGTAGGAGAGGAATTACAGTGGGTCCGTCTCCCCGATGGTATGCGAGGGGAGGAGTGCACATTCTCCCGCCGAGTACGCCTGGATATTGGGGGAGGGCAGACCAGGTGGGAAATCTGAGTGACGAGGGAGAGCAGGAAAGTCAGTTGGAGGAGTTGCCGTGGAGAGAGAGGCAGCAGGACTCCAAGCAGTGATGGGATTCAAAGAAATTAACAACCGGTTCTGTGCCCATCTGGCAGCCATTTTGAAATGGCTATTTTTAAACTTTATATGTCCAATCTCTCGTTAACAACCGGTTCTACAGAGTAGGTGCAAACCGGCTGGAGCCCACCCCTGACTCCGAGGCTGTGGAGCTAGAAGCAGCAGAGCCAGAAGGAGCCGAGCCAGGGGATGCTGAGCGAGGTGCTAATCCTGGAGAGACCTAGAAGAAAAGGAAACAGACATTAGAGACTCATTTATGCTTACCTGAATGGTTGTAGAATTGTTGACTCACCAGTTTGCCTTACCTACTTGAAGAGCCTGCGTGCTCAGTTGCACTGTGTTGTACCTGTAAGCAAGAGAGTGACCTGTAAGAAACCAATACGCGTGTGAGCCTCCTTTTGGAAGTAAAGTAAGCTCTTGTTCTGTTACTTACCTGTGTGCATGCCTCCTCTTTGAAGTCTTCCAAGGTGCCTTTGATAGATGATGATGAGGATACTGAGATCTCCTTCCCTAATAGAATCCTTGTTGCCGAGAGAGAGTCGGGACAAGCAAGAGGGAGTGGGGGACATCACAAGGTACTTTTTAAAAAATCCTTCAATAATGAGCTAACCTTACCTCAGTTCCTTCTTCTATGCAATGATTAGAGGTAGAGGCACTCTGTCCTCCATTTTATATGGTCACGCCACACACAGTGCAATCTTCACCACTGTTAAGGCTAGCACACGTACTGGCTCAAGTCCTGCGCTGGACTGGGGTTGTCCCAAAAGTGCCATAAGGCTCTTCTGAGTCACTCTTGGAGGAGTTAGGCCAGTGCACTGACATGTGCCGGCCTCTCCATACCACCATGGGAATGGGGAAACGGTATGTTGTCCTGCCCTAAAATGGTTAATATTGTGCCCACAGTCATGTTCTTAGAGGGCATGGGCATGGTGTTTTGTGGGGTCCCTCAATGTACCATACAAGCTATTCCACCCCCTCACTATGAGACCTATTCTGGGTGGCAAGAGCAAAGTGGAGGCATTTCTTCCACCTTGCTCTCACTGCACAGAATGGCTCTGAAGGCGAGGGGAAGGGGCATCTTCAGTGAGCATTAAATCACCTGCTACACACTTCTCAACATTTAAATGCTACACACTCCATGCTACACCCTTCTCTACAATTTTCCACAAAGCTCCCTCAACACCATGCCAGTCATCCTTCCAAGATGTGACGAAAGCTGGTCCTGCTTAGCTTCTTCAGGCAGCTGAACCTCCAGACCACAACTCTTGTCTACCAATCTATGCACCACCAGCTTATAGACCAGGACGTGAAAACACAATTTGAATCCTTTAACATTTTCTTTTGTAAATCAGAATTGATCTACAGTTTCAGCTACACTCGTGCTATACAGTCATGGTTTAATAAACCAGAGCAGTGGTTCCCAACCCTTTGAACATTAGGACCCACATTTTAAAATAAGTTTTACTTAACCGGTTGCTCAAGACTTTGTGGCTATAATGGTGATTGGGCAGCAGAGCTATCTTCTCTCCAAGTAGCAGGTTGATTCACCCTTATCTGTTCTGTCATCCTGTGACCAACCAAAAGTTGTGCTGAGACTCTAGGGTGAGCCCTGGACCTAGAGTTTGGGAACTGCTTTGCTAGGGTGATCATAAAACCAGAATGCAAGATAAAGAGGAGGAAGGAATGTGTGGGCTTGGCCCATATTTCTGAAGAATAAACCATGGATGATTGATGGTGTGAACCAGCCGGAGCCAGCAACTTCAACAGCAAGTTTCTAAATTGAAAAATCTTATCAAACAACTTGTTGTGATTGAACTGAAGTCAACTGCAGGTTCTTTTGGTCACGTCAGTGAATGTCAGCAACGTATCAACTCTGTATGTGAAAGGCAGGATCTAAATGGAAAATGAACTCACACACAACCATATCTGACACTCCTCAGCTTCAATGAGGAAAACTGACAGGCTTCTGAGAAACTCTAAGGTGTGATAGAACATAGTTCTAAAATCACTGTGTTCAACTATTGAAAATATCCAATAATTTCAAAGAAGCTTTGGCTGCAAACCTAACCTCCTGTTAGGCTAGCATAAGTCCCGGTACAAGTTACATGCTGGTTTGGAGTGTCACAAAAGTGCCAAACAGCATGTCTATGCCACTTCTTGAGGATTATATCATGCAAAGACATGTATCAGCCAGACCACATCATCACAGGAACCTGGAAATATGTGAGTTATGCTGGCCTAAATTAGTTAGGATTGAGGTGCAAAATATTTTGAAGTGCAAAATTTGAGGCGCAAAAGTATTTTACAAATATAATTGGTGGCTCAAATAACCTTACTAGAATTTCAGTTGGAATACATGTCTACTTAAAAATAAGTCCAACTGGAGGTCTGGAGGGGTGGGAGCACTGCTCTGCCAGATCCTGAACATTGCATTGGGGCCCTGAACACTGTGAGGGCTGACTTGAAACCTCTCAGTTCTGTGCTTGGTAAATAGCCAGTTCAAACTTCAGTAGATTCATTGTGGGGTCTTCTCCTTTATAGTTGGGGACAAATGTTGCCTTCCCCCCAAGATCCACCATAGGCTGACCAGTGCTTTTTAGTATGCAGTGGTGGCCATTTTGATGTAACTGCTACTCTGGGTGTTGGGCAGCTCAGGACGGGACTTTTACTCCTATATAAGTAGGCATTGTGATACATACTTTGATAATCGCTGGAATAACCCAACCATTGGACCAAGAAAGCTATTGGTCCTCTTAAAATTAAAGCAGGCCTCCGTCAGTCTTGAAAGACTATGGTATCGTGCTCGGCGCTGCATACGCTGCACGCGAAGCACGAAAGCCTGGGTTGGAATGTTATGGAGGATAGGCTGTTACCCAAGCAGCAAATCCCTCCTCTCCACGCCACTGAATTAGTCCAATGGAAAGGCAGAGCCAAAACGATTGGATCCAGCTGGCATCGCAGAGCCGGCTAAGGACAGGAGCTCACCCTGTCTTGTGGGGCCGACCCGGGTCTTGAATCCTGGCCTGCTGGTTAACAGGCACAGTGTCTTAACCACTTGCGCCACCCACAGCCTTCCTCTTAAAATCGGGTTGCCATAATTCTTTTCCACAAAACCAGAACAAGACCCTGTGTCAAACTTGCCACTATGTGAGTGCAATTCCTGAAAAACCTGGACAGTCCAAGTTTTTAGAAATATATGGCAACTTTATTTTAAAGGAGTGGTGCAAGAGAGCTCTCTTGTGTGGCTTGAAAACATCAACATGATACCTTCAGATAAGAAGATTTCAGATTTCCAATAGCAGCAAAAGTTAATCTTCTGGAGGCAGAAAAATAGTAACTAGCAGTACGTGGTACACCTTTGCAATAAATAAGAGTAAGTTATTTTAACAAACCAGGATGCAGCCATATTATTTTGTTGTCATCTATTCTCTGAATACTAAAATTGCTGTGTAGGATAATGACAATTGCAGATTTGGGACTATCATTTCAAATCCATGAACTGTGTATTTCCAATGCAACTTTTATTTTAAAAAAAATCAAGTCTTATTTTACGTTTGGTGTCAATATAATTTTTGGAGAGATGCTGTGGAAGTGCTGAGCCTCCTGAGGACACTTCTACAAATGGCAACCGAAACAGATGATCAGAAGGCATCGAGGAGACTGCAATGGAGAGAATGAGTTGCCAATCAAGAGACGTCTCTGCTGCATCGCTTCCCCATTGCTTCCCCACAAAGATCAGAAAAAGTGCATGGATTTCGGTGAATCCAGAGAGATTTCAAAGCAAAACATGGAATTGATAGGACGACAATACCCAATTATCTTTGAAAGGGTTTCTTGTTTCTGAATGGACTTGCAGGTGGGCAGGAGTTTTAACTGCTGTTTAAGGGGCAGCAAGGAAAGGTGAAGCACGTGGGCCTTATTTCCTGTTCTCTAGACTTTTTTAAACATCCAAAGTTTGCTGTTGTATGGCCTCCTGGACTGTTGTATGTACAGTGGCGCCTCACTTAAAGAGCTTAATTCGTTCTGGAGGCATGTTCTTTAAGTGAAACGCTCTTTAAGTGAAGCAGATTTTTCCATAGGAAATAATGGAAACTCAGACATTGGTTCCACAATCCAAAAAATATTCATATAAAAATATTAACTGTTTATAAAAATGATTGCAAAACACTGCATTATAACACTGTACAAGGCACTGTAATATACAGTAACAAACAACACTGCAATAAAGAAAATACTGTTCAGTACTGAACTGTACTGTACTTTTGAAAACCTTCATGGCTGGTGTGAGGGTTACAGAGAGGGGATGACTTTGGCTGCAATCCTAAAGAAACTTTCCTGGGAGTAAGACCCATTGGACACAATGGGGCTTACATCTGAATAGACATGGTTAGGATTGTGCTCTTTCACAATCACTAATGGAGTTCCAAACTTCCTCAGAAGTGCTCTTTATTCAAGACTGTGCTCTTTAAGCAAGTCAAAATTTCTGAGAAAATTTTGCTCTTTATACAAAATGCTCTTTATTCAAGACGCTCTTTATTCAAGGTACCACTGTACTCCTATTTGTAGTATGGAAACAACTTTCTAGATTAGAGGCAATTTTTGAAAGCCTTTGGATCCCATTCAAGAAATTAAGTCAAAATAACAATACTCTGCTATCATATCATATGTAAGCACAATATAATGAGCACAAACATTGGAATTTTCAGTTAACACGGAAATAATTGTTGCCATTTTCTGATGGGGGCTGTGGGTGGCGCAAGAGGTTAAGTTGCTGTGCCTGTTAACCAGCAGGCCAGGGTTCAAGACCCAGGTCGGCCCCACAAGACAGGGTGAGCTCCTGTCCTTCGCCCAGCTGTGCGACGCCAGCTGGATCCAATCGTATTGGCTCTGCCTTTCCATTGGAGTAATTCAGTGGCGTGAAGAGGGGGGAATTGCTGCTTGGGTAACAGCCTATCCTCCATAACAATCCAACCCAAGCTTTCGTGCTTCGCATGCAGTGTATGCAGCGCAGAGCACGATACCATAGTCTTTCAAGACTGACGGAGGCCTGCTTTTCTGATGGATAACAGCCTTGAGAGAGAAGATCTCTACTTAAGAAAACATGATGAGTATCTAGAAAGAAGAAAGATAACAGTATTTAGGTTTTTCTAGTGGTTTTTCTTATTGAGTTGCCTTCTGTGTTAGACTATTGTTCTATCAAGCTCAGTGAGCAGGGATCTCCAAACCTTTTGGTCAAAAGGCCACATGAAATATCTGACATAATGTCAAGGGTTAGAAAAAAATTAAATATAAAATTTTGATGAATTCATCTGAGATGGAACTCAGACTATTGAATATATTGGACAAATTTCCAGGATTTCTGTAAGTCTGCTGTGTGTAAGCACACAGCAGATAAATAAAGCACACACTTAAATGGACACCCAGTCTTCCACCCCCAAGCTCCAGTCATATTTGATCAACTGGGTAAGAGGCTCTCAAGAAAACAGAAGCTGACTGTGATTTAAAGGCTCACCACGGGCTGCCTCTGGCCCATGGGCCAGAGTTTGGAGACCCCTGGTCTACAGCAATGGTTCCCAAACTGTGGATCCAGGATCTACCAGTGACACACTTACCAATTTCTGGTTGGCTCCAAATTGACAAGGCAGATCAGAGAATGTGCATCAAGACTTAAAGAACCTGCTATTTGTTGATATATCTGTTTAAGCAATGCTTTTCAGTTACCACAACACAACACAGGCTTGTGAGGCTGGTAAAGAGAAACTTTTTTTGGTGTGGACTGGACACATGGGCTACTTTTCATAAGATGACATGATGCAGGTTGAGTCAATGGTGAATTTTTTCAGGGACAAGAGGGCATCAATAGCAATCACATCGTCAAGGATTTTAAAAAATTAAATATAAAATTTAAATTAATATACTTGAGATGTTTCTCAAACAAACAGGCTCAGATTTCCAAGATTTCTCCAAGCACCAACATACATCATAGAAATAAACCACATGCATAAATGGAATCCCATTCCAATACATGTAGCTTACCTATATGTAAAGGAGTAAATACCTCAGAACTAGCATTCATAGGAAACATCTTTGGGAGTGTTCCGAGGGCTGGGGATGCCTCCCTGACCATCCAAAAACCTTCTATGGATTTCAGAGGACCTAAAAAAGTTACTTCAGGTTTTTGAGAAAACCAGCAAGTTATGTTTTTAGTCTTTTAAAAAGCATTCCAAAGCCCTCTGAGTATGAACGTTCTCTGGATGCAAAGAGAGAACAGCTCTGGTTGTATTCTGAGTGGACCAGAAGCTCTCATGGAACCAGAGGATGGTTGAGGGCCACCACATCAGGACTCCAGGCCAGTTTTGGAGACCCTTGGACTATTTATTTATAAATAAGATTTATATCCGGCTTTTCCTCTGTTAAAAACATGACCAAAGCTAGACTAAAAGTCCTGTGGCTAGAAGTCCTGTGGCCTGACCTGTCAAGGAGGGGGTATCAAGGACCTGTCAAGGGTGTATTTATGTTCTTATGTGAGGTCCAGAGGCATAAGTTGGCCAGAACCTAAGGATCATCTGCCACATGATCACCCTTCAGGCAATGACCTATTTAGGGATAGGGTCTGGCAGAGAATGGCGACATGAAGCCTCCAATATTCCCTCCTCCATGAAGCACCCAGAAGTGATATCATGATGTCAAGTGATGTAACATCACTGACCCAGATTCCAGGGTTGTTACACCTCTGGTCAAATAATAGGTTTCAAGCACTAGTTTTCAACCTTTTTCATCTCACGGCACTGACAAGGCACTAAAATTGTCATGGCACACCATAACTTTGACAAGGCACACCATGCTGCTGATAGGGGCAGTGGTGGGCCCAGCCTGGCCCAAGAACTGGTTCCCCGGAAGTGGGCGTGGCCAGGCCGGGTGAGGGGGGGCCAGGGAGAATTTAAAGGGGGAATTTTTAAAAAAAAATTGTAAAATTTAATTTTAAAAAATCTAAGTTTTTGTTAGTGGGACTTACTGTCATTGGACTTACTTCAGAGTAGGCATGCATAGGATAGGGTTCTCAGGCTGCAGTTCCAGCCACACTTGCCTGGGAGTAAGCCCCATTGACTGTGATGGGACTTACTTCAGAGTAGGCATGCATAGGATAGGGTTTTCAGGCTACAGTTCTAGCCACACTTGCCTGGAAGTAAGCCCCATTGCCTGTCATGGGACTTACTTCAGAGCAGGCATGCATAGGATAGGGTTTTCAGGCTGCAGTTCTAGCCACACTTGCCTGGGAGTAAGCCCCATTGGGACTTACTTCAGAGTAGGCATGCATAGGATAGGGTTTTCAGGCTGCAGTTCTAGCCACACTTGCCTGGGAGTAAGCCCCATTGGCTGTCATGGGACTTACCTCTGAGCAGTCATGCATAGGATTGGGCTCTCAGGCTGCACCCTGTCCACACTTTCCTGGGAGTAAGACCCACTGACTGTAATGGGACCTACTTCTGAGTAGACCTGCCTAGCCTTGCTCCCTGAGGATGCACCCTGTCCACACTTTCCTGGGATTAAGACCCATTGGGCACAATAGGGCTTACTTTTGTGTAGACATGGTTAGGATTGTAAGCACCAGGCTGAGAAAAGAAGATCTATCCTGGAAAGAAGGGAAGAATGCTAGAGACAGTTTCCTGGGAGTAAGACCCATTGAGCACAATAAAATAGGGCTTACTTTTGAGTAGACATGGTTAGGATTGTAGTCACTAGGCAAAGGAAAGAGGATCTATTGTGGAAAGGAGGCAGGGAAGAGTTAAAAAGAAAAAGGGGCCAGGGGGTTGTGTTCTCCTCCAAAAGAGGAAAGACGCTCAATGCTGGAGCCTTTAACTGCTGCTCCAGCTGGGAACCGGTCCCCTTGTTATGGCCTCCAGCTGCTGCTACCGGCTCCCCAGCAGCCGGGGATTTGGGATTTGGAAGATCCGGTTCCCAGGGACCAGAGCGAATAGGCCTCTGCCCACCTGTGGATAGGGGGCTCATATGCCCCAACTGCCCTTCCTCAAAGTCCTGCAGCACACCTGCAGAAAATCCATGGCACATCAGTGTGCCACAGCACGGTGGTTGAGAATCACTGGTTTTTAAAAAAGTCTTCCCGTGTACTCTGGTCTCAGTCCTATTGCTACGTGCATTAAGATACAAGGACCAAATTACATATTTCATGTAAGGTGTAGTTTGGCCTTTAAGTAGCTCTTGACCTCACCTGATCATCATCAATCTCAGAATTAGACTGCATCTATGTTGCGGCCTGTACAAACCTTTCAGCATCACTCCAGGAAACCCCTCCAGTTTTTAGCTTCACAGGTGCATGAAGTACTTTGGTGAAACTCATACTGATAAACACTCTGGTGAAAAGAAATATATATATAACACTTTAATCATGGACCTGGAGCTGGCTTCAAACAAGCCCTTTCAACATTTACTAACTACTGGCATAGATGTAAACAATCATTTTGCCTTTACAGACTATTGACACAGCTGCTGTCCTTTATGTTGCGGTCTTTGTAAGGGCAATTTAAATGAGAAAAGAATGTTCTTTAGCTCTTTCTGCTTTAATCCTCAGTCCCTGGCTATTCACATTGCAAATAGTTCCAATTTGGAACATTGGGTCCTAAAGCTGGGCTCTATGAGCCAGAGGGGATCATCCAACTTCATTGAAAACCTCATCATTAGCCCTCAGAAGAAGATCAAGACGAAAGTTCAGCTAGGGCGCAATCCAGAGTAACTACGTGGAGTCTTTGCTACGGTGTAAGTACAATTTGCTCTGGATTGCAATATGAATTTCCCATAGGTTTTCACTAGGTAGTGCAGTAACTACGGGTACACGTAATGTCTCTTATGTGCTCCCGTAGTTACTCTGGATTGTAGGGCTAGTCACATAATCAAAGTGTGGGTGGCACAAAGTATTGCAATGCGCCATGGAAATGGCCCTTCCCATTTGCCATCAGAGCCATTCAGGGTGGTGATGACAATGTGTATGCCATTAAGCAATTGGTGCCATATGGTGCTTTGGCAGTGCGCAAAGATGGACAATGCTGGAGCTCCAGCAGGAAAACTGGAACATTACCACATGCAACAGGGCAGGACAAAGATGTTTGGGGGGTAGCGTAGGAGGGGATGAAGGAAGGGTGGGTGTAACATGGTTTGGGGATGGATGATCAGATACAAGAAGGGTAGTTTCAGCAGTGTCGGTGGCTACCAAATCCTAACTTCCTGTACTTGATCCCACAGAATGGGTCCATGTGGATCTGTATCAGTTATTTAGTTGGCACAGGTCCAGCCAGACCTTGGAGATTTAGAGTGGAAGCCTAAGCATGTCTACTCAGAAGTAAAGCTCACTTTTTCTATGGGACTTACTTTCAGGAAAGTATATATAGGATTTCAGCCTTTGAGTCTTCTTCAGGATGGGTTCATATTAAAACCCGCGTGTGAGCCGGACTGGGATGCTTACACCAGATATAATATGGAGCCAATGGGAGTCCATCTGGGTGAGAGTCTGAAGATCTGGGAGCGTCCCAATTCCCCCCCTCCCCTTTGACATACAAACTTTCCCGGACTCCATCAAGGTGTGGAGGATGGAGGACATGGTCGAACTGTGGAAGACTGGAGGGAGGGGAGGCCCGCCTTGGAGAGGCATAACTGTCGGGCCCTCGACCCGGTGGTATGCACGTGGGGGAGTACCGTCATTGGTGGGGATATGGCGGGAAGAGATGGGAGGTGGGGTCAGAGATATAAGGGAGCTGGAGCAGTGGTGGGCTCCAGCAGGTTCGCACCTACTCTATAGAACTGGTTGTTAATGAGAGATAGGACATATAAAGTTTAAAAATAGCCATTTAAAAGTGGCTGCCAGATGGGCACAGAACCGGTTGTTAACTTCTTTGAATCCCATCACTGAGCTGGAGGGGAAGGAGCGGGAACCACTTTGGCGGGAGGATTTGCCCTAGAAGGAGCCTGGAACGTACAGGGCTTGGAGGGACAATCCTGGGCCAGTGGAAGCAGCACGGAACCCCATCCCTAAAGAAGGAGACAAGGAGGAGCTGGCAGCAAGCAAAAGGAAGCAAACGCTGGCGAAGGAGCCAGTGACAGGTTCGGAGGCGAGCGCTGTCTCCACCGGACGGTGGAGAAAGGGCATCAGGGAACCCCTTCCTAAGGAGAGAGAAGAAGGAGGACTGTAAGGTGAGGGTCTTATTCAAAGTTGGACTTTAGTTCGGTATGTTACTTACCTGTTGAGGTGTGGTGTTGGGAACGTTGTGTGCGAACCTGAAAAGAAAGAAACCTGAAATGAGTTACCTTGCAACCATTACACTTTGTCCCAAGTAAACGTGTTTCCCTCCATACTTACCTGTGAGTGAATCTTCTTCATAATGTATACTTTGGGAGAGGAGGATGACGACGCCACTCAGATATCGGTGGTTCTGGAAGGCCCATCCACTGACAGCGGGGGGGCTAGAAGGAAGGTTAGTAGGACCCGTGACACCATGTCAGTTCTGGGCTCCACACTGCTGCTGGATCACCTGTCATTGGCCTCCCACCTGGATCTCCTTGATTGCTGTGTAAGTCTGATGCCAATACAGAACATCCATGAAATTCTGGGCCAACCTGTATATTGTGTTAATAATGCCCGCTGCCTAGGTGTGCTTATCTTCCCTTCTCTCAATAGCGGCAGAGGACCCAGAATGAATTGGGAAGGACTATGCTGTGAGCAAGTGAGACTTAACATATTTTTACTCTTTGCTGTATGCCACTTTGAGGGTTCTTTCTGAGGAAGAAAGCAACCCATCTATTTTAATATGAACACATAACTTAAACACAGATATTCTCAATTTGAGATGGAATATACACAGTGGCGCCTCACTTAAAGAGCTTAATTCGTTCCGGAGGCATGCTCTTTAAGTGAAACGCTCTTTAAGTGAAGCAGATTTTCCCATAGGAAATAATGGAAACTCAGACGATTGGTTCCACAACCCAAAAAATATTCATATAAAAATATTAATTGTTTATAAAAATGATTACAAAACACTGCAATATAACACTGTACAAAGTAACACACAACACTGCAATAAAGAAAATACTGTACAGTACTGAACTGTACTGTACCTTTGAAAAACTTAATGACTGGTATGAGGGTTACAGAGAGGGGATGACTTTCACAATCACTACAGGAGTCACTGCTATCCATTGGCTAAATGCAATCTATTGTCTTTTTGTGCAACTTTAACATTCCCAAGCTGCTGACAGGGAACAGCACTAGAACATTAGGCACACCTTCCACACTGCCACACACGGATCCCACATACAGACCTGACTCAGGCTGCTCCCCGCTGGACGTCCCATGAGTTCCCTGGCAATGGAAGCCTGTTCCAAACTTTGCCCAGGGCCCCACTGTAGCTCAAGCTAGTCTCCTCGTCCTGCCTGTGAGTTCCCTTGCCAGGGAAGCCTGTTCCAAACTTCCTCAGAAGTGCTCTTTATTCAAGACAGTGTTCTATAAGCAAATCAAAATTTCTGAGAAAATTTTGCTCTTTATACAAAATGCTCTTTATTCAAGACACTCTTTATTCAAGACACCACTGTATTGGTAATTTGAAAAGCGGTATATACCGTATTTCCCGGACCATGAGACGCACCGGACCATGAGACGCACCAAAGTTTAGAGGAGCAAAACAAGAAAAATATATTCTGAACCAAATGGTGTACTAATATATTTAATAAAATATAGCAGAATAATATTTCAACCATGTAAAGTCTACAGTGGTATTAAGAACCATTATGACTTTCATTAACAACTGAGGAAAGACTTTAAGCTTCAAGCACTCTTTTAATTTTCTGGTAACCCCAAAAACTCATCATCTCTAGTGTCAGTGATTTGTGACTTTTGCACAAATCTCATTGCAAATAATCAGACAACAACATTTTGCACAAATCTCATTGCAAATAGTCCAGGAAGGCAGGTAAGTTGGGGGGGGTTCTTTTGGGGGGTAGGTAGGGAAATGTGAGGGGATCTAGATACATAGGGAAGAGTGAGGGAGGCACAGGCATGGAGCAGGAGGGACCAGGACTTGTGCATGTCTACTTTGGAGCAAGTCTCCAAGACAGGGAAGGCTGGTTAGGATTGCAACTGTGCCAGGGTGACCAGATGCCAAACCCAAAGTTCCTGAACCCAAGGCCAAAATTCCTGAACCCCAGGGCAAAATTCCTACTCGCTTAAAAATTGCCAAAAATGTATTTTTTTTGTTTTTATATTTTTGATTTTTACTTTTTTGGCCATAACTTTTGATAGGAAGGAGGTATCTCAAAACTGATTGTTGCATTGGATTCTGCTCTTCAATACAAATCCAACGACATGTGACATGATGGGGTAAGGTGCTCCAGGATTGGCCCTATCAATCTATCAGACGCACAGACATTTTCCCCCTCTTTGAGAAGAAAAAAAGTGCGTCTTATAAACCGGGAAATATGGTAAATACTATTGATTGATTGATTTTAAATATAGCAGAATCAGTGAAGGTGGCATGGGAGATAGAAGTATTCTTATAGAAATCCTACAATCCAGAATAACTATGGGAAGACGTTAGAGGCACTTTCTGGATTGCTCTATGCATTTCCTATAGGTTTCCCCATAGGTGTAAAAGGTCCTGTAGTTACTCTGGATTGTAGCCTAATACTTGTTGCACTGTCTCTCTTACTTTGGTCCAAAATTCAAGGGTGTGTGTGGTTTTTGCCAAATACACAGCTCTGGCTATCACTTGCATCAGTGTAATATAAGCAGGATTTGGCCTATTCGTCTCCACACTGATACAGGCCTTTACACTCATCAAATAGAGAATCAGAAGCAAATTGAAACTGGCTTTGGATAGAACATGCTTCCCTGATCTTTACTTTTATTGAATTGAGCGAAAGAAATAAAGGCAGGGCGCATCTAAATAGGTGCACAATAAAGTAGCAAAACTAAAGTTTAAAAATTTTAGTGACTGCAAATAAAGATCTGGTCACATCAGAGGAACAGACATTGCTTTCTGTACCTATGCGGCTTAGGTGATAACTCACCCCAGATCACCACTTTTTCATTTAAATTTCTTTGTCTCACAGAGGCATGAAAGTGCTATATTTAAGAAGTATTCTTGGGCAGAGCCAGCAGTCTAGCTGCAGCAAAGGATCAGACTGAATTAATATTAATTATCTGTAAAGGACAAATGAGAAGAGAAAAACTTCATGGAAAATAATGTTTAAGTTATACTGATACTGACAGCGCAATCCTAATCCCACGGGCTGTCACAAGTCCCTCGCCTGGAGGTTTCACTAAAGTGCCATAAGCAGGGTGAACAGATGCCAAACCCAAAATTCCTGAACCCCAAGGCCAAAATTCCTAATCCCAGGCCAAAATTCCTAATCCCAGGCCAAAATTCCTACCCGCTGGAAAAAAATGGCCAAAAAATGTATTTTTTTTGTTTTGGTTTTTTGGTTTTTTGACCATAACTTTTGATAGGAAGGAGATATCTCAAAACTGATTTTTGCACTGGATTCTGCTCTTCAATATGAATCCAACGACATATGGCATGATGGGGTACTGTGCACTATCACAAAGTTTCAAAATGAAGCCAAAATGTAGGACAATGATGTCAAAATGTAGGACACCTGGACAGGAGGCTAAAAATCCGGATAAATCCAGGTTTTTCTGGTCATCTGGTCACCCTGGTTTCTGCAGTACTCGCAGTGGGGTTAGGCTATTTTGTGGACATGTGCCAGCTTCTCAATACTACTCTAGGAAGAGGGAAATGGGTGAGTTGTGGTTAGAACTGCACCCTCTGTAGACAACAGAAGTGACTGCAAAGACCAGGGATACAGATGAAATAGCAGGAAGATGTCAGTATCTGTCCCTTTTTGCTGCCACAGATTTATACTGGTGCATTAAGAAATTCTGGTTCTGTTCATTTGGCTGACACAAATCAGGCCATTCTGGTGGTGGTATTCAGACCTTGGAACTCCCTTTCCCTATGGTCTTCCACAAAACTGGGACAGGAACCCCTGCCAGTGTGTGAAAGCAATCCCCCCCCCAAAAACTGGGACAGTCCCAGTTTTCCAGGACATTGGCAACCCTAATTGCAAGAACCACAATGCACCATGTATGAAACATCTTAAGAACTTTAGAAGAGCCTCCACTGGATCAGGCCACAGGCCCAACTAGTCCAGCTTCCTGTATCACACAACGGCCCACCAGGTGCTTCAGGGAGCACAAATGACACCGACATCCACCTTGCCATTGGAAACATTTCAGGAAGCAAATGTTGCTTCCTGCACATTGCTGTTGCTGCTTGGATTTTCTCTCAGTGGCAAGCGAGAGAAGCTGGTTACATGATGCATCATGGAACCTTTAATACTTAACACACTTACGCTGCAATCGTAAGACCCATTGAACACAATGGGGCTTACTTTTGAGTAGACATGGTTAGGATTGTGCTCTTAGGGTTCCCATAATTCTCTTCCCCAAAGTCAGGACAGGTCCCTCTGCCTCATTTGCCAGTATGTGAACACAATCCACAAATAGATTCTCCCTATTTTTCAGGACATATGGCAACCCTAACTACACTGCACTGCAGCTTCAGTATTGAGCTGTGGCAATGTAGCAGCTATTTCCACATCTGTGGCTTGTGCATCTCTACTCACAAGTTCCTTTTAAAATACTGTGTTACATTAGCAGTGGTTTTTGTTGCTTAGTCATCAAGTCGTGTCTGACTTTTTATGACCCCATGGACTGCAGCAAACCAGCCCCCCCACCTTTCAGTAGCTCCTGAAGTTTGTCAGAATTAATGTTCATTGCTTCTGTGACGCTATCTAAGCATCTCATCCTCTGCCGTCCCTTTCTCATTTTGCTCTCAATTTTTCCTAACATCAGGGTCTTTTCATTAGCAGAGTAGAAGACACTTAAAGCTTCTGAAAGTTTCAATAACCCTGTTTCTGATCTCCCGCAATTCCCGGGAACCAGCCTCTGAACTAATATCAAAACTGCCCTTGTTCAGCATCCTTACCACACACTTCTGTAGAAGCTTTGAATGCCTATCAATGTTATATGACTACAATTTCAGTTTCCAAAGAACTGGCTTTGCTGAGTCCTGCTGGGTGTTGTGTTAAATTCCATTAATTTTTCTAAAGTGGATTTTGCAATTTGATAATACTCATATCCTTTGGGAACACTCCGTTTTGGACCTGCTTGATCCCTCGGCTAGATGATCCTACAGCAGTGGTTCTCAACCTTCCTAATGCCATGACCCTTTAATACAGTTCCTCATGTTGTGGGGACCCCCAGCCATAAAATTATTTTTATTGCTACTTCATAGATGTAATTTTGCTACTGTTATGAATCGTAATGTAAATATCTGATATGCAGGATGTATTTTCATTGTTACAAATTGAACTTAATTAAAGCATAGTGGTTAATCACAAAACAATATTTAATTATATATTGTGAAATATTTATTTCTAATTACAAATAAAAAAGATGCAAAATACCTTGTAAGGCCCCCTACACCAGGGGTCTTTAAGCAACCCCCATGAAAGGGTCAGGCGACCCCCAAAGGGATCCAGACCCCCAGATTGAGAAACACTGTCCTAGAGCAACAGGCAGAGATGCAAATATCTCTTTTCAAAGAATTAAATTCTTTGTGCTGATCACCCAAATTATGCACTAAGAGAAAGGTCTAAGCCAGGTTTAAGCACTAGAACAAAAAAGACTATGAGCACAATCCTAACCATGTCTACTCAAAAGTCAGCCCCATTGTGTTCAATGGGTCTTACTCCCAGGAAAGTGTCTTTAGGATTGCAGCCTACGTCCTTTCAAAATAAGGACAAATTTTAAGCATGTCCTTTCAAAATAAATGTGGAGGCTGCAATAATAAGGCATAGGCTACAATCCAGAGTAATTATGGGACTTTTTACACTGATGTAGTTGTGGTGCCACCTATAGGAAACCTATGGGAACTGCAAACCAAAGAAAGTGCCTCTTACGTCTTCCCGAGGTTACTCTGGATTGTAGGGATAGTTTAGTGGGTGTTAAGTAAGAGCATAATCCTAACCAATTTAGGCCAGCCTAACTTAGCCAGCATATCTTCCTGTGGTAGTGTGGGAAGGTTGGTGTATGCCTGTGCACCGGTTTCAATTCTTACAACAGAATTTTGCCTGCTGTCTCCCCAGATATATAAGCCTTTTTTTTGACAGCTTATGATTGCAGCCTATCTGACTGAGGCAGTTCTGCCTGCTGCCTCCTAACGATTGCTGATGCAGGTATCCCACCTGCTTTTCACTGGAAGTCAACCATGGCTGCCATGAACTGGCAGTTAGCTGCATTCCTTTGTATTGCAATGAATGTGTGCTGCTTAACTCACTGACTGTGCTGGTGAAGAAAGAAAGGACTGGTGCAGAAAGCGAGGGTATTTTTCATGATTGGGTTCTTGTGGTATTCTTTATGATGGGACCAAAGAGGCTCTGCCTCACCTACCTACTAGACCCTGCACTGGTGCATCCTGGCACCTAGAAATACACTGTACAGTCCTAGCAATTCCGTCATGGGGTGTCCTCTGGAATCCAGTGCTGTGGGTTCCCCTTGGAAATCCACCATATACTTAGTAACCCCAAATTTTGCAAAAATCCAGATTTTGTGAGAAGGAAACAGCAACTCTTCCAGTGTATTTTTGGTTAAACATGACCCAGTTACATCGTCTCTCCAGAGAATTCAATGTCTACAGCACCTCTCTTTAAATAGAAACCTGGTTGTCAAATAGTGATAGATAGGCAGTAGGCAGGCAGAGCAAATAGCAAGCAATCCATTCAGTTTTCTGTCCTTCACTTAAATTAATGCCATCCAAGTCATCCAACATTGTGGGGTGGGGAATGGGCACCGAGATAATTATTTGAAAAATTTCAATATTTTGCACAGAAAGCACTGTGATAACTTCAGAGTTAGACCCAGGACCACACAGGAATGGGAAAGTCAAAGGAGGGTATTTGAGTGTAGAGTCACCGGCTCCCACGACTCAAGTTAAAGAGTTATATCAGGGGGCTTTACGAGTACTCAAGTCATCCCTTCATGAGTTAAAGGCACTTGACTCAAGTAATCCCATTGCCTTTGCAAAGCCAACCGTTAAGAAATGTGGCCGCTGCCCAGATCTATTTATACTCAGAAGTAATCTCACTGCAACTGATAATTTAATGAGGGTTCCTCGCTTGAAAAGCCATGCAGTGAAAAGCATGATTGTTATGAACTGCCACCCCATTTCCTGCCACTTCCCTAAAGTTCTTCCCTTAAGAATTTTCTCCCAATTTCCTTGGCTGGGAAAAAGTGCATTAAAACCTTCCCTGCCTTGTGGCGAGAACTCCCTGCCTTTAACGTAGTCTGAATTATAACCCCGTGGGATCTTTCACACTGAGAAAACAGTATGCAAGCACTACCCAGACAGAGGCAGACTTGAATTGGTGACGTGAATATGAGACTCAAGTGAGTGAGAACCTGATTGAAGTGTTTTTCAGAATCTTTCCATACTTGTGACTCTTAATTCAGAGAATCAGCAAAAAACACAGATTTTTGTGACTCAGATCGGACTCATCTGAATCAGGTTCCCAACTCTGGGATCACAATGGCCTTCGGGAACTGTGCAAAAATTTGGAGGAAGGCTATGAAAAAGTGCTGGAGGTGAATGATAAGTGGAAATCATACAATTTCAGGAATTTAATGGCAGGCATGAAAGGAAATAGTCTTTCTGAATGGTCTGTCTTTGTTACTCAACAATGGGTGCAATCCAGAGTAACTACAGGGAGTCCTTGCTCTGATGTAAGAACAATTTGCTCTGGATTGCAAAATGAATTTCCCATAGGTTTTCACTAGGTGGTACAGTAACTATGGGTGCACATAATGTCTCTTATGTGCTCCCGTAGTTACTCTGGATTGTAGGGCTTGCCTTCTGCCTGAGAGGGGAGAGGTAGGGTGCCAGCCTGGGACCCTGCTGCCATCTGCTGCACAGGAATGGCAAACAAAACCTTCTCAGAAGGAGGGATTGCCATGGAGCAAAACTGGCTGCCATAGGTGTTGCTGCTACACTGTGCCACATTCCTTGACAAGCACTCTCATAGGGGATCCAGGAAACCTCTGTTAGCACAGCAAATCACTTCCTTGCAAAATCAATCCAGTAAAAGAGGAATATTATCATGGGCTACTACAAAGGAATGTTGTTGCAGGGGGATTAATAGACAATGTGCAACCTAGATCCATGGTCCTTAACTCAAAAGTAAGTTCTAACTTACTCCTAGCTATAATATTAAACTTCCAGGTAAGGCAGTTAATATTAAATTCCTTTGGCTGGCAGTAAGCTTTGGAGGAGAAATAGGATTTACATCCCCTTGGCCCTCCATAAGCCTTCCACTCTTCAGTATTCCATCTTTCTTTCCTCTGGGGGCTGAGAATAGGGAAAGGGAGGCTGCAAAAAGAGAGGATAGAATCGGGGCATAGCCTCACTGCCAGATTCACATAAAAGTCCTGATGGATCAGGCCAAAAGCCAACCGAGTCCAGCTTACTGTATCTCACAGCAGCCCACATGCTGCCACATGGAGCACAATCAGAAGGTTAACCAGAAGTAAGTCTGAATAGACCTCGTCTTGGTCATCTGTGGATCTCATGGGTCCCACACCAGCTATATAGCTGGTAGAAGTCCAAGGAGATGAATAAGGGTATGGACTGGGAAAATTAGTCCCAAAGTCACTGGTGCCAGGAATCATATCCCCAAACAATCAGTTGCCTTCTCCCTCCCTTTGATACTCTCCCAAACTTCCCCATTAGGCCATAAATATTTGTAATACTGTACACAGTATTTTAATAGTAATAGGTGACTGATTGATTCATATGATTTATTTGATTTTATATTTAAACTGCTTTGAAAAGCGGTATACTGTTGTTGATGATGATGATGGTTTATAATTATTGGCTTTTATTATTTCAAGAGATCATTATGAACAAGGGACAAAGTTAGATCAAATATCCCTTTTGATTAAGGATAACAGGATTCAGACAACCCTTTTAAAGAGATTTTGTTTTTTTCCTTTTTAATTTTTTTATTAATTTTATCCAAAAAAGTATTGAAAAGAAAGAAAAAGAAAAAAAGAAAACAAAAGATACATAATAGGGATAGAGAGCTTGGAACCGATGATTTTTCCATATTACTCTTATGTATTACAGGTGCTACAAATAAAAAATATTATCATTTCCTTAATAACTATGCACTAAATCAGTGTTTCTCAGTCAGCTGCATGGGTACCACCACTGACTCTTGAAGTGGTGTGTGGTGGTATTCTCAGAACCCCTGAGGAATACCTGCCATGTGGCAGCTATACAGCACAACAGAGGCTCCAAAGCATGTTTTTAAATGCTTGAAAAGCCCTCCTAGCTACCCTGAGCCTCAGATACAGTTTGACATACTCCATCTGGCCACTCAAGCCAGAAGTAACTGGTGATGATGTCATTCCCAGTAACTTACAGTGGTACTTTGAATAATTGGGCCAAGTGAAGTGGTATTTCAGAGGAAGAGCATTGAGAAACATGGTACTATATCTATACTGTACAGTACTTACATTACACAATCACACATTTACATGACCTCTTATTTATTGCGAGGCTTCCTCCCTTTTTGGCTTATGAATTATGAGTCTTTTGTTTTGCATCTGTCTTGTTTTTCCTATCCTTTTTCAGGTGACAAGGTTGATCATGGGGTTCCCAATATCATAACCTAGAGAGCAGCTCTCTGGCTACAAAAGAAGGTGCAGCTCTACATACAGAAGCCATGCTCTTCCTTCCAGAACACCCACTCACAGAGTCAGACTCCTGAAACTGAATGCACTGAAATGCATAAACACGTACAGAGCAAATCTATGGTATCGTGCTTGGCGCTGCATATGCTGCATGCAAAGCATGAAAGCCTGGGTTAGATTGTTATGGAGGATAGGCTGTTACCCAAGCAGCAAATCCCCCCTCTCCACACCACTGAATTAGTCCAATGGAAAGGCTGAGCCAATACAATTGGATCCAGTTGTGTCGCAGAGCTGGGTTAAGGACAGGAGCTCACCCTGTCTCATGTGGCCGACCTGGGTCTCGAAACCTGGCCTGCTGGTTAACAGGCACAGTGTCTTAACCACTTGTGCCACCCAGAGTCCACAAATATTCTTATTTAAAAGACCTGGAAATACAGTTCCTTCTTTCTAGGTCTCCAGTTTTCTTCCCTAAACAGATGTTAGCGTGATAGCCTGCTGTCGCACTTGCCACTTGTTCGTTGGTGACGCAGTGGGCATCTTTGCCAGTTAAGCAGATCATTGCACTCACAGCACCTACCGTCACACCATGGTCTCCTTGAAAACTTGCTGCTTCTACACCACAGTGCAGTGGGAGGGTGGCCTTGCCCATGTTCCTCACAGTCTAGTCCTGGCACTTTGAAATGGAATAGTCATTACATGGAGGGAAAGGCAAGCACACTATTGTTTGCCTCCCACATGAGCGCTTTGAATCACCATCTGGTTGGCGCATCATGCCTTTTAGTCCTCTAATGACACACCAAGTCCTGGGAGTTAAATAGGATTAAATACGCACCATTCAGAAGTGGCAGGAGGAGGCACCATTAATCAGATGAATCACAGGGAAAAAAAATTAAGCCTGCTCCTTGTGTTACAAGATGTGGTTCTTGCAGAAAGAAAAAAGTCTGGCTTTTTGAAAAATTTTTGGCACAAAAATATCTAGACTATTTCCTCCAAGAAGGCTAAGCCCACACAAGCTGCAGGTTGTACATCTCTCTCCCCCTTCTCATACCTATGTATGAAGAGGAGAAATGGAACTGCGGGGTGGGGAGGTTGGGTGCTGCTTCCCCATCCTTTGATCTACTTACACAATAATGCCATTGATCTACAATTCAGCGCCATTATCTCCTCTGATTCCTGGGTTTGCAGGAACAGAAAGCAGCTTTCTTTGTTTGCAGAAGCAATTCTCAGAAGGCTGATGGTGCAGCAGTTGGAACTGAAGAATGTATAAAATTGCCACACACTGGGTCCGACAATAGTTTATGTGGCTCAGAGTTGTGCACTCTGATGGGCAGCAGCTGTCCAAAATTTATTTATTTCGTTGATTTATTTCAACTTTCCCATTCTAAAACAAGTGCACAAGGTGGCTTACAAAGTTTATTTTATCCTATTCTTGTCACAACAACCCTGTGAGGCATGTCAGTAAAATGTCCCACAGTCACCCAAGAAGCTTCATGACGAAGGAGGGATTTGAACCCTGATCTTCCAGGTCTCTAACCCTGATTGTCCAACTCTCTAACCACTACGCCATCCTGGCTGTTTACAAAGATAAACAGTGCAGTCCTAAGCATGTCTACTCAAAAGTAAGTCCCATTGTGTTCAACAGTATGTACTCCCAGGAAAGTGTGATTAGTATTGCAGCCAAAGACAAAGATGATCTTTCTCAGCTCTCTCTGAAGATGCTGCCAAAGACTGAATTCTGCATGCAAAGTACACGCGGTACCACTATGGCCCATCATCATAATCATTGGACCCGCCAGGTTTCTCCTAATATATAGTGGCTGAATGTGAGATCTGGCAACAGCAGGGTGACCATTCCTTTCCTGGGAGTAGGCCCCATTCAATACAATAGGACTTACTCCTGAGTAGACATGCTTAGGATTGCACTAATGCAGGAACCCTCACTGTTGTGTGCAAGCAGCCCCTCCCCTTCAGTGCGTGAGAGCAAAATGGAGACAAATGCCTAGAACTTTGCACACACCTCCAGCTATGCCACTGGCAGCGTAATCCTAATCCCTGGTTATGCTGGCACAAATAGAATCATAGAATCCTAGAGTTGGAAGGGACCTAGTAGGTCATCTAGTCCAACCCCCTGCCTGCAGCAGGAAATCCTCCTAGAGCATCCCCAACAGGTGCTCATCAAGCCTAGCCTTGAAGATCCCCAGTGAGGATTCATGCAGGTTGGATCCCATGCAGGTCTGGGATGTATCAAAAGTACTGTAAGGCACTTCTACACCACTCCTGGGCAGTTGGCAGGTGCACAGAAATGCGCCTATGTCCCCATGCCACAGAGATAGTAAGTTGTGCTGCCCTAAATGATTTAATATTGCACCATGAATTCTGTAACTTGCATAAATTATGCTGGACAAACACAATTTATAATTTCACATTGATCGTGCTCCTGTTACTCATTGGGAGAGAAACAGCATGCTGAGATCCTCAGCATTATTGCTCCAGCAGCCTCAGTTTCTCTCTACATTACAAACATTCAATTTCTTTAGCCTTATAAATGTTACAGAGGACAATGCCAGCTGAGAGATTATTCTGTATACAAAGGAGTGCAATGCTGCACCACACAACTCTCTGCCACAAGACATTGCCTACCACAAGTTTCTCAGCTTCACCAAAAAAGCCTGCCAAGTCTCTTAGAAGTCCACCCTTTGCAAGGTGAGCGGTTGGTGTGTGCCATCTCATGAAATGAGACCCGGGCCTGCCCCCTCCACTAAAGCAATGCAGAGATTTAAAGAGCGAACACAAGAACACGTGTTCCTAGCAGCTTTTGACATTATAATTGCTGATCAGGACCTATATTGTACAGTACTTGCAAGTAACCTAGCAAAATGGAGTTTCCATGCCAACTCCCAGGCTACCTTCCTCTCCCACCCCCCAAGAGTAGGCAGCGTTCCCTGAAGATCCGAGTAAAGGTGAAGCAAAGGCAGCATCAGACTCAATGCTCCTTTTATCTTCTTAGCATGTGGACAAATGCATTCATTTCTTGTGGACAAACAACTCGCTGGCATCTCACCTTTGCCACCACTTGCAGCAACTAACACGCCTCAATTGTCAGATGAGTTATGATTTTCCAATTCCCACCTCTCCTTTTCTCTCTCAGTGAATGAACATGAAGCTGCCATACAAGATCCAGTTTGATTAGACCTACAGTTAAATATGGCTTGGGACAGATCCACCAGAGGGTCAATTCAGAGACAAAGCTGATTACTTAGTTAGCATGTAAACCTAAGGTTGCCCTAATTCTCTTTGACAAAATTGGGACATGACCCTCTGTCCCATTTACCAGTATGTGAACACAGTCCCCCAATATTGGGACTGTCCCTGTTTTTCAGGACACATGAAAACCCTATGTAAATCAATGGCATAGCCAAAAGAGAACAGGGGGAGCAACTGCACCAGGCAACAAGCTGAGCTTGACACTAGTGGCCAAAATTGTGAAAAACTTGGTATTTTCAAATAAAACCCGTCATGTTATGTGCAATTCAGTGCAGAATTTGATTCAGAATGCAATGAAATGAACCACTTCAAACTATTTCTATTCTATTAAATGTAATAGCCAAATAATCAGAAAATAAAAGCATAACTGCATTATATAACAAAAACTGGATTTTCTCAAAACTGACCAATGAGACGGATTTTTCCAGGAGCATGATATGATATAGCAGGAATATGATATACATGATATGGGCTGTGGATGGCGCAAGTGGTAAAGACACTGTGCCTGTTAACTAGCAGGCCAGGGTTCGAGACCCGGCTTGGCCCCACAAGACAGGTTGAGCTCCTGTCCTTAGCCCAGCTCTGCGACACAGCTGGATCCAATCGTATTGGCTCTGCCTTTCCGTTGGACTAATTCAGTGGCGTGGAGAGGGGGGATTTGCTGCTTGGGTAACAGCCTATCCTCCATAACAATCTAACCCAGGCTTTCATGCTTTGCATGCCGTGTATGCAGCGCCAAGCACGATACCATAGTCTTTCAAGACTGATGGAGGCCTGATGGAGGCCATAGTCTTTCAAGACTGATATGATATAGGAGGGAATATATATATCAGGGAATCAATAATGTTGACTCAGCACTCAGGGCATCATTTCGTGCTTGGCACAAGGTTATATGATCATTACCTACACCATTGACCTCAACCTGAACACCCATGCAAACTGAATTAGGAACAAAGATGCAGGCAGGTGATCTTCAAGGGAAAGAATCTCCTTGAGAAATCTATTACTCAGTTGCTGTTGTGCAGGCAAAATCCATATGCGCTCAAAAGTATTGATAGCTCAGCACAGTCAGAAGGACTCAATTGGCTATCATTATGAAAATAAGAGGTGGCATCATGCCAAGACAGGAATGGATAGGACTGAGAGATCAGAGACTGTTAACATACGTTAAACCAAAAGCCTTCCTGATGAGCCTGGTTGGTGTCACCATGGAAAAGGCCCTGCTGCAAAATTAATAAAGGCACAAGGACCCTAACCTCTTTCATTCTCATAAGCTCACCAAACATGACATATGACACGTTTCATGACAGAACACATGACAAAATGGAATATTGGGCTGAAATGAATAAGATCAAGTTCAGCAGGAAGACATGCAAGCTTCTGCACTTAGGCAAACAAGAAACAAAACGAAAGACACAGGTATGGAATGGGTGATACCTGGCTTGGGAGCACAACATTTAAGTGGGATCTCGAAGTTGCAGCAGATCACAAGATAAACATGAGCCAGTACTGTGATGTGTCTGCAAAGAAGGCAAATGCAATTTTAGCCTGTGTTAGTAGAACCGTAGCTTTCAAGTTGCAGGTTGTGGTTCCGCTTTACTCTGCATTGGTTAAACAGTATGTAAAAATCCTTATGAACTGGTTTGCTCACTCCCACTTTCTGTGTTAGAAAGTGTTTATGAACTGATTTAGATGCAATTATATAAGTTCCATCTTTAATACAGTATATTCATTTATGTACATTTATCCCAATTTGAAGTGTAAACTAATTCTTTTTTCCCCCGGCACCTGATAGTGTCGGAGAAATGATGTAGTCCTCCTGCCAAAAGTTTGTACATCCTTGTTCTAGAATGCTGCAGAAATCTAGATGCTGCAGAAATCCGACCATTTCCAGAAAATTTATATATCAAGATGCAGTGGTGGGCCCAGCCTGGCCCAAGAACCGGTTCTCTGGAAGTGGGCGGGGTCAGGGACGAGGCCAGGGTCAGGGGGCGGGGCCAGGAAGGTTTTTAATTTTAAAATAAAAAAAATAAAATTACTTACTTCTGAGTAGACCTGCATAGGATGGGGCTCTGAGGCTGCAGTCCTCTCCACACTGGCCTGGGAGTAAGCCCCATTGACTATACTGGGACTTACTTCAGAGTAGACCTGCAGAGGATGGGGCTCTGAGGCTGCAGTCCTCTCCACACTGGCCTGGGAGTAAGTACCATCGACTATACTGGGACTGACTTCTGAGCAGACTGCATAGGATGGGGCTCTGAGACTGCAGTCCTCTCCACACATTCCTGGGAGTAAGTCCCATCGACTATACTGGGACTGACTTCTGAGTAGACTCTCAGCACCCACCCACCCCGCTGGCAGGGAAAGGCTGGAGGACGCGCTGGGGCTGCCCTCTTCCTCCTCAGGACCGAACCGGTCCTCATTGTTCTGGGGGCCTACTGCTGCTGCCGGCTCGCCAACGGCAGGAGGATTGGAAGAACTTCCCCCAGAACCAGAGCGAGTAGTCTTCTGCCCACCTGTGAAGATGAGGCTGGAGATTATTCACCCCCCTTTCCAGAACATAAAAAGGAATTTTATCCCTGTAGAACAGGGACCCCTTTTCTACAAGAACCTGACTATTCTAACCTGTGTAGTGAGCTTCTCATCCAGCTAGCAGTTAACAGACTGCAAAATAGGAGGTCTCTCAGTTAAATGCTGGCTTGACTTTGCTGTTGGCAGTGATTCTTTTGCTCTTTGAGCTGGAGTGAAGCAGAAGGGGCTTTGATGTTAGAGCATTAATGGTGTCAATATTGCTGTTTGTTTATAAGGCGTTTATAAGGCAGCTGCATATCAGTGGAACAGCAAGTTCTGCTCTGTCAGTCAGAGGTGGAAGTGAGAGCTTGAGCGAGGCACAAGATGCCACTGGGAACCAGTTTGTTGATGCTGTCTCAGATTGGCTTTGGTTCATGTCTTCACACAGCGATTGGCAGAGCTGCCCGTGTTTGTTCCATGACTGTGAGCCAAACCTAGGAAAAGCATGGCATTTGGTATTATTAGGGTACAGAATTCATCATTTTAAGGGTTGTATTATTCGATTCTGTACATTTCTATTAAAGATCGGCATGGTGTAGTGATTAGAGGCCTGGGGAGACTCGGGTTCAAAGTTCTACTTAAATCTGAATTTCTGTGGGTTGGAATGAAAATGAATTAAGTGCCAGTTGAGAGCAGTTGCAAGTCATTCTAAATGCCATTGAGCCAGCAGCACCTAGGAGGACTTGTATGGTAGACATCACCAGAGCCACCACAGTGAGGGAGGATACCAAGTCCATCAAGTCCTCTCCTGGAAGAGGTCACTATCCAAAGAGACCACACATTATATGTAAAGACTCTGGAGCCCAGGTCTATGCAGCTGCCTGAGTGTGGAGCCCAGATGGATAGACCTAGGTTCTGGTGAGACTCTGCCTGAGAGACACTCCAATGGGTTTGCCACCCCAACCCTTCAAACCATCATAAATTCATCCCCAGTTTGTTCTTGCTTTCCTTTCTCCACCTTTCTCCAGTTGTCTCCTTCCATCAAGAGAGGGACCCATGCTCTACAAATCAAAAGAAAAGCAATTGGTACGATTTATAGGATTTTTAAAAGTTCAATATCACACACTGAAGCAGGAGTCAAACTGGAAACTTTGAATGTGAAACTGGAACAGGAATCAAACTTCAGTGCTCAGCCAAAGTGAGAGTGCTAAGCCAAACGATAGTGCTAAGCCAAACATCTACTTCTTGAGATGTTCACCAAGAAAAGTCTTTTAGCTGCTTCTGGAATCTTTGGAGAGGGAACTAAAATGGAACAAAATAGGAACAAAAATGTTTGCTTCCAGGACAGGAAGATATGTGGGTAAGCCACAGTGCACCTTCAACTCCCTTCCATTTTGCAAGAAGTTTACTAAGGCTGAGGTCATTTTTGGGCTTGAATACGGAGAAAGTGAAGTGAAGAAAGCATGCTGGAAACATAATTGAAGTGAAGAAAGCATGCTGGAAACATAATTCAAAAACAAATGACAAGCTACTATACATAGAAATTTCCAGCATTTAAATACCATATTTACTCATATCTAATGCGCCATTGAATCTAATGCACATCTTCTACTGATATTCAAATACCACATTTATCCGAATCTAATTAACCATTGAATATAATGCCATCTGATTTTGGAGACTGAGGACACAATCCAGAGCAAATTCAGCCTGCTCTGACCTAACTGCACTCTCCTAACTATTCTGTATCCAGAGCAGAAAGTTATGCTGAATCCAGAGAGTCAGGAAGCCTGAGCTGCCCTAACTGCTCCAGAGCATGCTAAGTAATTGACACAAGGGCAAGACTTGCTCCTGAGGAGACACCCCTCAGATCACACTGAACAAGGAACAGCTATGGTGCCTACAGTGGTGACACGACTCTGCACATCACCTAGTGCGGAAGTCTGTGCGTCATCCCTGGGATGCGCCCCCCCAACCTGGACTGCACAGTCACCAAAGTTGATGCCTGCGCAGTTGTTTCTGAAGCCAACTGGCTTCAGAAAGAGTACTGCGCAGGCACCATCTCTGACACCTGCTCAGTACTTTTCTGAAGCCTTTTGGCTTTGGGGGAGACTGTGCAGGCATCAGAGTTGGTGCCTGTGCAGTACTCTTTCTGAAGCCATTCGGCTGCCGCTCCACCTCCTGAGTGAGGCCGAATGGCTGTGCAGAGGCGCGGACTTTCTCTGCTCTAAGGAAGTCTCCTCTGAAGCTGTTCGCCATGCTCAGTGTGTTTCTGCGCAGTGCACCTCAGATGGCCGTTCAGGCCAGCTCCTCAGACAAGTGGCAGCTTCTGGCTGCTGCTCCGCCTTGGAGCAGGCCTGAATGGGTGTGCTGACGCCCAGGGCCTGCCAAAGGACAGTCAAACTCCTCCGGCACATCACCCCATACGGAGCGCATCACCCAATGCAGCCCACACCAGTCGCACCAGTCTGGTGACGCCACTGGGTGCCTGCCTCATAAGGAGTCCCTGATGAGATGCCAGTACATTCTACAGTGAATACAAGGGGCTTCTTGGAGTGGCCTGCTGTATCCTGAGGTTTGTTGGCAGCCGTAGTTTGTTCCATATCCTGAGGTTGAGAGGCAGGGGTTGCAGCTAGAATGGCCAAGAATTCAGATTTTTGGTCAACACTGCCATTCTTACTTGGGCCTTATCATGGACCCCTATGGGTCTACTCATTACTATACCTGCTCCTGAGGTGGTATATGTCTGAGGAACTGGAAGAGGCATTTCTGCTTTGGAAACAGGCTTTAGATACAGAGTAACTGCTCTGCCCTAGGCAATGCTAAACATGCCCTCAAGTTGCCTCTCCTGAGCTGCTTAGGCTGCCCCAGTTAGGATAGAGCAGGTCCACCTCTCTTAGGGCACCCTATCTTGCCTTGCTCTGCCCTAAGCCTCTTCCAGAGTAACTGGGGTGGAGCATCTTGCAGTTGCTCCAACCTAGTGTTAGATAGGGCAAACTAAGGGCTCTTATGTGGACAGATTAGTTGCTCTGGATTGTGCTGTTAGGGCGCAATCCAGAGTAACTACGGGGAGTCCTTGCTCCAACATAAGAACAATTTACTCTGGATTGCAATATGAAATTCCCATAAGTTTTCATTAGGTGGTGCCAAACTATGTCGACGTAAATGTCTCTTACGTGCTCCTGTAGTTATTCTGGATTGTAGGGTAAATTCGGCTGGGAAAGGTGAGTGTCAGATTTGAGTAAATACAGTATTATATCAAAATTTATAGCCAAAAAACCAGTGCTTCACCATGCCCACCATCCAGGGCGATGCCATACCTATTATATAGGAGAAAGTCAACATGGGGTGATAGACTGACCCCTTGCATTGAGTGACACAAATCCTAGTGATAGCAGTGGTTTGTGTGCTTCCAACAGTAATGTAAGCCGATGAACTCTCCTGCCACGTTGTGTAGGAAAACAATCTTATTTTATGAGTTTCAGGGCCATTTTTTCAGGGCACACAAATGAATCCGTAAAGCTGCCAAAAGCTGTGCTTCGGCAATCAGGCACACGTCCTTCTGTGCTATTAACAATCCACGCTATTAACATTCATTCTTTTCTGTTCAATTCACACTGCACAGTACTTCATGCAATTACACCCGTGCGCATTGATAAACACAGCATGGTGATTTCATTAACAACCAACATGGAGAGTTTTGCTTTACTTAAGGAGGAGCACAGTGAATGGGTGGATTAATTAACACAATTAACAGATCAATTTCTTGACCAGTGACGCAGGTCAAGGAATAAGATCTTTGTCAGGTGGACCATAAAATGATTCTGGTCTGCTTTCTTTATAATTATTAGTTGCATTTCCATAACATCCTTCCTCAGTGCTTAGTGTTCAGGGCAGCACACATAAGGCCTTCTTGCCTATTTTATCCTCACAACACATAGGTCAGGTTAAGCTGAAGGCCACCCTACAAGGCCTTGTTGCCTATTTTATCCTCACAACAACCCATAGGTCAGGTTAAGCTGAAGGCCACCCTACAAGGCCTTGTTGCCTATTTTATCCTCACAACAACCCATAGGTCAGGTTAAGCTGAAGGCCACCCTACAAGGCCTTGTTGCCTATTGTATCCTCACAACAACCCATAGGTCAAGTTAAGCTGAAGGTCACCCTTCATAGATCAGTGGGGCTTTGAACCTGGGTCTTCCTGGTCTGCTTTTCTCAAGCACTCTCTAATCACTACTCACCACCACCACCCCAAAATAGAAACACTTTGTGAAAATAGGGGGCCTGGATTCAATTTGGGTCCCAATTTGTGAAACCCTGTAAAGTGGTTCATGTGATAACAGCAGAAAAAAATGAAACATCTGTAATCACTTCCAGTGTTTTACTAAGTTAATGCTCCCTCACAGACCAACAGAGTGTCAGCTGTAGTTAGGATGTTCTCTGCCCTCTCTGATGCCCTCTCTGATGTTCTCTGCCCTTGCTGAAGTGCCAACTGTGAGACAATCCATTCTGCACCCTTGGTGGATAGTCTATGGAAGAGTCCTTACTTGGTGAGATGCTTCCCTGTGGACCATCAAGAGGGCAGAGAATGGACTTCCACATTTCCAGTGTCTTGCCAAATTCTCCATCATGAGCTACCAAACTGAATTGTATTTTTGTGTGCAGAGGGGATGGAAGGGGTTACATGTGGTTTATGCCTATTGCAGTGTTTGCCTCAGTGATCCCAAATGTTGGGAACCACAACATTAGAACATTGCATCCACATTCTAATGATTTCTGTTGGAACATAAATGTTAGGGAGATTAAAGAGCCACAAACACATCTTCTCAGCCACAAACACAACTTCTCAGCCTGCACACAAGAGAGTTAAATCTCAGTTCAGCGTTAATTGCAACAGATTTGCATTTGTACCTCTGATAGTTTTCACGGAGTCTGCACCATCTGCAGATTGTCAAATTATATTATGCCACCATTGGACATTGTGCTATCATTGGAAGGACATTGTGTTACCATTTTCAAAAACATTAATGAAAGGAAATCCCACCAAGCAAGCCTGCGGCATAGAGAGAGATCCTGACTTGTAGACGATGGCTGGAGTTTGTCTCCCAAAAATAATTTGGAATAATTTTTGGTTGTAATTTTTGGACCCTGCTTGGTTTCTGATGAACAAATTTAGGTGAGATGAAGTACTTGCAGGTTTGGAGCACAATCCCAACCATGTCTACTCAAAAGTAAGCCCCATTGTGTTCAATGGGTCTTACTCCCAGGAAAGTGTGTTTAGGATTGCAGCCTTAGTCCCTCAACAAGGCCAATTGAAGTGGTTACCTTAGGCCAGTGATTTTCAACTAGTGTGCCATGGCACACTGGTGTGCCACCCAAACTCCTCAGGTGTGCCGCAGGAATTTGGGTCATCTTAATAGAAAAACCTGGGGATTTGAACAGCATGGTGTGCCTTGTCAATGGTAAAAACAACTGATAGTGTGCCGTGAGATGAAAAAGATTGAAAATTACTGACTTAGGCGCTAGCTTTTACAGGGGAGACACCAACTTCCTTGTCCTCCTACCAAACCCTGGATTAGAATGTCTTCTCCTAAAAATCAACTACTTTAAGCCCACGAGGTGGACCTTACAGTTTATTAGGTACTAGCAAAAAGTGTACCTGTGTTGCAGGAGTAAAATTCCCCCATACGCAATCCCCCCATGCGCAACTTCCCTATCTGCATCAGTCCCCCATGCGCATCAGTCCCCCATGCGCATCAGTCCCCCCATGCAACATTCTCCATGTGCAACATCTCCACATGCTCATCAAGCCTCCCATGCTCATCAACTCCTCATGCGCGTCAAACCCCCATGCGCATAATTCCGCCATGCACATCTCCCCATGCGCATCAATCCCCAGTCCGCCGTGCACATGAACCCCCATGCACATCAACCACCATGTACATCATCCCCCATGCGCAACACCGCCCATGTGCATAATTCTCCCATGCACATCTCCCCATGCGCATCAAACCCCATGCGCAACATCCCCATGCACATCAGTCCACCATGCACACAAACCCCCATGCACATTAAGCCCCATGCGCATCTTCCCCATGTGCATCTTCCCCCATGCGCAACATCTCCCCATGCACATCAGCCCCTATGTGCAACATCCCCATGTGCATCAGTCCGCCATGCGCATGAACCTCTATACGCATCAACCCCCATGCACAACATCCCCCATGCTCATCAACTCCCATGTGCAACATTCCCCATGCACATCAAACCCCCATGCGCATCAAACTGCCATGCGCAACATTTCCCCATGCACATCAGTACCCCATGTGCAACATCCCCCATGCGCATCATCGCTCATGAGTATCAGTCCCCCATGTACATCATTGCACCATGCGCATCATCTCCGCATGTTCAACATCTCCCCATGCACAACATCTCCCCATGCGCATCAACTTCCCATGCACAACATCTCCCACATGCAGCATCCTCCCCAGTGCAACCTCTTCCTCCAAACAACATCCCCCCAGTGCACCAGGCACCGAACACCAAATTGGCTGGATGTTGGTCATTCTTCCATGTTAAGTATAGGACACCCCTTTTCAGCTCCTTAAGGGTTAAATTTCTCCACATGGGTTCTTGGTGTGTGTTCATGTGACAGAAGGAACTCCCTCCCCTAATTTCATGCTTCTAGGTCTGGGGGTTAGGGCGGGATGTTGATGAGTCATCAATTCTACAATGCAAAGTATAGGGAGGAAAATGCGTTGTGCCCCTTTTCACCCCCTTCTAGTTGGAATTTCCAAAAACTGGTTCTTAGTGCACCCCTCCATCACAGAAGGAACACCCACCCCAAATTTCACACTTCTAGGCCCAGCGGTTTTGGCAGGGCGTTGATGAGTCAATCAGACAGTGACTTTTCTCTTTTATATACAGTGGTATCTTGCTTAACAAGCGCCTCGTTTAACATAAAGAGCAAACATTTCCAAGAAACCTTGCTTCACATAACAAGTAAGCATGCTATGGGCACGCGTGCTATTCAGCCATGATGCTCTGCATGGAGGCTGTTTAAAAGGACTGTTGGCCAACTTGGGGGCAGTTGCCCAGAGGTGCCAGAGGCAGCTGTCCCCAAATGCCCCCACTGACCACCTTGAACCTCCAGCAGCAGGCCAGGTAAGCCTCCCAGGAAAGTGTCTTTGATTGCAGCCTCTTAACCATGTCTACCCAGAAGTAAGCCCCATTGTGTTCAATGGGTTTACTCCCAGGAAAGTGTCTTTAGGATTGCAGCCTAAGTAGACTTCATAGGATCATGCACATTGAATGCATGTTTTGAATTCAATTCCAGTGTTTTGTCATCATTTTTACATCCAGTTAATATTTTTATATGACTATTTGGGGGGGTTCTGGAACCAATCGTCTGAATTTCCATTGTTTCCTATGGAAAGATCTGCTTCACTTAAAAAGCATTTCACTTAAAGAGCATGCCTCCGGAACGAATTAAGCTCTTTACGTGAGGCACCACTGTATATAGAGATTCAATTAATATATTTTAAAAAGGCAAATTTCTCTGTAACATGAAATAAAATGCAAAAAACAGATTAGCAAAAACCAATGTATTTTTATTTGGATTGCTATTTGATTATGTATTTTGATTTTATTAACAACTGGCTTTAATTGTATGATTCACTGCAATTTTGAAATTTACAGTGTAGATGTTGGACACAAAAGGAAGGGCATTGTGAGTAACTTACCGTTTTCAAAAATGACTGCATTACTGGAAGGAAATGGCTGTGTTTGGTGATTCCTTTTTCCTCCATTCGGGACACTAGAATGTAAAACATGCCCTTTTATAGTAATACAGCCAAAATGATTTAGAAAAAATACCTACTGGTTCTGAAAACCTGTCTTTAAAAGACATATTGACATTGATTTCAGCTGAACACTGTCAGCTTCAATTGCTTGTGGTTGTTATTGCCAAGAAGACACAGCCCATAAATACAAGCTATTTTCTCCCTCCATCAAATTGGACTTCTAATCTCTGCACAGATAATTAACTTGTGCTTTCTAATTGATTACCACTAATTGATTAATCTAAAGCACTAATTGATTAATCTACCAATTAACCAATTTGCAGACCCAATTCATGACAATGCTGACAGAACTGAATAAAAAAAATGCGAGTGATAATTAAAAAGGTATCAGCCTCCTCTAATGAGAATAGATTTATGCATTCAAGCTTGACTGGGAGGGTGAAGGTGGTGACTACCCCAGCGTGACCAGATGCCCAAACCTCAAAAGGGGGACAAAGTCTTGGATTCCTCTCAGCCTGGCCTTTCCAGTAGACAATGGCACATTTGCCTACTCATGAGTAAAGCCGCAATCTTGGACCCTTTCACTTTCCCATAGAGCTCAATGCATATTTTTTATTTTTAGTTTTTTAACCATAAACTTTGTTAGGAAGGAAATATTTCAAAACTGATTTTTGCATTGGATTCTGCTCTTCAATACGAATCCAACGATATATGACATGATGGGGTACTGCACACCACTGCAAAGTTTCAAAATGAAGCCAAAATGGAGGACAGTGAAGCCCTTTTGGAGGACAGGAGGATTAAAAAGAGGACAAATCCAGAAATTTCTGGTCTTATGGTCACCCTGCTACCCGCTACCTCTGCTCCCTGTTTACCCCATATTTATGACTCACTCCACAGAGGCAAAAAGTGCCAAAGAGAATTACTTGCTCCCATTCTCGAATCTTGGCCAATAACGGTTCTAGAGCATGAAGACTCTGCCCATGTTCTGAATACAGGGAGAGTTGGGAAAGTAGCCACAAAGTGTGTTGTGACTGTCACTAATTGTACAGCCAGTACACTGTCATTCTCTTTCTTCTCAGTTTTAAACTGAAGGGCACAAAAAGGGCAAAGCCAGTACAGGTGTGTGTGTTGTGTGTGTGCAAGTATGGCCAAAAATGGCTCCGAAGGGAAGAAGAGGTCCTGTTTGCACACCACGCTGAGGCGCCATGCAAAACTTTACAGTGTCTAAGCATGTCTACTCAGAAGTAAGTCCCATTGTGTCCAATAGTACTTACTAATAGTACTTACTATTAGTACTTACTCCTAGGAATGTTTGGTTAGGATTGCAGCCTTAGTGTGTTGTACTCTTCTAGCTACACCACTTCTCAATACACACGGAGCATCGCTTTGCCCCCTTTTTGCCCTTTTGCGGAGTGTGGGCAGATTGCAGTGAATCATGTAGTGGTGAGTTTCTTTGCTTCTCAGAGGAGGAGGAGGAGGACGACGAGGACTCATCCGTTAAAGCGAGGCTAGTGGGCTAGATCTTTAAAGAATATGATAGCAAAAGAGAAGTTTAATCAGGTGGCTTACTAAGGACAAGATTTCACTCCTGGACTGCTCTGGAAAGAACCTATATGCTGCCACCATGTGGTCCCAAAAGCATCAAGGAAAGCAAACTGACATGCAGAACAGCAGAGTAGATCACAGCTTGAATGGTTATCTGAAGGCCCCATTTCAGTAATTATGAGCACAATCCTCACCATGTCTACTCAAAGGTAAGCCCCATTGTGTTCAATAGGTCTTACTCCCAGTAAAGTGTCTTTAGGATTGCAGCCTAAGAAATAGAAAAGGAAGCTTGAACAGATGAGAGGAGGACCCTTTCTTGATCAAACACTGTCTAGCTTCTTAATCTCTATTTCTCGTGTGAGGTATATGCTCATGGTGCCCATATGTCCTCTTTTTTAGCCCTTTGTCCTGGAAAAATCTTTATTGTCCTCCTTTTCCTTGTTAGCTGGCAGCATGTAGCCTTCTTGTAATTCATAAATTTTATGTAATAGTTTTAAATTTAATATTAAGTAATATAGTGTTTAAATTAACCACATGAAAGCAATATATATATGAGTGTTTTTGGCTTTTATTTTGCAATGTCCCCAATTTTTCTTGGATGTCCCCTGTCGTGGTTATGATATATCACCCTGGATAGGCTGTACACATACGAGAGAATACAGTGGCAGAAACAACTGCACCACCTCAGGATGTGCACGTGTGCATACTTGTGTCCAACTTTGGATATTCCTCTTTGGAAAAAAACTTTTGCTGTGTGTAGAAATACAGTGCATCAGGACAGAGAACGTAATCTGAACTATGTTTACTCATTGTAAATATTTACTCATTGTGTTCAAAGGGTCTTACTCCCAGGTAAGTGTCTTTAGGATTGAAGCCAGAATCTATACCAGATCTTCACCAAATATTCTGTTTTTATATTTGCAGGAGGGGGGTGTCTGTGATGTTGTTTGCTTTTATAAGGTAGGAAAGCATTCAAAATTATGACCAACCATTCAGTTTGAACTGAGTCCATTCTACCTGCTCATTCATTACATATGTAGACAACACAGAGCACTAATTCTATGTGGGTGAAGAAACAATTCCAAATTCTGCTAGTAATATGCAGGGGTAGTTTGACCCCATTCAAAATGTCTCACCAATAAAAACTGTATTTACTCGAATATAACACTCACCTTTTTCAGCCAAATCCAGTCTCCAAAATCAGAGTATGCATTAGATTCAATGGCACACTAGAGTAAATATGGTAGCTTCTGTGCATGCATGTGTCAACTGTATTCCCTCTTTTACTGAACCACAGAATGCCCCTGACGCACCCATTTCTACCCTTCCCAGAACCCCTGCTGGTGGCCCATTGGCAACACCAATTTACCTTGGGCCGAGGCTGGATTCAGGGTACTAGAGGCACAGAACTGCTTGATGGGCTAAATCCAGAGCAGTTACGGGTCCACGCAATTACGTCACCCTCTAGTGTTATCCTATGGAAAGTCATCTTAACTGCTCTGGAACAAAGGGCTTAATTTCACTTTAGGATAAAGGCCTATGACATTTTTGTACACTTGGAGACTTGCACTAGCCTAACTTACTGTTAGGATTGCTCTATAAGTTACAAAGAAGCCCCCTCAAGCTTGTTGCCTGGAGCAATTCCTACCCCATGAATCTGCCTAGCTATAGCTAAATGAGCTCATACGTTAAAATATGGAAGAGGTTCCTATAACCGAACTTTGCAGTTTAGTGCTCTGCTTATACAGGTATAGTATCAGGACTTGTGCTATAAAAAGAAAACTACAACACATAATAATTTGGCATTTAACCTCCTTCAGAGTAGTCCCACACACTTAATCCAGCACTGTTTCCATTGATGGAAGAATTCCTGGAACTCGTTATCTGGGATAATCAGCAGCTGCCTCGTCGCATTCACTTGGATTTCCTTGACATCCTGAACTCTACATCCTTTCAAGATGGGTTAGATTTTTGGAAAGAGGAAAAAGTTAGGGTTTTTGGAAAGAGGAAAAAGGAATACGGTGGCTGTCGGACCTGGGGGATGTTGTGCTTGGCCAAAAACTGCTACACAAACTGCGCTGAATGGGCAGGTGCATTGTTCATGGTACAGTTGCCACTCAACAAACACATGCAATTCTGGCCTTTTCTGGCAAATAGCATCCCGCAAAAGTGAAAGTATCCTGCAAAGTTGAAGAAAACGGTCAACAGTGTCTTCACATTGCTTTGACTCATTTCTGCTTTCTTCGGTCTCGGAGAGGTTGGGGTCTTCCACTGCAAAGCCTGAGCCTTGGATTTGGGATCACAGCCATAGACCCACAATTCATCACCTGTTATGACCATTTTGAAAAAGTTTTCATCGTTCTCAACACAATCAAGGAGATCTTGTGCAACTTGGTCAGCTGAAAGCAGTTTTGGCACAAACTTGACAGACATGCGTTTCATTCCCAAATCTTCTGTGAGAATGGACTGAACTTAACCATAACTAATTTGCACATCTCCAATAACTCACGGGTGGTTGTTTGATAATTTCCCCTCACAGCTGCACACACATCTGCAATGTTTTTCTCAGTTCTGCCGTTTGTGGGTCTCCTAGAACATTAGTCACTGTCAACGTTTTGTCGGCCATCTTGGAAACATCTGAACCACTTGTACACTCATGTGCAGCTCTTACACTCCTCCATTCACTTTCTGCAACTTTGTGTAGGTCTCTGCACAGCTATTGCCAAGCTTTTGGTAAAATTTGATGCCGATTCTCTGCTCAACTTTCTCTGTCATGGTCAATGCGATGACCACACACTACACATGTTCCTTCCAAGCATTACTGTATAGAGAGGAAGTGAGCTAGGACTTTAGACTTAGGGCGCAATCCAGAGTAACTACGTGGAGTCCTTGCTCCGGTGTAAGAACAATTTGCTCTGGATTGCAATATGAATTTCCCATAGGTTTTCACTAGGTAGTGCAGTAACTAAGGGTACACGTAATGTCTCTTACGTCCTCCCGTAGTTACTCTGGATTGTAGGGTTAGTGTGCGTGCATGGTTGGGGTCAAAGTCAATCTGTGCCAATTTTACTCTGCATATTTTAGCTCCTTTACTATGGCACAAGTCCTGATGCTTATGAGGTGTGATCAATCTCCAGTGTGCTCTTCTCCACTGGAAACCAAGCCCAGGTAGAATTGTTCCTCCTAGCCACCTTGAATTGGCCTGTGCTGAGAAAGGAGGGATAGAAATCCAGAAAAGAAATAACTAAATAGACCATCCCACCACATGAGGGAGGTAACCATCTGTATTGATGTGAATGACTAGCAGTGAGTAGTACTATAGTAGAAATTACTAGGAGCAGAAGTGGCATGATGGAAATGGTTTGATGGAAATTCATATGTATGAAATGTCAGCAGAGGGAGTGGAAATACTGTCAGGAGCCCTAAATTCCTGATGGATAGGACCCTTCAATCAGCAGATTCCTGCAGATTCCAGAGGGATGGGCAATATCCGCCCACTTGTGGGGGATTTATTGTGTCTCTATCATTTTTGAAATAAAACTATGCTCCAGGAAGACAAAAACGTGTATCATGATAATGGCACCAGTTATTGCTCCCATAATTAAGGTTCCATTACAGCCTCTACTCAATCAGTGTTTAAAAACAGAACTGTCAGTTTCTTATAGCACCATCTTAGGCTGCAATCCTAACCTCAATTTAGGCTGGCTTAAGCCCTGGCATGATTCCTCTGCTGACCTGGACAGGGTGACCCGGATTTGTCCGGATTTTTAGCCTCCTGTCTGAGTGTCCTACATTTTGGCTTCGTTTTGAAACTTTGCGATAGTGCACAGTACCCCATCATGCCATATGTCGTTGAATTCATACTGAAGAGCAGAATCCAATGCAAAAATCAGTTTTGAGATATCTCCTTCCTATCCAAAGTTATGGTCAAAAAACTGAAAGAGGTAGGAATTTTGGCCTTGGGGTTCAGAAATTTTGGGTTTGGCATCTGGTCACCCTGGACCTGGAGGTGTAACAAAAGTGCATGAAGACCCTTCTGGGTTAGGCCAGCACACAGGCATATGCCAACATCCCCACATGACCTTGTAGAGATAGGGCAGATTAGTTGGGCCAGTCTAAATTGCTTAGGATTGCACCCTTAAGCTTGATTGTGCAGTGGTACACCTTACTATGTTCAATGGGGCTTGTGTCCCAAATAAGTGTGACTGAGATTGCAGCCATGTTGCCCAGTCCTATCTCCTGCTACATGCAACTGCACCAATGGAGCCATGCAATTCATTGGGGGAAGCATTTGGGGGAGGTATCAGACAGCCTACAAGAAGCTAGTAGGGGCTGCCCAGTCTAATGCAACCACTTATCCTATTTCACCCTTCCCTTCCCTGGAGTGCCTCCCTCCAGTGGCAGAGCTAATAATCATGTAGCCCAATGCAAAGCTCAAAATGTAAGTGTCTGGAAGTGACATCATCCCTGGATATTTTAAAAAAAGAAAATAGGGGAAAAACCTGCCTCCTCCTCAGCTGTTCACCACCATTTGCTCCGCTAGTGGCCTAGATAAAGCACCTGTTTGCTATCTGATGTTGAAGAAGATTTTATTCTTCTTCTTCTGATTTTATTCTTCATAGCAATAAAATCAAATTTAATTAAGTTTTTAAAAAAGAAAAGAAAATTGTGTCCCTTTTTGGTTAGGGAAACTGTGCTGGGGCAAAAAAGAATGGTTATTCTTTCCCTGCTAAACATATGAGTATCACCACTTAGAAGTGCCTGTATACCCAGTTACCACGGGATAACTGTTTTATGATATATGTACTGTATTTATATATGTACTGATTGCAGAGTCATATCAACTTATTAACTTATTATATCAACATATCAACTTATTAGTTCCATACAGTATCAGAATTACATCTCACTGGCTCTCAGAGCCATCAGTAACATGGGAAAGTTTGAGTTATGAAAATCCACTTTTGTTTCATAGGCTTTTGTTTTCATTTTCTGGTTAATTGGCCATAACGTTTAATAGAATACAGCTATTCCAATGCAATTTGTTTCATTGCATTCTGCATAAAATTACCTTTCCAACGATATATGACATGATGGTATTATCATTCATGCAAACCCCATTTTTTCACAATTTTAGTCACTAGTGTCAAGCTCAGGTTGTAGCCCCCCTAAAGTTTGTAGCCCGGTGCAACTGCACCCCTGCATCCCCCCCCCCCAGCCTACACCACTGCTTCCCTCCCACCTTGAACAGCCACACTACTAGCTGGCAAATGCCATTTTGAGCACAATCCTAACTATGTCTACTCAAAAGTAAGCCCCATTGTGTTCAAAGGGTCATACTCCCAGGAAGTGTCTTTAGGATTGCAGCCTTTGATTCACTTTCTGCTTGCTTTACTGCATGGATGGCAGATATAAGTGATTCACATTCACAGTGGGTTGGAGGGCATCCTGAATCTGCTGCCCTTTTGCTCCCCCGCAATCAGTGGCTGAAGGAACTCATGTCACCTGCCCACATAGGTGCGCCACCCAGGACCACATGTTTTGCATGTACCCATCTTAATTTCAGTGCACATCATCTGCATTGGAAAGAGCATGGAACGGCCTCTGCATGCAGTACTGTAGATCCGTGATTGGACTCTCTATAAGGCAACTTCATGTAATGGCTTGTGGAGTAACAATACAAATCGCTTACAGCAGTGGCACATGTCATTGTATGATGGGCCATGGCACATGTCATTGTATGATATCAGTATGTTTCAGGGAATCTCTGTGTGAAAACTAAAAATAGTCTCAGTTCAAAAAATCTGCCTCATTTGGGAGTCTGAATGGAAGTGACCTACAGCAGGAACAGCCTCCTAATGTTAAAGAACTGACGGATTTGAGACTGAGGGTGCAATCCTAAAGACACTTTCCTGGGAGTAAGAACCGTTGAACACAATGGGGCTTACTTTTGAGTAGACCTGGTTAGGATTGTACCCTGATGCAATCTTCATAATGTAAATATATTTTAAGATCTCTTTTGTTACTGAGTCAAACAGATGTAATCAAAGGCTTTTGCCCAGTAGGGTGCAAAGCAGTTGAGCACAGAAGCAGTTCTATTTAAATCTCTGGGATGGAAAAGTGGGGAGGTGAGCACTTTTATGATACCCAGCTACCCCAATGCCAGTACTTGTGTTGGCCTGACCAGGGGTTAGGATTGCAATGTGAGTGAGTAAGGACTACCAGATCACAACTCCAAGAACATGCACACTCCTTTGAACATATTAATCTGGTATTAGTCCACCCAGTGCTGTTTTACCTGATTGGGTTCTTTACTCCCCAGAGATTCAAACAGAAGCCCTCCCAAACATCCCAGTACATCACAGTGCATCACAGCTTCCCCATTTTTATCCATTCATGTACACATACTCGCCCTGTCTTCTCTTCTCCCTCATATTGATGAAATGTTAGTGCCATTATTGCAAGGAAAATTATCACTTGCTATTGATCAGCAGATGATTTACCTTCCACCTGAATGCTCCCCCACCCCAATGTATAGCACATTGGTGCAGCTGCATGCTATAATGTAGCAGGAGATAGAATTGAGCAAACTGTGTCCTGCTGCTGTAAATCAGATATTAGATTTGGGCTGTAACTTATATATTAAATCAATTATTAATTGTATGCACTTGACAACAATATGATTTATGTGGAACTTCAAAGACTTTCAACAAATGCCAAAAGACATTTAACAAATGCCTTGTTCAAAGGTTTTTGCAAGAAGAATCAGAGCTAACTAAGAGCTCCAATCTATCTGGGGCTTATGGTGGCAGATCTCATTATCTAACACTGTGATTAAAGATTGATGGTGTCAAATGTTCCAAGCCACCATTGAAAATGGTCAAAGGTCCTGCACATCCAACAAGGGCTTGAAGCATCTTGGTAGGTTGGCTGGAGGGGCAATTTGGTGTAGTATTGGGGGGAGAAGGCTGGTCAGGGGAAGAATGGGGCAAGGTTCGCACCTACTCTATAGAACCGGTTGTTAATGAGACCTAGGACATATAAAGTTTTTAAAAAGCCATTTAAAAGTGACTGCCAGATGGGCATAGAATCGGTTGTTAATTTCTTTGAATCCCATCACTTGGCAAGAGAGAGAGAGAGATTTCAACAGCAGCTGCACACACTGTGATTCTATCCATTGTCTCCAACCCATCTTGAGTTTCCGTGGACTTTTGCCCATCATGAGTACAGAAGAGGCTTACCATGACATACAGAGGTATTACACCATCTCAGTATCAGGATAGTGCAGCAAAGAGGAACCAGATATAGGCTGCAATCCTAACCACACTTCTAGGGAATGAGTACTATTGAACACAATGAGACTTATTTCTGAGTAGACAAGCTTAGGATTGCATTGATAGCCAATTCACTGTTCTGCTACTGAGCTATATAGCCTGGGAGTAAAGTTGGAATCTGAATAATTTACTATGAACATTAATTAAAAGCAGGCATCCTTCAGTCTTGAGAGACTATGGTATCGTGCTCGGTGCTGCATACACTGCATGCAAAGCATGCAAGCCTGGGTTAGATTGATATGGAGGATATCCTGTTACCCAAGCAGCAAATCCCCCCTCTCCAGCCACTGAATTAGTCCAATGGAAAGACAGAGCCAATACGATTGGATCCAGCTGGTGTTGCAGAGCTGGGCTAAGGACAGGAGCTCACCCTGTCTTGTGGGAACCGACCTGGGTCTTGAACCCTGGCCTGCTGGTTAACAGGCACAGTGTCTTAACCACTTGCACCACCCACAGCCCAAACATTAATTACAACTTGATATTTTCATGTCTACTGCGGAGGAATAAAGAACCTAGAGCTTTACAATGTGTAAACTAGAGTGAACTTCTGGTACTATCACTGGTCACGTATCGCTCTACAAAGATGGAGTAGAATGCTATCTTGACATTTTTGTGATCCAAGACCAATTTGATTACCAACAGGGCTTTTTTCTGGGGGTATTCACTGGTACTTAGTACCGGCACCCTTTTCCACCTGCCTCTCCCCCAGCTGCTAAATAATTAGTCATATGGGGATGACCTGTGGTGAGTACCAGCACCTTTTTCCCCAGAAAAAAGCACTGATTACCACTAACCGATATACAAAGACTAAAGATATGCAAGTGTCAGTTTTGTCTAACATAATTGTATAATGTGATTCCCACTCCCAACCTAATGCAGGAACTGAAAAGTGGACCATTGGCACATGCAGATGCAGTTTTGCAAAACAATTGAAACAATGTCTACTCATTGTGTTCAATGGGTTTTAATCCCAGGAAAATGTGTTTAGGATTGCAGCCAAAGCACACAGAATTTTTACAGATTGTGAGTTATATACAACTCTTTTTCAATATGCATTTAGTAAACGTTTGAACACTGGCAGTACAGCTAGTTCAGCAAAGGGATAACAGGATGGAGTAGTGGTTAGGGAATTGGGCAGAGACCTGAAGATCCTGGTTCAAATCCCTCTTTGGCCATGAAACCTCCTGGATAACCTCGGGCCAGTGGCTCACCCTCAGCCTCACGTACCTCACAGGGTTGTTGTGACGACAGCAGGAAGAGAGAATGAACTAAAAGTTTGTAATTTGTCTTGAGCATTTATGTAAACAAACAAACAAACAAACAAATAAATAATGGGGATCCAGTGTCATCTAGAAGTGGATAAGAAGGCTTAACTTGCCCCATCTCTTCTTGCAATGGTCTGACTATGAACTAGATCAGTGATACATGGGCATTTCAGCTCGGGACCCCCTGTCAAACTTACTGGGATGTTACATTGCTGTCTACTTGGAAGTATGTTCCATTATGTTCAATGAGACTTACTCCCAGGAAAGCCCAGTGCCAGATTCCAAGATGACAGATCGCACCCTCTCCCAAACAGTGATGGGATTCAAAGAAATTAACAACCAGTTCTCTGCCCATCTGGTTATTTAAATGGTTATTTTTAAACTTTATATGTCCTATCTCTCATTAACAACCAGTTCTAGAGAGTAGGCGTGAACCTGCTGGAGCCCACCTCTGCTCCCAACCCCCCTGATCCCCACTTTGAATACCACTGAGTTAGAAAGAATTCAATTTCCTGGGATGTTGAGTCTGAATCTAGGAGGAATATTGTTTTTTTTTTTTAATCCGTATTTAAAAGGAACATATTGCATTTGATCTGGATTCAGGAACAGTCTCTATGGAAACTTCCAAGGTCATTTGTGCAGACTGGCTGTTCTGGATGGTAAATGAACTCCTCACCAGCAACAGAAGGAGGGATGGTTGGGAATCGAGAGATCCTTTCAAGAAGCACTAATGAAGAAGTTTGCAGCTTCACCCTCTTCGGGAACAGGAAACTATTCAGTGGCTTGGAGAGTCATCTGGTTGTGCTCAGCTGTGTCCTCTGCCAACTGCTTTCCCCGATAAAAGTGCAGAGAAATAGGGCCCTTGTGGATAAAGGACGTCATTCTCTGCAAGAAGCACATGAAACCTATTGACTCTCACCTCCCACAGCATCCATGATCCCATGCTCTCATGCCAGCAGCACCCTGCAGTTTTCATTCATATGACAGACGGACTTTGCTCATATGGAGCTGGCATCTCCTGCCAACATGTTAACACACAGGCGTTCTTCAAATTTGTCAGAGTGAGCCTGCTAAGCCAAAAAGTCTGCTGCCGGGGCTTCTCCAGACATAACTCGGCAGTGGGTGTCACATCTTTGTGACAGTTATGAAAGGATGAGGATGCCTGTTTCTGTATTTCTATGACACTCTAGAAAGCAGTGGTCTTCAAATGTGGGGATCGGGACCAAATGAATTCCAAATTCATTGTCATGGTTTTCTTGGAACAGGGATTCACAGGACAAATTGCTAAACTGAGCAATATTCACACCCTAAGACTCTGGATGTGCATCTGATAGAGCGTGATGGAAATGATGGGAGCAGGCACTGACCAAGTGCCTGCTCCCATCATTACCATCACTATCAGACGCACCTCCAGAGTCTAGCTGTGCCTGGTGGAGCTCTGTCTACATATCACATTCTATTTATTGATTTATAACCCACCTTTCTTCCCAAAAGGGAACTCAAGACAGCTTACAGCATTTAATGTTAATGCTGGTGTGTTAATTTCATGTTAACTTCTGGTGTGTCCTGACAGACTGTCATTCGGAAAAGTGGATCCAAGTGCTAAAGTATTTAAAAATCACTGCTTTAAGGAAAACATGCAATGAATGTATACCCTTATGTGCTCCTTTGTGAGAAGAGAGGTCTCAATACCTGTGTCTGAAACAGAAAAATACCTGTGTCACGAAAAATAATACTAGGGCTATACTTGGGGTTGGGAAGTAATGCTTTCTAATGGGTTTGCTAACTGTAGTGCAGATCTTAAAAAGCAAACACTCCTTATGCCTGCATGATAGGCTGTTATGCAAATGAGCATTTCGTCTTCTATACCTGCCTGTAAATCATTATGTGTCCAGAGCTGGAATTTCCCCAAGACCTTTGTCCTCTTTCTTCAACACTCCATTTTCTTTCACAAATCACAGAAAAAGAAAGTGAAACTGGGGCCTTTTTTCCTTCCTTGTACACCTAGCACTGATAGCCCTTCAAAACGCAGGTGGGTGCTTATCCTGCATCTATGGAGGAGACCTTTTAGCAGAGGAATTGCCTGTGAAACTCAGGTGAGTGTCTATAAGAGCCACTGCTATATGACCCTGTACCTGCCTGATCTTGATTTACCAGTATAACCAGGTGTCTATTCTATTCCCAGTCCTTTCCCCCTGCTTTCGGTGAATCGCAGTTATCCTGCAGCACTTCCATTCCAGGCCACTGTTATACAAGATTCATTATTGTTACTTGCACTGCTAGTGCAAGAGTTTTTGTGAGGGTTTTTTTAAAAACCCACATTGTTACAATAATAATACAGTGGTGCCTCACATAAAGAGCTTAATTCGTTCTGGAGGCACGCTCTTTAAGTGAAACGCTCTTTAAGTGAAGCAGATTTTTCCATAGGAAATAATGGAAACTCAGACGATTGTTTCCGCAACCCCCCAAATATTCATATAAAAATATTAACTGGATGTAAAAATGATGACAAAACACTGGAATTGAATTCAAAACATGCATTCAGTGTGCATGATCCTATGAAGTCTACTTAGGCTGCAATCCTAAAGACACTTTCCTGGGAGTAAGCCCCATTTAACACAATAGGGCTTACTTGTGAGTAGACATGGTTAGGAGGCTGCAATCAAAGACACTTTCCTGGGATTAAACCCCATTTAACACAATGGGGCTTACTTGTGAGTAGACATGGTTAGGAGGCTGCAATCAAAGACACTTTCCTGGGAGGCTTACCTGGGCTGCTGCTGGAAGTTCAAGGTGGCCAGTGGGGGCACTTAGGGGCAGCTGCCTCTGGCACCCCCAGGCAACTGCCCCCAAGTTGGGGGCAGCTAGAGGCAGCAGCGCTGGCCAGCAGCCCTTTTAAACAGCCTCCATGTGGAGCATCAGGGCTGCATAAGTGCTTGTTAAGTGAAGCAGAACTTGTTATGTGAAGCAAGATTTCTTGGAAATTTTTCCTTGTTAAGTGAAATGCTTGTTAAGCGAGGCGCTTGTTAAGCAAGGTTCCACTTAACATGTATTTTAAAATACCTATATTTTATGTATTTTATGTATGTATAATAACATGTATTTTAAAATATTTTAAAATAACATGTATTTTAAAATTTTAAAATACAGGTCAGGAACATTGATAGAGAGTAAGGAGTGCTTCTGCCATGGGCCTATTTTGTAATCTATTTTACTGATTTGCAATCTGTTGTTTTCTGCAAGGCACTTGAGACTTATACATACAATGTATAAAAGAATACTATGATGCAAAACTGTAGAAAAGGATTTACATATATGTGTGTGTACACACATACACATATAAAAAAATTGTTTTCTCCCATACCTCCACGGGTGTGTATGTTATCCTCAATTTTGGGTCCGCTACCAGAGGCCTGGGAGTTTGAGGGTTCTGCGCAGTATCTTAGCTGTTCCTTGCAATGTGCTTTTCTGGATCGAGTGTTCTGATGTCCTTCCTGGGATCTGTTGGAGCCATTCTTCCAGGTTGGGTGTCACAGCCCCTAGTGCTCCATTCGCTATTGGGATCACATTCACCTTCACTTGCCACAGTCTTTCTAATTCCTCCTTCAAACCCTGATACTTTTCCACCTTTTCATGCTCTTTTTTCCTGATGTTGCTGTCGTTTGGTATCGCTACATCTATCACCAGGGCTGTCTTCTGGGCCTTCTCTACCACCACAACGTCTGGCTGGTTAGCCAGTACCTTCTTGTCTGTCTGGATATGGAAGTCCCACAGGACCTTAGCCCTGTCATTCTCCACAACCTTCAGAGGGGTCTCCCATCTGGTCTTGGGAAGTGTTAGTCCATAGGCTGAGCAGATGTTCCTATACACGATGCCGGCTACTTGGTTGTGCCGTTCAACGTATGCTGTTCCTGCCTGCATCTTACACCCTGCCACAATGTGTTGGATTGTTTATGACATTTCTCTGCACAGTCTGCACTTTGGGTCTTCTCTTCTATGGTAAATCCCCGCTTCTATGGATCTGGTACTTAGTGCCTGTTCTTGTGCTGCCATGATGAGGGCTTCAGTGCTATCTCTGAAGCCGGCTCTTTCCAGCCACTGATAGGATTTCCCAATATCAGTGACTTCGGTTATCTGGCGATAGTACATCCCATGCAGGGTCTTCTCTTGCCAGGACACTTCCTCAGTTTGATCTTCCTTCTGTATTTGCTGTTGCTGTTGTTGCTGGAGACATTCTCTCATCAGCTCATCTTTGGGTGCCATCTCAGTGATGTATTCCTGGATATTCTGGGTTTCATCCAGGATAGTAGTTTTGATGCTCATCAGACCCTGGCCGCCCTCTTTCCCATCTGTTGCTGCAGTTTGAGCCCCAGAACCAACCATCACCCTTCACTACTGCTGGAGCCACTAAACCTGTTGCCACAGTAGCTACAGAGAGGATGGCACATTAACCATACAATCCAGAGTAACTACGGGAGCACGTAAGAGACATTACGTGTACCCGTAGTTACTGCACCATCTAATGAAAACCTATGGGAAATTCATACTGCAATCCACAGCAAATTGTTCTTACACCAGAGCAAGGATTCCCCGTAGTTACTCTGGATTGTGCCCTAAGTAGAGCAGTGTGCCCCAATGTTCAACACACATGGAGGTGCTCATGCACCTGCTGTTTCCAGGGCAATTACATGGCTTACGTGGACCATTTAAATGGCTGTTTTATTTAAATGCACTTGTCCATGGCACATGGCTGCTTACATGGCTCCTTTACTTAAATGCACGACCCTCCCCTCTGGTTACACTAGTTCTTCATACATGGAATTCATACTAGATCATCATATGTAGGATTTTTTGTGGGGAAAATGTCAGGAATTGGCCTCTGAGCATCCCTTATCCTCCTTATGTTTGGGATGGGAAGGTGTCTGGATTTCAGATTTGTCTGGATTTCAGAAGAAATGCATAAATGTGATAATGTGTCCCATGATGACTTTTTCCAACCATGTCTGTATAGGTAAACACAGAGCAGAGAACAGAACTTTAGTGTTCAGACTACAAAATTTTTTTAAAGTCTTGGACAAAAATGTCTGGATTTCAGAACAGCTTGGATTTCAGACATCCAGAGAAAGGGTAATATACCTGTACCCGTATATTGATCCACTGGTAAGTGGCTGAAAAAGCACTGTTCAAAACATGATCCTCTTATATTTCCCAGGGGATAATATCTTTCTTTACTCCAGTGTAGCATTTTATCCAGGGGTTTGTGTTGGTGTCTCTTATACATCTTTGAACATTTTGACTGATGACAAGGAATCATTTCTATATTTTGTCTTTTAGTGAATTTTTTGTTCTTGTTTTTTTGAAAAGTAGCACGGGATTCAATCAGTTCTTCTGCCCTTCCTAATTCTTTGCTATTAAAGGGAACTTCTGTCGCCTTCTTCTGGGTATGGGAAGTTGCTCCACTATGGGGCTACTCAGTTCTGTGGTAGCTCTTGAGCTGGTGCAGGATTGAAGAGTCCCATATCATAAGACCTAACATGGGGTTCAGGATCCAGTGAAACTGAGCTCCATCGACCTGTTTCCCTCTCGTATCGATTCCTCCCCCTACTACACTTTCTCCCTGCCTTTTCCCTACCCTCTCCACCTACCTCCACTCACCCACTCACATCTCCACTGCCTGCCAATCCAGGCAAATTAACAGCACATTTGCAACAATGCTCAGTATTGGGCCCTCGTTCTTTATATCCGACTGGCCTAGCAAATTATGAGAACATATTGCAATGTATATTTTGTATCCTATGGTGGTTACCATGACAGTCCAAACACTTCTTATTTCAGAAATGTAAGCCATTGAGTGGCATCTGTGAACCAGCGCTAACAAAGTTACAGTGTGCAAACAGAGGGTTGTGTTACAGGTCCAAAGCAGGTAGTGTCTTGACTTTGACGATCAGGGCTATAGCATAAAATGATTTGTAATCTTGTCTTGACCTGTGTGCCCTTGACTGTTTTGTACCAGAAACTCCTCTCAACACATTGACAAAAGAGAAAGGAAACCAAATCATCAGTAACTTGCATTGTTGAGAGTGCATTTCTTCATTTTTACATGTCAGGACAGGAACATGCTGGGCTATAGCAATGAAAAGCCCAGGATTCACTCTACCCCAATGTAACAAAGCTCAGTACTCTGCTAAAATTATGAGTTGAAGTTGGTATGGGCACCTTCTTTAAATTTAGGGGCTAACATATTCTCCAATACCAACCCCCAGACAGCAATCTGGGGGCTAACATTTTAAATATATCTAAATAGCTAATTTAGGGGCTAACATATTATCCAATGTGCTACTTCCCAGACAGCCATATGCGGATTAGCAAGGAAATGTCAGCTTTGAGAAAGTGAGCATTACCAAAGACGTTTTGTGATTGTTTTTGTATTTTAGTGTTATAGTATTGGTACTAGCCACGTGAGATATCAGTGTTTTAAAATGAATATATTAATGAAAGCAACCAGCATATGGTCTGGTTCAGGCAGTACAAAGCCTTAGGACTGGTTCATCACCACCACCACCCTCATCAGTGATTTCAGAGCCCCCCCCCACCCCAGATGATTAGACTGGGAGTTTTGGGTGATCACTAGTCTAAATTCTTTGCTGGACACAAGGCACTCAGAACCACAGGGCACTGGGCACCAGTGGGCAACACCAGGCAGCAAGCACCTACAGGCACCAAATTGATCCTTTGTGGGTCCTTACATCACAGAAGGAATGCGCACCCCAAATTTCATGCTTCTAGGTGCAGGCTGGGTGTTGCTTCAATGTTTCAATGCTTCAATGTTAAGTTTAGGGACAAAAACATGTTGCACCCCTTGTCACCCCTTTCCAATTTAAATTTCTAAAAATCAGTTCTTAGTGGGTGTTCACTTCAAATATACTTCCCAAATTTCATGCTTCTAGGTCTGGTGATAGTGGCTGGGTGTTGCTGAGTTAGAGCGTTAGTGAGTGAATCAATGAGTCGGTCAGTGAGTCAGTGACTCTTCAATTTTACATATATGATTGGATCTGAGGGAGCCTCTGCATGGCTTCCTATAGTTTGTAGAAAGTGAAAATAGCAATTGCAACCCACTTCCAGTTTAAAATTTCAGAAAATAAAGCCCCCTTGTCCCTGCAGTCACTGCCTTTCCCCCTATTCTCACAGAAATGTGACTCCTAAGATGTTTAAGAACCCTGCCTTAGATGATCATAGAATCACAGAATCATAGAATCATAGAGTTGGAAGGGACCTAGTAGGTCATCTAGTCCAACCCCCTGCCTGCAGCAGGAATTCCCCCTAGAGCATCTCCAACAGGTGCTCATCGAGCCTCTGCTTGAAGATCCCCAGTGAGGGAGAGTCCACCACCTCCCTTGGCAATCTGTTCCACTGCCGAACCGCCCTCACAGTCAGGAATTTTTTTCGGATTTCCAGCCGGAATCTCCTCTCTTGCAGTTTGTCCCCATTGGTTCTAGTTCTGCTTTCAGAAGCAGCTATGAACAAATTGGCCCCTTCCTCCCTATGACAGCCCTTCAGGTATCTGAAGAGGGCAATCATGTCTCCCCTCAGCCTCCTCTTCTCCAGGCTGAACATCCCAAGTTCCCCCAACCTTTCCTCGTAGGGCTTCCCTTCCATCCCACTGATCATTCTTGTCGCTCTCCTCTGGACTTGCTCCAGTTTGGCTGCATCCTTCTTAAAGTGAGGTGCCCAGAACTGAACACAGTACTCAAGGTGAGGTCTCACCAATGCAGAATAAAGAGGAACTATAACTTCTCGTGACTTGGAAGCTACAGTCCTCTTAATGCAACCTAAAATGGAATTTGCCTTCTTTGCAGACACATCACACTGCTGACTCACTTACAGAAAAACTGGAAATGACATTTAAGGCAGTATGTGGCCTCCATGGCCGTCAGAACACCCTCTGTCACCACTTCCATCAGCTTTTGTCACATCTGGAGAGTCCATGTGGGTCTTCGGAGACCTGCGCAGTGGTGGGATTCAAATAAATTAACAGGTTCAATGTCCTAATAAACTAAATTAACAACAGGTTCTATGTCCCATTAGTAACCAGTTCTCAGAACCAGTCACTCATTAGCACAGGCTTCTATAGAATCTGTGAGAACCTCCTGAAGCCCACCTCTGGTCACTGTAGATGAAGACTTGAGCTAGCTCTGTCTCTACATGACAGGCATCATACCATTCCTAAAGTCCGGGTATATAAACTGCTAAGTTTTCAAAATTGCTCTTCTTTTCCTTTCTGTTTCATTCTACCGCTTTGGTTTTTTTCCAGTAACCACAGTCGCTTCCTCTGCATTATCAGTGCAGAACCAACATGGATGAAACTAGGAAAGCCAGCGGAAAAATGTCATCAACACCAGAGCCAGAGTCTCCGGTGAAATGCAGTGAGAGGGAAGATGGTCTTCCAAACTTAGTTTCTTCACCCTTGAGTAATGAAGGAGAAAAAAATGGACAAAACACTTTCATCGGGGGTATAAAAAAACCGTTAAACATCAGGGGAGGTCGATCAGTATCAATGAAAGAGAAACCAACACAAGGGTCAGCCTTCATGAGATCTCAGATGCGTTTTTCTTTAAGACAAGATAGGGGAGAGTCAGGCTTTGGCAGACTTCGTTTTACATGGGGACGTCCTATCTTGATAAAGCATGGCAATCATGCTGGGATTACAAACAGCAGCGCTCAGGAGGAAAAAGAAGAGTCTGGAAAAGAAGAAGACTGTGTCAAGGAACCACTGTCTGGTAAGAGATAGAAGAAGCAATTGTGTGGCTTAGGGGGTGCAAGCTACAATCAGTGATGTGCACAGGGCTGGGGTGTCAAGGGCCAAAATTTTTCAAATGTAGAATGCCCAACTTGCTTGCATTCGGTCATCTGCTGATCAGCTGGATCCCAGTTCTGGATCCCAGTTCTGGATCCCAGTATGCATTTTATGGAAATTGGGAACATTAATGAGGATGATCTGCCTTAAAATGCTTGTAGTCAAATCACTGATTCCATGAAAACTTATTTACTTATTTAGATCATTTTTAATACTGCTTTTGTCTAAGTGTTGAAAGCAGTATACAAAAAGGCTAAAAGCTTGCATAGATATGATTTATATGAAAAATACGATTTATAAAAACAATACTTCAAACCATAGTGACCAAAAACAGTTTAAAATATAAATCCATAAGGCAAGTAACAGATTTTAAAGATCAGATTAAAAGTTCAACAGGCCTTCCAATATCCTCAACTGTTGGAAACTTTCCCCTTTATTCTTTCCATCCCCAAAAGCTGTTTGAAATTTTTTAACAAGTTTTTACTCTCCATCAGAAATTAACAGTATCCAAGTGTACAAGAGGCAAGTCCCTTGGATATCCTGGCCCCTTCGGATTTGGCCTGGTATCCTTTGGATACTTTGGATTTTAGGTTTGGATACCAAACTATTGTGGGCTTTAAAGGTTAAAACAAGAATCTTGACTAAGGCCTGGAAGTGAACCAGAAGTTTTGCTTCCGCTGTCCAGAATGGTTCTGAAGGAGAGGGGCAGCTAATATGGCACATCTATACATACATAAAAATACATCTGTATTTTTATTTTTTTGTTTTAGCTGCCTTGAGTCAACCTTTTGGCTGAGAAAGGTGGCTAGAAATTATTTAAATAAATAAAATAAATTCAGGTTCCTGAAAAACGCAGTGCTTAGCACTTCCTCTAGTTCTGCCACTGCCACATGCATGGGCCAATCTTACCTCCCCCCATTTCCTCTTTTTAGTGATGCAAATAAATGAACTTATTGAGAAGAGGCAGCTTTTGGAAGCATTTCAAAATACCAAGGATTTGGAAATGGAGCTACTGGCTGAAAGAGATTCCAAGAAGCATGAAAACAACTCTCAGGAATATATGGTGAGGGCCAAGGATGTTGACTTACTCTACGCCTCCATTTCTAAGAAAATAAAGGACACTGTGGAAGAAACTTTGGATCTCCCCAAGGTGGATACAAAGGCACTGACCTCTCTGGTTACTTTAATTGAAAAAGAAGAAAAAGCGCATTCTGAGGCAGAAAAGCTTGCTGCCTCTTCTGAGCCCGTGTCCCGGCTTGGCTTAGCCAGGAACTGGAGGGAGTTATGGAAAGAAACTGTCCAAGAAAGCGTGAAAGGAAGGATCCTTAAGGTCCCTATACCACTGAAGGAGGGCAATTCTTCTTGGCTTTCAATATACTTAGGGTACCTCAAAATCGTCATAAAAGAAGACCTGTTGACAATCAAGCTTTGGGTACAGAAGTGCTACCCATCAAACTATAGTGTGTTTGATACGTACATGAAAGCTTTCCACAGAGCTCTCTCTTTGCATTTGCAAAGCATCCTGCAAGATACCTTAAAATGCCATGAATACCACGCAGTACTCAACTGGATCACCAATGTATACCGCAGGTAAGATTCTTATTTTCAAAGCATGATACAGTATGTGCCAAGCACCAAAAAAGCTGGAGAATGTGGTTGTAGACAAGTGAGTGCTACTTGATACTCAGGCCTGTGGTGGTGTCCAGGGGGGCTCTCCCTGTCCCAACTTCCTTCAGCTCCATCCTCCTCATCCTCCCTTATGTCTGCCACAAGAACTCCACTTATACACTGTAACTCTACTTAACACATGGTAACCATTAACATAGCCAATACTGCGACATCAGGAAGCACAGATGCTTCAGCCCAGCTGGTTCCTCGCTCCACAGTCCAACTGGCTTCCCACTCTTTTTTCCCTTCTATTCCCCCCTTGAGTCTCCCCCTCTTCTGGGGTGTGACCATGACAGCCAGTTTGGATAGTCCTCTGGGCGAGGTTCCACCAGCCTCCAAGGGCCTGTCATTGGGAGTACCCATCTTCTCATGTCCATCCAAGGACACACTACTGCAATGGAGCACTCCCTATAGTGCATGGGTACATCATGCTGCACCCCTCCAGTCATTCCCGGGCCAGCCCCTGTGAGATGGGGTTTCCTTCTGACAACTGGGCCACCTGTAGAGTCCTCGGAGGTCCCAGCTTCCTCTCAGGAGCTGTCCAATCGGAGGTAGAACAGCTCTTCCTCTCAAGGCCATTAGTCCATCAAGCCTGTGATTGCCAATGATTGTGGAGGTCTTCAATTAGTTGTATGGGTCCTAGTGGTCAGACTGCAACCCAACCTCAGGTGGGTCTCAGCAGTACTGCTCCCACTATTTTGTTTTGAAGTTCAGGCCTACACAATTGAAACTGTATCCAGAGGTCCTAGAGGTAGTGGTACCAAGGGCAATTACATGATGATGTAGTTCAGGGACTTCAAATATCTGGCACATTGTCAAGTGCCCCCCAAAATTTAAATATAAAATTTAAATAAATACATTAGAGATGGAAATCAATTGAACAGGTTGAAATTTCCAGGATTTCTCCAAGCACCAACACATATCACAGAAATAAAACACACAGAGGCCTTCAGAGCACCTTCTGGATGCAAACAGAACAGTTCTTGTTATATTCTGTTTAATGGGCCAGAAGTTCTCAGGAGACCAAAGGCTGGCTGAGGCTAGCTAGACGCTTGCTGTGGACCAAATCTGGCTCCTGGCCTGGAGTTTGAAAACCCCTGACAAACACTCCCAAGTTCTCCCAGAGAAGAAGAAGAGATGGCAGCTGCACTGCAATCTGGTGTTGTCTCTGCTTCTTCTCCATTGGTGTCTCTCCAAAACACAAGTAGGAGACAGTGAACTCTACTCTACTGCAACTATGGCTGATGTTGCTGCTGCTTCTCCCACTTGTAGCATCTTGCCTAAAGTAACATCCTCTTCTGGCCTGGTACCTGTCCTTGAACCCCAGCTTGTTACGCTACTGTTGTCAACACTGACATAACTTTCTAACCTCCTGTCTCTGGGCAAGGTGATTGAGCTGGTGGTGGTGTCACTGCTCCAGAGAGTTCTGGATGAAACGGATTACCTGGATCCTTTTCAATCAGGCTTCAGGTTGGGTTTTGGGACTGAATCAGCCTTGGCCATCTTGCTAGATGACCTGTGCCGAGGACTGGACAGGGGGACTGCATCCATTGGTCCTGCTGGACTTCTCAGTAGCTTTCAACACCATCAACCATGGTGTCCTTCTGGGTCAGTTAGCCGTGTTGGGGGCTGGGGGCACTGTTCTGCAGTAGTTCCAATCCCACTTGGCTGATAGGTCCCAGATGGTAGTGCTGGCCTTTGAGGAGTGGGGTGCCATAGAGTTCCGTTCTGTCCCTCATGCAATTTAGCATCTACATGAAACCACTGGAAGAGTTCATTCTGAGATTTGAGTAGGGTGCCACCAGAACACTGATGACACCCAGCTCTATCTTTCCTTTCCATCTCAATCCAAGGTGGTTGATGAAGCCTTAGAGTGCTGACTGGAGGTCGTTGGGACCTCGATGAGGGCAAACAAGCTGAGATTGAATCCGGACAAGACAGAGGTCCTCTTGGTTAGGAAATCTACAATGCATGTGCTGGACTATCAACTAGTTTTCAGGTGCCTGCCAAGGTCTTACGGCACTGCACCTAGCATGCCAATTATCACTGGAACCACCTGCACTGGCTTATGCCAGATTTGCTGCAATTCAATTTTTAGATCTTGATAGTGGGAAATTTTTTCCCATTGTTTCTCTTCAATTCTGTTGTCACCTGGTATGGCAATGTCAACGAGCCACACCTTACTCCTTTCTATAATAGTTATATCTGAAGTTTTGTGTTCCAAGTTCTTGTCAGTCTGTATCCTGAAGTACCACAGAAACTTGAGATGTGCATTTGTGACCACTTTTTCAGGCTTGTGGTCCCACCAATTTTTTGCCACTGGCAGATGATAGTTTTGACATAAATTCCAGTGGATCATCTGAGCAACAGAGTTGTGCCTCAGTTTGTAGTCAGTCTGCGCGGTCTTCTTGCAGCCACTTAGAATGTGGTCGATGGTTTCATCCACTTCTTTGCAGAGCCGGCATTTTGGGTCATCGGCTGATTTTTCAATTCTGACCTTGATGGCATTTGTCCTGATTGCCTGTTCTTGGGCAGCAAGTATCAGGCCTTCCATCTCTTTCTTCAGTGTTCCACTCGTGAGCCACAACCAGGTCTTATCCTGATCCACTTTTCCTTCGATCTTGGCAAGGAATTGGCCATGCAGTACTTTATTCTGCCAACTGGCAGTCCGAGCCTGAATTGCACTTTGGCGATATTCATAGTTGGTCTGCTGCACTTTCAACAACTTTCTCTTGCTGACTTCAATCAGAGCAGATTCCTGGCTCTCTCACACGTAATCTGCTAGGACATGTTTTTCTTCTTCAACCAACTGCCTCACTTGCAAAAGTCCTCTGCCCCCTGATCATCAAACTGATCAGCCTGTAGGTACAGCCTGTCAACATCACTACGTGGATGTAAAGCATAGTGAATGGTCATTAATTTCCTTGTTTTATTATTATTATTCTCCAGAGTTTCAGAAGGATAGCCCTACCTGAAGATGATAGAATCATAAGATGAAATCCTATACACATTTACTAGGGAGAAAGTCCACTGATGTTGATCCACCTTACATCTGAGTAGACCAGAGGTGGGCTGAGCCTCCCCCAAGATCCGGTTCGCCGGAAGTTGGGGGCGGGGGCGGGTCAGGGGGCGGGGCTAGGGGCGGACCCCCAACCCCGGTGCACTGCGCATGCGCCAACCCCCGGTGCATGTGCAATGCGTCCCCTCCCAGGGGTTGGCGCGTGCGCAGTGTGTCTCCTCCTGCTGGAGGAGGTGCACATCGCACGCGCGCGCGCCTCCTCCAGCAGGAGGAGATGTGCGGGGGGAAAGATGGCAGCTGGCACGAACTGGTCCGCCCTTTTTTTCCTTTCCCTGCCGCTGGCAGTTCGCCAACAGCAGGGAAAAGGCAAGATCCGGTTCAGGTGAGTAGGGCCGAACCGGCATCTGCTTACCCCTGGAGTAGACATGCCTAAGATTATGTACATAGAGTTGGAAGGAATCTAGTAGGTCATCTAGTCCAACCTCCTGTCTGTATGGGGTTGATGACATACCTGAACAGGGGACCTTCTATACCAAGCATGTGCTCAACCACTGAAGTACAGCCTCTCATTTTTGCGCTGTAGCATGTCCAACTAACACATTTCTAGCCCATATTGTTCAAAAGCTATGCTTGAAAGGATAAATGACTGACCTGTGAATTATCAGAAGCTAAACCCATTTTAAAAAAAGATTCAGACATCAGTGCTTCTGGCTTTTCATACATATCAGCAATGTGTGTGTATATATATATTTATACACGCACACATCCACTTTATCTTGACTATGATTTTAAAAACTGCATTACTTCCAAATAATTATTTGGCTTTAGTTTATCTGCAGGAAGCCAGTTTGGAATGGATAACGTTTTGCTATCTTCCGTTTCCAACGTGAAACGAAGCACACAAAACCTCTGGGGCATGAGCTGAAAGCACCACGCTCAGAAAGGGCAAAAAGGAAAAAAGCACAGATAAGAAAGTCATGGCTGTGTAATCCCACTGCAGGGCTCAGCGGCCTCTTTCCCTCCTTAATCATCCAATTGCTGTGCTGATAGATGAAGTATCATTTTCAAACTGAGTTCCAAGTGAGCCTTCGCCTCCTCCCACCTCACGAGATGGAGACACTTTGCAATGCACGGCATCTGTTACGAAATGTTCCCAGTTGAAGTGCATCACACGTGGTGAAGCCTTTTGCTTTCCTTCTGCTTGATTATTAAAAGTTGCCATGTGGGTGGGAAGAGTGACCGTGCAACCACCGATCCCAATTAGGTGTCCTGAGAAATAATAATAACAGATGAGAAATAAGCAAGGATGAGAAGTAGTGTCTCTGCTGAAGGAGATGAGGTGGTTAAACTCTTCCTGGTCTGTACCACTTTCGACTACTGCATGTGTGCTCTATGTGTGTGTTTGTGTATGTGTATTCGGGAACTACTGTATGTGCTGGTGTGCTACCCTTTGCTAAAGAGGGATTCCTGACATACATGGTTGCCATATGTCCTGAAAAACAGGGACAATCCCGATTTGGGGTGATTGTGTTCACATACTAGCAAATGGGACAGAGGGTCCTGCCCCAATTTTGTGGAACAGAATTAAAGCAACACTCACATATCTAAAACTAGTACTACCCTGCAATTGTCACTTGCAGAGATACAATATAACAACATTCTTCAGTAAAATACCATCCTGCTTTCAGCATCTCAGGTGCCCTTTTGCCACCTCTCGCTTCAGTGGCTCTCCTAAACTACCCCCCTAAACTGCCCTTTTGTCACTTTTCTCCTCAATTTCCCCCAGCCGCTTTTCAGCCTAGCCTTTTATCAGTTGACAGTTGAGATGTTTACAGTTGCATCTCCCCAGCCTCCTTGATTGACACTGGATGTTGGCCAGAAGATATGGATACCCTTACACACAGGTTAAGACTCCTCCAGTGCATCCATGTTTCAGCGCGCCCGTTCAGGCCTGCTCTGAGATGAAGCAGCGGCAATGAGCTGCTGCTCCACCTCAGAGCAAGCTTGAATGGCCAGCTGAGGTGCACTGCCTGGACATACGCAGTCTGTGCCTCTGCCTGGCCTTGCTCCAGAGAAGGAGCTCTCGGCTGCTGCTCTGCCTCTAAAGCAAGACTGAATGGCTGCACCCACTGTGCATATCCAAAAGCCTGTCCAGAAGCCAGAAGTTGTCTGCTGCTTCGTCTCCAAAACAAGCCCAGATGGCCAGGCAGAAGCTTAGACTGCGCATGTCCAAGCTTCTGGACATGTGCAATCCATTCCTCTGCTCTAAGGAGGAGTAGGCTGATTCTCCTTGGAGGGGAAGAAGTCTCCTCTGAAGACGGTAGGCTTCAAAGTAGACTGCACAGGTGTCAGAGTTGGCACCTGTGCAGTACTCTTCTGAAGCTAGTCGGTTTCAGAGGAGACTGCACAGACACCAACTCTGACACCTACACAGTCTCTTCTGAAGTTGACAGGCTTCAGAAGATTACTGCGCAGGTGCCAACTTTGTAGCCCGCACAGTCCCGGGACTGTAGCCTGCATGCATCCCGGGGGGTGACACACTCCCGCCCCGACCGGGTGACATGCACTATCGTGTTGCCCCTGATCGCTGCAAACCTTAGTGCTTTGTACCACCTCTTGCTACACAACACCACTGATTAATTGCCTGCCTGTGGCAGGACCCCTATTCTCTTCTGTAAGCTAGATTCTGCCTGCTGACTATCAACATTCATAAACATTTTCAATTTTTTTAAGTGATGATTTCTTAGGGCATCCGGATCTTAAACCAGAAATAAAAGTGGAAGACCTGCCTGACTTGCTGACTCCAGAGGTTTTGGAGAAATTAAATAATGACTACATCCATTCTGTAAAGGTAATATTTCCATTTCCCCATTTTCAGCTTTATTTAAATCCAAGTAGGGAGGGTGGTTATGCTAGCCTATGCTCATTGATATTGATTTTTCTGGCCATAATCCACTGTTAAACAAAATATTCATTTTTGTTTCAGAGCTTAGGCTGCAACCCTAACCACACTTTCTTGGCTGAGAGAAACTACTTTTGAATACAATGGAACTTACTTCTGAGTATATATGCTTAGGATTACACTATGAGCAGAATGGCCCAACTGGCTTTAATGAAACTGGTGTCTTAGAAAATACATTTATGCATACATGGCTAGGTGGGACCCAAAGTTTCCCATAACTTATAGAGGAATGATTATATATTTTGCATTAGTGCAGTCATTCAAAACAAAGGATGGTCTGTTGGTTTTGATGGAGTTAATTTTCAAACAAGCCTGGTTAAGACTGAGATCTTATTTTAATTTCCAGTTTATGATTACATTATAATTTCCAAGTGCTGACAGAACTGTGTTTTTTTACTAGTTAATACTAATGGAAATCTATTTAATTTATCCTCCAGAAGTGTGTCTGTGAACAAGCTGTCACCTTTATTTTTCTTTGCCTTTACCTTGTGGTCACTGCCCTGGTGCTTCACCACACCCACTACCTACGGCATGGTTTACCCACCATAGGTATGCAGCCATAGGTCCATCATCTAGCTTCCCACATCAGTTGACACAAACCCAAGTTGTGCTACACAACATCAGTGTCGCAAGTTGACACAAATGCCACCACCACTGCAACAATATCACTGAACCTCTTTGTGGCCCACTTAAAGGAATTTGCTTGCAAACAATCCTAGTCAATAGTGGGGTTGGAGGGCATTAAAAGTTAGCCCCACCAGCATATGCATGCAGACAATAGTGATATTCCTGGCATGGAAGTAAAAAGATTTGGGAATGTTACATATTGAATAAGTTTCTGCTTACCAACAGCTGCTAAAGCTACTCTCGATATATTGATCTGGAAATTGTCACAAAGATTAAATAATCCTCTAATTATTATTAATCAGATCCTAAGAGACAATTAAACAAAACTGAACATTCCTCAATTTCCAAAGAGGTAGTCCAAAGTCTTCTGCAGGGAAACAGGAAAGAATCTTCCAACATCTTGACGTGAACATCCCTCCAGCTGTGTTAATTATCAATCTGGCAACAAAGGGCAATGTTCACAAACATGCTTTCCCATGAATGTATAACTATTCATATTTGGGGGGTTTATTTATTTACTTATTCATTTTCATGGCCAGTTTTCAGCCTTAAAGACCTCTGAAGGCAGCCATGGTAGCAGGCCTCCGTCAGTCTTGAAAGACAATGGTATCGTGCTCGGCGCTGCATACGCTGCATGCGAAGCATGAAAGCCTGGGTTAGATTGTTATGGAGGATAGGCTGTTACCCAAGCAGCAAATTATGCTACTGAAAAAGTCCAATGGAAAGGCAGAGCCAATACGATTGGATCCAGCTGCGTCGCAGACCTGGGCTAAGGACAGGAGTTCACCCTGTCTTGTGGGGCCGACCCAGGTCTCGAACCCTGTCCTGCTGGTTAACAGGCACAGTGTCTTAGCCACTTGTGCCACCCACACCCACCGGCAGTGATGGTAAACAACCTTTATTTAAATTTGCCAACCCAACCAGGGCTGACCCTTGGGAGGGGGGGAGAAGTTTTCTAGGACACATAGATGCTAAACATAGACTTCAGAAGGGCCTGTAGAGGTGGACACTTTTTACTTCTGGTTTTTGCCAGAAAAGTCTCCTTTGCTCCAATCGCATCCAGGAGACTCAGTGGGTCTCTAGCCATGAGTTTGAGACATGCAGTGGGTCGTGGAATAATAAGGACCCACCTATAACAAATTCATAGATTAAGAGGAGCCATATGTAATAAAATGACCTCAACATCTGAAGTATCTGAGAGAGGAATTATTGTTCTTCTCCACCTCTGCTCTGAAACCAGATCATGATGGCACCCCTGCTGTGTCCAACTATCACATAACCTTGTAGTTTCTGAAAATCCTAGAACTCTCTTTATTCAGGCTGCAGCTTCTGGTATCCTGTACCACTTTTACAAACCCTTTACTAGATTTAGAAGTTGGATAGGTATAAAAACTTTGGAGCCTGGATGATCTTTTGCACTTCTATCCCTTATGAAACTGTGCTACTTACTGCTCAGGCAACGTTGATTCTCAAGAGAACATGCTTAGAACTCACTGCTTAGCTCTCAAGGCATCTGTGGCTGTCCACTGAGTATTCCTCTCTTCAATTGCATGGTTTCTGAAGCAAAATTGATTTCTTTGGGATCACTTGCACTGTGGAGAACAGGCTTTTGAACGGAGCCCTCATCTTCAAGAGGCTTCTAATGAGCAGAACAGGTGGGAAGCTGGTTGAATCCCACGCTTAATATCAGATTTTGTTTTCAGACACGTTGGTGTTAACCTCAAACAGTACAGCTTCCCTTCAGTTCAGTGACTTGGGCTCACACTATCTCACACAATGTACATTTTAATACATGCTATTTACATGCCATGCAATTTCCCCAGGATTATTATTCTCATTTATTAAGATTTATGGACTGTTATCCAACAAAAAATAGTAGTGTAGCTAGAGGGTGGCTCCAAATGGTAAGTAGTGCCGGTGCTGCAACATATTGTGTAAGTGGCCCCTCCTATTTGACATTGCTCCTGGAATGCCTTTGACATCTAATTAGAGGGAACACTTTCACAGCGCATTGTGGCATGTGCAGTACTTACCGTTTTGCCCCCCTCTAGCTATGCCACTGGAGTTTCTGGCAATCTATGTAGACAATGCAGAGTGAGATGTAAGCTCAATGTAACTTCATACTTCGGTATAATAAGGATGACTATGTTTGATCCCATTATTTTTATGATTTTAATATTTAGCTACAGATCAAGAACTGCTTGGATAACATTCTGAATCTGGAGAGAAAGGAAAAGTGGAATACTGAAGAGCAGCCAGAATCTATGCCAAACCAGTGCTGTTCATCCCTGGCCCTTGATATTCAAACGGTATTTGCTTAGAGTTTGCATAGTACATGTCTTTTCTTTGATGCCAAGGAAACTGAAATATTACCTTCTGGTATGTAGGTGTTGCCTACTGGGTTAATTTATGTTAGTCACGTAGAACATAGTTTATTACCTCTTTTAACTCTGCCAGGATTCGCTTCCTAGATTCAAATTAAACCTGCTGTCAATTGGGTCACAGACATAATAGGCAACTCGTTTTTTTACCGTTCTTACAGAATGAAGAGGGGGAAAAGAACAGGTTTATTAGAAAAGGCTTTTAGCAGGGGGAAAGCCATTTGCTTCCAGCCTTAGGGGGGAGAAAGAGAGAGAGACGAAGAAGATAGAGGCTAGAGCCCCAAAGATACCCACTCACATTTAAACAGCAAGAACGAAACAAAAGCCCCCCCACTAGCACTAGGGATTGTAAAATAATGATGCTGGGAGGGTTTCATTTGTGCAGTTCTCAATGATTGACTCATTTCAATTTAATAGTGCCAGAAAGGATCTTGGAGGGAAAGAATACTTAGGTGGGGAGAGTTTTTAAAAATTTCCTTTATGAGTTTTTTTCCCCTCTGACATGACTAATTTTTGGTAGGTTAATAACTTGGAAGGCGGGCATGAATTGGATGGGGGGGGGGGGTTGTTGGGAATTTTACAGGGTGATGCACAGAGTGATTAACAGTGCAATCTGAACTTATGCCGGAGGGAACGGCTGAGCTATGGCCGCCTAAAATACGCCATATCATGAGTTCACACTTAGGCTAAATCCACAGGGAAGGGCAGGCCTAATTGCTGCTGAGGACCAAATCAGTGGCACCTGGGGAGGGCTTCCTCCCGAGGAGACCTGCCTCAGATCACACTGAACAAGCAACAGCTATAGTGCCTTATGAGGGAGCGCAGGAGTCCCTGGCAACCAGTCACAGCTGCAGCATGATGGAAGGAAAGGGCATGGCTATCTGGGGGAACAGACGTCCAAACTGCAAAAGGAAGAAAGCAACACAACCCAAATGTAGGGAACCCAAGATAAATGGGGAACAGGACCAAAGAAAAGCTGGAAACACCCACATCCATGGTTGTCATGTGGTTCATGGAAACACAACGCTTCCTGTAGTGTAGGGGGTCCAAAGGAGTTGGTTGCTGGAGTGGGCTGTGGGAGTTTGACAGGCAGGAGTGACTTAGAACTTTGTCTTTCACTTCCATTTTTCCTTTGGTTTGTGCTTCAATGATTCCACTCAGATTTGTGCCTGCTTCTAAGGTGGCCTAAGTCAAAGGAGCTAGGAGAGGGCATGTCTGCCCTTGAACAGGTCATCTAGATACAGCCTAACTGCACCATTCTAAGCCATGCCCAGCATGTCCCCCTGGCATGCCCCTGCTGCACTCCCTAGGCTGGCATTGCTAGGCCAGTGCAGGTCCATCTGTCTTGCGCTGGTCCAGCTAGACTTGCGCTGGCCCAGACCCTTTTCTGGTGCAGCTAGGCGGGGCTGTCTGGCATTAGGCTAGCTCAAGTGCACTTCAGGATTGCACCCTTAATGTCCCATTTTTCCAGGACATGTCCTCTTTTTTAGCCCTTTGTCCTGGAAATTTTTCCATTGTCCTCCTTTTCTTTGTGAGCAAGCAACATGTAGCCTTCTTGGAATTAATACATTATATGGAATAAATTATGTGTAATAGTTTTAAATAAGGACTGTGTAATGTTTACACTAAACACAAGAAAGCAATATATGGTGATGCCTCACCTAACAAATTTAATTCATTCTGGAGGGAGGCATGTTTGTTATGTGAAACGTTCTTTACATGAAGCTGATTTTCCCATAGGAAATAATGGAAACTCAGACGATTAGTTCCACAACCCCAAAAATATTCATATAAAAATATTAACTGGATGTAAAAATGATGACAGAACACTGGGATTGAATTCAAAACATGCATTCAATGTGCATGATCTTATGAAGTCTACTTAGGCTACAGTCCTAAAGACACTTTCCTGGGAGTAAGACCCATTTAACACAATGGGGCTTACTTCTGGGTAGACATGGTTAGGAGGCTGCAATCCAAGACACCTTCAAAGTGTCTCCCCACTTTCTCCTTCTCTCCATCCTGAGCCTCTCTCTCCCCTGCTCCCTTCTGGCTAGCCCTGAGCTGCTTCCCTCTTCTCCACTGCTCTTCTCTCCCTCTGCCCAGCGGACACCCGGCCACAGGAGGAACAGCGCAGAAGTGTTGCTTTCTCTATGGGCAGGTGCTAGGCAGCCCTGATGCTTTTTAAACAGGCTGCTGGCCAGCACGCCTGCCCCAACTGCCAATGAATGTGTTCTTTACGTGAAGCACAGTTTGTTATGTGAAACCTTGAGAAATCCTTGAGAATCCTTGAGAAACGTGAATCCTTGAGAAATTTTTTTTTGTTACGTGAAACATACTTTACGTGAGGCGCCAGGTGTCCTCCAAAAGAGCTTCACTGTCCTCCATTTTGGCTTCATTTTGGAACCTTGCAATGGTGTGCAGTACCCCATCATGTCATATGTTGTTGGATTTGTATTGGAGAGCAGAGTCCAATGTAAAAATTGGTTTTGAAATATCTTCTTCCTATTAAAGGTTATGGCCAAAAAACTAAAAATCAAAAATATGCATCATTGAGCTCTATGGGAAAGTGAAAGTGCCCATTGTCATGGCTTTACTTGTGAGTAGGCAAATGTGTCATCGTCCACCAGAAGGCCAGTCTGAAAGGAAGCCAAGACCTTGTCCTCTTTTTGAGGTTTGGGCATCTGGTCACCCTGGTCATGGGCATTCATGGTGCCTGCTTTTCTAAGCCTCCAAGAAGCTTTTACAGTCAATAAAGAGTTCTGTCTTTCAAGAAAGGCTACATGCCAGGTGTATCTCGCCATGGTCTGGCCACACACTCTGGCTTGCTGACTTCCCCACAGACAGGCCTCACAGCTGGCTCCTTTTGGCTGCCACCCAAAGACTCTCCACTCAGCTTGCCACCTGAACAAGCAACCTTCAGATGAATTATCTTCAGATATGCTGGCAGCTCACCCCTCTAGGCCAGACCTGAACATGAGGTTTATTCTGCATTTCTGAATTCTGTCTGCTTTGTCTAGGTCATTGGCGAATATACAAAAATATCTGGCAACATTTGCAAAAGCCTAGAGATGGAGGTTCTCAAAATCAGCTTACAGGAAGTGAAAGAATTCATACCACGGTAACTTCTACCTACTTTTTTAATGTCAAAAACTAGATACAAAATTTAAGAATTGGATCCCTTGATCCAATCAAAGCTTGTGTTGAGTGTGATTATTTGGAAAGCAACACCAGCCAATGAGAAGATACGGGATCCTATGGTTGTCAACTTAGGCCGTAGAAAATTATCTTAACTCTGTGGCTGCAATCCTGTGTACACATTTGTTTGGCAGTAAATACCATCCAACCAGTGGTACTTACTTCTGAATGCTTATGATTGTGCTGTGGTCAATAGGTCTTGCAGGTGCCACAGTGTGTCATGTACGCAGCATCTCCCGCTCACAATCAGAGCCATTCTGGGCAGAGATACTTAATAATAACTGTAAGTCATTCTGTTTAAATGTTTGAACAGTTGATTTTAAATGGATCAAGGGGGAAGGGGTTCACCAGAGGTGCCGTCACAATGCAAACATTAAACACAGAGCTGGACTCTTCTTGCCTGATGTAGCAACCTCTGATACCACCTGGAAAGGAGTTCCAGCCTGCTGCATTAACTCATTTATTTTATCTCCTTCTATATATATAAAAGAGAAAAGTCACTCAGTGACTGACTCACTGACTGACTCACTGACTCATCACCGCCCTGCCAAAACCGCTCGGCCTAGAAGTGTGAAATTTGGGGTGGATGTTCCTTCTGTGACCGAGAGGTGCACTAAGAACTGGTCTTCGGAAATTCCAACAGGAAGGGGGTGAAAAGAGGCGCAACGCGTTTTCCTCCCTGTACTTTGCATTGAGAATTGCTGACTCATCAACATTCCAGAACATGGAATTCTGGGAGGGAGTTCCTTCTGTCACCTGAACACCCACCAAGAACCCATGTGGAGAAATTTAACCCTTAAGGGGCTGAAAAGGGGGAAACGGGTTTTTGTCCTACACTTAGCATGGGAGACTGACCAACACCCAGCCAATTGGGTGCTCAGTGCCTGGTGCACTGGGGGATGTTCGGAGGAAGAGGTTGCACTGGCGAGGATGCTGCGTGTGGGGGAAGTTGCGCATGGAGGAAAGTTGCACATGGAGGAAAGTTGCACATGGAGGAAGTTTTACATGGGGGTGATGCACATGGAGAAAGTTGCGCATGGGAGGATGGTGCGCATGGGCAGAAAGTTGCGCATGGGGGGAAGTTGCGCATGGGGAAAAGTTGCACATGAGAGGAAGTTGCACATGGGGGATGATGCGCATGGGGGATGATGCGCATGGGGGAAGTGGCACATGGGGTGTTTCTGCACCGTGGGGGATGGCATAGGAGAAAATGTTACACCCACAGCGTGGGTACGCTTTTCGCTAGTACATGTATAAACTGTTCTTCAATAAGAAGTGTTTTCAGCATGGCTAATGAAAGACAATGGCAATAAAAGAGGAAAGTCAAAACAATGATTATGAAAAAGCATACTACAGATCAACTCTATGAATAAATAAAGTGGAGAGGGGCTGCTGACCATGTCACCACTAAAAGAGGTGAGGAGTGTAGCAGATAGGAGCAGGGCCTTTTTGGTGTCTGCACCCCAGCTATTAAATTCCCTTCACCTGGAGCTGTTTTTCCTCTTTGGAGAGTTTTCAGCGGGGCCTTAAAACATTTTTATTTACAAAAGCCTTCAATTAGTGCTTGGTGATTAAAAATTACTGTTTTTAATCTACATTTAAGTTGTAGTTTTGTTTTTAGATGTTTTTAAGGACTCCCCGTAGTTACTCTGGATTGCTCCCATAGGCTGCAGTCCTAACAAGACTTTCCTGGGAGTAAGATGCATTGTACTCAAAAGGGCTTCCTTTTGAGTACACATGGTTAGGATTGTGCTTTATAGATATGAGTTTGAAATGTGATTACTTTTCCTCCTCTTACACATTTGTTGCTTTCTGAAATGGAACTAATCACACATACCAGTATCTTCAAAAAGTTTAAAAGCAAAATAGGAGCTTTCAGTCTGAATCAACTCTAAATGAAACGAAAAATAGTTTCACATTAACCTTTGAAATGTTCACCCCAGTGAGACCTGAGCGGAGTGCTATTAAACGCTTACCCTATCAGATATGGCAGAGGGAAAGGAAAATTACTTGTCTAGATTGTGAACTTCTACCACTTCTGAAATGTAACTAGAGTTACAAATGCATAATTAACTGATCAGACTGACTGATCAGGTCTCATATTTTACTCTCAATTTAGATTTTAAATGTAATTAACCCCGTTGTATCCAGTGAGCCTCAGATAATCAACATTCTTAACTGTACAAGGAGATATAATGAATTAGGAATACTTCCTGCCCAAGATTATTCTAGAACATATGCTGTTTTCAAAAGTTTATAGTCTTTCACAAGTTTTAGTCCAGTGTTATCAGAAGCACATTCAACACTTATGGGAGACTGAAGGTATGTAGGTCTGTTGAACTCCCTGCTACAGGATGTGGTGATGGCATCTAGCCTCAATGCCTTTATGAAGGGATTGGACACATTCATAAAGGACCATCAAAGATTACCACCCCACGAGGGATGGACAACCTCAAAATGCCATATGCAGGGGAGGGCACCTGGATGCAGGTGTCATATGTGCTCCCTAAGGCACCTGGTGGACCACTGTATGATACAGGAAGTTGGACTAGATGGACCATTGGCCTGATCCGGTGGCAGCTCCTTTTATGTTCTTATGTTTTTATAATCCTAACCAATTTAGGCTATCACAACTCACCCAGTTCCCATTCCTGAGTTGGTGTGGGGTGGCCAGCACATGTGTGTACACTGACCTAATATCCTTGTTTGTGGCACAAAAGTGCTGTATGGCATCTTTGAGACACCCCAGGTCAGCATGGGAGTTGTGCCAGGGCTTATGGCAGCTTAACCATGGGTTAGGATTGCACTGTGAGGGTCTAATCCGATCCTACGTGAAGGGGACAGTTGAGGTTATCCATTATTTATCAATGTTTACATTACAGTTTTGGAAATGCATTTCTGGAATGTGACAAAGTGAAAGATCGTCCTCAGTTTGTGCCATTAATAGTGGCCTACATCAACAACTTCCATGACCTGAAGTAAGTTTGATTTTTATTAATATTGTTTTTAAAGAAATGAAATGGTGCATGTCTTGGGGCTGGGTTAAGAAGCTAATTGATGGTGTTAATGTTTCTACTACTGAATATATAGGAATATTATTACAAGGATATTGCAGGCTTTGTGTGATGTGTTTCCGTTGTTGCACCTCCAGACCCAGACATGGCGCCTGGAGCAACATGCCTCCTTGGTCCTTTCCCTTTGCCCCAGTATCATCCAATGGAAGGGGATTAACAAACGAAATACAAGAAATTGCTTGTGCTTCTTTATGCAAGGAGCAGTTGCCTCTGTCTCAGTGGTGATGGTTGGGACACCAGCACTTAAAAATCTCTCCCTGCACCCCAAGGATTGTATTGACCATCAGAGAGCTGTAAAAATTCCCTTCATGGCAGTGGTAGCATCAGGGGCCAACCAGGTTGAGCACTGGCAGAGGTCCACCTGATCACGAAAGGTCCACCTTGTCAGATTGGGAGATAATTTATAGGTTATTGTGGTGCCTGTATTGTTCAACCTGATTCTGGATATTTTTGTGCTGCTGATTCAGGAAATTAGCCCTAATTTTCTTAGCCCATCCCTGTGACGCAGCTGGATCCAATCGTATCGGCTCTGCAGTTCCATTGGACTATTTCAGCGGCATGGAAAGGTGGGATTTGCTGCTTGGGTAACAGCCTGTCCTCCATATTAATCTACCCAGGGCATCGTGCTCTGGAGAGGACATTCAGAGCATGATACCATAGTCTTTCAAGACTGATGGATGCCAATACATAGACATCCACAGATACCACCACTAGATGTCAGAGCAACTCCAGTTATTAGCAAGAAGGAGAGCAGTTCATGAAAATCCCGCATCAAACTGCACATTGGGTCAAATGCCTAACGTTGCTCTTTGTTGCCAGAAGTACACACAAACATTTATAAACAGTTTTGCTTCTATCCTAGTTTTACGACAGTGCGCACAATCCAGAGTAACTACAGGGAGTCCTTGCTCCGGTGTAAGAACAGTTTGCTCTGGATTGCAATATGAATTTCCCATAGGTTTTCACTAGGTGGTGCAGTAACTACGGGTACACGTAATGTGTCTTATGTGCTCCCGTAGTTACTCTGGATTGTAGGGAGTGTTTCCTTACAGAGCAGCTGGGTTTGTCTGGTGTTTGTCAAGAATTTATTAGGATTTTTCAGGGAGCAGATGAGTAAAGATGGATAAACTTTGAGAAATGCTGCTCTAGAATGGTTCCAGAACAGTGCTTTGCAAAATGGTGGTCTGCACACCAGTCCATGGCAAATTTCAATTTTAAAAAACACCAGTTATGATATATTTGTACAAATCTGACACACTGGAAGAAAAACAGACTTAAAATCCCCAGATGGAGGAGGACAAGAAAAGAGGACTTGGCTAGAGGGGAAGAGAAGTTAGGACCATCATCCAGCTTTACAAATAATTATTTTTTAATTCCCATTACCTGCTGAGCCAGTGTTGGGGTCTCCTTTCTGGAGCACTTTTCAGATCTAGGTTCCTGGGATCAGGGCCATTCTGGAAGCCTTGCACACCCTGCACTGACTATCTACACCAGCCAAAGTGTTTATTTACTCGTGAGTAAACTCAGCTGTGCATTTTCATTTCAATGGGCTTCAACACAGAGGGTAAGGTTGATGGAGGGAACTTCCTCTTGGGGTGAATGTGGGGCCTGTAGTTCCTGGATCAGGACCCTTTCTAGCCTTGGCTTCCTCTCAGCCTGCGCAGACGATGGCATGTTCGCCTACTCATGTGTAAGGAAATATGCAAATTTTGGAGTTTCTGGGGCTTTTTTTGCCATACCTTTGGCTAGGAAGGTGCTATCTCAAAACAGAATGTTGCATTGGACTCTGATCTTCAATACAAATCCAACAACATATGGCATGAGGGGGTAGCATGCACCTTTGCGAACCTCCTTTTTGGGGGTCCCGCAGTCCTCCTACTGCACATCACCCCCCTGGGCATATCTCCTGGTGCAGGCTGCACCCCCTGGTGATGCCACTGCATACTTGCAAATGGGATCGATAGAGGGTCCTGTCCCAATTTTCTGGAAGAGAATTATGGCAACCCTATCTGTGTAATTTGTATATTGTAGGTTGTAAATTGTCAATTTCTCTAAAAGGCATCTATAGTGAAGTTTTGAATATGCAGATTTATTCACACGTAATTAGCCAATTAACTGGTTAAAAGCTGGATGGTTCATCCAATGCAGTTTCTTCCTTTGGAAAACAGCCTATTTCCAAATATGTCTCTTTTCCTTCATAGAATTACCCCTTCTTACTGGGCAAGAGACACTCTTTCAAGTGGGTGTTCCTCTTTTATTTAGCAGGGGGAGAGAAACTGGCCCTCCACACCCCAGCAAAGTCTGCTCTAGTGGCTTCTGCTGGTGTTCTTTTTGCACTTTAGATTGTGAGCCCTTTTGGGACAGGGACCCATTAGCTATTAATTAGCTATTAATTTTTTCATTTTCTTGTAAACCGCTTTGTGAACTTTTCAGTTGAAAAGCGGTATATAAATACTGTAGATAGATAGAATTGGAAGGGACCTAGCAAGTCATCTAGTCCAATCCCCTGCCTGCAGCAGGAAATCCTCCTACAGCATCTCTGACAGATGCTTGTTGAGCCTCTGCTTGAAGTTCCCCAGTGAGGGCGAGTCCACCACCTCCCTTGGCAATCTGTTTATTATCTAAGTGCAGAACCTTGCACTTCTCCCTGTTGAAGTTCATTCTATTTGTTACAGCCCAGTATTCCAGTTTATCCAGATCCTCCTGGAGGTTTCTCCTGTCTTCTGTTGTGTTTGCTGCTGTTCCCAGCTTGGTGTCATCCACAAATTTGATCAGGCTCCCCCATATCCCTTTCTCCAAGTCATTGATGAAAATGTTAAAGAGAACCAGGACCAAGACAGTGGCTTGGGGTACCCCACTTGAAACCAACCTCCAGGTTGACACAGAACCATTTACTAAAACCCTTTGAATGCGGCCGTCGAGCCAGTTGCAGATCCACCTAACGATTGCCTCATCTAGCCCATATTTCTCCAACTTCCCAATTAAGATGTCATGTGGGACCTTGTCAAATGCTTTGCTGAAGTCAAGATAAATGACATCCACAGCATTGCCATGTCCAGTAAGCTTGTAACCCGATCGAAAAAGGAGATCAGATTTGTCTGGCAAGATTTATTCTTGGTAAATCCATGCTGGGTTCTTTTGATCACCGAGTACTTGTCTAGATGTGCACAAATTGTGCTTCAAATTACAGAGACATATGTATACATCCTTTCCTTTGTGCTAATTAATGCTTGTATGCAGTAAAAGGTCCCACAGGACTCCGACTGCTGAAGGGGTATGCTGTTTAAAGTTTAACCATTTTCCAACAAGGGTACATCATGTCTTCTAATTAAGACATAGGTGGCAATATCAATTAAGATATTTGAAGAGGACTGTTTATTTGGAAGTTATTATATTAGTAGAGATTTGATCAGGAAAATGTAATAACCAGTGGGAAAAAACTTAACAGATTGGACCAAAAAGAAAAACCTGAAAATATAATCTTATGAATCTAATCTTGAATAAAAGCAAATTATTCTTCTCTGTGTTTCTTGACTGAGTGATACTTTGCATTAAATTGAAGTGCACTGTGGGTGGCGCAAGCAGTTAAGACGCTGTGCCTGTTAATCAGCAGGCCAGGGTTCAAGACCCAGGTCGGCCCCACAAGACAGGGTGAGCTCCTGTCCTTAGCCTAGCTCTGCGACGCCAGCTGGATCCAATCATATTGGCTCTGCCTTTCCATTGGACTAATTCAGTGGCATGGAGAGGGGGGATTTGCTGCTTGGGTAACAGCCTATCCTCCATAACAATCCAACCCAGGCTTTCATGCTTCACATGCAGCATATGCAGTGCCAAGCACGATAACATAGTCTTTCAAGACTGACAGAGGGCTGCTTTACGGCCAGTGTTGTTTGGAATGTAATACAGAGTTTCTTTGTCTGAGCACTGTAGCTTTGTCCAACTTTATCTGCATGTTGATTTCTTCTCTACAGGATGGGATTAAAAACCAATTTTAATGTCGACCATAAAGACCTGGAGATCCTGACTGGTCTGATGCTGAAATACAAGAAATGTTTTATCAATAAATTAAAACTAGAAACACAGGTAAGAGGTGCACTTGCAGGACTCTGATGGAATCCATTTGCTCTGATGACGCAGCATCCATTCCTGCAAACATGTTTGTAAGAGGCTATCACTGGAGTGTAATTTAATTATGAAGAAGAGGCAAGAGAGTCCCTGACCTTGCTAAACCATCAATAGCTGGACAAGCTTTGTTGAGGCTATAAAGATTCTGCTGATAAAGGAGTGATCAGTGCATGTGCTCAGGGGAAATGCACATGCTTTGCACACATTAGATCTCTCATTCAATTCCCATGACATCTGGTTGGGGGGAAAAACGTCATTTGATGGAAAACGAGCTCTCCTGTAATTAGCCAGAAATATGGTTGCCATATGTCCTGAAAAACAGGGACAATTCTGATTTTGGGGGATTGTGTTCACATACTGGCAAATGGGACAGAGGACCTTCCAATTTTGTGGAAGAGATTAGAGCAACCAGAAAGGATTGGGCCAGAAGGGTTTGGGCTTTTAGTAATTAGCATTACCCACTCATTAGCTGCCACTCAGTAGCAGCCAGAACATGGAGTGTCTTCTGTGGTATTTGGGGAGCAGAACTCCTTAAAGTTAAGCACTAAGAAATGCTTCAAGAAATGCTTCAACCACCAGAAAACCAGACATTTCTTTGCTAGTTTCCGATTGGTAGATAAAACAGCAAGAATTACCGGTATATGTAGTTTCTCCTGCTGTGTGTTTTATCTTGATATAAATATTCTTATCTTAAGTTTGCAAAGAGATTTGCAAACTTATGTCCTAAAAAACAGGTTGAGTTACAACATGCATATACACTGGCCCACTGCATTTTTTCATAATAAGTGTGCAGCAGCAAACATTTTCAGAAGCAAAGGATATGCCTGCATTTTTGGTTTTTGCTGGACCTCTTTGCTACTGTAGGTCAGGTAGTAATACAGAATGTACCTCTTCATTCAGGAAGATTGACACAAGGCAATCTTGTGCTACCAGCACTTCTGATGCAATGCAGGTGCCAAAGCTGCAGGTTGCATTTGTGTGCAAGTGGGCTTTAGTTGTTTATTTGAACACATCCCATATGAAACTGACATATAAAATAGTTTCATGTAGGTTGTAGGGTTGCTCCCACACTAACTAGCAGCAGATCTCATCATGAGACTCAGCCTTACATTGAGACTATTGGCTCCGATAAGGAATAAGGTGCTGACTCTGGAATTTAATCATTGCATAAGATGTAGTGTGACTGAACTGCAATGGCCCAGCCATCAACTGTGAAGGGATCTGTCCTTGAAATTTTTTTGTTCCAACTTGATATAGCAGTAACACCTAGAGGACCTGCTAAAATCTCAATATACTGCTGAGAAAGGAGTGCTCAGTGCTTGTGCTCAGGGGTGAAGACATAAGATTTGCACACATAAGATTCCTCATTCAATTCCCATGACCTCTGATTGAAAAAAGGATCATTGGATGGAAAATGGGTCTCTCTTGTAATTAGCTAGAAAGGATTGGGTGGTTAGTAAGTTGCTTGGAAATTGATGCTGATTCCTGGAGACTCCAATTCAAACTGGAAGAGCTCACAGCCCTAATATGCATGGTGTTTTACAATAGAAGATCCCTGCCCCAGGGATCTCACAATCTACAAAATTACCTGTGGCAGATAGTAGGAGACAGGGAAAGGAATGGTCAGTGATGATTGAATATGCTACTATTTCACACACATGAACTTGGGTTCAGCTGCAAAACATAATAGAGAAGGTGAACAAGGAATCTGGCTAGATGTCATCATAGAGCCAGGATGGTATTGTGGTTTGGAAGCGGGATTTGGGGCACAATCCCAACCAACTTTCCAACATGGAGGTTAGGGCAATGCAACTTTGAGGAGGGAACAGACATTCCTTAACCCTGAGGATGTCTCCAGAGCTGCCCCCCAGCTGCAGATGTAGCACATGCCCCACTGGCACAACAATGCCAGCACTGGAAAGTTGGTTACAATTGTGCCCTCAGATCCAGGTTCAAATCCCCGCTCAGCCAAGCATCTGCTGGGATGATCTTGGGACAGTCACTGTCTCTGAGCCTTACTTACCGCTCACAGGATTGTTATACGAACCAAAGGAGGGTAGATATATACAACCTTGAACTCCTTATAAAAATGTGAAATAAAGGTGTAGGAATGTTTTGAGAAGGGAGCACATGACAATGACCTAACTATATTTGTGAAGCACAAGATACAGGACCCACAAGCTGAAACCAAAGACCCACAAGCTGCTTTCATATGGGCTCTGGCTTCAGAAGGAGTCCCACAAGGCAAATGGGAAACTATTTTTGAAGTGGGATAGATTTTCAGAAGCCATTTTTGATGTGGCAAAAGAACAAAAGAAAAGAAAGGAAGTCTAGTGGTGGGGCACACGCTCGCAGGCCTGCCAGAAGTAGCCCTTTGGATGATGGCTAAAATTACAATCAAAGCCAGTGCTTTAAGGCCTTTAAGGCTTTTGGCAGGAGGGCCACTTCATCTCTCTGACATGGTTTTGGAGGTCAGAAAACTAACTTACATTTCAAATTTGAATACATGTACATAAATTTGCATATAATACATTGGAGTGAATAATTTACATAGAATGTATTGGACTGAATTACAAAGCTTGCCCGAGGGCCGGATAAAGAGGTCTTGCTGACAGTCACATCTGGCCCCCGGGCTGGGGTTTGGAGACCCCTGCTTTGTCATAGTGCTGATTTAAATGTATTTCTGTCTGCTTTGTTTTCCAGCCAATGTTTAAGAAAATTCTAAGCAGAGCATGGATTTTAACTAGTAAATCTCCTGACTCATTCATTATGAAAATACTATTAGTCGTTGAGGATTTTTCTAAACACCTAACACAGCTGAAGGAGCCCTTTCATAAGGTAAATTCTTAATAACACAAGAAGGAGATTGTTGTTTAGGATTAGCCTTTATTTTTATTCTTAACCTTCCTATACTCCCATATCTCTCTTATACTTTCCCATATACTATATTCCATACTCCGTATGTGAAAAGTTAAATTTTACATAGTTTTTTTTCTGCAGTATAACAGAATTGAGGAGGAGAGAGTGTACCCTGAAGATTTTTTCAGTGATCTCCCTTTAGATCTAGGTCTGCCTGTTAAGGAATATCTGTAAGTCCCAAATGTCTTCATTAGAACTAAGGTACACATTAGACAATTGGTATATGGAGTAACACCTATAAACGTACTGTGAAAGTACATTTTAAAGCACCATGAAAGTCCATGGTAAATGTACCATGAACAAGAGCAAAAGAGTAACTCTCAAGACTCTCTTGCTCGCTCTCTCTTTTTGCAGTGCCAGAATGCATTTTTTTTCTTACATCCTGCAGGCTGTCCAAATGCCCCCTCCCCACTGAAGCATGCAACGCAGCCTCCACTAAATGCTAAAAAGTGTAGGAGGAGAGGTTTGTGCAGCTATCTTCTCTCAATGCTCCAGCAAAACACATTTCAGTATTGTTGGGTGGAGTTGTAAAGAACTGCAAAGGAACTTTTAGATCTTGGAACGTAAACACAAGTTGTCAGACTGCAGCACTTGTACTCTACACTCACTGCACTCTCCCTGAAGAGAGAGATTTTGGGACAACTCCATAGCACATAAATGAGGTGTGCCACCTCAGCACATCTCCAGCAATTATGAGAGGTTATGATAAGTTCCTTATGTAACGTAGGGAGGTGTCAAATGCATCCTAAATATATTTTTGTTAGATAAGTTTCAACTGAGGATCTAAAGACAAGCAGCTTATATTCACTGGTGGGCCCAGGCTGGTTCGGTCCAGTTCTTGGGAACCGGTAGCTCCCATTTCCCTGCCGCTACCGAACTGGTAGCGGCGGGGCCCCCCAAACCGGCCGAACCGATTCGCTGGCGCAGCATGCAGCAGCAGCCAGCTGACCATCTTTTAATTTTTAAATCTGCTGCTCCTAGCAGCAGTCCAGTGAAGTGCCCCAGAAGCCTCAGCGCTGTTCTTTTTCCGGCACCCCAGAGACGTCTGGCTGGCACGCACCACCCACCCACAGCACAGAGGGGCTTCCCCCAGGCGTGCTTGCGCGCTGCTTGGAAAGCACAGAGGGGATGGCTCAGGGGGGCTCCCCCAGGTGTGTGTGCTGCTTGGATGGCACAGGGGGGCTTCCCCCAGGCACGCTGCTGAGCCTCAGAGCACCATCCTATACAGGTCTACTCAGAAGGAAGCCGCATACTAGTCAATGGGGCTTACTCCCAAGGCGGAGTGGAAAGGACTGCAGCCTCAGAGCACCATCCTATGCAGGTCTACTCAGAAGTAAGCCGCATGCTAGTCAGTGAGGCTTACTCCCAAGGCGGAGTGGAAAGGACTGCAGCCTCAGAGCACCATCCTATGCAGGTCTACTCAGAAGTAAGCCGCATGCTAGTCAATGAGGCTTACTCCCAAGGCGGAGTGGAAAGGACTGCAGCCTCAGAGCACCGTCCTATGCAGGTCTACTCAGAAGTAAGCCGCATGCTTAATTTTTTAAAAAAATTTAAATTTTAAAAAAGTCCCCTTTAAATTCTCCCCAGCCCTGGCCCCTGACCTCGGCCCCGCCCACGTCCGGAGAACCAGTTGTTAGGGGAGGCTGGGCCCATCACTGGAATTTATATTTGTTTACAATAACAATTCATTAGCGGCGGAATTCGACAAAAGTAACATTTGACAAATAAGATCTATCTGGAGCAAACTGAGAGCACCAGCATGTATTTAAAAAAGACACTTGTACTTTGGAAGACACATAGATGAGAGTGCAGAACTTAGTATGGAGGGAGCTTCAGAAACAACACAGTTTAATTGTGGTCAGGTTTCCAAATAGGAAAGCATCATTTACATACAGCGGGAGCTTTAACGCACATTCATCTACCTTCAGGCCCTTAATGAATTGATTGTGCTGTATTGGAGATGCCAAGGGTTTAAGGGAAAAAATTGAACCGGAGGGGGAATATTAGATATCCCTGTCTGGTACCATGGAAGGTAAGTAAAATGATTTTACATACTTCTCCATAGACCAGCTAGTCTCCAATGGGACTCTTCAGGCCTATGCCAACTCTTCAGCTGGTGTAAATCTGAAAGGCAGGGGACAGGTTCAGGCTAGAAAGTATGTATAAGATCCAGTGGTGGGAAAAGTGATAGGAATGCAGAGTCAAGTCAAGTGTAGAGTCATCAGAGCCCCATGACACAATTCTAGTGACCCTGGCACTCTGGGGTGACACATGAGTGTCTGAGTTGAGTTAAAAGCACTCAAGTTGACTCAACTCTACACTCAACTTGAGTCAAGATTCCCTAAACAAAGCAAGCAAGGACCCCCACTCAGACTTGGTGACTCGAGTCAGGAAAGGCTCATGTCTGGGGGGTTCCAACCTGAGTGTTTTTAGAGTTTACAAACTTTTTTAGAGTCTTTGAGTGACTTGAAAAATGGAATTATCACAACTTGAATCTGAGTCTTTTCACCCAAGTTCCCGTTTCTGCCTTGTGTGTACTGGTACTTGTTCCACTGTGATCTAGGTGACCAGATGCCCGAACCCCAAGAAGAGGACAAGATCCTCCAAAACTCCTGACATCCGAATAAAATTCCTGACGTGTTAAACAGAGTAGGACACCCAAAAAATTGTAGGGTGAATGTAGGACATGTTAAAATAAAAGCAAAAAACCCTCATATTGCTTTCCTTTACTTAATTTCGACACTATATCACTTATTGTTAAATTGTAAAAAAGGCACATGTTTAAGTGATCCAAAACCAAAGCAGCCAACCTTTCTCAGGCCAGCATCTCCTTTGCAAGACCTGATTCCAGAACCAAAAATGCACATGTTTAAGTGATCCAATCTGTGATCTTCTCTGTGAACCACTCCAGACAAGCCCACTCCCTAGCCTGATCTACTCTTTAAGTACAGTCTGATCAGATGACTGGAAATGCCTGGAGACCCCTGGAAAAGCAGGGGTTATATAGAAAGGGGGAAACCTCCCTCTCCAGAATTATCAGGGCATTTTCCTGGCCTTTTAAAAACTTGTTTTGTGCATGAAGCTACAGCTGTGTGTGCACTGGGCTTTTCCCACAGCCAGCCCTGCCTCTCCTTCAGCTGGCAGGCCACCTATGTTACCTGCTGGCCCAGCAATCCAGTGGCTGGCCCAGCAATCCAGTGGCTGCTATGCTTCTTTTCCATCCTTGCCGGCCAGACCAGCATCCTTGCGGCCATTTCACTGGTCCAGTGGCTGCCTCCAGGGCTTCACTGGCTGGTGAGGCTACCCTTGCAGCCTCTGGGCCTTCCCTGGCCGGTGTGGCTCTCCTTGTGGCTTCTCCTGCCACCTCAGGGGTTTCCCTGGCCTGCACAGCTCCCCTGTGGCACAGCTCTCCTGCCACCTTGGGGTTTCCTGGCCAGTGTGGCTCCCTCGCGGCTTCCCGCCACTGCTGCACCATCCCTGGAGCCTTCCAAGACAAGGTGAGTGTGTCTTTGTGTGTGTGTGTGAGAGAGAGAGTGTGAGGTGTGTGTTTGTGTGTTCATGAGTGAGTGAGAGCATGTCAGAATCATGATGTTGAAGTCACTTATTGTGTTGCTGCAAACTGTTTTGTGGGCGTCTTACATGTCTGGGTCAGAATCATGTATGATGAAGTCACTTGCATGTGGCTTGTGTTGCTGCAAACTGCATTGAGGGCATCTTACATGCATGTTAAAAGGTTTTCAGTTTTAAAAGTGTTGAAATTAATTACAGGAAACCAATACGAGTATTTTTGCTTTATTTTAATATGTCCTACATTTGACCTACATTTGGGGGGGGGGGGGTGTCTTACATTTTTTTTAACTGGATAGGAATTTTGGCTTGGAGGACAGGAATTTTGGAGGACTTGGGGGGATTTGTGGTTTGGCATCTGGTCACCCTGTCCGAGTACCAGGCAACTGTCCTAGTACCTAGTACCCTGTCCAGTCTGTCCTAGTACCAATTTACTAGTGACTACACAGTGGAGGTTCTATGGTGTTGTTTCTGCCTTCTCACTAGCAGCCATGGCCCACAGAACAGTGGAGAAGCTGCTGCACCATCAGCCCTGGATTTACAGTGGCAGGATGTGAAATCCTCCTTTATATGGCGTAGTAAGGATTGGGCCAAGACTATGAATGGTAGTCAAGATAGTTAAAGAGATAGTTAAATAGTACTTTTAAATACCTGCCGATGAAGACAAACTATAGAAAAGGCTCTTGGCTTCCATCAAGTTCTGTTTTGTGTGTGTGTTTTTGTTTTTTGTTTTTTTGCTGAGCTGGCCACCATTGTTGGACAAGATGAACTCTTGCTCTGTCTGGTCCAGCTGAGGTCTCATGATTTTAATGGCTCTAAATTTAAAGTAGGCAGCATCCAAGCTTGTGATTCAGTATAGCCACAAGCACATATTTCTTCCTAAAAAAAATACATTGAAACATATAATCATAGATGCTTTTGGACAGACATGATGAGTAATTACATAGCTACTCTGTCCGCTGTTATTCCTCCCATGAAACATGGATAGAAGATGGATAGAAGATAACTTCAGTCCTGCTCAAGGTTCTCAGTTTACAATTTTGTTGCATGCTGATGCTAAACACCAAACCAGTTAAAGAACAGACAGCCCAATCCTATCCTTTCCCTTCTCCACCAACGCTGCCAAGCCACCCGTGTGGGAGAGGGCAGTCCTGGAGATCTCTTCCAAGTAAAGGAACATTTGTTCCTTTATCCAGTGCTGGAACAGGTGGAGTCAGACCAGCACCAGCAATTTAACTGGCTCCAGTCTGAGTTTACCCAGGAAGACAGATCATGACCTGTAAGAGGAACACCCACTGAGCTTGGAATTTCCCCCGAATCTTGCAGCACTTGCTCTGTCCTTTGTATCCTGGCCAGTAGCGGTTTTATTGTTGCCTTTTTGTATACAGGATTTTCTAAATGAAGCTCACAGATTTGTGATTAAGGCGTACATCACACAAATCCTCACGCGAAGAAGAAACATGAGGGAAACAAAACGGAAAGAGGTCAGCAAAATAATGGAAAAAGAAGCAGAAACTATAGACCAAACGATGAGAGTCTTGGTGGGTACATGCTACAATTTGTTTCCCTATCATATAACTAGGGCAACTGCTGTATGCTATTTAACTGTATGCTGTATGCTACTTGACCCTACAATCCAGAGTAACTATGGGAGCACGTAAGAGGCATTACATCCACCCGTAATTACTGCACCACCTCGTGAAAACCTATGGCAAATTCATATTGCAGTCCAGAGTAAATTGTTCTTACACCGCAGCAAGGACTCCCCGTAGTTACTCTGGATTGTGCCCTGACTATATGAAACTGCTGTATGCTATTTAACAAACAACCCAGGAAAAGAAATCAGATTTTGTAGCAATTAATGTGGATACATCATGCCCAGTATGAACAAACACAGTATATTGCTTCTTATTTAGGGATATAATCAAAGCTTGATGAGTTGATTGGAATGGAATCAACCAGAATTCAAAGAAGTTCTTTCTGTTTGAGAGAACTGTAGAGGTCAAGGGAAAGTCCTTGGCAGCAGTGGCATCACTACAGTTAGCATCACATGGTACAGGAGGCTGGGACTTAATCACTCATGTACCTTTTCCTATGCAATGGGCGGATGAATGCCCTGGATGGTGGCCATGTGATGTACCATTGCCTCACCCCACTGTTGGTTTTTGTTTGTTTGGGGTTTTTTGTTTGTTTGGGGTTTTTTGTGTGTTTGGGGTTTATTTTGCTATATAATATGTTAGAATAGAGATATTTCAACATGGTTTGTTTCACTGCATTCTGCATGAAATTATACATTGATTGATATATAACATGTTGGCATTATTCAAAAATACCAAAATTTTAAATTTTAAAATTTTTAAAAATTTTTGGCCAGTAGTGCCGAGTGTGCATTCCTGAGTGCAGTTCACATCCTTTAATGATGCTAACACTTATTAGTTGTTTTATGCACACTTTGTACTGCTCACACACAGCTTTAAGCACTTTTAAAAAAAAATTCCACAGTGATACAGTTGTGTTTATAAGATCTAAATGCTCCCAGTTTAAATCCATATAATAAAAAGCTAACCATATGTTCTAACGCATTTTTAGGGTTCAAATTCTGACTGGCTCTCTCTTGCCATTCCTTACATTGCTAAAATCATTGGTGAGAAGAAAAAGCATGTAATAAAAGAATATATCAAGGACCTGTGTCGGGATTATCCGGATATTGGGTATGTTGTACTAAGGCTCTGTTATAACTGAGATAATGTGATCTCCTTCCCGTAAATGTGTATATTTTCTCAGGAAGTTGTAATATAAGGCATTCCAAACAACGAGTAGCCAATCTTTAGTTCTCACTAGACAGGAAAAAATGTTTTTGACTGGTAGCTACAGATTACAGAGCACAGGACATAAGCATCATGTTTATTTTTGACACATGAGATGAACTGAAGTATGTTTGGGGTCAACCTCTTTTCTTATATATATTTTTTCTTTGTTTCAAGCCATGGAGAATTTACTTTCCTTGCATTTTACAGAATGGAACATATCATAGCTATTCTTGCCCTGCGAGGATTGCGGCGAAACAAGAGTGAATTCATCGCTGACCACATGGGCGGACCATCAGCATCTGAATCCCACAAAACATTGTTTGCTGAAATTGAACTTCCAAATGCCAGCCGATGTTTTTAATAATTGGCAGAAAAGCAGAGCCTTGGGTCACAGATATATGAATATGTGATGTGTCCTCAAATTGGCCCATGTGTCCATCTAGCCCAGTAATGTCTATTCTGCAACCTCTCTCCTTGAGATTTTTTTAACGGGAATATAACATTGTTGTTCCAAGGGCCATCAGCATCCAGGCAATGGAAACTGCAATTTACATAGTTCCCCAGTTTATCCATCTGGATGTCACCTCCTTACAATGCAGTCCAATTCAGATGCACTCACCTCTCCCTGCCTGTTCACATCTATCTGCCCCAAGGCTCTGTCTACAGGCAGCAGGTGTGGGGATCCCCATGTTATCAGGCAATTTTCCCAAACTTTCCAGTAGTTCCTTAAGGTAGCCTGTTTCTCTTTGGTCAACCAATAAGAATGCACTAAGACAATTTACATTTTAAAGTTTATTAAAGCTTTTCCATTATAGTAAGAGAAGACCCTTCCACTCCACCTGTGGGGCTCTAAATGGAGGATTCCAAACAATGCATGAGAGTCATACATTTAAAAGGCAGCAGATAACAGCAAACTTAACTACTTGTGACATGTCTAAGTTCTTAGAGTCCTGCTATGCAGGTTTGGTGTTCAAATGGACAGTTTGAACTCCACTGCACTCCAGTCACAAGCCACACTTCCAAAGACTGGCATCTCCCACTTGTATGGCTAATGCCCTTTGTGGTACATTCAAATCAAAGGGCTTTCATTTTGTTGAGCCATGATCTGGATCTCCTATGCCAGGGGTGTCCAAACTTTCAATTTTAGGGCTCCTGGACCTTTAACAATCTTGAATAAGGGAATTTCAGCAGGCGCACATCTTGATCTGTAAGATGAGAAATTGCATCTGCTAAAATTTCCTCCTTTACATACTTGTTAAAGGTTCAACAGCCCTAAGTTTGAAAGATTGGACATCCCTGTCCTAGGAACCCTATTCTTCTACTACTCAGGTGTCTGGCATAGCTCCAAGCTGACAGCACATGGTCTCCATCCTCACAACTCCTATACTCATCAGATAATATGTTACCTAATGGATATTTCTCATAGCAGTAACACTCCACCCTGGCTTCTAAATTGTCTAAATTATTCCTCTGACAGGGCAGTCCTTGGACTTCTCTATCTACTTCAAACAGTTTACACTTTCCTCCATTTCCACTTTCATACAATCCAGATCTTACAAAAATCTCTGCACTGCAGAATTCTTCTTTTCACATTTCCTCACTTACTCCTCTGAGGAGATGCAACAGGAGGGAAGGACCAGAGGGAGTACCCACCCCTGTGATAAGGACCCCTGCACTAAACCATGGACTTTATTGTAGTGATACATTCTGGAAGAGTCATTTATTTAATTTTCTCTGTAAACTGCTTTGTAAACTTTTTGTTGAAAAGCAGTATATAAATACTGTTATTGTTGATGGTGATGGTGGTGGTGATGATGATGATGACTGTTTTATCTTGATGAGTTTATGATGTCCAGGCTGTGGGTGGCACAAGTGGTTAAGTCACTGTGCCTATTAACCAGCAGGCCAGGGTTCAAGACCTGGGTCAGCCCCACAAGACAGTGTGAGCTCCTGTCCTTAGTCCAGCTCTGTGATGCCAGCTGGATCCAATCGTATTGGCTCTGCCTTTCCATTGGACTAATTCAGTGATATGGAGAGTGGGGATTTGCTGCTTGGGTAACAGCCTATCCTCCATAACAATCTAACCCAGGCTTTCGTGCTTCGCATGCAGCGTATGCAGCGCTGAGCACAATATAGTCTTTCAAGACTGACGGAAGCCTGTGATGTCCACATCCCTTTTTTGCCACCAAGTGTCCTTAAGACTTGAAAGTCTCTTGTAACATCCTGCTTTACTCTATATTTCCATTGTTTGGTAGAAGCCTCTGAAAGGCATTGGTTATCCTATTCTTATCCCTCAATTGGGCACATCTTATAAGCCTTGCTAATGTTCCCAAGCATGGATTGGTATTTGGAAGTGACCACATAGTTTTAACGGCTTCTTCCCCCACCCCTGCTTATCTTGAAAAGCACTTCACATTGTTTCAGATCTAACACATGCAGTAATCTCTAGACCCAGTTTATTTATTTATTTATTTCCCCGAACATATTATCCCTTTTTACTAATTAGGATATAAATGTTTTAATAACAATTATCACACATAAGCATATCTTAAAAATACCTGAGTCCACTATCAGCACAGAAACTCCTTTAAGGGGCCACAAACACCACCTGGCAGAATTCATCCATCATTGTTTTGATGCTATCAGTGGCAAAAGTGATGTAAATTCTCTGAATTATTCTGCTTGCTTCAAAATCCTGCTTGTATCTTAATTAGAGTAATAAATCCTGTTTCCAATTTCAGTTGATATTTGGCATGTTCATTGCCTCTGTATATGTTTTTTTTAAAAAAACTGTTGATAGTATGTTTATACTTAGTGTGTATTATTATTTAAGTTATTTTTCCTCCCCAATATTCATCTCCATCACAGCTGGGCTGCAAACCAACAGAATGCATGTTCTGCCAGCCTAAGTGCCAGGCTACCGATGGAGGTGGCTACTTAGTGGCTACCTCTTCCATCAGTGAGCACAGAGAGGTCACCAGGACAATTACTGGAAGTCACAAGTGTTCACCAGTAGCCGAAGGTACTATTCATCAGACCTTTTAGCAGACAGGGCAAGAGTGAGCTGTTCAGGTCAATGACAGTGGCCTCTGGGGATAGACAGAAGGCTGGTATCAGCAGTGATGGCTCCACTAATATCTTACTCTGTTTTGGCCCAGACATTCCCCATTTCCTCTGTTTGGACTTGTGTCACTGCTATCCAGGTTCTGGGGTTGGACTCAGATTTTGAGGATAAAGGTTCAAATCCCCATTCATTGAAGAAGCATCCTGGGTGACTTTGGACTAGTCACTGTCGCTCATCCTAACCCTACCTCATAGGGTTGTTGTGAGGACAAAAGGAGGGAAGGAAGTATGCCATTATGAGCTCCTTGGAGGAGAAAGGACACTAAAAAAATTGAAAATAACAAAAGATGCAATCCTAATGTAAGTTGTCACCATTCTACATCTCTTCAACACAGCAATTAAAAAAGCTACTTACTTGACTTAGAATTGCCACATTATTAGAAGCAAGTAGCCAACGAATTTTGGCATTATCCTGTTTATGCTTTAGATTATTCAGTAGGGAAGATAAATGTTGAATTCTAGTATTGTTGTAAAAGGGGCAATAAATTAAAATATGAATTAGTGTCTCAGTTATTCCCAACGAACAAGTGCACTTTGCATGTAGCAGCGACTGTCGGCAAAATCTGATCTCAAGTTCACAGGAGGGAAAGGCATTTCAACGGGCCAGAGACAGCATGCGATGATTTTGTGGATCATGGACTATGGCCAAATAGCTTGGACAGTGGCCTAGAACAAGTGTAATTGGAAAGTGAGTGGTGAACAAAATTTGGCTGCTGCTGCATTGACTGCTTGGCTTTCAATGACATAAAGCCTCTGAGTAACTATCTGCCTTGTCACGGACAGGTTGTTATTTCCCAAAAAGTGAGGAGAGAACCCGATGGAACAAAGTTTTTCAATAAAGCGTTGATATTCTAAGGATTGCCAAGAGTCAGTGAGTAGCTCTTGTAAAAGGGGAGCATGGTTGGCATTGAAACAAACTTTGAGCCAAAATTTGACAAAGTCGCACCATGCAAGATGTTCTCGTCTATACTGTCCAGCCTAGGACAGTATATGTCCAAGCACAGGGCTGCATAGGGGACACAGTGAGCCAAAGCAAAAATTTTGTATAACAAAGTGGATTGAATTCTTTCCATGTTGATATTAAACTCGGCAGCCAGATGGGGATTCCATAGAAAAGTTAGGCCAAGGCTTTTGCATTGAAAATGTGAGTGGCTGCGGGAATGTATTGGTTACCTCTCAAAAAGAAAAACCAGAAGATGGATTGGGAGGTAAGTTTTGCTGATCTGGATGCTGCAATACGATGAGGGACCCATGAAAGCTTGTACTGGAAAGTAAGACCAAGATATTTGACTGATTTGACTTGCTGTATCGCTTTGTCCTGGAAGATCCAAGTCCGATACTTTCAGGACTTTTCAAACGCTAAAGTTCTAGATTTAGAATAGTTGAGTTGGAGATCATTCAGAATAAGATACTGAATACAACTATTAATTAGACGTTTGAGGCCAACACGAGTTTGCGACAATAGCACCATATCGTCAGCACAAAGAAGTAAAGGAACGGGAAAGTGATTAAGTTTAGAGCAATGCAAGTCAATAGAGGCCAGGTGCATAGATAAGTCATTGACAAATAGTTTAAATAAAGATGGAGCAAGGACACATCCTTGTTTAACTCCTTTGTTGGTGCAAAACGGTTCGGATAGATTACCGTGGCTGTTCAATCTAATTTGACTGGAGGTATCAGAAAATAGACTCTTAATTAAGAACAATAACCGAGAATCAGTGTTAAGTTTGGCTAATTTAGACTACAGCATAGATCGATTGACAGAATGAAATGCAACCTTCAGTTCCATAAAGGCAACGTACTGTATAGTTTGGCATGCGGTTTGGACAGTTGTTTCTCTGCAAGATGTGAAAGCACAAGGCAGTGATCCAGAACAGATCTACTGGCTCTAAAGCCCCTGTCAGGAGGAAGAAGAAAGCTCCCTTCTGGAGATGGTTGGTGCTGGAAGAGTCCGCCATGGCTCCTCAGTGGGAGAGTCCATCCAGGGAGGAGCAAGGGGGAGCCCTATATAAGCTGTGTTTGGGTGGGAAAAAGGGACTGAGAGAGGAAGAGGCCTCAATGCCCTGCCTCTTACACACAGGCCTCTACGGCACCATGTGGTGAGGGGAAAAGCTGGCCTAGCCTCTCACAGAGTCCCAGCATCTGGTGAAGTTCTGGGTTCTTCCCTTTTGTACTGACTGGTGTGATGTTCATGCAAGCCAAGACCTGTAAAGAAAGTAAAGGCAACTTACCTGTTAAAGAACTGCTGCCTCCAGAGTCTCATTACTCCAACCGAAGTTATGTCTGAGCCAGGGACCCCAGAGAGACCTCCCTGTGGAACCCCCTCCCCACTCCCAAGAAATTGCCGAAAGCATCACAGTGGTGGCTGGCACGGGGAGCAGGGAGTAATGGGGGGACTAATTTCATGGGGAGAGTGATGACACATTTGTGGAAGCAATTGGGGGTACAACCCCTCAAAACGAGCGTTTACCACCCCCAAACAAACGGACTAGTGGAAAGGTTTAACCAAAGTTTGAAATGAATGTTAAGAAAATTTGCCACAGAGGATCCTAAAGGGTGGCCCCAGTGAGTCGAGGCTGTGCTGTTTGCAGCAAGGGAGGTGCCACAGGCTTCAACGGGGTACTCACCCTTTGAATTGTTGTTTGGAAGGAAGCCGAGGGGACTATTGGACGTAGCAAGGAGACAGTGGGGGGGTGAGGACGACAAGACCACTGGGAGAGGGCCGACAGACTTAGGCCAGCTAAGGGAGAGACTCAAGCAAATTTCAAAATGGGCCAGGGAAAATCTTAGGGAGGCACAAGAGGGGCAGAAGGTGAGATGTGATAATAAAGTGAGGGTCCGGTCCTTCGTCCCTGGAAATCAGGTCTTGCTGCTAATGCCAACCAGTGAAACTAAATTGGTAGCAAAGTGGCAAGGATCCTTTGAGGTCCTTAGGCGAATTGGGGAAGTGGATTATGAGTTAAGCATGCCGGGCAGGAAGCCGGCCACTAAAATTTATCATGTTAATTTACTTAAGCTATGGAAATCTAGACTGAGGCAGGGAAGAGAAGCAATGGCAGGAGAAGAAGAAGACCTAGGGCCCTGTGTAGGTCAAGGGAGAAGGGAGAGGACTAAAGCTTGGGGAACAGCTAGAACAGAGTCAGCAGGAGCAGGTCCAAAGACTGCAGCAAAGGTTTCATAAGGTATTCTCAAAGAGCCAAGGGGCAACAGACTTGGGTGAGCACAAGATACAGGTGAAGTCAGGAGCAGTGGTGAGGCTACCTCCAAGGAGATGGCCTCGTAACCTAGAGCAGGTGCTTATAAAAGAGGTGAAGGAAATGGTAGAGATGGGGGTGACAGAGCCATCAGACAGCCCTTGGAGGAGCTATCCAGTGTTAGTTCCAAAAGGAGAAGGAAAGATCAGGGTATGCCTCGACTTTCGAAAAGTCAATGAGGTTTCGAGATTCGATGCATACCCCATGCCCCGTATTGCTGACCTGCTGTCGAGAGAGAAGCAATAGCAATAAAATGGGCTATTGGGGCACTGAGATATTATCTATTGGGGGGCCCTTTTAGGCTAATCACTGATCATGCACCGCTCCAGTGGTTGCATAGGATGAAGGATGCAAATGCCAGGCTAACCCGCTGGTATTTGAGCCTTCAGCCCTATGCACTCACTGTTGAGCATCGGCAAGGGAGAGCCCATTTCAACGCAGACTTTCTCTCTCGACAGAGTGAGGACAGCCAATGGACCACTGGGGACACTGCCCCGGTCTTACCGGGGGGAGGGAGTGTCAGGAGGAAGAAGAAATCTCCCTTCTGGAGATGGTTGGTGCTGGAGGAGTCCCCCATGGATCCTCAGTGGGAGAGTCCATCCAGGGAGGAGCAAGGGGGAGCCCTATATAAGCTGTGTTTGGGTGGGAAAAAGGGAGTGGGACAGAGGTGCTGAGAGAGGAAGAGGCTTCAGTGCCCTGCCTCTTACACACAGGCCTCTACTGCACCATGTGGTGAGGGGAAAAGCTGGCCTAGCCTCTCACAGAGTCCCAGCATCTGGTGAAGTTCTGGGTTCTTCCCTCTTGTACTGACTGGTGTGATGTTCATGCAAGCCAAGACCTGTAAAGAAAGTAAAGGCAACTTACCTGTTAAAGAACTGCTGCCTCCAGAGTCTCATTACTCCAGCCGAAGGTATGTCTGAGCCAGGGACCCCAGAGAGACCTCCCTGTGGAACCCCCTCCCCACTCCCAAGAAATTGCCGAAAGCATCACAGCCCCCTTGCTCGGAGCCCAGTATTTTATTTTTGTCAACCCATGTGTTTAATTTGTTCAGTAGATGGAATGCAAACAACTTCCCTGGGACAGAAAGGAGGCTCATTGGCTTATACTAATGCCTGAGTGCTTCTATGTCTACTCTTTTCCCCCTTTACATTATTTATTATTCACTGTAAGTGTTAAATTTATTGTCTTAACTGACATGCCTATATTGAGTGGATTTTATCATTGTATATGTTTTGTTTTAATATGCCTAATAAAGGTTTGCTATGCATACCTTTATTAAATAACATACCTGTGCAATCCTAACGTAGGCTGGCACAACTCACCAGTCTTCCCATTCCTATGGTGATGTAGAGAGGCAAGCACATATATGTACACTGGCCTAACCCTTCCCCAGCAGTGGTGCAGAAATGTCTTGCAGCACTTTTGTGACTCTTCCAGGACAAGATGGGACTAGTGCTGGGGCTGATACTGGCTTAACTGGGAGATAGTATTGCAGCCTTACAGTGCAATCCTAAGCACTGCTACTCAGAAAGTAAGTTTTATTGAGTTCAACAGTACTTACTCCCAGGAAAGTGTGCTTAGGATTGCAGCCTTAGGGTGCAATCCAGAGTAACTACAGGGAGTCCTTGCTCCAGTGTAAGAACAATTTGCTCTGGATTGCAATATAAATTTCCCATAGGTTTTCACTAGGTGGTGCAGTAATTACGGGTACACGTAATGTCTCTTATGTGCTCCCATAGTTACTCTGGATTGTAGGGCTAGTCCTTCATCTGCTTTGGTACATTCCAGCAAAATATTTTTGCTGAGCATGGATTCTTGCAATAATATCCCAACTGGCAGAACAAAAGATCTGTAATGAAATATGAGAATATGAGAGAGAGAGAGAGAGAGAGAACTTTCATAGCACTTGACATTCACGCGCATACCATGCTTTTTAGTGGAGGAAGTTCAGGAGTGCATCAGTAAACTGGCCTGCCAAAGGGTAAGAAGAGTCATACCACTCTCTTCACATGCAATCCAGGCATGTGACCCTGAAAAAGAAGTCCAGACCAATCATTTAGGAATACAGTATTTTGTTTCCAGTACACCAGTTTTTCCCCATTAAAGATTTGTGTTTGCAAACAATTCTTCAGCAATTCTTTTGCAATCTGAGTTTGGTGGTTTCAGATCAAAACAGATACAACATTGAATAATTGCTTCCTGCATTGACTTGTTTTCTTTTTGTTGATAAACATTTTTTTTTTGAAATGCATATAAAGGTGTTCAAAAATGCAATGGAAATAAAATAAAATTAAAATTAAAAAGTTAAAAAAGAATGCAATAAGAACAGAAACATATGAACATAAGAAGAGCCCTGGTGGATCAGGCCAAAGAGCCATCTCGTCCAGCTTCCGGTATCACAAAGTGGCTGACCAGATGCTTCAGGGAACACATAAGACTACAAGAGACGTGTGTCCTGGTGTCCTTCCCCGCATCTCGCATTCTGAGGTAGCCTAAATAAGGAGGTTGCACATACATACCATTGCTTGTACCCTGTGATAGATTTTTCCTCCACAAATTTGTCCATCCCCTCTTAAAAGATCCAGGCTAGATGCCATCCCTACAACGAGTGGCAAGGAGTTCCACAGACTAACTACTCACTGGGTGAATAAGGGTTTCTTTTGTCTGTCATAACTTTTCCAACGCTCAGTTTTGGGGCCAGATTTGCAAAGTGCTGACTGTGGCACTCCTGAGGCCATCTGGACCGGCTGGCTTGCTGCACATGTCTTTTTGGTGTCATTCTCCCAATAGTGTCGCATGGAAAGGGCCACATGCCCTAATGATGCCATGGGAACTTGGAAATGCCCTTGTGGTACTCAGATCTAAGCCTTTCTCTTTAAAACAAGTTGGTTTTTGGACTGTGTTCCGGAAGATGGCAAGGGTTATGGCACAAAACATCTGCTCTGCATATAGAAAGTCCTGCAGGCAGTGTGACCATATGACCAGAAATTTCCAGATTTGTTCTCTTTTTCAGTCTCCTGTCCAGGTGTCCTCATCCATGTGCTGGTCTCCCTCCTCTCCTGGTGTTGTGAAAGTACTTCACAGCACTTTCACAACACAGCACAAGACTTGTATGAGCCCATCCTCTTCCCAGGAATGTGCTCTAGGAAACATTTACTGTACATGTGCATTTCTTCCACTTCCTTTTCACAGTGGATTAATCCTAACACGAGCATTTTAATGTGTAGATTGATCCTAATACTCAAATTCCTTTTAAAATATATATTTTTTTAATTATTCTACCTTGAGCAATGAACAATGGATTACATATCTGGAAAAGGGATATGATACATACATAAGACTGCTTTTCACATTTGAGAAACCTACGGCCCAATCCTATGGTACTGATATATTGCTGAAAGTTGCATTCCAGATGAACAGTGTGCTTTATGATCATCACAAAATGCAATCCAGATTCATGTGGCCAGAAGTAGGGCCTTCTCGGTGGTAGCACCTGCATTAAGGAACTCCTGCCCCTTTGAATTAAGATCAGCCTCCTCTCTCTTAACCTCCCAGCGGTGCTAAAGACCTTTTTATTTAAAAGAGCATTTGAGGCCACATAATGGCTTTAAGCCTGCTTTGGTTTGGTTTTACTGCCGACTGGTTGCTTTTACATTATTTTAACTGTATTTTATTGTTCTGTTGATTGTTAGCCATCTTGAATGTCCTTTGGGGAGAAAAGTGGCATACAAATTTAATAACAAATAAATCTATATATATATAAAAGAGAAAAGTCACTCACTGATTCACTGACTCACTCATGGACTGACTGACTGACTCATCAACGCCCTGCCAAATCCGCTGGGCCTAGAAGCGTGAAATTTGGGGTGGGTGTTCCTTCCATGACAAAGGGGTGCAGTAAGAACTGGTTTTTGGAAATTCCAACTGGAAAGAGATGAAAAGGGGTGCAATGCCTTTTCCTCCCTATACTTTGCATTGGAGAATTCATGACTCATCAACATTCCGCCCCACCCCCTGGGCCTAGAAGCATGAAATTCTGGAAGGGTGTTCCTTCTGTCATATGAACACCCATCAAGAACCCATGTGGAGATACTTAACCCGTAAGGGGCTGAAAAGGGGTGCAACATGTTTTTGTCCTATACTTAACATGGAAGACTGACCAACATCCAGCCATTTTGGTGCTCGGTGCTTGGTGCAGTGGGGGAGATGTTGTTCAGAGGAAGAGGTTGCACTGGCAGGATAGTTGCGCATGGGGGGATAGTTGCGCATGGGGGGATAGTTGCACATGGGGTGTTGGCGTATGGGGAAATGTTACTTCCGGAACGCAGGTACACTTTTCACTAGTAAATAATAAAGTACAGTCTCTCTGCCAGTCCAAATGGTGAACACTAAATCCTAGAACTTTCAATTTTAGGTCTCCAGTTTGTGTAGAATTCCACTGGAATAACTATATTTACATGTTTGTTGCCTGCCTATTTCCACTGCTATAAAATAATGCTCAGATTTTTAATGTTTGTAATACAGTTTCCTCTGAAAGCTCTTGACCTGCACTCACAAAGTATTTTTATGAAGCAAATTAGATGCATTAAAATAATAAACAACACAGGCGAGCCTTCAGAACAGCCTGTTCTCAGTAGCAAATCACTGTTTTGCCCTTCCGATGGGTCTAACGAAGTTAGCACAGAATGATATTTTTCTTGAAGGCAATAAAAATTGCAGTATTGTTCATGAGAAAGAAGAGGTCAAAGCCATTTTGCTACAGCAAAAGCAGAGGTGAACATGACCACCGTAGGTTAGCTTGGATCCCATTTTTAATCATGCACTTGGGTGAGTACAGACTTCCTCCCTATTGTTGGGGATGTTTGTTTTGTTGGTGTTGATCATGAACGGATTGAAGAACATCATTAAGTAGAACAATATTCCAAGTGTTCTGTTACGTAAATGGGGGTTGAGGACAGGTAAAGAAATGAAAAACTACTGTGGCAGAATTAGCTAAATGTTATAAACATGGTGGAGCCACAAGGAAAGTATGAATGGGGAACTGGGAGGACAATTTTTTAAAAAATTTTTTGGGTATTTTCAAATAATACCATTTTAGAATACAATGAAACTAACCATGTTGAAAAATCTATATTTTTGATATATTTTGATATGTATTGATATTCTTTCAAATTTTACTATAATTTTACTATAAATTTTACTATAAATTTTTACTATATATTTATAGTATAAATATTTTATACTATACTATACTATATTTTATTTACTAATTTATTTACTATATTTTATTTACTTATACTATACTATATTTTATTTACTAAAATAAATAAGTTAAAAAATTTTATTTACTAAAATAAATAAGTAAAAAAAGTTATAGTAAAAAAACTTGAAAAGGAAAACGCAATTGCCTTGTGTAAGAAAAAGTGGACTACTTTGGGATTAACACTAGGAATTGTTGAAAGCATTCCAGAAAACCAAACATATTCTTCATAAACATATACAGTGGTGCCTCACATAAAGAGCTTAATTCGTTCGGAGGCATGCTCTTTATGTGAAACGCTCTTTTAAGTGAAACAGATTTTTCCATAGGAAATAATGGAAACTCAGACGATTGGTTCCACAACCCCCAAAATATTCATATAAAAATATTAACTGGATGTTAAAATGATGACAAAACACTGGAACTGAATTCAAAACATGCATTCAATGTGCATCATCCTATGTAGTCTACAGGCAGCCCAATCCAGAGCAACTAATCTGTCCACATAAGAGCCCTTGGGTTGCCCTATCTAACACTAGGTTGGAGCAACTGCAAGATGCTCCACCCCAGTTACTCTGAAGGAGGCTTAGGGCAGAGCAAGGCAAGATAGGGTGCCCTAAGAGAGGTGGACCTGCTCTGCCCTAACTGGGGCAGCCTAAGCAGCTCAGGAGAGGCCAGTTGAGGGCATGTTGAGCATTGCCTAGGGCAGAGCAGTTACTCTGAATCCAAAGCCTGTTTCCAAGACAGAAATGCCCTCTTCCAGCCCTCAGAGTTATACCACCTCAGGAGCAGGTATAGTATTGAGTAGACCCATAGGGGTCCATGATAAGGCCTGAGTAAGAATGGCAGTGCTGACCAAAAATCTGAGTTCTTGGCCAGCCTAGCTGCAACCCCTTCCTCTCAACCTCAGGATATGGAACAAACTACGGCTGCCCACAAACCTCAGGATACAGCAGGCCACTCCAAGAAGCCCCTTGTATTCACTGTAGAATGTACTGGCATCTCATCAGGGACTCCTTATAAGGCAGGCACCCAGTGGCGTCACCAGACTGGTGCGGCTGGTGTGGGCTGCATTGGGGATGCGCTCCGTATGGGGTGATGTGCCGGAGGAGTTTGACTGTCCTTTGGCAGGCCCCGGGCGTCAGCACCCCCATTCAGGCCTGCTCCAAGGCGGAGAATCAGCCAGAAGCTGCCACTTGTCTGAGGAGCTGGCCTGAACGGCCATCTGAGATGCACTGCGCAGAAACACACTGAGCATGCCGAATAGCTTCAGAGGAGACTTCCTTAGAGCAGAGAAAGTCCGCGCCTCTGCACAGCCATTCGGCCTCACTCAGGAGGCGGAGCGGCAGCTGAATGGCTTCAGAAAGAGTACTGCACAGGCACCAACTCTGACGCCTGCACAGTCTCCCCCGAAGCCAAAAGGCTTCAGAAAAGTACTGCGCAGGTGTCAGAGATGGTGCCTGCGCAGTACTCTTTCTGAAGCCAGTTGGCTTCAGAAACAACTGCACAGGCGCCAACTTTGGTGACTGCGCAGTCCAGGTGGGGGGGGCGCGCATCCCAGGGATGACGCACAGACTTCCACACCAGGTGATGTGCAGAGTCATGTCACCACTGTAGGCACCACAGCTGTTCCTTGTTCAGTGTGATCTGAGGGGTGTCTCCTCAGGAGCAAGTCTTCCCCTTGTGTCAATTACTTAGCATGCTCTGGAGCAGTTAGGGCAGCCCAGGCTTCCTGACTCTCTGGATTCAGCATAACTTTCTGCTCTGGATACAGAATAGTTAGGAGAGTGCAGTTAGGTCAGAGCAGGCTGAATTTGCTCTGGATTGCAGACGTAGGCTGCAATCCTAAAGACACTTTCCTAGGTGTAAGTCCCATTGAACATGATGACATGGGTAGACATGGTTAAGAGGCTGCAATCAAAGAAACTTTCCTACAAGAAATTGGCTTACTTCTGAGTAGACATAGTTAGGAGACTGCAATCAAAGACACTTTCCTGGGAGGCTTACCTGGGCTGTCGCTGAATGTTCAAGGTGGTCGGTGGGGCACTTGGGGGCAGTTAGGGGCAGCTGCCTCTGGCAGCCCCAGACAACTGCCCCCAAGTAGGGGGCAGTTAGAGGCAGCACCGCTGGCCGACAACCCTTTTAAAGAGCCTCCATGCAGAGCGTCAGGGCTGCATAGCACACGTGCCCATAGCACGATTGCTTGTTAAGTGAAGTGGAACTTGTTGTGTGAAGCAAGATTTCTTGGAAAATTCTGCTTGTTATGTGAAATGCTTGTTAAGCAAGGTGCTTGTATATGTTTATATATACATATGTTGTATATGTACCACTGTATATGTTTTAACTTTCATCTGAAGTGTTACATGCAGCGTGTGTGGGGCACAGGTCGAGTTGGAACTAACTGCAGCTGCAAACAGCTAAGACAGGAGAAAGAGGCACTGATCTGAACGGACACAGTGCAGGAGATCTGTTTAACTGATGCTATGAGTTACCACACTGAGGGGCACCAACCTCTGGCCTCTGACTGAGGAAAAAGTTAAAGTGTACCAGAGTTTACTAAAAGTGCTCCAGGACAAAAGCAGGAAGTCTGACTCACTTTACAAGCACACTACCTTCTTCATCTATATGGGAAAGGTTAATTCTATCACTAACATGTGCACACATAGACACAATACCATATTCACAAAATGAGATGGTATCTCCCAATAACTTCTCTTTTCCTTTGCTTGTGCCGTCATGCACCCCATACAGTAGTAATGGTGATGGTGATGATGATTTGTTACAAGCCAGAGAATTTTCGTCCAAATCTATGGGCTTGCTATGTCTCTGGGAATATTATTTCAGGGGGCTTACCTAGGGGAATGGAAAGAAATGTTCACTTTCATAGAGGAGACCTCTTGGACTTCCCACCCTTGCAGCACACAGCATGCTTTCCTGTGGTACACCTGCAACAGCGAGGGAAATTCAGATAGCATTGGGCTGATAATTAAAACTTCAGCTGGCAGATAAAACTTCTATAGAACTGAGATTGCAATCATATACACACCTGAGAGTAATTCCCTTTTAATTCAATGGGACATCTATCTATCTATCTATCTATCTATCTATCTATCTATCTATCTATCTATCTATCTATCTATCTATCTATCTATCTATCTATCTTCAACTAAAAATTTCACAAAGCAGTTTACAAAGAAAATGAAAAATGGCTGAGTCAACATGTTTAGGATTGTGCTATATATGATCAACTGTGCCAATTTTAAGAACCCAATCATGTGGTCAACATGATATTCCTTGCACGTTGAGGCCCTGTGACCTCATTCAACCTCTTCTCAAGTCAGAATATATTTTTCTTTATGAAACCTGGGGACTGAACATACCCAAGCTGAAATCCTAGTCTCCAGTTAGGCCAGCACAAGCCCTATGCTGGCCTGGTGGGTGTTACAGATCTGCCAGGTGTGCCACACATGGCAGGGGTTTAAGCCAGTACATGGGTGACGGATGAGTTGTGCATGCCAAACAGTGCAATCGTAAGCATGTATACTTAGAAGTAAGTCCCATTGTGTTCAATAGTACTTACTCCCAGGAAAGTGTGGTTAGGATTGTAACCTAAATTGGTTAGGATTGTGCCCCCAGTCATATACAGGGTGACTGAAAAGTCACTCCCAATATTGTAATTTATAACTATTTAAAATAGGGAGTACTGTATGTACTACGGCTTTTATAGAGATTCTGGGGTTCTGATTCTGGGATTCTGTTTCTAAGTTTGAAACACTTGAATTAAGTTATAGAAACCATGGTATGCTAATCCTTATTCCTAGTTTTTCCATGTGCTTGGAATGAGCAGAGTGATCAGAAATCGTACATAGCAGGAAGTATTTGTAACAATCATCTTTACTTGCTTGTGATTTGTGAATTCACGCAGCACTCAATAGAGTGCTTTTTCAAGAATAACTCCTTCATCAAGCGATCCTTTAATGGGAATAAGAGATGTAAGTAATGGCATTGTTTTACTAACTCCTGCAAAACTGACCAATAACATGCTACCTCACTACTTTATAAAATCCCCAAATATTGTAACAAGGGCTACAGTGTTGTAAGTTCCACTTTCCTGACACTCCAAAAACATTAGGTAATCATAAAAAAATGGAAAAATAAGAATTAACAAAAGCTCTCTAAGAAGAAGAGGAAGTATAGATTCATGACGTGACTGAACCAAGAAATTCAAAATGTAAAAAGAAATTCAGGGGATGACCTGAAATATTTATGTTGATGAATACAAGATTCCCTTTGAATTTGCGCATACTTTGCTATCTTTTCTGGAATGCAGAAGTGCACTCCAATAGCAATGAATGGGGAGCTTTAAGAAATCTGCCCTGTACAAAACTGTGTCAAAGCTCCCTGAGTTCCCATAAACTCGAAGGTGTGCATAACTGGCCACTGTTATAAAACTGTTGTTAGCACCTATTTCTAAAGCTCTTAAAGTGATAAGTGACGTTCATTAGGGTGTACAAAGAGAATAGTTGAAATCTGATTCAAAAACCACACTTATCAACCTTAAGCAAATAAACAAAAAATACTGAAATTTCTAATAATGAAGGTCGAAGCTGTAACAAAAAGGCAACCTATACAAACCTATAGTTTGTATAAGGCTGCATTCCTAAAGACACTTTCCTGGGAGTAAGATTCATTGAACACAATGGGGCTTACTTTTGAGTAGACATGGTTAGGATTGTGCTCTAAGTTAGTTTAAGTTAGTTAAAGTTGTTAGTTAGTTATTAGTTAGTTTATAAGTTGTATAAGTTACCCTACAATCCAGAGTAACTACGGGAGCACGTAAGAGACATTACGTGTACCCGTAGTTACTGCACCACCTAGTGAAAACCTATGGGAAATTTATATTGCAATCCAGAGCAAATTGTTCTTACACCGGAGCAAGGACTCCCCGTAGTTACTCTGGATTGCGCCCTTAGTTTATATAGTTTGTATAAGTATAGTTTGCAAAAGTTATCAAAGAGGGTCGAAGTTGGCCTGTTTGGCCAGGGGGGTCACTACTGCACCCCACACCTGCGGCTGGAAAAATGACTAGGGGGGTTTCAAACAGCACCTAGAAATAGGAAGGTACTAAGAGGGGCAGGCCTCTTGGCTATCATGGTGCAGAGAGGGAGCAAAAACAAAATCTCATGGAAAAAAATTTCCAGCTTCGACCATCCTAGGTTAATCTTGGTTTATAAAAGTCAAGTGTGGCCTTTATCATTGCATAGACATTATTTTTTTGTACTAATCACTGTACAAAGGCATACAGAATCAGAATTACATCTAATTGGCTCTCAGAGCAATCTGTATCATGGGAACATTTGATTTAAAAACACTGCTTTTTGTTTCATAGACTTTTGTATTTTCATTTTCTGGTTAATTGGCCATAACTTCTGATAGAATATAGATATTCAAATAAGGTTTGCTTCATTGCATTAAATTACCTTTCCAGAAACACATACTTGTACCATGATGGTATTATCTCTCATACATACCCTATTTTTCACAATTTTAGCTACTAGTGTTAAGCTCAGCTTGTAACCCCCCTGAAGGTTGTAGCCCAATGCATCTGCACCCCAGTGCAACTGTGTCTGTGTGCCCTTTTCCTCTGTGCTCATTAGAGTTGAGAGATCAGCAATTGGGTCACCTAAAAATTTAAAACCAGTAATTTAATGAGAAATTACATCACAGTGATTACAAAATTTTCCCGGATGAATAAGTTAGAAACCTGGACATTTTCACTCTGCAAGAATTTAGTAATAAACTTCAGCCTGAAGTAATAATCTGAACTCTGTGAATTTGTAGATTAACGACTGAACCGCCTCTGCAGATTAAACCACACTCAGTGCAGGTTGATTATTACATATTAGGACGTGACTCAGTCGTTTGACCTATAAACACACTTTTTGGAGATTTGGGTGAATGTAATGTTGAATTAACTGGGGGGAAAAATTGGTATGTTAGAAGAACGTTCACAATTTCCCTGTGATGGAGTCAGACAATTTCTCCAAAGATCTTTTTAATCACCAAATGCAATTCACATTTACTATGGAGTGGACTGTGGGTGCAGTCCTAACCATATCTACTCAAAAGCAAGCCCCATTGTATTCAACGGGTCTTAGGGCTAAATCCAGAGCAGTTACGGGTCCACACAGTTAAGTCACCCTCTAGTATTATCTTATGGAAAGTCATTTTAACTGCTCCAGAGCAAGGGGCTTAATTTCACTTTAGGATATAGGCCTTACTCCCAGGAAAGTGTCTTTAGGATTGCAGCCTAACAGTGCAAACCTAAGCATGTCTACTCAGAAGTAAGTCCCATTGTGTTCAATAGTACTTACTCCCAGGAAAGTGCAGTTAGGATTGCAACCTAAGGACCCAATTCTATCCAGCTTTCCAACTCCACTGTAGCCACAGTGCAGTGATAATGGAACACGTGGTTTTGGCACCCTATGTTACAGAACTCCCTACTCTGTGAGGCCTGCCTGGACCCCTCACTTTTGGTCGTTCACCGCATGGAAAAGACTTTTTTTTTGTTTCATCAATTTTGGAGAAAAGTTTCTCTTTTCTTTGAGTTTGTATTCTAAGCTGACACTGTTATGTTGCAATTGCTTTTATTTTATGCAATTTTATTTTGCTATATTTTAATTTTATTTTGCTATGTTTTATTGTAGCGAGGGGCATTAAGGACACCTCTTTTTAGGGCTGAAAGGTGAAAATCATAGAATCATAGAATCATAGAATCATAGAATCATAGAGTTGGAAGGGACCTAGTAGGTCATCTAGTCCAACCCCCTGCCTGCAGCAGGAATTCCCCCTAGAGCATCTCCAACAGGTGCTCATCGAGCCTCTGCTTGAAGATCCCCAGTGAGGGAGAGTCCACCACCTCCCTTGGCAATCTGTTCCACTGCCGAACCGCCCTCACAGTCAGGAATTTTTTCCGGATTTCCAGCCGGAATCTCCTCTCTTGCAGTTTGTACCCATTGGTTCTAGTTCTGCTTTCAGAAGCAGCTATGAACAAATTGGCCCCTTCCTCCCTATGACAGCCCTTCAGGTATCTGAAGAGGGCAATCATGTCTCCCCTCAGCCTCCTCTTCTCCAGGCTGAACATCCCAAGTTCCCCCAACCTTTCCTCGTAGGGCTTCCCTTCCATCCCACTGATCATTCTTGTCGCTCTCCTCTGGACTTGCTCCAGTTTGGCTGCATCCTTCTTAAAGTGAGGTGCCCAGAACTGAACACAGTACTCAAGGTGAGGTCTCACCAATGCAGAATAAAGAGGAACTATAACTTCTCGTGACTTGGAAGCTACAGTCCTCTTAATGTAACCTAAAATGGAATTTGCCTTCTTTGCAGACACATCACACTGCTGACTCATGTTCAGCTTGTTATCCACGGCGACTCCAAGATCCCGCTCACATGTTGTGCTGCCAAGCCAAGTATCCCCCATTTTATACCTATGTTTTTGGTTTTTATTGCCTAAGTGCAGAACCTTGCACTTCTCCCTGTTGAAATTCATTCTGTTTGTTACAGCCCAGGATTCCAGTTTATCCAGATCCTCCTGGAGGTTTCTCCTATCTTCTGATGTGTTTGCTACTCCTCCCAGTTTGGTGTCATCTGCAAATTTGATCAGGCTCCCCCGTATCCCTTCCTCCAAGTCATTGATGAAAATGTTAAAGAGAACCGGTCCCAAGACAGAGCCTTGGGGTACCCCACTAGAAACGGACCTCCAGGTTGACACAGAACCATTTACTAAAACCCTTTGAGTGCGGCCATCGAGCCAGTTGCAGATCCACCTAACAATTGCCCTGTCTAGCCCATATTTTTCCAACTTCCTAATTAAAATGTCATGTGGGACTTTGTCAAATGCTTTGCTGAAGTCAAGATAAATGACATCCACAGCATTGCCACTGTCCAGTAAGCTCGTAACCCGATCAAAAAAGGAGATCAGATTTGTCTGGCAAGATTTATTCTTGGTAAATCCATGCTGGGTTGTTTTGATCACCGAGTACTTGTCTAGATGTGCACAAATTGTGTGTTTTATGATTTGCTCTAATATCTTGCCCGGGATTGAAGTCAAACTGACTGGTCTATAATTTCCTGGGTCTTCTTTTTTCCCCTTCTTAAAAATTGGGACTACATTTGCCCTCTTCCAGTCCAGTGGCACTTCTCCACTCCTCAAGGATTTCTCAAAGATGATCAACAGAGGCTCTGCAAGGACATCAGCGAGTTCCTTAAGAACTCGAGGATGCAGCTCATCCGGTCCAAATGACTTGAATTCATTATGAAGTTGCTATTCAAAATTCAAAATGAAGTTGCTACTAATACTTAACATCTGTGCAGTCCTTTCTGAGTGGGCAAATCAATTCATATGAAGTACTAGTATTTGTAGTTCTTAGTTAACCAGGATCAGTATCAAAGGTTGGCCAGACTGGGCACTGGCGGGTAGGCACAGACTTCTCAAGGCCAATTCACCACTTCCACATTTATAATACACTCCATTTATGATATATTTATGATGATCCACCCTTACTATGATACTGCAAAGTGATATACTCAGCACAGTCATTATGTTGCTACCTCCTTCTAAGGTGCCTGCTCCTCAGAACCTTCTAGGATCTTGGGGTGTATCCATGATTGGCCAGAGGGGCTAATTTATATGGGGGCCGATTAACATTTCTCCTTCTAGTGACCAAGCTGGTGGCTTTCCAGTGACTCTGGGACTGTGACTCCAGTGAATCCAGTGACTCTGGGACTCCAGTGACAGCTTTGAAGACAAAGCTGATTGGCTGGGAGGGGAATGAAGAAGCAAAAAGTGCTCACAATTCTCTTGTACAAGCAGGTTTATTTCCCACACCTCCCAGACAAGTGGATTTCCTGCCCACCCACTAGTGGGCACTGACATTGGCACCAAAGGTAAAGAGGTGAGAAATGGGACTAGATGGGCCTTTGGACTGATCATAGTCATCCAGCAGGGCTCTTCTTATGTTCTCCATCCGGCCTGCTCTGAGTCGTCTCATAGCAAAGCAGCAGCATCTCCCTCTATCCAGTGTCACTTTGCATGTGCCCAGCCATAACAACCAGCTGAAGGTTTGCTGTGGCTTGCCAAAGCTGTGCACATACCATACTTGATCCATACTTTTCACTCCATGGAAATAATTGCAGTCCATCTGTCAACCAAGCAGCTGCTTGGTGATTAAGCAAGAAAGCATGTTACAATGGCCAAAATTATTTACACCCCAACAAGATCCAATGTGTGGGCATTTGGTTAATCAGTCTGCTATCCCCGGGCACTCCCACATAGCTCAGTGAAAGGGGCCCATGCCTTAATCTCAAGGAAATTTGCATGGGAGAAGTTTTGTGCCAGGCACGGTCTTGAAAAATTCCCAGCAAACTTTTGTGAAGCTTCTGGAACTTTCAACAAAGGAAACAGATTCAGTTTTCAGAAACTTCCGAGAAGTTGCTGCTTTTGTTTATGTATTCTGCTGTGAGCAGAAATCTTTGGCAGTGAAATGTTTTCTCCTGCTATGCAGGCCTCCGTCAGTCTTGGTAGACTATGGTATTGTGCTCTGCGCTGCATACGCTGCATGCAAAGTATGAAAGCCTGGGTTAGATTGTTATGGAGGATAGGCTGTTACCCAAGCAGCAAATCCCCCCTCCCACACTGCTGAATTAGTCCAATGGAAAGGCAGAGCCAATACGCCCAGCTGGCGTCACAGAGCTGGGCTAAGTACAGGAGCTCACCCTGTCTTGTGGGGCTGACCCGGGTCTCGAACCCTGGCCTACTGGTTAACAGGCACAGTGTCTTAGCCACTTGCGCCACCCACAGCCCACAGCTATGACTTTTATTCATATTACCCATCATGAAGCATCAGCACTCAGTATGCTACAAAGGTATTACACAGGGCGGCTCTCCTGCTGACATTTCCCCTAAATATATTAAAGAAATTAATGTGTCAATAAAAGTAATGTGTTACTTTAAAAACCATCAAACAAATGTGTGCTTTAACCAGTGCTCAATTTACAGGAAGTATTGCCTTTTTTATTTTCTACTAGTGGAATTTATCCATTGTTGCGGGAGTAAAATTTCAAGAATATTTGTGGGTACTGGGCACCAGTGTGCACTGGGCACTAGTGTGCATCACTGGGCGGTGGCCACTGGCAGGCAAAGGGCACAGAAAAGCAGTGGGCACCAGACACCAGGCACCAGCAGACACCATTGGGCACCCCTGCTGGGCAGCACTGGGCAGTTGCACCAGGCACCCCTACTAGGTAGCACAGTGCACTGGGCATCCCCCTGGGCAGCAGGCACAGGGCACCAGACACTGGGCACCAGACACCACTAGGCACCACACATCCCTACCGGACACCAGGCACCAGGTGCCACTGCCACTGGGTACCACCAAGTGACAGCAGGCAGTGGGCACCACCAGACATTCCTACTGAGCAATGAGAATCCCAGCCTGAGAATCAGGCACAGCACCAGCATGCATCAGCAGCAGGCACCACTGGGCAATAGGCACCAAATTGGTTCTTAGTGGGGCCATACATCACAGAAGGAATATGCTCCCCAAATTTCATGCTTCTAGGTCTAGGGGTTTGGGTTGGGTGTTAATTAGTCAGTCTTCAATGCTAAGTATAGGGACAAAAACACATTGCACCCCTTTCACCCCATTTGGATTTGAATTTCTAAAAATCAGTTCTTAGTGGGTGTTCACATGATGGAAGGAATATGCTCCCCAAATTTCATACTTATAGGTCCAGCGGTTTTGGATGGGCATTGATCAACCAGTCAGTCATATATATAGCAAATTTCTAAACCAGTGTTTCTCAGACTGGGTCAGGATCCACTAGGTGGATTGCAAGCCCATTTCAGGTGACTCCCCATTCATTTCAATGTGTATTTTATTTTTATTAGACTTAATGCTAACATGGTATGCTACTACATTTGAGGAAAAGTTACAGATTGTATTTTAATAGGTTACTATTGCACAATTCAAACTGGGGCTTGTGACCCCACCCCCAGTCCATATTATAATCCGCCACTCCCTTTAAGTGGCAGGGGAAGTGGGGAAAAAGCAACACGATCCTTAGGACTGGGCCTCTGTGGGGTGATGGGGGGCACTTTCCAGCCTTCTCAGGAGTCCTGGCAGGATCTGGGAAGCCAGATGCATCAAGGAGCACACAAGACAACAGAGCAACTTTGGCTTGAAGTTGCCTCCAGGCTGACCTTCTTGGGAATCTGCCCCAACATTGTCTCTTCTGCCAGCTCTAGGACTATCGTAGGACTGGCACCTCAACACCTCCCCAGGGCAGCTGTTCCAAACCCCTTTCAGGCTCCCGGACAAAGATAATGAATGTGTTGCTTACAATCAACAATCCCAGGCACCTTACAGGGCACTGGAAATGGGTATTCCAAGCCAGCCCTGAGCTCCCTGCCATTGCTAAGCAACTCTCTCCAGTCTTTGCCAGCATTTAGGGATCTCTTACATACCCTTCTCCTTTATATTCCCTTCTCCTTTTCCACTTTTATTCTAAAATCTCCAAAGGACCATTATCCCCTAACCAGGAACATCAATGCGTCTGCTGGGATTTCCCAAAAAAATCACTGATTCCTGTAACTCAAACTGGATTTGGATACATTGGATGACCTTTTGAAGCAACACTTCATTTCCCTGGCACTAAATTTAGAAACCCCCCTTGTCCTCCGTATGGAAACGAAGCTATGCTGTTTACATCACTGGAGAGAGAATTCAAGGGCAGTAGTGGGAATAATTGAGGGACAATCACATCACAGCTTTACATGTGTGTACATATTTAATATTTAAATGTCTAGGAAGTAATTTCTAGACTTTTGGCTGTCCATATTGTACCTGAGTGAAAACCAACACATACACAAATAATAATAATGGACTGCAATGTTTGCATCATGACATATTCTTCCCTGTTAAAAAATCATTGATGACCAAAGATAAAGCAAACTGGTTAGAAATTGGATTTTATTTCTACTTAAAGTACTTTATTTCATTTTATTTTCTAGATGACTGACTGACTCATTCATTCGTTTGTTCGTTCATCCATTGATTGAACCACTGTGTCAAACTTAAGGCCCAGGGGCTGAATGCAACCCCCAGTCTCTTCATTGTAATTGGGGTCTCCCAGCCTGATAACTGAGTTCTCTCATAACTTGAATATATGAACAATATTCGCACATTATCCTTATGTCCTATGCAGCTAATGAGTTTCTATATAGAAGCAGTCAGAGTGATCATATGCCCTCTTTTTCCAGGACATGTCCTCTTTTTGGCCTTGTGTCCTAGAAAAAAAATCGTCATTGCCCCCCTTTTCTTTGTGAACAGCCAGTATGTGGCCTTCTTCTATACATCCACGTTTAGTTGAATCTAATGTGCAATTGTAATGTGCAGCTGCAAAGCAGGTGCAAAATTTAATTTTATTGCATACGGCAGTGAATTATATGACAATAATAGTATGACAATAGGTGTATGTTATTATTTTTACTAACTGCACTTCTTTATACCACAGTGGGTATCTGTTACATTTTTACTGCAATATAGTAAACTGTGAAGCTAAATACTGATCTGTACTTAAAATCAAAATATGGTATTGACTCGCATCTAATGCACCATCAAATCTAATGCACAAACTGATTTTGGAGACAAAATTCTTCTGAAGAAGTTGAGTGTTAGATTTGAGTAAATATGGTATATAGGAGCATTTTTTAGCTTTTATTTTGTCGTCCTACATTTTTCTTGGGTGTCCTACATTTTGGGGTCTGTGTCCTCTTTTTTGGTTATGATACATGGTCACTCTGAGCAGTGCTTATTTATGGTCATCATCTGTCAAATGATGCCACTTTCTCCTGAATGATGTCACTTCCGATCCTCCGCAAGGCAGTATGGATTCAAACCCTCTATTAAAACCTTCAGTTTACATTTTATCCTTCAAATAGCCTTCAAAGCATTTTAATTAATGTGGGGGGGGGGCTCATGGATTGCTCCAGGATGCTCTTAATATATAGGATTGTTTTTCATAGATTCGTTGAATGTTTTAAAATGTGTTTTAAATATTTATATGTACCGGTATGTGTTTTTATCATGTTTCTCACTGCCTTGGATCAACTGCAGAGAAAGGTGAGATGGAAATACCTTAAATAAATACTTATTCACAAATACACACAAATACAGATAATGATGTATATGTTGGTTGTATTGTTAATCCTTTTACACAGCAAATTTAAAACAAATTTACATCAATTTCTCTTAACTACAGAGGCAAATTATCTTTTTAAATGCCACCATTTTCAAATTGCCCATGCTGTGCAATCTTTTCAGCATTTGAGTAAATGTTTTTGAAGAGGGTGTTTTCTAGAATAAAAGGGGTAAATGCAAGGTGATCATATGATCAGAAATTTCCAGATTTGTCCTCTTTTTTAGTCTCCTGTCCAGGTGTCCTCCAAAAGGGCTTCATTATCCTCTGTTTTGGCTTCATCTTGGAACTTTGCAATGGTGTGCTGTACCCCATCATGTCATATGTCACTGGAATTGTATTGAAGAGCAGAATCTAATGCAAAAATCAGTTTTGAAATATTTTCTTCCTATCAAACGTTATGACCAAAAAACTAAAAAAAATATGCATTGTTCTAACGGAAGGTTTAAGTGCCCAATATTGTGGCTTTACTCGTGAGTAGGCAACCATGCCAGTGTCCTCTGGAAAGGCCAGGCTGAGAGGAATCCAAGACCTAGTCCTCCTTTTGAGGTTTGGGCATCTGGTCACCCTGGGTAAATGTTTTCACAGGGAGTGGACATAGGGCTGCTGGCCAAGTTAAATGGGAAAGCCTACACAGTTGTTTTGGTATCATGTAGTGAAGCTTACAGCCCAATCCTAACCTGCCCTAGAACAGGCAAGCCACAGTAGTCAGCACTAGATCCTAGAGTAGGGCTGGGTCCAGTTCCAGCACATCTTGGAAAAAGAGGAATTAATTCCCCTTGTCCCAAGTAATGGGTTTATTGAGATCTGTGCCATCAAAATAGGTGGCATAGATCTGAGCAGCCTGGTCCAATATTGCACTGCTCAGGATTATTTAGGCTGTCATTTGCATTCCAAATATCATAGTACTTCTTACATAATATGCACAGGGCTGGCTGAGGCATACTCATGAGAACATGAGGCCTACTGAGAAGGTTATCTCAAGCATCAGATTGGTGAGGTGCATGACCTTCACCTGCCCACATGTCCACTAATGTCTCCAATTTGGAAAAGAGGAATGGAGCATAGAGACTTTGGAGTCCATGCCTCACCCAAAACACCTTGACTCAGAGGACCATATGACCAGAAAAACCCAGATTTGTCTGGATTTTTAGCCTCCTGTCCAGGTGTCCTACATTTTGGCTTCATTTTGAAACTTTGCAATAGTGCACAGTACCCCTTCATGTCGTATGTTGTTGCATTTGTATTGAAGAGCAGAATTCAATGCAAAACTCAGTTTGGAGATATCTCCTTCCTATCAAAAGCTATGGTCAAAAAACCAAAAAACAAAAACAAAAAAATACACTTTTTGGCAATTTTTTTTAAGCGGGTAGGAATTTTGGTCTGGGATTAGGAATTTTGGCCCTGGGGTTCAGGAATAATCTGGTCACCCTGCCATGACTAGTACAGAGAGGGGTAGAACCAGAGGCTAGCACATCATCCGAAAAAGAGGGACAGAGTTTGGTCTTCCCCCTTAAGCACCAGACAGTCTCCACATTTGAACATTTATACATAAAGATAAACCAAATAATGTCCAAAATCATAGGAAAAGATCCAAGTAGATATCAAGCAGTGCAGCGCCTTGTCTCCTTTGCTTCCGTTTTTTGGCGACAACCGACAGCCCAGGGATGGCTGGGAATAACCTCTGCTTTATGATCTGGCTCTACTCTACTGTAAGTGAGTCAGTTTTGCTTTGCTGATCTTTATCGGTCCCATCAAGGAGGAAGACATTAATCCCTTCCTTTAGTTAGCAGATTATGAAATGCAGAAGTTACAACCCAATCTGGGCAGTGAACCAAGAGGGAAGGTGACATTTCCAGTGTGGAAATACAAAAGTGTCTCTGTATCATGGAGCCCAAATTTCACTGAAAGGGTCAACTAATTGTCATGATTATCATACTCTCTCCATCGTCTTGTGGGTGGGGGAATCAGCTCTTCACTGTCTCCTTCCTTCATCCCTTGCATCACAACCAATGAAGAACAAGACATCACAAGTAAGTATATGTCAAAAAACAATTTACTATTTAGTTTAATGGTTCTTGCATAATTATAACACTTCCTATAATTCAACCCTATTTCCTCTCCATAGGGTTCTGTCAATGGCTTCAGCCACACTCTCATTTTTGTCCACAGGTAAGTTCAAACAGGTAAGTGACAACCATCAGTCTTCATAACAATAACTTAGTGTTCATTATCTTTTCCAGATGCTGCATCCACTCCAGCCAAGTCAGCAGCTGAGGTGTACCATTGCTCTCACCAATGCCTCGACAGTCCTTCCTGCACACTGTCGCCTGCTTCCCGCTTTTCTCCTTTTATATCCCTTGCCCTCCTCCTCTCCCTTCACTCTTCCAGGGGAGGACCTGAGGAGGTTGGTGGGTCATATACATGCTGAGATCAGGACCATACATCAGTTCCTGCATGGACTTGAATTGTGGTCAGACAGTCCCAAGGGCTTGGATCCAGTTACCCCTCCATGGTGGGGGGGTCATGTATTGACACCTTTCTTTCCGGCGATTCCTCCATGCAAAAATCTCCACGGGGGCTCTCCCCAATCTAATATACCCACACCATAGCATCATTCAGCAATTTAATATGTTCAGTAGTTATTTCCAGATCATGACATATCCAGTTATTATTGCATTAATATATGCATTCTATTGACATTAAAGTAATTGTTTTAGCATTCACCCCCACGTATGATTTCTATTCTCATAACAAATTCTATTTGCTAGTTTTGTGTTTCTTTGGGATTTTTTATGGCTTGGAAGCCCCATGTTCCTTTGTGTTTTATTGCTGTATTTTATTTTTATTTCTGGTTAAGACACCCTGCCAGGCCAGGGTTTGAGACCTGGGTGCTACAAGATGAAGGGAGCCTGTCCCTAGCCCAGCTCCTGCCAACCTAGCAGTTTGAAAGCATGGAAATGCAAGTAGATAAATAGGTACCACCTCTGTGGGAAGGTAAACAGCGTCGAGTGCAGTCATGCTGGCCACGTGACTGCAGGGGTGTCTTCGGACAACGCTGGCTCTCAGTTTTGAATCAGGAATGAGAGCCGCACCCAACAGCTGTGGGTGATGCCTATATGATGTCATGGCTGGCAGGGCAACCTGCCAGGGACCTTTACCTTTACTTTTGATAAAAATCCTTCATCCTGCCCTATTACAGAAATATGCGCCCCATTTCCAGGAAGGATACAAAATATTTCCAGACCAGTCCACATCATATACTTCAACTCTTCAGCTTAGAAGTGTTTTTTATTGTCTATTAAATTATTAGCCATCTTGAGTGTATTTTTAGGAAGAAAAGTGAAAAATAAATAACTGTTAACTGGCAGGGTTTTAACTGGCAGATAGATAGATAGATAGATAGATAGATAGATAGATAGATAGATCGATCGATCGATCGATCGATCGATAGCACAGCATCGTTTTTTTGAGACTGGGGGAATATACCCGCAATAAAGAAATAAATGAGAAGAGTTATACAAACAAATACAAAAGAGGGAATAGGGAAAACCATAGAAAGGTACGGTGGTTGAAGATGTATCTCAGCATCATGCCAATAATCTGGCACTGTCCTTGTGCCATTTGGCCTCATCAGTGGGATTTGCTGCCGTATTTGGCAGTGCAAGATTTCAGCCCGAGTTCCAGCCCTCTGTTTTGAAGGAGCGCGTCTGACACCAACACTCTGGAATTTGGGACGAAGAGAAGCCAGCACCCTCACAGCTGGCCTGCCACCCTCGCCCTGAAATCTGGGTCACAGAGCATTCACGCTTGTGGTATCGTGCCCCTCTGCCACCGGTATTTGCAAAATGTGTGGAAGCCGCTTTCATAGCCAAAATGCTCTTAGGGCATGTGAGAAAGGAAGTCTGAAATCCAGGAAATGTAAGGACGCTGCAGGCACACTCCAGAACAATGGATTGTATCCTAATGTTTCCTTACCTTCCAAGGAAGCCTGAAACCTGGAGGCTTTTGACATGTGGTTCAGGAACCGCTATTATTAGTTAAAGATATTATCTAGGTTGGCTGCAATGAACATAGCCTCTCCTAGGGGGATTGTGGTTTCCTATTTTTTTAACCACCACAATACCGTATTTGTTCAAAGATGTCCCACTTATAAAAGCAGCAGAAGTTGGGTTGCCATATGTCCCAAAAAACAGGGACAATCCCAATTTGGGGAGGATTGTGTTCACATACTGGCAAATGGGACAGAGGCAGTGGTGGGCACTTACCAGTACGGGCCTACGCGCCCGTACCGGATCTTCCCGTTTCCCTGCCGCTAGCGAACCGCCAGCGACGGAAATGCAAAAACATAGCGGACCGGTACGGTCCGCCATGTTTTTGCCCCACTGCGCCTGCCTAGAAGCAGGCAGGACGCTCCTAGGCAGGCTCTGCACAAGCGCTGACATCGGCGCTCGCGCAGAGCCTGCCTAGAAGCGGCCTGCCCGCCTCTGGGCAGGCTCTGCGTGAGCGCCGGTGTCGGCGCTTGCGCAGTGCCTGCCTTGAAGCAGGCTTCGCCCACTCCAGGGCAGGCACTGTGCATGCGCAGACGTCGCCCGCCCCTCGCCCTGCCCACGCCCCCTGACCCCGGCTGGCCCCTCCCACTTCCGGCGTACCGGATCTTGGGATGGGGCCAGCCCATCTCTGGACAGACGGTCCTGTCCCGATTTTGTGAATGAGAATTCTGACAACCCTAATCATAGGACAGAATATCCATACAAATACTATGCTTCACTAAAGGGTTTCAAACCTCAAGGAGAAATGCCTCTCATGTTCAGTGGTATTATTAGGGTTTGCATCACCCAGTGCACAAAGCGTGTACACCACACCCATGATGGACCTCCTTCCATGCAATTGGGTAGGCAATGCCCTTGGCAGCGGGCATGGTGATGCACTACCCCCTTGATTTTTTTGTTTTTTGTTTTGCTATAATATGTGATAGACTAGAGATATTTCAGTGTGGTTTGTTTCAAATGAAATTGTGCAACTAAAGATATATAACATGATGGTATTATTTTAAAATACCAGAATTTTAAAAATTTTGGCCTCTAGAAGGATCATTCCCTTGTTCACATCACCCAGTGCAGCCTGCCCACATCCCCTAGGAGTGCCACTATTATACTCTATTATACACTATTATACTCTATTATAACTAAAATAGTATACACTATTATACTCATATACATATTATACTCATATAGATATTATACTGATTGCAGCAGAATTGGTGATTTGTGTAAAACTTAAGCAGAATGATCTAGAACTGAGAATGGAGAATTGTTGGGTGTCAGACAAGGAGTAAAGTGGTTTCAGTTCCATTTGCTGTGAACATAGGGTTGTCTCTCTCTCTCTCTCTCTCTCTCTCTCTCTCTCATCTACCTCACAAGATCGTTGTGAATATTAAATAGCCAGGGATAGAAAAGTGCATGTCTACTGGCCATCCCTGAGAAAAGGCTGGATTGAAATTTAATAAATAATGATTTGACATTATTCTAATGAAAAATTAGTGATACACACTTGGATACTCAATTCCTGAACTGAACATTCTGGGATGAGGAAATTTTCTGATTTTCTATCATAGAATGTTCTTTGTTAATGTTCTTGAATTGCAATGACTTTTTTTAAAGTTAAAAAATGAAATCAAATCTAAAGCAATACTAGTTTCCTTAGGATTTCAGTAGTCTCCCTTTAGAAATTCCTATTTTATGTAACCAGCAGATTAAAGGCAATGTGGGAATAATTATTACCCGACACATCTATTTCCCATTACCAGATATAAGGAGTCTTCCTCTCTCTCTTTTTGAACAAATTGCATCTCACCAAACTCATTATGAAATCCTGACGACTTTCTTAAAAAACAAACATTCATTCACAATGTTTATTTGTTCTCTGGATTAATGCCATTATACAAAATAAAGCTTAGAAAAACACATTTAATTGCTTGATCATTCCACTAAAGGATTATTTTTCCTTCTGTGGGATTTTCCATAAGGAAGTTGAAAATGTTTGTTTCATTTCTGTTTACACCTGAAAAAAAATGGAGAAGCAGAACTAATCTATGAGTGAAGAAGTGGAGAATACATTAAGTAGGGAACAAAACAGAAAAAAGATTGAAGGGCTGTGTCTCCTTTCTTCTTTTTCACGGCTTCTGCAATACAAAATTGAATAAAATATCAAGACAATAACAAGAAAATAATTCACACTGTTATCAGCAAGATGAGTTATTGCATTTTACGTACACTTTAATTTTTTGATTGTTTTTCCTTTTTATTTTTCTATTTTAATGAATATTAAAATTAAAATACACTTACCCTACAATCCAGAGTAACTACGGGAGCATGTAAGAGACATTACGTGTACCTGTAGTTACTGCACCACCTAGTGAAAACCTATGGGAAATTCATATTGCAATCCAGAGCAAATTGTTCTTGCACTGGAGGAAGGACTCCCCGTAGTTACTCTGGATTGCGCCCTAATACAGTAAGCTTCACTGGGCACCCCATGCTATTGGGAAGGAAGGGAAGCACAATTCATTTAAATCAATTTTTGCTCCACCCATGCAAATTCCAACAAGGGAGGAGTAAGTGTATGCTGTCAAGCTTTGGTTTTTAGCTTTTGTAATAATATATAGTATACACAGGTACATTGTTAATATGCTTATACTGTGCAGTTAATTGCTATGTTACATATTATCTCAATTAAGGGATCTGCCCGTCTTACACAACAACAAATTCTTGCTTTAATTAAAACACTGGCTATTGTAGACATAAGTACGAGTTGCCATAAGGGTTGCTATATAGGGTCGCCATAAGAGTACATAAATTTTTGAATTTCAGTTCTTCATCAGCTAGACTAGAACAGTCCACCTTGTCTCTGGACACAATCCAGAGCAAATTCAGCCTGCTCTGACCTAACTGCACTCTCCTAACTATTCTGTATCCAGAGCAGAAAGTTATGCTGAATCCAGAGAGTCAGGAAGCCTGGGCTGCCCTAACTGCTCCAGAGCATGATAAGTAATTGACACAAGGGGAAGACTTGCTCCTGAGGAGACACCCCTCAGATCACACTGAACAAGGAACAGCTGTGGTGCCTACAGTGGTGACACGACTCTGCACATCACCTGGTGCGGAAGTCTGTGCGTCATCCCTGGGATGCGCGCCCCCCCCCAACCTGGACTGCGCAGTCACCAAAGTTGGCGCCTGCACAGTTGTTTCTGAAGCCAACTGGCTTCAGAAAGGGTACTGCGCAGGCACCATCTCTGACACCCGCGCAGTACTTTTCTGAAGCCTTTTGGCTTCGGGGGAGACTGTGCAGGCGTCAGAGTTGGTGCCTGTGCAGTACTCTTTCTGAAGCCATTCGGCTGCCGCTCCGCCTCCTGAGTGAGGCCGAATGGCTGTGCAGAGGCGCGGACTTTCTCTGCTCTAAGGAAGTCTCCTCTGAAGCTCTTCGGCATGCTCAGTGTGTTTCTGCGCAGTGCACCTCAGATGGCCGTTCAGGCCAGCTCCTCAGACAAGTGGCAGCTTCTGGCTGCTGCTCCGCCTTGGAGCAGGCCTGAATGGGGGTGCTGACGCCCGGGGCCTGCCAAAGGACAGTCAAACTCCTCCGGCACATCACCCCATACGGAGCGCATCACCCAATGCAGCCCACACCAGCTGCACCAGTCTGGTGACGCCACTGGGTGCCTGCCTTATAAGGAGTCCCTGATGAGATGCCAGTACATTCTACAGTGAATACAAGGGGCTTCTTGGAGTGGCCTGCTGTATCCTGAGGTTTGTGGGCAGCTGTAGTTTGTTCCATATCCTGAGGTTGAGAGGCAGGGGTTGCAGCTAGGATGGCCAAGAACTCAGATTTTTGGTCAACACTGCCATTCTTACTCGGGCCTTATCATGGACCCCTATGGGTCTACTCATTACTTTACCTGCTCCCGAGGCGGTATATCTCTGAGGAGCTGGAAGATGGCATTTCTGCCTTGGAAACAGGCTTTGGATACAGAGTAACTGCTCTGCCCTAGGCAATGCTCAACATGCCCTCAACATGCCTCTCTTGAACTGCCTAGGGCAGAGCAGCTAGGGCAGAGCAGGTCCACCTCTCTTAGGGCACCCTATCTTGCCTTGCTCTGCCTTAAGCCTCTTCCAGAGTAACTGGGCTGGAGCATCTTGCAGTTGCTCCAACCTAGTGTTAGATAGGGCAACCTAAGGGCTCTTATGTGGACAGATTAGTTGCTCTGGATTGTGCTGTCTGTCTCTCAAATTAGAAAGCATGACATCACTTAATACTGGTATTGTGCCTACCCATGACATTCATACTTGGGTGGTTGATCTAGGACCACAGAGAGACAGCAAGAATAGTAGGGTGCCCCACCTCGTAGAAATATATTTACAAATGTGGAACTAACAGAATCTTTAAATGCTTGGCACCTTCTCCATTGCACTGGGTCTGTTCAACTGGGTCTGTGTCCATATGTAGAACTGGAAACAGAAATTATAATCTGGGGGGGACGGTAAAGGTGTCCCCCACAGGTAGCCCTGCTAGTCGTGACCGACTCCAGAGAACAGTGTTCATCAAGGCCAAAGAGCCAGCGTTGCCGAAGACATCTCTGTTTACATGTGCCCAGCATGAGTAAATGCCAAAGTGCATGGAACACTGTTATCTTCCCATCGAAGTGGTACTTATTTATCTATCTGCATTGACATGCTTCCAAACTGCTAGGTTGGCAGGAGCTGGGCAAGTAACGGGAACTCATTTGTTCATGCAGTACTCAGGTCACTCACAAACCACCAACCTACCAACCTTTAGGTTAACAAACACAGCATCTTAACCACTGAGGTACCCAAACTAAAAAACAAACAAATAAACCAGCCTTATTCCTGACAGTCACCAGTTTTTAAACCTATTTCTCTTGATTTGACACCAGTTTCCTGTACTGGTTTTGATTGTTATTTCTCGTTATTTCCTAACTAATGCTACTGGTGGTTACATAAAAGAAGTCCCCGTGACCTTAACATGAATGCTGGTGTGGTTTAGCAGTTAAAAAATTAACTAAGAATCAGATTGACTCAACCCTCCACTGTGAACTCACCTAAAGTGCCAGTTTGAATCCAAATGTACCAGTTCCCAACTGGGCCTTGCACCTGGTCATATAATCTCATATGCATAATATAGTATATCATATATAGTAAAATATTGGATCCATTTGGTACACACAGGTTTTGCACTTTTTTGGCCTAACATTTATCCCAAATTTAAAATGCATTTAATACAAATATAGTGGGCTGAGGTGGCTAAAAGGTTTTAAAGACACTGTGCTTGTCACCCTGAAGTTCAGTGCTTAAGTCCCAAATACTGCTCATTAGATTGAGTTTCTGCTCAGGTTGACTATATGTCCTCTTTTTTCCAGGACCTGTCCTCTTTCTAAGCTTTGTGTCCTGGAAAAAAAATCTCAATTGTTTTTCTTTTCCTTGTGAGCAGGCAACAAGTAGCCTTCTTGAAATTAATAAATTATATGTAATAGTTTTAAATTTAATAATAAGCAGTACAGTGTTCATAAATAACCACAAAAAGAGGACAAGCCTCCTAAATGTAGGACAACCAAGAAAAATGCAGGACATGACAAAATAAAAGCTGAAAACATACATGGCTGCAATCCTAAAGACACTTTCCTGGGAGTAAGATCCATTGAACATAATGGGGCTTACTTTTGAGTAGACATGATTCGGATTGCGCTTAGTGTGGCTAATTAAACACAGTATTACTTATTATTAAATTTAAATCTATTACATATAATTCATTGCATATAATTTATATTAATGACAAGAAGTCTATATGCTGCCCACTTACAAGGAAAAAGAGGACAATGAAGGTTTTTCCAGGACACAAGGCTTAAAAAGAGGACATGTCCTGGGAAAAGGGGACATATGGTCACCCTGGGGAGGAATATGCTCCCTAAATTTCATACTTCTAGGTCCAGGGGTTGGGGCTCGGTGTCGATCAGTCTGTGAGTCAGTCAGTGATTCTGATTTTATATATATATATATCCTGTAATTTATTACATCTGGGCTGCAATCCTAAAGCCACTTTCTGAGAACACAGTAGGGCTTACTTCTGAGTAGACATAGGATTATTCCCTCAATTTATTAATTACAAGAAGGCTATTTTCTGCCTGCTTACAAGAAAAAGGGGGACAATCAAGATATTTTCCAGGACACAAGGCTAAAAAAAGAGGGTATGTCCTGGAAAAAGTGGTTATATATGCTTTCCCTGTTTAGTGGGACTCCCTGCAGTACTGAGAATGTCGCCCCCTCTAGCTACGCCACCGTTTTCCAGCTTGGAGGATACTATATGATTTTCTATAGGTGGATCTTAAGTATATGAATGCATCCTATATGCATTCTATATGACTATATGGTGCATCCTATATGATTTTATGTAGATGGGAGATAGGAGGGGGCCCCTTTCCCACCAGCCCTCTGGACCCTTGGAAACCCCTCTTGGTCAGCGGAGTTTCCCCAAATCATCTCCTCCTCTCTCGTCCTCCTCCTCCTCTTCCTGCCTGCTATAAATTGCTCAGCCAGGAGTAGCTCCTCCAACTAGACAGCGCTGTCCGGGGAAGGAGAGGAGATCGCCGCCCCTCCAGACCACTGTGAGTCCTTCTCTGCCCCCCAGTCCCAGCCTAGGGGTCTCAGCTCTTCCCAGGCTGACCCCCAGCAAGGAGGGGGCAAAGCACTCAGTTTAGTGCCTGGCACAAAGTTTAGTGCTTTGCACCCCTCCAGCTACTCCACTGGGGTGATCCCTTCTCCTGGGTCTCCCAATGTCCTCTTTTTTCCAGGACAGGTCCTCTTTTTTAGCCTTGTGTCCTGGAAAAAAACCTTCATTGTCCTCTTTCCTTGTGAGCAGGCAGTATGCAGCCTTCTTGAAATTAATAAATTAAGAATTTTAAATTTAACAATAAGCACTATAGTGTTTAAATTTAGCACTTGAAAGCAATAGATAAGTGAGTTTTTGGCTGCAATCCTAAAGACACTTTCCAGTGGAACACAATGGAGCTTACTTCTGAGTAGACACCTTAAGCTTTTATTTTATCATGTCCTATGTTTTTCTTGGGTGTCCTACATTTTGGGGGGAGGAGGGAGATTGTCCTTTTTTTCAGTTGTGACATCTAGGAACCCTGCGGGGGGGCTCATCTCCAAACTGACCCACTGGCATAGCTAGGGGGGGTCAAAGCACTTGTCTGGTCTCTGCCCCATCAGTCTTCTGAGTGCCCCATAGACCTGTTTTGGAAGTTCTCCCAACTCCAGATGGTAAAACAAAGTCCTGGAAGCCAAGGGTGGAAGGAAAGCTTCAAAGGGTCTTGTTGGGAAGGAGATCTAGGGATCCGCTTTGGCCTTCTGTGGGACCAGATCAACTAGAACTTGCTCTTTTCTCCAAGCAGTGGCATGGGAAATTCATATTGCAATCCAGAGTAAACTGATCTTATGTCAGAGCAAGGACTCCCTCTAGTTACTCTGGATTGCGCCCTAAGTCTTGTAGGGACCTTCACCACAAAGTGCAAGGGGCTCCTCCACTTAGGAGCCATTCCAGGTAGGGGGAACAAAGCAAAGGAATATGCTCCCACTTAGCTTCCCACTTAGCCCCACTTGCTTTGACTGGTTCCAAAGGAGAGGGGAATGGATCCTGGCATACCGTGTTGAGTTCTGTGGAACTCCTTGCCACAGGATGTGGTGATGGCATGTGGCCTAGAAAGGGGACTGGATTGTTTTCTGGAGGAAAAGTCCATCAGGGGTTACAAGTCATGATGGGTATGTGAACCCTCCTGGTTTTAGAAGATTATCTGGTTTCAGAAATAGGTGCAAGAGGTGACACCAGGTTGGAGAAAAGATCCTGGAGAAAAGAACAAGTTTCTGGCTGATGTGGTCTTGTGTGCTCCCTAGACATCTGATGGGCCACTATGGAATCCAAAAAGATGGATTAGATGCCGGGTTGCCATATGTCCTGAAAAACAGGGGCAGCCCCAATTTTTTTTTGGGGGGGGGGTATATTCACATGTATGGGTCACCTCAGATGCTGCAGTCAATGAGTGATGAGTGTGCTTTTGTGACTGTGGGTATAATCCTAACCCAGGCTGGCACAACTCATCGGTCTTCCCGTTCCTGTGATGACGTAGGGAGGCAAGCACATGTCTGTGCACTGACCTAACCTTCCCCCAGGAGTGGTGCAGAAGTATCTTATAGTACTTTTGTGACATGCCCAGATCAGCAAGAATTTAGGCTTAGGCCGATATAACTGGAGGTTAGGATTGCAGCCTTAGCCACTAGTCCAATAAATTTCTCCAAATGACAATGAATATGGTTCTATCATACGGAGACAACTGTGGATATTTTCTTGAAATGTCTATTGTGACAGCTGATGTGACTCAATGGAAAGTCTGTTAGACTTGGGAGATTCCCATTTGAATTTGTGCCCAACTCACATGTGCACAAGGTCCAGTTGCTGTTTCTTGTGTGAAGCTCATCGACTTGAAGCCTTTCTATGTTTGTCGCTAACATTGAAGACCGCAATCCTATACACACTTACCTGAGATTAATGTTGCAATCCTGAAATCCCACTTTCCCATTAAACACAATAGGGCTTACTTTGGAGTAGATATGGTTAGAATTGTGCTCTGGGGATTACCACTGGGGCTTACCACTGAATTGACAAGCATAGGATTATGCCACATTTCATGTGTGACACTAAAGAATACATCTCCACCTCTGGGCTATTTGTGCCATGTGTCTATGTTATGAGTGCAAGGGAAGATGCAAATAAGAATCTAAATGAACATTTTACTGCCTGATGTCATGAATATGTGGGGTGTAGGATGGGTGGCGCAAGTGACAGCGCAAGTGGCTAAGACACTGTGCCTGTTAACCAGCAGGCCAGGGTTCGAGACCTGGGACGGCCCAACAAGACAGGGTGAGCCCAGCTCTGTGACGCCAGCTGGATCCAATCGTATTGGCTCTGCCTTTTCATTGGACTAATTCAGTGGCGTGGAGAGGGGGGATTTGCTGCTTGGGTAACAGCATATCCTCCATAACAATCTAACCCAGGCTTTTGTGCTTCTCATGCAGCATATGCAGCACCAACCACGATACCATAGTCTTCCAAGACTGACGGAGGCCTGCTTTTTAGGATGGGTATAGGGTAGCTCTGTGGGAGATTGCATAGTATGCATGAAGAATTCCCAACATCTCCAGTGAAAGCAGTTCTTTGGAAAAACTTTCTTGCCTGGGACTTTGGCCAGTTGGTGGTATTGATATTGATATTCCTGCTAATTGGTGTCATTGATATTGGATTAAATGAACCAGTGATCTTATTGAGTTTAGTGGTGCTTCGTTCCAAATAAGCATGTTTAGGATTGAAACCTGGCCAGTGTTTACATGTACATACTGACCTTGGCAAAAAAGTTTTTTACAAAAAGAGTAGTCAGACGAGTCAATCACAGGGAAAAATAATTGTAAAGCAACCTTTATGTTGGAATGAGCAATAGAAATTAATAATAATCAGGTGTGGATATAAACTCCTATTCCAAGCTGGTTTCTTCCTGAACACAGCATAAATTCTGTGAAAAATCAAAGCCAGCACATATAGTGTCTCATAATTTTGTTCATAAAGTCAATGAACTATCCTAAATTCTGGCATCAGATAGGAGGGTTCTTAGTGTTTTCGGGGAAAGTGACTCAGAAGTTAGGGAATTTTTACTATTCTGCAAGCTTTATAAATGACAGTCTGCTTCAGCACATTTAAATATTTGCAGATGGCTGTATTCCCATGATAAGGGGTGGAGAGCTGTGGTTGTGCGTTAGCTTAGAAATGAAAAATGTAAGAGGAGACAACAAACTGCAAGCATGCCTGGTCAGGTCTAGAAGCTCTGAAACCTTAGAGATCTATACTGTACTCTAGAAAAAGGCAGTGAACTAATTATTACATCACAATTATCATTATTATTAGAGCTAATTATTAGATCGCTAAACAAAATACAAAAGCAAATGGGAGAGTGTGCTTTGTCTTCTGCCGAAACATCACTGAAGACAAGACATATATTGGATAGTTTAAATTTTTTTTGTTATGCCCACATTTTCAACACTCACTAAAAGTGCAGTTTTTGTAGCATCACAGGGCAGGACAAGATCTTCATGTCAACAAATAATCACTTCAGCCTCTCAGATCATGCACATAGGCTGCAATCCTAAAGACACTTTCCTGGAAGTAAGACCCATTGAACATACTGGGGCTTACTTTTGAGTAAACATGTTTAGGACTGTGCTCATGGACCTCAAACCAAGAGAGGGAGGGAGGAAGGTGTGCCAGGCTCCCAGAAGGGGATTTTTAGGAGAATGGGAACTTTTTGTATGTTAACATCTTGAAATGGCATCTGTCTTTTTATTTTCTTAAATAAATTCTTAATGTAACAGAGGATTTTCCTAAAGGACCAAGTAGGATATGAGTAGGCTAGGATTACGTCATAGTTCCATCATCACTAAAGGTGTGCAGATGTGTCAAATATTTCACAAGTCTTCAACTTCAGTGTTTCTCAAATTGTGCTTCCCAGAGCCCTGGGACTCTTTGAGACCCCATTAAAGCAGGCCTCCATCAGTCTTGGAAGACTATGGTATCGTGCTTGGCGCTGCATACACTGCATGTGAAGCATGAAAGCCTGGGTTGGATTGTTATGGAGGATAGGCTGTTACCCAAGCAGCAAATCCCCCCTCTCCACGCCACTGAATTAGTCCAATGGAAAGGCAGAGCCAATACGACTGGATCCAGCTGGCGTCGCAGAGCTGGGCTAAGGACAGGAGCTCACCCTGTCTTGTGGGGCCGACCCGGGTCTTGAACCCTGGCCTGCTGGTTAACAGGCGCAGTGTCTTAGCCACTTGCGCCACCCATTAGGGGCTCCATAAGCACACCATAAATGGCCACCATTTCCTGGGCACTGTGCCATTCTGTGCACATGCTGGGATTCCCTAAGACTCCATGGTTGTGTCTGCATCACAGGCCTCCCCACCACTGTCACTTATTTTGCAAGTACACTGTGCAAGCCTAAGCATGTCTACTCAGAAGTAAGTCCTACTGTATTCAATGGGAGCTACTCCTAGGAAAGTGATTGCAGCCACAGTGAACATCTCTTACAGCGCATTTGTGATGGCATTCACAGCATATGACAGTCCATGCATACTGCTGGAACTGATGCTCATAGGATTGGTATCTAAGGCTGCAATCCTAAGAGTACTTTCCTGGAAGTAAGACCCATTGAATTCAATGGAACTTACTTCTGAGTAGACACAAATAGGATTGCACTGTAAGTACATTTGTAAGTAATATTGCATTGCATGTTGAGTTTTAAGAGGATTCAGGAATACAAAGATAGTAGTCAAATCATTCAACGTTAGTCCTTCAAAAATTATCGAACCAGTATTTTTATGCCATAACTAGGGCAAATCAAGAGACATAAGATCCCTTAAGAAGCTATCAAGATTTCACTGTTTTCTTTTATCAGTGAAATATCAAAATATGGATATGCTTTTTAAAAAAGTTATATTCCCAAGCAGCCCTTGTGACAGTAAATGCTGGCTCACAGGTTGCTGAATCATCGCTACATTTCCAACCTCCCTGATCTGCAACTTTCAGAGTATTTCCAAAAGATGTGGGGGAAGGAAGAGGAAAGACTGGAGAAGAAGGCTGTAGTCCTAGATGTACTTACATGGGTATCGGCTCCATTGAAGGGCTGCGATTGCTCAGTGGTTAAAGACACTGTACTTGTCATCCTAAAGGTTGGCAGGTTAGTGGTTTGAGACCCGAGTACTGCACAATGGAGGAAGCGCCCATCACTTGCCCAGCTCCTGCCAATCTAGCAGTTTGAAAGCATGGAAATGCAAGTAGATAAATAGGTACCACTTTGGTGGGAAGATAACTGCATTCCATACAAATTCGGCATCTACTCATGCCAGCCACATTCAGCCTTGTAACAGGGATGAGTGCCACCCTGAGACTCAATCACAACTAGCACGGCAATCGGTGGGTGACACCTTTACTTTTAAGCTCCACTGACCACAGTGGGACTTACCTCTGGATAAACTAAAGCTTATTGTGAAAGTGCTATAATGAGGGTTACATGAGTGGTGGAAACAGTGTTTATACTTTTAACCATTGTATAGATATAGAAGAGGGAATTTTGGCAGACACAGCTTTTCAAACCCTCCCATATTGTGATGCACCTGCCAGAATTCCCTATTCCTGGTTAAAGGTATGTGCTCTCTGTCCCACTTTGCATCTGATCTCCCTTGTTATAAATGCTACAGAATTGGGCTTTCACCCCAAGCCTTGCATCACCCATCCCATTTGTTTTTTCCTTTGTTTAACATCCAAACTTATGATGAGTTCTGGAGAACTTAACAGCTTGCTGCTTCCAACCTTTTTATAGTGTTTAGTTCAAATAAAAGATTTAACAGATGGTAGATTTTGAATCTTATTTGTTTGTCTGTTGGCTACAAGTACTATAGAGCTTGATGGTAGATTTGGGGTCTTGTCTGTTTACAAGTACTCAAGAGACTGACAACTTCTTACTTAATGTGATTTACAGGCTCAGCAGAGGAAGATGATAAAAATCATCCCCTTTTTCAACAGCCCTCCTAAAGAGAGCCCTCGCAAAGAGAGTGAAGCATCTTCCAAGCCATCAACGTCATCCGAATCGGAACTTGATTCCCTGTCGATTGAATCCTCCACTGACGAGGCTCAGTCAACAGATCACATGAAAACTCAAAACAACAGCCAAGATCCCATGCTTGGATGCCCTCTTGGGTCTTCTGCAGAAATCAGTGGAATGCACTCTTTGGAGCCAAAGACGCATAAGAAAGGCTTGAAGAAAATGTTGGGTGCCTTTGGAAAACACAAAAAAGTGGTCACTGAGACGGTCTTTCCCAAAGAAGAACACAAGCCAATTACAGGTACAGTATCCCTACAATCCTGAGTAAATACGGGAGTACATAAGAGACATTCCCTACAATCCTGAGTAACTACGGGTGCACGTAAGAGACTTTACGTGCACCCGTAGTTACAGCACCACCTAGTGAAAACCTATGGGAAATTCATATTGCAATCCAGAGCAAATTGTTCTTACACCGGAGCAAGGACTCCCAGTAGTTACTCAGGATTGCACCCATTATGTGCTCCCATAGTTACAGCACCACCTAGTGAAAACCTATGGGAAATTCATTTTGCAATCCAGAGTAAATTGTTCTTACACCGGAGCAAGGACTCCCCGTAGTTACTCTGGATTGGGCCCTATGACCAAAACGTCAGTTTCATTATCACTGTCCGCAAACCCTGGACCCTGGCAGATCAGTTATGTTAAAAAAAATAAAGCTGCAAATCTAACCATACTTTCCTGAGAGTAAGTACTATTGAACACAATGAATATGAGTTCAATGATTATTGAACACACAAAGACATGCTTAAGATTGCACTGTTAGTCCCTCTTCCTCGTCAGTGCAATCCTCAGGATCATTTGAAGATCTACCCTGGAGCTCAAACTCCAAGTAAGTTTGAAAACCAGTGATCTACAGTATTATATTTTGTAAGTTGCCTTGAATAGTTCATAAAGTGAAAATATGGACTATCATGATGAGGAACACAAGTATGAAAATCATATATCTGAAAATCACAGCCCATTGTTGACTTTTCTTTCATAAATATCACAAAGCACAAACCAGGGTGACCATATAGAATGGAGGACAGAGTGCCTGTATCTTAAACCATTGCAGGAGGGAATATACACAAGTTTAGCTCAACATAGAAGGATTTAGAAATCAGCACCTCCTAAATTCCTTTTCTATGCAGTGGGTAAATGTACAGGTACTCTGTCCTCCATTCTATATGGTCGCTCTGATACAAACTCAACTTTCCATCCATCCAAATGTCATTACAACAGACAAAGATATGGAAATAATGCATGCTGCCGTGACATCCAGGGTGACCAGATGACCGGAAAAACCCGGATTTGTCCGGATTTTTAGCCTCCTGTCCGGGTGTCCTGCATTTAGGCATAATTGTCCTACATTTTGGCTTCATTTTGAAACTTTGTGATGGTGCACAGTACCCCATCATGCCTTATGTCGTTGGATTCGTATTGAAGAGCAGAATCCAATGCAAAAATCAGTTTTGAGATATCTCCTTCCTATCAGAAGTTATGGTCAAAAAACCGAAAAACAAAAACAAAAAAATACATTTTTTGGCAATTTTTTTCAGCGGGTAGGAATTTTGGCTTGGGATTAGGAATTTTGGCCTTAGGGTTCAGGAATTTTGGGTTTGGCATCTGGTCACCCTGGTGACATCAAAAAATCATGGAAAGAACTGTTTTTATGGAAAAGGAAAGGAGAAATTGAGACAGGACTGCCAGTGTTCCTGACAGCATAGCATCCATGTAATGGGTTGTTCTCTCCTAGAGGAGTCCACTTGAGGAGTTCTCTGTATAACAAGAAACATGCTCCTGGCCATGATGTTTCTGGTGATCATGTGCCAGTCAGCAAAGAGCAGCATGCATTTCCTTGCACAGTGTGCAAAACTGCATGATCTTCTTCCTTCTCCTTAAGCACTGTAGGTGGGGATTCCTCTCTTAAAGAAATAAGTCTTGCCTGAATCAGACAGAGCCTGTTTTTCAAGATATTTCATGACAGCTCTTTCCCTGTGCCAATATCGGGAAGTAAACCAGGAAGAACCCACTAATACAGTGCAGGGGTGTTGTAATCATTGTTGGTTCCCCCAGGGGTGTCACAGCAACTGTGGTTTCCAATTCCTCATGCGGCAACCCAACAAGAGCTTTGCACCAGGATCTTGTATAGTGGATATCCTAACCAATCCTAACCAATTTAGGCCAGCACAACTCACCCGTCTTCCCATTCCCACAGTGATGCGGGAAAGCTGGTGCATGTCTGTGCACTTGTCAGATCCCCAGGAATGGCGTAGAAGTGTCTTCTGACACTTTTGCAACACCCCAAGGCCAGAATAGGACTTGTGCTGGAACTAGTGCTGACCTAACTTGGGGTTGTTTGTTTATTAGCAAAATTTAACCACAATTCCAAGAGTAAAATTCCCCCCAGTGCACCATTCACCCCATGCACCATCCCCAAGGCACCACCACTCCCCCATGCACCGCCACCACGCCATGCAACATTCCCAATGCACCATCCCCCCACACAACATGCCCTCCAGGCACCATCCCCCAACAACCATGCTCCATCTCCTCACAACCACGGGCACCCCTACCGGCAGTGGCATAGCTACAGGGCTGCACGGGGTGCAGTTGCACCGGAATATAACCTTTAGGGGAGCTACAACCACTAGTGGCTAAAATTGTGAAAACGGGGTATGCATGAAAGATAATAACATCATTGGAAAGGTAATTTTATGCTGAATGCAAGGAAACAAACTGCATTAGAATACCTATATTATATCAAAGATTATGGCCAATTAACCAGAAAATGAAAATACAAAAGCCTATGGAACAAAAGTTGGATTTTTTTTACATCGAACATTCCCATGATACTGATTGCTCCAAAAGACAATAAGATGTAATTCTGATACTATATGGGACTAATAAGATGAATCAGCTAATAATGCTCACTGGGTATATTGGCACTTCTAAGTGGTGGTCCTCTTATATTTTCAGGGAAAGAAAGAAGAACAAATTCTCTTTGCGCCAGCACAGTTTCCCTAACCAAAAAGGGACACAATTTTCATTTTTTTATTTAATTAAATTTGTTCTTGCAGGGGAAAATTATTTTTTTAAAAGTACCTCAGATTAACATCACTTCCAGTTGTGACATTACGTCCAGGGCAACATTTTGAGCTTTGCATCAAGTTAAGTGATCATTAGCTACACCACTGCCTACTGGGCAGGTGCAGGATTTGGGGCTGATTGTTGATGAGTCTTCAATGTTAAGTTTAGGCTGAAAATGCTTTGCACCCTGTTTTGCCCTTTACTGGTGAAATTCCTAAATATCAGTTCTTAGTGGGTGGTCACATTAGGAATACCCTCCCCAAATTTCATGCTTCTCAATCCAGGGATTGAGGCAGGATGTTGATCAGTCAGGGATTCTTCAATGGAAAGTAGAGGGATTAAAACGTGGTATGCCCCTTTTCACCGCCTTCTGGTTGGAATTTTCAAAAATCAGGTCTTACTCGGTGCCTCTATCATGGAAGGAACACCTTCTCTAAAATTTCACACTTCTAGGTCTGGTGGTTTTGGCTGGGTGTTAATAAATCAGTCAGTCAGTCAATGACTTTTCAGTTTTATATATAGAGATTTATTTTATTTTATATCCTGTTTCTTCCCCAAGAAGAAACTCAAGGATGGGTTAGGATTGTGCTGTGGGTTTGACATGGGTTCCATTTCCCATGTGGTCAGATGACCCTAGAGTCAGTCGCATGATTTTGCAGGTAATGAGCCATGGATCAAGATGTTGAAGTTTTGGGGAGAGGTACAGGGATTTATACAAACCATTCCCTGTTGAATCAATGTCTGTACACTTTACAATAATCATAAAATGTAAATCCCAAAGCTGTTGGTTCAAAGTTATTTATTTTGTTTTGCCAGTTGACCAAATCAGAGAGCTCATTAAAAACAAGAAATTCTCCAAAGCCAGTCAACATCTCATTGCCTTCGAGAAAGATAATTACTCTGGTAGCAAAAGTGACCAGGAAAGGACTCGAGAGACTGAAGATCTGTATGAGCTTTTGAAACAAGAGCTTCGCAGCGTCATATACTCATCCATAACCATAGTGTCGACAAAGCCAGAGTTACTGCGGGATGCTGTGGAAACCATACAAGAACAGGTGAAAGAGGATGAGACATTCCAGGCGTCTGGAAAAGCTGGTTCTTCTCGACCCAAAAACTGGAAAGAAGAGTGGAGGAAGACGGTCAAGGCGTCTGTAGCCGAGCGAATGAAAGAGCCCCCATTTGATCCGAGTAAGGGGCTCTCTACCACAGCTCACTGCTTCCTGCACATGGGCAAGACGATGAAATCAGATTTGATCACAGTGGTGCAGCATATTAAGTGCTTTTATCCCCAGGATTTTCGGGTGTGCAGCACTTACGCAGAATACTACCACCACTACTTCTCTGGCCAGTTAGAAGCAATTGCTCAGTTTGAGTTGGGCAACAAGGACACTCATCTCCTCCTTACCTGGGTGCAAAACTTTTATCCAAAGTAAGTAGTCATTGATGTTGCTTCTCCTCCAAGTCTGGCACCAGGTTTTTAGGGGCCAAACTCTGCTTTGGACTCCCTATAAAACCCACACTTATTTATTTTTATTTATTTAAGGTATTAATATTCCACCTTCCCCAGTACTCAAGTTGGCATACAAAACTTTAATTCGTCCCCTCCTGCTGTCTTCAGAACAACCTTGTGATGTGGTGTGCACTGCTGCATAGGGCGCTGAGGGTTCAGGGGCAGTCTCAGTTGGATCTCCTTGAATGTGTATGGATTCTTTGATGGCAGTGAATATTGTTATGCTCATTTTTTAATGGCTCTTGCTAAGCCAAGACTGGTAAGGCAAGTCTGAAAATATCTATACGGGCACATCTGTAGTACATCTATTGCTGTGTTTCCAAGCAGAACAAAAGCAGGATATGGATATTCAAACAAGCATTTTTTAAATTGACATTAACTGAACTTGGAGACCTTTTACATTGAACTCGAGAGTCCTTTTCAGATTTCTTGGCTGTTCAAATGTGATTTAATCCTCAAATCCTTTTTTCACCAGTGCTTGATGATTGAAAACGTTATGCTTGCATTTTCATGGGGAAAATTTTCAACTGCTAGTATCTACTATTTGTTGAATGTTGTGAGTTAGAAATGGAGAATATTGGCTTTAAGATGCAGGTGTTTTTCATGTTTATCTTGGTGTGTTGGTTCTTGAAAATTGATTGATTTTCACATAGAGTAGCAATCATTTTGTACTGAAATGGCTGTTGTATTTGTGATCCTTTTTATTCTCATTACAGCGAAATTAAAAATCACCCAGTGTTAGTGAAGGAGCTGAACGAACCCAGCCTAGAAACCCTTTTGCCAGAAGAACAAGTCAAAAAATTTGAAGAGAGATACTTGAATCATGAAGCCGTAAGAGCCTATTTGTTCTTTACTGAGTCACTTATGCTGCAATTCTAACCACACTTTCCTGGGAGCAAGTAGTATTGAATGCAATGGGATTTATTTCTGAGTAGACATGCTTAGGGTTATGCTTATTCATCCTGGTTACATAGGAGTTTGTGCCACCTTGGGTATCCTTCCATTAGGAAGAAAGGTGGGATATAAATCAAATAAGAGTTTGTGAAGACAATCACATCAGTGGTTGAGTAGTGGGAGCTGTTGGGGTGAAATGGGTTACTTCAGTGCAAGTTCACCAGCAGCAGAGAACTCCATCTGTCACTTTCCATATAAATGGTACAGAAGAAGGAAGGCAAAAATCACACTACTTTTCTTCATCTCCTTCCTCATCTATTAGGACAGGATTTGGAAGAAGGAAGGTACTGGGGTGGTTATCTTAATACTGAAAATAAGAAAAAGGGGAAGGAAGTGAAGGGTGGAGCATGGACATCAGTCTTCCTCTTTTCACTAAATTTGCTGTGACCTCAGTTCTATTACCCAATCATGAGATCTGATGACATGTCTTGCACCATGGGGTTCCCCAGGCACTCTGAAAGTCAGTGTTGCTAATAACAATAGGAACTGGCTAGCTCAGTTTCTATAGTGTCAGGCTTCTAATTAGAAGTCCTGGGTCCACTTCCTGTACATACAGTCTCTCTTTATAGTGAAGGAGCCATAGCACTTGGTAGTATATAGCCTTTGTGGGCAGTAGGTCCCAGATAAGGTGGTGCGGCCAAAACTGGTCCAGATGGATCAATGTAAGTTTGGCTCAATATAAGGCAGCATCAACAGGTTAGTTCCATTTGAATATCATTCACATGAGTAGTCCTCAGAATATTTAATTGGGAGTACACTAAAGTACACTTTACTGTCCCAAGTAAAGTGGGCCATTGGAGTGCTACGTACGTTGGAATGAAAATTTCTCATACACATTAACTTGGAACTAAAGCCTCTCTCTCTCTCCCACCCCCCCTCTCTCTTTCTAGTCTAAAAAATAGGCAAAATTAGTTAGTATACATCCAGGGGGAAAAGTGAAGTGGGGAGGAAGGGTTGACAGCTGAAATTTTACTTAGGGTTGTGCAAGGACTCAAACAGTTCCTCCAGCAGATTTTTTAAAAACTGCTTAAAGCAAAAGTTTTTGCAGACAACAATCATACCATCAAAGTTCATTGCAATTCCCTCCCCAGCTGAACCCTATAAGGAGTCCTGGAGAGTTGGATTATAAGCAACCCCCAAAGGCAGGAAGACTGAAGAGCATTTCCAAAGGCTTTAATTATAAACTTTAGGGCTCATTTCCAATCATCTGGTGCATTAATGGGGTCGCTCCATGGCATTCTACCTTCCGGTCTTACTCCGGTCCCATCCTCTTCCAAGACTAGCCTCAGCACTTTGACTGTCACACCTTGCAGTGGTGCTCTCAGGTACAATCTGCCCACTCAGCAAGTGACACTACTAACTATCAGCGAACTAATTTCACATTATTGCTAATTTTTGTTTTTTGGTATTTTCTCCTTATTCTATTAAGGACTCTGTGAAACGCTTCCTGGCTAAATGTTTACAAGTTGAAGTTGCAAAATGGACACAAGGGAGAGAACCAGAGAAACTGGGTGGCCATTTTCACAGTGAGCTGCCAATTGACGCTATTCAGGTAATAAAATAAGCAATCAGACATTTAAAATTTATTCATTTAAAATAATTCTACACCCTAAAATTACATTATAAATAATTAAAATCATGATAACATATCAGCCATAGAGGGAATCAATGTTTCCTTTATACATAAGGAACTCAGGTGCATTCTTAACATCTTTGGTGCATAATAATGTCTTAATGACTGCAATCCTAATTTCCTAGGAGTAGCACCCATTGGACATAATGGGGGTTACTTTTGAGTAGACATGGTTAGGATTGTGATCTTGGAATATTTTATAGACTAGTTGTTTTTAATGATAATTTTTCTCAATTTTCAAATATTAGTAGTTTTGTAGGGAAAGGAATGAGTTAATCAGAGTCCAGATTCTTTAAACTGGGGGGCTTTAGATCTGAAATTCAAATTCTGTATTTATGCAGGATTATTTGAACTTGAGTTTCTTTCTTTTTCCTGCCATCAATTTTTTTGATTTACAACATAGACACAGCCCCCAATCTAATGCATACAATTCACAGCAAAATCTCATTTGTCCTTCCTGGGAGTAAGTACTATTAAATGAAATAAAAATGCATTGGATTATGCAGTGGAACTAAGCCTGGCTAATGCTGAGCTGGACGAGGGCTGAAAAACTCAGCATCCGAAAAGACCTGCAAAGTCAGAATAATAGAAGAATAATAGAATCATAACAGAATATTCTAGTTGCAGAATATATAATGCTGGCAGGATGGAAAATCTTAGATCAGGAACTGCAATACTGATTCTTTGATATTTAATGCTTTAGGCTATTGATGGAGGACGAAAGAGAGCAAAAGACATTACGCCCGATCTGGGCACACAAATGACAACATTGCTTTTGGATGAACTCTTCACATTTTTGCAAAGGTAGGATTGCAGAAGTTCTTGCATAAATGCATTTTGTACAGTGGGCAACATCAGATTCAGATGTGAATGTTCTAATAATTGTTTTGTTTTTCTCTATTCCCTCCATTCCATGTTTCTAGCTACAAGAAGGAACTTGAAATTTTCGTTAAAGAAAACAAGCAGCACCAACATTTTGAGGCTACAATCATTGCAAATATTAACAACTGTTTCAGTTTTCGGTAAGAATAGAATTGTGCGCTATTTTTTGGAATATCTTAATTGTGGTAGGGCAGAGTATGGGTACCACCAGTGCTATTTGAGAAAGTGTCTGGTGGTACTCACAGGATCCCTGGACACCTCCTGCCCAGTAAGTGGCCAGGAACATACAGCAAACGGCAGTATGAGGTTCTAAAGCTGGCTTGTCCAACACGTGGCCCGGGAGCCACACTCGCCCCAGGATGCAAATTAATGTGGCCGCCGCTGGAAAAACCAGCTTTGTGGCAGCTTCCAAATTCAAATTTCGCATGCTGCAGTGTGCACTGCTTTTTTCCTTTTTTCGTATGCATGGCTACTCAGAAGAAAACCCCATTATAATCAATGAGACTTAGGCTGCAATCCAGAGCAAATTCAGCCTGCTCTGACCTAACTGCACTCTCCTAACTATTCTATATCCAGAGCAGAAAGTTATGCTGAATCCAGAGAGTCAGGAAGCCTGGGCTGCCCTAACTGCTCCAGAGCATGCTAAGTAATTGACACAAGGGGAAGACTTGCTCCTGAGGAGACACCCCTCAGATCACACTGAACAAGGAACAGCTGTGGTGCCTACAGTGGTGACATGACTCTGCATATCACCTGGTGCAGAAGTCTGTGCGTCATCCCTGGGATGCCCCCCCCCCCCAACCTGGACTGCACAGTCACCAAAGTTGGCGCCTGCGCAGTTGTTTCTGAAGCCAACTGGCTTCAGAAAGAGTACTGCGCAGGCACCATCTCTGACACCTGCGCAGTACTTTTCTGAAGCCTTTTGGCTTTGGGGGAGACTGTACAGGCGTCAGAGTTGGTGCCTGTGCAGTACTCTTTCTGAAGCCATTCAGCTGCCGCTCCGCCTCCTGAGTGAGGCCAAATGGCTGTGCAGAGGCGCGGACTTTCTCTGCTCTAAGGAAGTCTCCTCTGAAGCTATTCGGCATGCTCAGTGTGTTTCTGCGCAGTGCACCTCAGATGGCCGTTCAGGCCAGCTCCTCAGACAAGTGTCAGCTTCTGGCTGATTCTCCGCCTTGGAGCAGGCCTGAATGGGTGTGCTGACGCCCGGGGCCTGCCAAAGGACAGTCAAACTCCTCCGGCACATCACCCCATACGGAGCACATCCCCAATGCAGCCCACACCAGCCGCACCAGTCTGGTGACGCCACTGGGTGCCTGCCTTATAAGGAGTCCCTGATGAGATGCCAGTACATTCTACAGTGAATACAAGGGGCTTCTTGGAGTGGCCTGCTGTATCCTGAGGTTTGTGGGCAGCCGTAGTTTGTTCCATATCCTGAGGTTGAGAGGAAGGGGTTGCAGCTAGGATGGCCAAGAACTCAGATTTTTGGCCAACACTGCCATTCTTACTCGGGCCTTATCATGGACCCCTATGGGTCTACTCATTACTATACCTGCTCCTGAGGTGGTATAACTCTGAGGGCTGGAAGAGGGCATTTCTGCCTTGGAAACAGGCTTTGGATACAGAGTAACTGCTCTGCCCTAGGCAATGCTAAACATGCCCTCAACTTGCCTCTCCTGAGCTGCTTAGGCTGCCCCAGTTAGGGCAGAGCAGGTCCACCTCTCTTAGGGCACCCTATCTTGCCTTGCTCTGCCCTAAGCCTCCTTCAGAGTAACTGGGCTGGAGCATCTTGCAGTTGCTCCAACCTAGTGTTAGATAGGGCAACCTAAGGGCTCTTATGTGGACAGATTAGTTGCTCTGGATTGGGCTGTTACCCTACAATCCAGAGTAACTACGGGTGCACATAAGACACATTACGTGTACCCGTAGTTACTGCATCATCTAGTGAAAACCTATGGGAAATTCATTTTGCAATCCAGAGCAAATTGTTCTTACACCGGAGCAAGGACTTCCCATAGTTACTCTGGATTGCACCCTTACTCCAAGGTTAAGATTGGAGAGGATTGCAGCCCATCCTATGCAGCATGCCTACTCAGAATTCAGCCCCGTTAAATTCAATGGAGCTTACTCCCAAGTAAAGGTGGCTATGGTTGCAGTCTGAGAGGCCAATCCTTTGCATGCCTGTTTTCTATAGTTTTTTTGGATGATCAGCTATCATTATGTGCGGCCCAAACCAACTTGTCTTCTTCCAATGCAGCCCAGGGAAGCTAAAAGGTTGGACACCCCTGTTCTAAAGCATGCTTTTCATTCTCCAAAAAGCCCTCTTGTCTACCCCAAGCCTTTTACTGGTGTGTGTGTTGCATCACATGTGGCTTCCAACTCAGAAATAACTAGCACTGATGTCATCCTCAGTTACTTCTGGTGGTACTTCAAATACATGGACCATGCAGAGTAGTAAAGTGGAGGAAAATATTGAGAAGCATTGGGATAGGGCTTTAATGTATGTTTACATAAACATGGTTTCTTCATAAAGAAAGATTAGTTAAGGTTTATCTAGATTAGATAACTAGATATGTTTCTGTCAGCAATCTGCACCAGATATTTTAGAAAATTAGAAAATACCGCAATAGAATAGTAGTAATTTATTCAGATTTGGAATAAAATCAATTACATGAAATCAAATGCATTTCCCTTTGGACAGGATTAAGCATTTTACTCCCATGTGCTTTATTTAAAAAGTTGCCTTAGAGCACAATCCTAACCATGTCTACTCAGATGTAAGCCCCATTGTGTCCAATGGGTCTTACTCTCAGGAAAGTGTCTTTAGCATTTCATGCCTGTTTTCTCCCACTGGCTGGAATGGCTACTAAGAGGAGGAAGAGGGGTCACTTGCATGCTTCAGTGAGACTCCCTGTGAAACTTTGCACCCCCTCTAGCTATGCTACTCATGTAATGCTCTGTTACATCTCGGCCAAGTAATACATTAACAATCTAATACAACAACTTTGAAGCATGTGTAGAAAAAAACAATATCCTTCTCATGTTTCTTGATTTCAGAACCCATACTGAAGAGACCACTGCCCCAACATCAGCACTGAGTGACATCAAACAGAAGATCTTTGCCACACTTCATGAAATCCAGAGCACTGGTTTTGATGTGCTCCTTCATGACCTTTTCCAGAAGTTGCAGGTAACGTTGCAAATATACTATATACCTATTGGCTTGCTATATATCAGAGATGGCAAAAATGTAATTCCCAGGAAAACTGTCTCCTGATAAGTACATTAGAGTAAGGATAGGAAAAAAATTCTCAGCATCCAGAATGTGGTCTTTTTTATTTTTCTCTCCCTATGCCAACCACATGTTTTGATGGACTGAATCTAGGAGAAAAATAAATGGAAAGATCATGGGCTGGTTCACCCTCCTCCCCCTTTAATGATAATAGCAAAGCATTCTGAGTGTTTTTCAGCTCCTTTCTGTATTTTTTAAAACACATGTTCACCAAAATGTATAATGGTGGAACACATCTTTCAAAAAATTCCAATGGTTGATGTATTTTATTTGACTTTCCTCAGCCTCTTTTCAAAAAATTCACTCAGAAAAAATGGCTCTCTTGTGCTGACATTATAGATGACATCATAGCGACCATCAGCTCCCACACGACCATGTTTAAGGCCCTCAAGCAGCCCTTCAGACAGGTAAGTCAAAGCCTCCTGAAAGAAGGAAGTGCCTCCTTTTTGGAGCATAAAATCTAGGGTTTTTCACAACCAGATCTTGTGACCTGAGTCAATGCACATGAGCTCTTTGCATCCATGGCTTTCAGACATTTGGCAGAGCCCCTAAGCTGCCATTTGATGTATGGCATAGATCCTGGCTTCCAGGCTTGGGTCTCTGCCAGGCATCTAGTCTGGGCTTTCATCTCCAGGAAATCCAACACTCCTTCCTTCAGTATGTCATCTTAGCTGTATAAGATCTGATTCCTGGATGAAGGCACAGTTGGATGAGGGAACGTAGATGAAAATTCAGTCCAGAAAAATGCTGCCCACCAGTTGCTCTAAAAGTCCCAGTAAAATAGGTAGAATTGGGGGGGCAGAAACTATGGCAGATGACACAATGTGCTTTGTAAGCAGTCCCTCTCATTCCCATTGGAGTCATTTGGGGTTGCAAAAACAGTACACAATGTGTTGCCAGAATGGGTCTGATTGTGACTGGAGGGGCTTCTTATATGGCACATTGCACTTCCTGCAAACTTACTGCATTTCTCCCTTAGCTATGCTACTGGGTTCCAAAAGAATTATGCACCCTGCTTCCATTTACCGCTTCTGTTTTCCAAACCATAATTTCCCAACACTATCATTTTATATTCATCAGGGACCTAGAATTCCCAGGATTGGTTCAGCTGTTGATCTTAGAATGAAAAGGTCAAAGATAAATACAGCTGGGTTTAGCTAGTCTAGAACCAGGCAAGGCTGGTCAAAAGAGATCAAGGCTGGTCAACGGAGATTGTTGAAGAGGGGGCTCTGTTAAGCTAAATGAGATATTTTGGCAGAGAACCCGGATCTTCTAGTCATATGACAGGTGTTTTTTTCCCTTTGGAAATGTATCATTTGGTGTTTATTCCATAAAGCCAATGTAAACTCACAAGAGAAGTACTTGTTTTCAGTTTCCTACTTTTGTATTCTTAAAATAATCTACTGCGCTCATGTAGTTCCTTGTCGAAAGTGATCAGGGAAACTGCAGGAATTCCTGTGCAGAACAAGTTTATTCAATGCATTGAGTATTACTGAAATGAACAAATACATTGCTCTTTATAGCCATACTCATAATAACCATGTTTATTATTTCTACAGCATTCTCCCAAAAATATTGCTGTATGATAAGAAAAATTAAAGATAAGCCCTGTTTGCATAATTCATGAAGCCTTTTCCCACCCCCATTTTAGTAGAGTTAACCATGCTGGAACAGAACTCATCAAAAATACATGATACTTGATTTATTCAAAGTCACCCTGAATATTACGTTAATTACATTAGTATGTACAAACCAGTGATCAACACTTTCCTACTAATTAAAAATACTCAGTAGTATATAAAGTGAACAAAGGCTGAATGGATACCTGTCAGGGGTGCTGTTGTTGCCTACACTGAACACTGTCCAGTGCCTACACCTGTCCACTTGACAGGTGGACTAGATGACCTAAAAGCTAGGGTGACCATATAGAATGGAGGATGGAGTGCCTCTACCTTTAAGTTAAAGATAGAATTAAAGGCACAAGCACTATTTTTATTTTTATTTTAAAAATTTATATCCCGCCTTTTTCAGGCAAATTAGCCCGATTCAAGGCAGCTGCCATAAAACATAATTAAAAACATAAATAGAACAATTTGATAAAAACAATTAAAACGTACAGCTAAAAACAACATGGATTAAAAGCAATAAAACAAGAGCCCCCCAACCTCTGCCCCTAAAAGCTTTTTTAAAAAAGCTTTTTAAAACTATGTCCTCGGTTCTGTATGGTCACCCTGTCTAATAGCCCAATCCTATTAGATTGCTCCACTGGCTGAACGCGTGTCCTGCTAGCATTGACTGCTGCAAATCAGCATGCTCAAGCTGTCAGAGCATCTGCAGGAATTTCAGAGCTTTCCTGCTCAGTTCTGCAAAGAACTGCCAGCTCAGGAAAGCCTGTGCAGGGGAATGCGGGAGGGCAGGGAGAAAGAAGAACAGGGTAGGGATGACTGGAATAAGGACTGGGAGGAGGGCAGATAAGGTACTGGCACATGTCAAATCCTGATGCTCTTTCTGAACCTGACTTACCTTCATAGAGCAACATGAACTTGTGCAAGCAATTAAGCGGATGCAGGTCCAAATTGACCCATAATGGCTGCTACTCTAGGGCAAGGAGATAACCCAAAGCAGACTACCAGCTTTGAAAACTCATCTGTGGGATAGAATGAAGGTTGTGCCACCATCATTGCTTTTCCCTGCTAGAACCAAATCAGAACTGAGTCAAAATTCTGTGATTCTAATCTTAATTCTGAAAATAGAACAAACTATATAGATCAGTACTGTAGTTCTCAATGGGATCTCCTTTTAGAACAATAGTGTACTTAGAACAACAATACCAGTTTTCCCCTTTTGCAGTAATGATAAACAAGATTTCTCCATCACTGTGCTTTTTCTTGCTGAGGGACCCATGTTCCAAGGACAGACTTTGGCAAACACCACCAGACAACTGTCCACAAATATCGAAACCACTTTATCTTAAGAAAATCCACTTGGGTGAGTTAGGAAAGTCTTTGGACATAGCATTTTCATTACTCAGGTAATGGGTGTGTGGTTTTTTTTGTCCTCGGCTATGACTAATAGAGGATTATCTGCTCGCTACAGGCTATCATGGAGAAAATTCACCTCCACTTAGTCCGGGAATATATTACAAGACTTATGAGGAAGAAAGTCAGCCTGAAATCCCCAGATCTGCAGAACAATTTGTCTGAGCTCATCCGAAAAAATGCCTACATTTTGAGCGCATTTTGCACAGCAAATGTAAGTCTGATTATTCACCCTGCATCAGAATCACCGAACCTTGACATGAAGATGTTGGGTAGGATGTTCCATTTATATGTATGAGGCAGCAATCCTGTTTAGCCCCAGTGAAATACATCATATCCCCCAGTATTGGCGGATCGGGTATGTGCAGATTTGACTCACCTAAGATGCAATGGGAACTGGGAGAGAGCTACTTCCAGTTTGCTCATCACTGGGGTTTTCTGAGGTTCCTGGGACACAGGGGCATCACTAGGGTGGTGCGGTTTGTGCAGTCTGCGCTGGGTGATGCGCGTAAGGGGGGTCCTCCTCCAAGGAAAGTGTCTTTAGGATTGCAGCCAAATACATATATAGCAGAGATACATACGTAGGTATAATATTTCTAAATTTGTTTTGCTAGAATATTTTGCTGGGATATATTGAGTACATTCCCAATGGATTTTACCCATTCGATTTCAGCACAAAGCTTTTTCCCCTTCACTGAACATTCTCCTTTGTTTGCATAGTTAATACAAACATGTTTAGCAAACATATTTTTGGAAAACTAAATGTCATGTTTTTGGAGCAGTAACATCTTCCTGGAAGTAACAGTAAGGAAGCCAGGGGCCTTTTTTCTTGTATGCATTTTTACAGCTATGCTATAAACTGGTTAAGCTAGAAGACGACAGTGTAGGATTGCAGTGCTGTCTGTTCTTACAGGTCATGGTTCTGCAGAGAGAGACCAACATCCAGACTTGCAAGGGGAAAAAATGAAGTGTGGTGGACATGGGCACTGGAGAAATATTTGGAAATAATCCTTATCAGAATAAATATTCCTTTAAAGGGGGGTTTCTCAAGCTTTCTTCCTTCCTAGAATTCTTTCTGCATTCCTTTCCTGCTGAAGAACCCTGAGAATATGACCAAAAGAATATATGGCTGCAATCCTATACACAGGCTGCAATCCTAAAGACACTTTCCTGAGAGTATGAACACAATGGGGCTTACTTTTGAGTAGACATGGTTAGGATTGTGCTCACACTTTCTTTCCTCTTGAAAATAATGAGACTTACTTCTGAATAGACATACACAGAATTGCACTGTATATGCAATAAATATGACCAAAAAAAGTTACAATATAGTCAGATCTTTGATCCCTTTAGCATAGGATTGCCTGCACTGTCTATAGCATTCTAGAGAGAAGTCTTTCCCAACTCTCTCCGGAAATACCAGAAACTGAACCTGGGATCTTCTATGTGCAAACCATGCTTTGCTGCAGGCTCCTCCAGGGACTTTATTGATCTACCATGAAACCCTGAGCATTGCAGTGGATACTATGTTTATTGGAACATCTTTTGAGTATGTGGGTGGGATACTCTTCCAAAATCTACATGATAGATTTATTTAATATGCCTTTCCTTCTCTTGTAGGGGTCCAGTGCTACATGGCTGGATTCTGCTCTCCCGAGCTTTGCTGAAATAATCAGGCTCCAAGATATAAATGCCATCATGTTGGAAGTTTGTGGACTTGCCAGTAAATATCCTGATATCAGGTACAAGCGAAAGAACTTGGAAAGGGACTTATAATGAGCATAGCACAGTTATGGTGGTCAGTTACCACCATTTGAGCTGGTCACCACCATCACCCACTTTGTTTCATACATGCCTTTAGTGGTGCAACCCAACCAGGAAGTCATGGCAGTAGGCCAAACTGGCATTTCCTCCTGCACTGGAGTGGCACAGCCTAGCATGTAGTGACCATATCCATATACAGCTGGGCTTCAGTGAAGAATCTCACGCGGCATTTTGCAGATGGACATAACTCCAGTTAACAACAATCCTCAAATCAATAGCAATTGGTCAATAGTTATTGGTCCGCAATAGATCAATAGGTCCTCATGTACCCACTAACATTGTGACAAAATAGCAATGCTAACTCTAAATTCCTTCATATGGAAGTATCTCCTAAATGCAGATGCTTCTGGTTTTACATCAGGTCTCCATGTGTCTCCATGTGTCTTTCCTGCTGAGTCCCACTGTGGCCACTCTGGACACTGTTACATCCGTTTTTCTAATATAACTGGGGATCATTCATTTTTAGCCAAGCTGTGCTTTCTGATGTCTCCCTCTGTGTTGTGATGGTGTTACTGATGGTTGATGTTTTCAATCCTACAGCAAGAAGCATCTGGCTGCCATCTTGTACATCAAGGGCAACCTGTCCAGCAGTGAGGCAAGAAGCATCCTTGGTGTGTTGGACATCAGTGTCAATGCCACACTTCCTCCCATATCCTTGTTCTCCACCATTAGGGCTTCATAGACTCTTCCAGCAGGCATGTTCAATGTTGCATGCTTAGCCTGAGAGATTTCCAGTCATGGGGAACCTGAATTCAGCAATTGTCTATGGCCATATAAAGTCACTTGGTGACCCCCACCAACAGCACTGGTGTGCCTTGTCAATTAAAAACAGATGGTGTGCCTTGACGATTTTAACACCCTGCTAGCTTACTTCGAGATTTAAAAAACTGAAAATGGCTGCCTTAAGAATTTCCTTAGCTGCCTCATGTTTCCCATCTATAAAATGGAGGTAAATGCTCTCCAACCTACCTCATATGGACGGTACAGGTTGCAAGATCCCTTCATTTTGTATTGTTAAAGCACTTACAAAAAAAGCACTCCACTTTTCATGTCTATGAGATATTCAAAGATTGAAGGAAAAAACTCCTTTGTTGAATTGGAAGAGGAAAGAGAAAGAATAGTTGGATTGTTACTAGCACTTGAAATGTTATTGCCTATGATTTTTAATACAACAACTGCCTGGTGCTTTGTATGAAATGCCCTCTTGGACTCTAAACAAATGACTTTGAAACCAAATGGAAATGCGGTTTGCTTGGCAGAATGCATTCATAGCAATGCAATATTCATCTTGATATCACACAGTGGGCACAATCCAGAGTAACTACGGGAGCACGTAAGCAACATTACGGGCACTCGTAGTTACTGCACCAGCTAGTGAAAACCTATGGGAAATTCATATTGCAATCCAGAGTAACTTGTTCTTACTCCAGAGCAAGGACTCCCTGTAGTTACTCTGGATTTCACCCAGTATGATATTGTGAGAAATAGTGGGCTGATTTGGACCCGGGTTCAAATCCTCCCTCGGCCATGATCAACCACTGGCTCTACCCTAACCTATCTCAACCTTGTTGTGAGAAACAAAGGGGATAACCCTGTATAGGCTGCCTTGAACTGCTTGGACAAAAAGCAGATGACAAATGTTAATACTGTTTTAAATAGTAATAATACTGTAATAGTAATACTGTTTTAAATGTCTTTTAAAAGTGTAAAACTGTAAATGCAAGTGTGCCTCTGTATATACCAGGCTTTAATATTATCTTTTTTTGTGGAGATTGTAAGAATGTTTATGGTATATTGCACTCTAAAATATATGTGTGTTTTCATAATTATGTGCTTTAAGATGTAATTGGTTTACCAACACTGGACATCCACAGTCCCAGTTAGAGAAAGGTAGCGCCATGCTTTGATTGAAAAGTGTTGAGTTGTATATAGACAGCTGGTAGCAGTAAATTCTGCTACAGCATTTGGGCAGGTGTCAGATTCTGGTGCAACAGAATAAAATGGGATCCACATCCTTTTTACCCCAGGGTCGACAGATGGCTCAAAAAAAGAAATATGGTACCACACTAATATGTTTAATATTTATTACTTTTTTAAATCTCCAGAGGATGCTTTTTGGATTTTTCCACCATGGGTATTGCTATTATCTACTGACCTTGTTTTGCACAACTATTTCCAGGGTCATTGACAGGCCAGAAAAACTCCATGATGCAATCATGTTTGCTTTCTCTCCCCATCTTCTACAATCTTTCTCCTCCCCTCTACACATTTCCCCTCATAGCAGGTAAATTGACTGAATGATTAACCAGATACTCAAAGCCATGCAAATACACATACAAATATCTGCCAGAAACAGGATCATCAATCAAAAATAAGATTTGATATGCTCACTTATTTCACTGGAATTAGCTAAACCAGGGGTCAAACCTTTTGGCAGGAGGGACACATCATCCTTCTGACACGATGCCGTGGGGGGGGGGGGGGCAGAAAACTAATTTGCATTTCTAATGTGAATAAATTTACATATAAGAATGTATTGGAGTGGATAGCAAAGCTGGCCTAAGGGCCAGATAGACGGGTCTTGCTGGGAGCCATGTTAAGGCTCACCAAAGCCCATATCTGGCCCCGGGCCAGGGTTTGGCGACCCCTGAACTATACAGCATAGTTCATATAGTTAGTTTAGTCTATAGTTAATGCTGTATGTGACCAATCAACAAAGTTTTCATCAGTGTTCTGTAGGATGTAAGTGAAGGATATCATTTGGGTATGTAACCAATTGTGGTGCATGGTGTAGGTAATTAATTAAGACACAACCATGTTAATTGCATTTTATTATTTATTTTGAAACCCACATTTTTATACCACACTAGTGAAATGTGCCCGCGTTGTGGGAGTAAAATATCCTCCGGTGTTCTATCCCCCCATTGGGCATTTCCCCCCCCCCCCATGCACAATATCCTCCATCCGCATAAACCCTGAATACACAACATCCCCCCATGCGCATCAACCCCAAATGCACAACACCCCCCATTGTGCATCAAGCCTCCATTGCGCAACAAACCCCCATGCACATCATCCCCTATTGCACATCATTCTGCAGACCCTCCCTGCACACCAACCCCCCTATGTGCACCAATCCCCCTATGCACACCAACTCCCCATGTGCACCAACTCCCCATGCGCACCACCCTCCCATGCGCATCAACCCCCCATGCAGATACCCTCTCATGCGCACCACCCTTCCATGCACACCATCCCCATGCACCACAACCCTCCCATGCGAAACCACCCTCCCATATGCATCCATCCTCCCATGCTTATTATCCCCCATGTAAACCATCCCCCCATGTAAACCACCCTCCCATGCACACCACTCTCCCATGTGCATCATCCCCCTATATGCATCACCCTCCCATGCATACCAACCCCCCATGCGCCAACCCCCCTGCTTTCCCCCATGCGCATCAATCCCTATCTGCATCATCTTCCCTGTGTATCATCCCTCCATGCACATCACCCATGTGCATCACCCCCTGCACAACATCCCCCCATGCGCACCATCCCCCCAGTGCATCCTCCTTCCCAGTGCATCAGGCAGCAGGCACCATATTGCTGGATGTTGATCAGTCAATGTTAAGTATAGGATAAAAACACGTTGCTCCCCTTTTCCCACCCTTAAGGGTTAAATTTCTCAACATCAGTTCTTGGTGGGTGTTGATGTCACAGAAGGAACACCTTCCCCAAATTTCATACTTCTGGGTCCAGGAGTAACCCTACAATCCAGAGTAATTACGGGAGCACGTGAGAGACATTGTGTATACCCAGTGAAAACCTAGTGAAACCCAGTGAAAACCTAGTGAAAACTGCACCACCTAGTGAAAACCTATGGGAAATTCATATTGCAAGCCAGAGTAAATTGTTCTTACACCGAAGCAAGGACTCCCTGTAGTTACTCTGGATTATGCCCTAAATTCATCTGAAGAAGATTAGTGTTAGATTTGAGTGAATGTGGTACTGTATTTACTCAAATATAACACTCACCTTTTAAAAGTTGAATTCAGTCTCCAGAATCAGGGTGCGCATAATATTCAACATTAATTAGAATTGAGTAAATACAGTATTTTGATTATAAGTCTATGGTGCGCATTACGTTAAATGGCACATTATATTTGAGAAAATACAATATATGTTTTAAAGGCTGCAGAATTCTGTCAGGTCTTGCCAGCTTTGCCAACACAAATGTTCCCCCATTCGATGTTCAATTGCCCTATATATTCTCTTTTACACTTTAAGTGAAATGTTTTACTTTTTCCCAGTTAAACATTGGAAAGCTTCTCCTATATAGCAATAAGCTCTGCTCTTGTTGGCCTTCACACACATCTCATATTTCGCTTCTTCCAATTGTTCATTGTTGCTCCACTGAAAGAACCACGTTGGAATATCCAGCAGAAAGCGCAGCTTTAGAAAGAACACATACAACAGGATCAGATGATATTTGTGTAACGAGGCTTTAGCTAAGAAATGTCTGCCAGTCTAATATGGCATCCAAAAGGAAACTAACTTTGCAGAATGGCTGAGCTGTGTTAAGTCTTGGAATGCCTGTGAAGTCTGTTGATGATGAAGGGACAGGATATCTTACCTACACAAAACAGTGGACAAGAAAATATTGGTCCTGGAGTGTCCTGAGGTGTCTCAGCACAATCTTGGAAACTATAGGCAAACCCCAAATATGAACAGATTCTACAGTAATTTGGCAAGATAGCAACAGGTTTCTCAGGCAAGGTCATAATAACATAAGAACCATCCCATTGTGGCCCACATCTGGGAGCATACAAGACAACAAGGTACTATATGGTCCGTTCTCATTAAGTTAGATTCCTAGAAAGCCTAATTGATACCTAATAAGCAAATAGTTTGAGCAATTTACCAGATCATTGAGCCTGTGGGAAAAATAAGGTTAGATTCCAGGGGATCTGCTTCACCACATGCTCTATGAACTTTATGAAAATATTCCTTTACCCAGCAAGTCTGTGGAACTCCTTGCTACAGGATGTGGTGATGGCAAATAGCCTCAATGCCTTTAATGGATAAATTCCTAGAGGTAAAGACCATCACAGATTAGAAGCCATGATGATGTGTGTGTGCACAGATATAAAAAAAAAAAAGCAGGCCTCCATCAGTCTTGGAAGACTATGGTATCGTGCTCAGCGCTGCATATGCTGCATGCGAAGCACGAAAGCCTGGGTTGGATTGTTATGGAGGATAGGCTGTCCAAGCAGCAAATCCCCCCTCTCCACGCCACTGAATTAGTCCAATGGAAAGGCAGAGCCAATACGATTGGATCCAGCTGGTGTCGCAGAGCTGGGCTAAGGACAGGAGCTCACCCTGTCTTGTGGGGCTGACCTGGGAATTGAACCCTGGCCTGCTGATTAACAGGCACAGTGTCTTAGCCACTTGCGCCATACTGTATGTAGATGTGGACAACCTCAAAATGCCAGATGCGGGAGGGCACCTAGATGCAGGTGTCTTGTGTGCTCCGTGAGGCATCTGGTGGGCCGCTGTGTGATATGGGAAACTGGATGAGATGGGATCCAGATCCAGAGGAAGCTGTTCTTATGTTCTTATATTCTTTAAATATATGGGGCAATGTGATATGGAGATGCCATCAACATCTCCAATATCTAACACTTCATTCTCTGTGCTGGATATTCCTAAAATGTGCTTTTGGCCTCAATGTGCTATTGAGGCTCTTCTGATGTTCTGATGTCTGTATACTTCAGTATACCTCTGAATTCCAGTTGCTGGGACTGAAGAAGAGAGATTGTAGATTACTACCATCATCAGTCCTAGGATGCTCATACATCTCACTGGATTCTCTGGGTTTGGTAAAATGAGGGCCCCATTGGGCAAAGAACAGGCATTTCAAGAGATGGGTTGTTCTTCATCCCATTCCTAAATATCTGAAAGAGAAATAACAGTATCAAACAAAAACTCCCATCCATCCTGAACACATTTTCTCCAAGCCGGAGTGCTTTTGAAGGAGATGTCTAGCCAACCCCAATTGTGTCCTGGACCGATAGCCCCTGAGGACTTACTCTTTGTATACGCTAATAAATTATATGAAATAAAAGTATTCTGGGAATATGGAAAGTGCCTGCAAGTAAATCACATTAGCCATCAGATTAAATGACTTGCCGGTGGGGGGTTACCTGTTTTGAC